>CM031948.1:11248445-11890945 GCA_018749465.1 Paracanthobrama guichenoti | reverse complement strand
CGGTTCGGAAATGATTTTCACACACACATACACAGTGTTACTAGACTTCTAGACTTCTGGCCTGCCAAAATGAGCAGGCACCACTACACTACTGCTTGAGTGCTCTGCAAAAACAAGCCATGTCTAACTTTGTGTGTGTGCGTGTGTGGAGGAAATGGTTCGGTGTACATAGTCTTCATACACAAAAGGAGAGTGAAATGTGTGAACTCATTGGGAGGTCTGTGTCCTTTTGGCAAACATGGATCAACTGGAGACCAGCTGAGAGAGGAGCTGGCTGCAGACTTGTGGACCAATGTAAACGTGCTTTGAAACAATCCACACTCATTTCACTGTCCTAATATCTATTGTGAAGAAAAGCAGAATAAATGGTTTAATATGGGATCATTTATCTGGATTAGCGTGCTTTTATACGCCTTCGAATATAGACCCGGAGGACGAGCACACATATGCTGCATTTCATTGCACGGTAATAAATATTTTATGAACTATGTATTAAATATGGATTGTGCCGTAGGTTTGCCTGTGAATTCTGCTGTCAATTGAAAGCAAACAACACTAGCTGACCAGCAGTATCAATCGATCGTGAAGTGATTTGCGTAAAGCCAGATTGATGGCTGGAGATGTTAACAAGGGAGGGGGGTAGAGAGGAGGAGCAGGACAGTGCTGCTGACAGAGTGCAGTATGCTAATGAACTGGTGGCCTGTTGCCCTGTCTTCCCCTCAGGGATGCTACACAAGACTTCCCTGCTCATTTACATATCGTAATTGCATAAATATGTCAGACCACTTATTTAGCTTTTTTGTTTAATTGTGTGTTTGTGTCTTGGTATGTACTTGGTATGAAAGAATCCATAAAATCAGCATTAGACTTTTGTGGCATTTCATCCATTTGTGTTTGCCTTGATGCTGACAAATTAAATCACAACATTTTCTGGGATTTTCTTTAGGGGACAGTATTTCTCACATAAAATTGATTTCCTGGGGCATTTCCACCTAATTAGACCCTTACCTCTAAGTATTGAATGTACAATAGGCAATTTATCTCAAATGATTTGTGCTAAAGACATGAATTATGCCTGGCATGTAGAGAAGAGTGGTGCTATTACTTTTTGAAGCAATCCGATTTTCACCTAGTGGACTATAAAATGGTTGAAATAAATTGCAGGGAGTGAACCAAGAATATGAAAGACACTTAAAAGTGTGTTCTTTGCTCTTGTAATTAACCACCTAGTTAAAGGTGCACTATGTAAATTTTAGCGGTATCTAGTGGTGAGGTTGAGAATTGCAATCGCCCACCGCTCACCCTCCCCTTTCAAAGCACATAGAGAAGTTACGGTGGCCGACACAAGACAAAGATGTCGTCTGAGACAGAAGAGAGTAGCTAGCACTCTGTAGAGAAGTTTGTCCGTTCAGGGCTACTGTAGAAACATGACTGTAAGGGGACCCGCGGTGTATGTAGATAGAAATGGCTCATTTTAAGGTAACAAAAACATAACGGTTCATTATGTAAGGTCTTTATACACCACTGATACATAGTTATGTATATTATATTGCATTTCTATTAATAGATCCTCATAAATACTACACACTGCACCTTTAAAAGTGGGTTATTTGCTCTGATTAAACGCCGTTAATTAATGCACAGAAATTCACCACTCATAAAAGTTTACAACACCCTGATAACGCCCAGAGTATCCTTGCAACTTGTTTTGCGTAAAAACCCCCCAAAAATGTCAAATAAATAAAATGCATTTTTATTTTAAGTCATCAATAAATCTGTGATAGATTTTCATAAGACATATTTCCTTTTATTTTTCCTATAAAATTTATCAAAATGTATTTAAAACGTGATTTTTCCATTGAACACAAACTAAATTTAGTTAAGTTTTAACTGAAAACTGAAGTATTTCTAAGTGAAACGGAATATTCTGCTGGAAATCGTGTCATGCAGAACCTGATTTTGTGATATGATTGGATGATAAAAACTGAATCCTGTCAGACTATAATATATAGGTTAATATTTTCCCCACCCTAAAGAGTTATATCACCAAAAATAATCTGCTTTGTCTTTTCATTAGAATAATATGCTCTGATGAATCATTTGCAGCAAAACCAGAGACATTAATGAAGAAAGTAATTTTGATTTCATGTTGTCATAATGTTTCACCAACTGGTCTCTTTTTCCAAATCTAATCGGTTTTAAACAACTCAATGAGCATCACTTAATCACTTAAACTGTCAGTATCTAACATTTAAATTAGCATAGAATTCTGTTTTTCTATTGTATCTGTGCAGAATTGCTGGATGGCTTTGTGCATGTAAGAAAGGGAGAGAATGAATGAACGTGAGTGTGTGTGTCTAGCCAGTAGTATTCTGAGAATGAGAGCTAGCCTAGTGATTTGCAGCGAGCACGATCTCTGCTCATTCACATTCACACCCTGTCCTCTCTGTCTCACACACACAGCCTCTGAATGGATAGAAACTTGGTTGTCATAATAACCGCATCTCAAACCCAGGCTTTCTGAAGCTGTGCGGAGCACTGTAAAGACAGTGCGTTGTACTACAGAGTGAGAGATACAAGGCAACAGAGAGGAGGGGGAGAGAGGGAGGGATTGAGACTAAAAGAGAGAGAGAGATGTGAGAGAGAGGGAGGGACAGAGATTGCGAGAGAGCAGAGGAGACTGTGAAAGACAGCGAGAGGAGAGGAAAGGAGAGCACAGGAAGTGCCACACCGGTCCTTTGGATCTTGGTGAGTTGGGACAGATTCGCTGTATGTCCTGGAGGAATAGCGTTGAATATGTAATTAGACTGAATGTAGTGCTTGAATGTGGTCAAGTAGATGTTTTGTCAATGTGAATGCGTCCTTTGTGTGTTTGGGTACCTGTAGACATGTTGCTTTTGGGTGTGGGCTTTTTTTGTACATCCTTCCCTAACCTTTTAATGTGTGTGTGTGTGTGTGTGTGTGTGTGTGTGTGTGTGTGTGTGTGTGTGTGTGTGTGTGTGTGTGTGTGTGTGTGTGTGTGTGTGTGTGTGTGTGTGTGTGTGTGCAGAGCTGCTCTCGCCGGCTGAGTCTGGCTCCTCCCCGGCTGTCCAGGAGCTCATGACACGGTTGGGCTTCCTGCTGGGAGACGCCATCCCCACCTCATCACAAACAAACATGGAGGAGAAACAGGTAAACATGAACCCTACAGGTTTAATCACCCAAACTCTGAGAGATGTGCAATCTGATACACAAACATCCTGCCTGCTGCATCACGCCACTGAAGATTGTAAGATTAGGACGATAAAATCCTTAGAAAGAGGAAACAGCCTCAGAATTTTCTTTTCAGTCAGCTTACATTGATTCAGCCTTAGATGCCAGAGGTCATTTATCAGCGAGATCGATTACACTGCTGGGGCTGTTTTGCTCTCAGAATCACACTTTCACTCTAGACACACTATTGAAAGAGCTTTGTTTTAGACTTCCACTTCGTACTCTTAAAGTGGTGGTCTACCACTGGCAAGAATGGCTTTTAAAACTTTACCATCTATGCAACAGAAACACATTTTTTTTTTAGAATCGGTGCAAAATGACTCGATAAAATGGAGAACTGTGACCTTCCCTTTTTGCAAAAAATATTGGAAAACTTCAACACCCATAATGCATTGGGTTTGATCAGACTGGCTGTGAGTGGGAATACAAAAATGCGGAAGTATGATCTGTAGTTTTCACAAAATCCCTGGAGCTGTCAAAAATCTGCTGGATTGTTTTGCTTTAGATGACAAATAAACTGGGAGATTTGGGTGCAGGTAACATGGAGAAAGAGTACACATTGTTCATTTACATATACTAATGACATTGTAATAATATAAACAATATATTTTAGTGTCACTGAGATACTAATATAGTTTTTAATAATATTTGTAATTATTTTATTGTTATATTTTCTGTTTTAATTTTCATTTAAGTTAGTAATTTCTGTAATTTAAAAAAAGAAAAAAAGGTCTATATAGTTTTTATTCATTTTTATTTCAGTTTGAGTTATTTTAGTACATCAAGATAAACTAAATGAAAATGAGAAATGTTGCCTTGGTAACTATTATTTTATTTCTGTTAACATTTATTATATTTCAAGCAACAAAAATGTATGTATGCTTTTGTGCATTTATGCATTACTAAACTCTCTAACTTTGATCATTCAGTCTCTTTTTCAATTTGTTTTTAACATTTTAAATATATTTGTTTTAAATCATCTAAATCATTGTACAGTAGGTACATCATACAGAGGTTTCGAGGCGTTTATCTGGGATCTAAGTTGCTCTTAAGAGGCTTACGTAGCGTTTTTATGGATTGCTGCACACAGAGCTCCTAGTTGCTGAATTTATCCACAAACATGCTTCATCAGTCATGCAGTATCGCAAATGAGAGTGTGCTTTCTGATTGGCCAGTTTCTGATCTTCCCTTCGGCCTTTTCAAATGCAGTGCATTAAGTATGAATGCTGGTTTATGCGTGTTTGGTGCCGTGTACGTGTACAGCTTCTTTATAAGTATTGAAACAGTCTTGTGGAGAAGCACCCTGGAGATGTTGCTGTCGGTGAGTAATGCAGTTTCTCCACGGGAAAACAAGTGATGCGGGTGGAGCAACAGTGTCCCTCTTACGCACGTTTCTCTAACTCAACTGCAGCACTGAGGAAATTATTGAACAGGTGCATGAAGCTCTACCTGAAAGCTTGAGCTGTGCTTTACTCTGATGTGTTTTTGTATGTGTGGAAAGATGTGAATCCTTCATTGGTGAGCGGCTGGCAGGCAACAGTTCTCTGGGGACCAGGGCTCCGGTACACTGATTACACACACACACACACACACACCAACCATCACTCTCCCTGACCTATATAGAGCGCGGAGAGAGGTAAGAGGAGAGGACAGGGTAGTATCTAGGATTTGATGTACTCTGTATAGTATGAAAGCAGAAGTCATACAGAAATTCAGTCTGTTGGTTTATGCTCTGTAAGCACTTCCTCCAGATATGCAGCATGTAGATTACTCACAATTTCTCACACCCCAAATCTGCTGTAATCTGCTTTCAGCTTTTTTGGTTCTTTTAAAGCAGAAGTTCTCAACCAGGGGCCCTGGGAACCCTAAGGGTCCTCTAAAAACTTCCAAGGTGACCGCAGTCATTTTCAAGTATTTTAATTAATTAATTAATTGCTATAAATATATTTACCTAACATAACTGTTTTTATTAAAGACATTTAAAAAATTACCCTCTGGAGGCACAAAAGTTTCGTTTCCACCAAAATTACTCGGAACAATTTGTCCCAGGAACATTTTTCTCCCCAGACCTGTTGCTGTGTGTCTCAATCTACTAACTAAAGTACCATGAAGATTCAGTCCAGTCCAGTGATGTTGGACTGCACGTGACTTTCCAGTTCCCGCTGGATTTCGTCCTCCGCATATAAACTTAATAAAGCCTGAAGCTTGTCGTCGGTCCATCGGTCGTATTTTTTAAACTTCATTGTTGATTCAAATAGCAACTAACTGCACGCACTGCAACAGACTTTTAGGTTGAAGTAAAATGCTGCGTGGAGTCAACCAATCAAAATGGAGCGTAAACTTAACCAATCAGCATGTTCAGCGCCCAAGTCCCATCCCCAAAAGTTTCTGAACTTTGAAAAAGTATTACCTCGCTGGTAGGGATGTTTACCCGGAACTTCATTTAGACCCTGGTTCCTGTGGTCGAAACACACGGAGTACCACCCCAAAGTCCATAGTCCCTGGGGAAAGTTCCTGCAGTGGAAACACAGCTAATATGAAACATGGTTCAATCATTAAATATATAAACACCCACATTTTGTAAATAAAAATAGTTTGAAAACAAGCAGCTTTGTCACAGTTACAGCAAAAATACTGAAAATATCTTTGCTTAAATTAGCTTTGAATATTGTGTTGGGGAATGGAGTCAAAAAGGTTGAGAACCATTGTTTTAAAGTCAGCATGAAACTGTTTGCAACCCATTTTATTTCTGCATTGTGACGTGTATGCAAGTAAATGAGAAGAAAATGAAGAATGTGACTTAATGTTTTCCATCTTGATTAGACTTGGTTAGATTGTGGAAAGTTGTCATCACGGATTAATTTTTCACAATAAGACTCAAAACCTTAACTTTAATACAACAGAGTTTTTCTTTTTTTCTTTTATCTTTTATACCTTTACTTGTTGGCTCCCCCCCACCCCAGATTTGCAGATTTATACTTTATCCTTAACTAAAGCATTGCCATTGTAAACACTGGTAAAATGCGGATGTACATTTTGTCTGTGTGTTGGTTACTGTCGCCATTGCAGCCTAAATCTGTTTCTAAAAGCATCGTATTGGTTGCTTATATTGGAACAAAAGCAGACTGGAGGGCTTGGAGTATTTTTGGCCTTTCCCTTGTATGGACATAAGAGCTGAGTTTAACGGTTTCCAGCTATCACTTTATCTCCTCGCTCCCTTTTTTTGTTTCTTCTGCTGTCTCTTTTTTTCCTTTATGCAATATTTATTTACTTTTTTCATTCCTCTGTCGCTCTCTCTCTCACTCTGTAGTGTATAGTGTCCAGTCAGGGCGTGAGTCCCTGCTCCACTCTGACCAGCAGTACGGCGTCTCCCAGCGCAGAGAGCCCCTGTTCCACCTTACCTGAGAGCTCCTCCAGCAGCAGGGCTCCTGTTATCTGTTCTAGCACCTTCTCCACTGCCACCTCCACCATCATCACCACACCCAGCTCCACGTTGGAGAGCAAGGACAGTGGAATCATAGGTAACATCTACCATCTAACATCGCCCTCCTTATCAAGGTCGCATTAATTCAAAAGTCCTCGTTTATTTGCTACCTTTTTTTTCATATTTTTAAAATAATTGCTTACAGTGTTCTTAACGTATAGACTCCATTAAAATGTTGTTTTGTAGATAATTTGAATCTTAAGGCTCTTTCACACTGAGCACAAAATGAAAAAGAAACAACCGACTGATGAATGGTCTATTCACGCCAAGCATGAAAGCATATCTGTCGTGCTGAATTAAAAGCTGGTCTGACATCCAGCTGTCAGAAACACAAGAGAAAAATGTTCAGTACTTTTTCATTTTTGTTTCTGAAATTACAGAAATGACATTTAACTAAATTGAAGTAATTTGTGGTTTTGTTTGGCTGAATTTAATCATTGAAGTTCAGCAACAAAAACGTTGGTTTAGATAAAGGAAGATGAAGTCCATAAAATGCCTGTTAATTTTTCATCTTTTGACAGCTCTACTTTTTGTTTAATTTAAAGGTATCTGATGCAAAAGCATGCTTGTTTGTGGAATAATATATGCAAACAGTTAGCTAATTATGCCATATGACTGTAATTTAAAAATGTTTGTGAGTTACAAACATTTTATTTAGAGTTTTAAAGTAAGCTGAATCTCATGCAAGAATTGACACGGAAGCACAGAGGACAATCACTTCACGTGTTTCGAGTTTCAAAATGCACTTGCATCACGCTTCACAACATTCAGACGTTTATGTCAAGCGTGAACTCATGATATAACAGTTATATTCTGCATATAACAGTTGGCTGGAAGCGATGGTTTATAATTTAAAAAGCTTATAATATTTAGCTTCAAAAGACATTGGTTCTTCAGCTGGAGTCGTATATGGATTACCGTTGTGTTCACTGTGTGTGATTTTTCGAAGCGTCAGCTTTCAGTTACGTGCACTTGTTGCTCCAAAAGCTCAAATCTAAGTTAAGCTCAACAAGTAAATGTTTGTCTCCAGTGTGAATGGCTCCATGAAACTGCTAGTGGTTATTGTCATTGTAATATTTGCATGTATTATGTTGCATTAATGTATTACGGAACATTTGGAGATGCTGACAGTGGTGTTTGTTTATGCACAACTGACTTTTCTGCATCACCAAAAAATGGCACTAAGATCACGATCAAGGAAGCAAACACTAGACTTCCTGAGACCCGACTTATCAAAGCTGTTTATTGTCTGTTAACTTTCTGGAAGTGTTTTTGTTGGCCTGTGCTGTAAATGTTCATATGTCTGAGATGCGCTCTATCAAAACTAGGACAGCGTGGTGTCTTTATTTCAGGTCTGCTGGAGGTTTCTTGAAGTAGGACATCAGAAGGTTTTTTTAAAGCCCAAAATAGTGTTTTTCTATTTGGTTGCGGTAAAGAAAGGTCAAAGACGGCTGCATTACAGCAAAATGCCTGACAGCAATTACTTAAACAAGTCCTATTTGATGTCCTCATGCTTGAAGATCAATGTTTGTTAATCATTCTCAAAAACTTGATAGTTAATTCCGGTTTTCTTTTCCGTGACGTTTCGTTTTGTCCTCCTGTGTCGTTCTCTCCTCTTGTGTCCTTCCCATTAATATCTGGTCCCTCCCCCCACACCTCATTCACCTTCATCTCTCTCTTTCTCTCCATCCTGCAGCAACAGTCACCAGTTCCAGTGAGAATGAAGAACGCTGTGGCTCTAGTCTGGAGTGGGCGAAAGATGGTGGTGCAGGTGTAAGGGCCGAGAGCGGACGTAGCGTTCATCCGTCCTGCACCCCCATCACCTCAGAAGAGCTGGTGGTGTCTGGTGAGGCCCAGCTGGGGACAGGCACCACCGGAGGGGTGGCACCAGTTATGACATCACCCGTGGATGGACCAGTCACGTACCATAGCACTTCTTTGGTCATGCCACGGCCAAATTCTGTGGCAGGTGAGTAATGAAAATTTATTTCTGTGCTATAAAATTTGGATCAGGGGTTTGGTACCTCAGTGTTTCTTGCACTACTATTCATCATTCCACCCCTTGCTGAATCTGTAGCACCATGCTAAAAGAAGTTTCATTTTACCCAAGTTGTGAGCTTGCAGTCTGAATTGAATGTGATTAGATAAAATGCTGTGTACAGCAAAATAATGTGTAGGCAATATGTCTTTCTGTTGCTTAGTCTTTGCTAGCTGCACTCAAACAAAAGTGCAATGCAACTAGTTTTGTCTGATTCACAAACACATGAATCATAGGAGTCTTTTTGTAATGAATTTCTCCAAAAGACTTCAGTGTTGGGTGTAACTAATTACTGTAATTTAATTACTTTTCCTTGTTTTTTTCTGTAATTTAATTACAGTTACTTCTGATGTAATTGAACTAAATACTGTGACTGTAGAACAATTATATATAATACAATAATGGAATTAACATCAAAATTTAAAGTCTAACTTTTAAAATGCATGTTTTTATGTATCCTCACATTTGTAATACTTTGGTCAGTTCATAAAAATAATTCATGTAGTTTTATAATATTTATTAATAGAACCATTTCATGTTTATCGTTGAGAATCACTTGACTAGTCTAATGATATATGATGTGGAAAGTAATTAGTAATAAGTAATTCAATACTTTTTGGAGAGAGTAATTTGTACAGTAATCTAATTACACTATTGAAGATGTAACTAGTAATTAATTACTTTTTTAGAGCAACTTACCCAACAATGGTTATCTTCTTGAATCAATCTGAAGAATTCTTTGCTGAATAAACTCACTGAATCAGGCACATACTGAACCAAAAATTATTTTAATTTTTTTACCACAAATAGCAAAAACTTTTCTACTTAATAAATTATATATACTGCTGTTCAACAGTTTGGGGTTGGGTAATTTATTCTAATGCTCATGAAGTCTGCATTAATTTGATTAAAATCACAGTAATAGCAGTAATATTATGAAATATGATTACAATTGAAAATAACTGTTTTCTATTTGAATGTATTTTACAATGTTATTTATGCCTGTGATTGCAAAGCAAATTTTTTTTAGCAGCCATTAATCCTTCAGTGTCTTCAGTGATCCTTCAGAAATCATTCGAATAGGCTGATTTAAAAAAATAAAAAAACATTTTGTAAAGTTGAAAACAGTTGTGCTGTTAATAGTTTTGTTAAAACCATGATACATATTATTTGATGAATGGAAATTTCAAGAGAACTGCATTTTATTTTTTTGTTTGTAGAAATGTAAATGTCATTGCATCCTTGCTGAATAATAGTATTAATTTCTGCCAACAAAATATCTTACTGACCCTGAACCCTTGAACTGTATTGTGTGTGCTTATCGTGTGTGTCTTTTCAAGCTAGCTGCAAATGTGTAAAGTGTTTTGAGTAGGCAGATTTCACACCTGATTCGTTTAGAGCGTTTGTTTCGGGACCTTGCGCGTTTTCTCCCTTAGTACGGTTCGTTTAGGCATATATGAACACAGCCATTTCGGATCTGCACCAAAAAAAACCCTGCTCGATAACTAATTCTGGAGCGGTTCACTTTTAGTGAGAAAACAATCCGACCCAACAGACCAACAAAATATCACAATGTATATTTGTGATATTTCACAAATGGTGATCACAATGGTGATCATTATCGCCATTGAAAGCCAAAGTATGCCTTTTCATTTTTAAAATGCAGCTTAATTGCTCTTCTCCAAAAATACATGTAGGTACATGGTAAGAATGTTGACGAAGTCTTGATTCCTGCTCAGAATTTTAAAGCAATATAACAATAGCTACAAAGAGTGCCACAATAAGCCTGTCTAGCCATCCTGGCGGCTGACCGCTAGCAGAATCCCGGAACATAAACAGGTGCACTTTGACCAATGAGAGGACAGTTTCTTGTATGTAACTGAGCAGAAGAACAATTTCAATCCCTGTTTTAGAACAAGGCGCTCAGCTTTCTACTTGTATGTTTGTATGTGTTTTCATTGTATTTGAATGCAGAGTGCACTGTACCGCCTGGCTGCCTCTCATCCTGTGGCTTGTAGAAAGCTTTGCAAACGGGTGGCTTTGATTTCCTCTTGCTCTAAAGATAAATGGGGAAATTGCTGTCAGATATACAGAATGACTCCAACAAAGCAAAATGTCGCGCCAAGTGCCTGTCTGTGGTGATCTTTGTGGTACAGAGCAGTGAAAAAGGAAGTTAATGTATTTATATCTTTTCAGCTTCAAAGGTCTGGATCACGGTTTCACATTTGAGACCCTTCACAAGCAAATGCAACGTGACAAATGACAATCATCATCCCTAGTGTTTATGCCAGTCTGCAGAGATTATGGGTTTCAAGCAGATTAGATTATGGGACAGGATGGGAGATTGTACAGGGATGAGTGGAAAGGGAGGAGTGTAGTGAAAAGATGAATGAAATGAGCGATTGATGGATTGAATGAATAAATGGATGAATTATGAGTGGGTAATACAAGTCAGGTACAGTATGTCTATGTGTTTATAAATAAGAGAGTCTGGGGTAGATGTGCCATTCATTAATCTAACAAACCTTGTTTTTGTCACATGATCCATTCATATACAACTACTGTACTTTTGAGATATACACGAGAAAAATGAGAAGCATTTGCTTAAGCTAAAACGGCTAAGCAAGCAAACATTTCCAGCATTAAAAAATATACACGCTGGTGAATTCCCCATGCGTAACACCATGTATTTTTTTGGCTAAACATTAGTCATGAATTATTAAATTAATAAATTCTCCACAAATGGTAGCAGTGGGGTACAGTGTGCCAGATGCTGCTGGGTAAATTGTGTAAGTGGCTAATAGTGATGGTAAGCTTTGCTTTACAAATACTACGAATGCAATTACAAAATGTTGAAATCCAAATATTCTGAATATTAAATCTTTTCCTGCCTCGTTGTCATTGGACCACTATTTTAAAGCATATTTTTAATAGACACTTTCTTGTAACTGCAGTGTATAGCAGATATCCTGAAAATATATTTAGGACTATTAATTTTTCTTTTTTTTGTTGACTGGAGGAAGTAAAAAGCATCACAGCTTCCCTTAGTCTCTTCATATACTTATTTTGTATGTTTTCCCCCCTCTCTAAACACTGTGTGTGTGTGTGTGTGTGTGTGTGTGTGTGTGTGTGTGTGTGTGTGTGTGTGTGTGTGTGTGTGTGTGTGTGTGTGTGTGTGTGTGTGTGTGTGTGGAGGAATTGGGGTGGGTGGGAGTATTGGGTACACGTGTTCCTCCACACACAGCAGCAGATTGTGTTTGTTCTTCATAGAGATCACAGAGGTGGCATGTAATCTCTCTGCTGTCTGTGAGCCAAACACAACCCTAAATGACTCTCTTTCTCTCATTCTGTCTCTCTTCCTGCAGCCACTAGCAGTACTAAACTGGAGGAGCTGCGTTATCTGGATGAACAGAGAAATGCTCCCCAGCGCTCTTCCATGCGTTTGCCTTGGCATGGAGCTCACACAGGGGGCCGCAGTCAAGAGAATAAAGGTGCTGACTAACTGCTACAACTTACCAAATGATATGCAAACAGAACACTTTATTAGAAAATGTCATGTACAGATGCTGTTTGCCTTATTTTGGAAGTAAGCTATCTTCTGTTAATGTGTGAAACTTCTGATTAATTAGCTGCTGTAGGTAAATAACTGGAAGAATAACAAATTGCAGTAAATGGTACATATAAGAAATACCAGTTTGCAATATCAAGCAGCATAACGAGCTGTTTTGTACAGCTAAAAATAACTAAGCGGATGACACCAGAAACATTCAATTTACAAATGGCCACGCCCGCTCTTACGTTAAAAATAAGACGGATATAGTGCTGTTACATAATACAACAGCTCAGCACTTCAAATATGAATGCATTACAAAAGGGTTATTTGTAATTATTTTAATTAATTTGAAAGAACAACAACCACCTACATTAAATTATAATCTAATGATTGACACCTCAAGAATGTAATGAATGAAAGTTAACCCTGTGAAAGAACCCTGGTGTACAAATCTGTGAGGATTGTGTTTAGGGGTAGGTTTAGTGTTACTGTATAGTATTTATGGTTTGTACAGTATAAAAATCATTATGTCTTTGAAAAGTCCCCATAAAACATGAAAACCAAATGTGTGTGTGGTGTATTTTAACATGTATGTTATTTAAATCCTGTAGCTCGTCTCACACCATACAAACCTGTGGACATCATGCTCAAACCCCTGCTGTTTGAGGTACCCAGTGTCTCTTTGGATGCAGTGTTTGTGGGCCGTGATTGGCTGTTTCAGCGACTGGAGGATGTGCTTATGGGGGGAGGAGATGCCAGTGAGGGTAAAGGGGCTGTCATCACTGGTAATGTTGGTTTCGGAAAGACAGCAGTGATATCACGGCTAGTGGCTCTCAGCTGTCATGGTGGACGAATGAGGCAGATTGCCTCCAACAGTCCTGAAGCTACACCTCAGAGTAAGAGTTTAACATTTTGTCATTATTTACTCATTCTCATGTCTTTCCAAAACTGTATGAAACAATTGCAATGCGAAAGCTGAAATTTGGAACATGTGCTGGTTTTTGATCTCTTGAGTTTAACATGTAAACTTTGTGTTAGCTTCTCAGATTTGTAACCAATCAGACATGCAACACCCATGTGCATTCAGCACTTGTGGCTGCTGTATTTGAGTGCAATAACACTTTGATTTTATATATATATATTAACGCTAGGGAATTGTTTGTGTTGTAGATCGAGGGGCTGATGCTCATCAAACCAATCAGCTGAACCCCCCCTCACAGAGTCCCCTCCGCAGCAACAGCTGCCCCCCCACACCAGACACACACCGGCACAGAGAGGGGGCAGTCAAACGCCTGGCTAGCAAGGTACACACTTTACCCCTATTCGGACAGGACTAGTTTTCCCTGACGAGGTCCAGTAAATCATAGTAATGTCTGTAATTTGCAGTATATACAGCAAATTAATAATTTATTTTGACCTTCCCCAAATACTGCTGCTAAAGATGAATTACTTGTTAGAATGCCTTTTAATTCTTTTATTCAGCAAAAACACATTAAATTGGTCAAAAGTGACAATAAAGACAAAACATTTCCATTTAAAGTAACTGCTATTCATCAAAGTCGGTTACACTTTATTTCAAGGTGTCATTGTTGCAGTGTAATTAAGTACTGAGTAATATTAATTAACTACATGTACTTACTATAAGATTAGGGTAGGATTAGTGTTTGGTTGGGAGTTAGTTGCATGTAATTATGCATAAATTACTGTTATTACTATGGTAAATGCATGTAACATATGGTAAAAACACTGTAAAATAAAGTGTTACCAAAAGTCTCATGGTTTCCACAAAAATATTAAGCAGCACACTGTTTACAACATTTATAATAAGAAGAAATGTTTCTTGAGTAGAAAAAGTGATTTTTTTTTTTTTTTTTTTTTAACTTAATTATGCAAATCATGTTCTAATTATATGACATAAATGTTATATAAATTATTTAAATGTGTTTCATGACACCTGCACCCAGAACACATGAACTTTCATAATGCCCACTTCCAGAAAATAGACACGTTTTTTGATTTGAGCAGTTTTAAAAATGGAAGCTCTTCAAAAAAAATTGACAGCAAACTAAAGCGATTCCATAGAGCAGCTCTCATTTTTATTTATAAATACACGATGCAACGTTTTAGATGTGCCATTCTAAGACATCCTGTGACAGGCAAACTGCGTGCCATTCTATGACATTCTGTGACAGAGGCAAACTGCACACCACATGCGTATTCAACACTTTTCTCAGTGTGCCAGTATGTGTCCGTGTCTTCCGTTTACATCTGGACCTGAACCTTCTCTGTTGAGTCTTCTTGTCACGTCTTTTTAATCAGCCATCTGCCAGTAGAAAGTCGTTTCAGGCCACGATTTCAGTCTCGCTTCTGTTCAGAAGCTTGGATTCTCCAGCATTTGGGACTCATGATATTCAAACAAACCTTAAAGGGGTTATATCACGAGAAATCTAATTGACCTTGATCTTTGAGATAAGAGCTCCATGTACTTTGAAACGTATTGTAACTTTCAGAACTTAAAACTTCCTCCATTTAAACTAAGCTTCAAAAACCGTGCTGCTGTTCCTTCTGCAAAGATAACTGTATCAACACATGACTGCCCACATTGACACAATGATCTTTATTTGGTGATCAAAAACTTAGCCTACTCAATCATTGTGAAGAAATAAGCAGGACAGATCACGTAACATTGTAAGTTGTAACACATGATTTGCAAAGAGGAAACAAGAAAAGGAGGAAAGAAACAAACAAAATGATATAACCCTTTAAAGTACACCTCTTAAAGGAGTTGTTTAACCAAAATGTATAATATGTGACGCAAAATGAGTCGCAATGAGCAAATTAAAAAAATTTGTTATTTTCACATTCTCTATTTAAAAAAAAAAAAACTTCACAATGATGTATGATTTGTTTGAATTAATGTGACTTCTGAAGGTTCCAAAACAAAATCACCTAGCAACCATACCTTAAAATCCCAGCTAATAACACCAAATCTGTCAGTCAGCGGGAGTAAGATCATTTTCATGGACAAAGAAAAGATACTCCTCGCTGAAACTGTACAAATAAAGATACTTTTAGATGTTTAATTGCTGTTTGGAGCATTGAGATCGCTAGATGAGGGCATTTTTGTGAAAACCTCAAAATCAAAGTTTTTCACTTAGTTTGCCTGTAGCTCGAAAATATCCCATGCGCATTTTGATTCCTTTTGCCAGCACGGGTCATTCATAATAATAAAAAGTATAATGAAAGTAGTCCATATAACTTGGTCTATATTCCAAGTCTTCTGAAATCATATTATAGTATTGTGAAAACGGACTGTATTTTAATCATTATTCACTGTAATCTTCCCCTCAACTGCAACTGGATCATTGAGTCATTGAATGACCTGAACTGGATCAATCAGATTAATTAGGAAATAATTCATACTGTATTTTTGAACTGGGTCACCCAAATAATTGAAAAGAATCATCTCAAAAGAGTGATTCATTCATGAATCGGCCACATTCTTCATGAATGCACCAATTAGAATCAAGATATCAAGATTTTATGTGAATAACTTAAATTTGTTCTGTTCCTCAAACAGAGCTAACATATGACTTTAAAAATGGCACACAAGTCACATGGACCATCTTTATGGTACTATTATGGTGGTTTTTGGTCATTTTGAAGCCTTGACCTCACCAGTCCAGGGCTGCATTTTCCCCCCAAAAGTATCGTAAGCGTAAGTAGATCATAGAGACAATTGGGGCCAATAATGTTTACAATCTACTTGGGTTTACAGTGTTTGGGAAAAAAACCTAGAGCTGTTAGTATATTCTTTCATCTTTTAATTCACCTTTTGTGTTCCATAAAAGAAAGAAAATCAGTTGGGTATTATATTTTTAATGTTTTCCCTCTACTTTTCTGTTCCCCTCTCTTCTCTTGCAGGTGGTTGCGTATCACTATTGTCAGGCTGATAACACGTACACATGCCTGGTCCCAGAGTTTGTGCACAGTGTGTCTGCTTTACTGTGCAGAGCTCCTCGCCTCAGTGCTTATCGAGAGCTGTTACTCAGAGAGACGCACCTGCAGAGCCTGCTCAGCTTACGCTCCTGTGTCCAGGACCCTGCCGCTGCCTTCCGTAAGGGAGTCCTGGAGCCCCTCACACTTCTACGCAAAGGTGAGACTCATCTCATGCTACTGTCATTAATCACACAATCAAATAAAAACTAAATATGTTTGCTCAGGGGTAATGGGGGGAGAAGAGCGCTCTCGCCTCATTTAATTTGGCCCAGTATGGATGTGAACAGATGGTCCTCAGAAACGGCTTGGATCACAAGGAACGACAGATGAAGGACTTAACAGGAATTTTAGAGAATGAGGCTAGAGCAAATTTCGAGTATGGAAATGAAGACATAGAGCTTTCACTCTGAACACTTGAAAATCAGTGTTCCTGGTTTGTAGCATCAGATTAAAGGGAGAATAAAGTAGAGAAAACAGCCTTTATATGAATGACGTTGGGTGAAGTCCACATGAACCTAATTAAAATATATGTTCCTATATATGTTCTTGAAGACGCATTCCATCATGATGCAAACTGAACTTTTCCAACATAAATATTTCTTGCTGGTCATAATAAATATACTCTGCTTTGTTATGGAAACTAATACATTATGTCTTTATGACCATTGGTTTATTTAGCGATTGCTTTCTAATATTGTGTAGATCATATATACGATGAGCCGGTCTCGCTAGTGAAACGACACCTTTCACATATGCTTTTTTTGCATATTTTTGAATTGGTAATTTAATGTGGTGAATATTCCATGTGTGAAAATGAGAGAAAAACTTAAGGCATCCAAGATAAGTGGGTACGTTTTTCACCAAGATAAAGTTGAGGATGCTTTGAGTCGTGATGAAAAAAAGAAGTTGATGTAATCTTAAAACTTAAGCTCACTTACCTTTGTGGTTGACGTCACCTAGGCTGTGCCAACTATTCATTGATTTTAAATATTAGAGAGCCGAACAGCTAGTTAGGCATTGTTTTAAGCTACTGTTGTAGCTAATGCAGCTTTACTATAATCATACTAGTAGTTAATGTAGTAAATTCATTTAGATTTAATGACCTCAGTGTAATAAATAAATTATTGCAGCACTAATAACAAATAACGATAGATTTGAAAAAGAAATGTTACTTATGTGGAGATTCTGCCAAATTGCATTCAGGTTTTCCTCCATTCTGGTATCGAATGCCCTCATTTCATGATACAATCCATTGGTGATCAATAAAATCAAATCCTGCCCTACTTTAATTTTTCTTGAGTATTCTATTTCACTTTGAAGAACCTCCACATATTGGAAGTAGTTAAAGGTTTAGACTTCAAAGGAATAATTTACCCCAAAAAATAATATTATGCAATCATTTATTTACCCTCGTGCTGTTCCAAAACTGACTGACTTTCTTCTGTGTAACACAAAAGCAGATGTTAGGCAGAAAGTTTAATCTGCTCTTTTTCTATCAAATGAAAGTGAATGACAGTGCTGTTGCTGTTGGCGTTGGGCTCCAAATACTGATTTAATTTTTAAGTGAACTATAGGAAACAGTGCAGCTATTATTCAAGTGGCAAATACTCAAAAACATTGAAAGTGAGAGTTTCACTACAGACTGCAGGCACTTTTTCCTACTCAACATATGGTGAAAGAAGGCAGCACATAGGGTTTTATTGTGCTTGGTGTTCTAAAATCACCTAGTAAACATTCAGCAGTACACACTGTTCCTGCTAACTTTGCTGAGCAAAAACCTGAACACACCCACGTAATGCCAGGATGCAGACTCAGGGTTCACATTTGACTTCAAGTACGTTTTACCATGTTGTTTCTGTTGTGTTGTGCAGAGTCTAAGATTCCAGAAGAAGATTACATCATCCTAGTGGACGGTCTAAACGAGGCAGAGTTCCACAAACCAGACTATGGAGAAACCATTGCGTCCTTCATCACCAAAATCATCTCTAAGTTTCCTATTTGGCTTAAACTGATTGTGACCGTCAGGGTCAACCAAGTGGTAAGTTCTTTGCACATCCTGCATCCTTACTTGGACTATTTTATGCTGGTTTTAATACAAAGCAAGACCATTCAGAAGGTTTTAAAGCTCTAGCCTATAGAGTGTCCTGATGTGCCTTCTGTGATCAGAGCTTTTAGAATTGTTGTGGTGGTGAGTTTTGGATGCTGGTCAGGGGCTGGTGTGTGTATAATCCATGTCTGATCAGAGTTGGACTCCGACCTGCTGGAGCCAAGCTTATATAAGAGGGGGATAAGGGCTGTGATGCAACACCGCAGATGCTACGTGTGTCCCTATACACTTTTCACACACATATACTGTTTCTCTCTCTTTCTCTCTCACTCACTCACTACTTCTCGGAGCAGTGACCCAAAAGTGCCAGACAACCCACACAACCAGGCTGCCGGTGTTTATTCTAAAACATTAATCCTGCAGTTGTTTTGACATTTGTTGTGTTTTGCATACAGATGATGATGAAGATGTGCAGTAAGATAAAAATGACTAGAGTTCTGTGGTCCTTGTAGTATTCATTAATTTTCCCTTTGCAGTCATCAAGGGCACGCAGTTGTCAGTGGTTACAGCACAAAACCGTAATCTGAAAGGAACTATAATTATTCAAGAAAAAGGGATTCTTTGGGAAGGCTGGTGGTCATTACTCCTGTGCTATGGTGCATAACAGTCATATTAAATGAAGGTTCATCCCTTAAAGTCCCCCCAGAAAAATTCAGATTTAATTGCATGTCTTTCCATTGGAGCAGGGAGAAAGCTGTGTCACGTTTTAATGCTACCAGCATCTGAATTATGCGGGAATTGTTGAAAATGGCCATTTTGTGTAGTTTTGTTGCTTCATAATTTATTGATCAGTCAAGTGGTCTAACCAACATGTAGGGAAAAAAAGAAAATGATGTCATAGAGAGGACCCCTGCAGGCACACATGACTGTGTGTCAAGCCTTTAATATACATATCAGATCATTTAACCTTTTTATGACATGGCAGGTTTTAAAAATGCCATGTGGTGCAACTCCCACAAAACATAGATATTTATGAATTAAGTCATGATATTCATTATATTTCTTTTTACCTTCTACCTCCTCCTACCTTCTACGTCCACCTTAAAATATATTAAATACATTTTAATTTAAAACGTTTATTCATATAAAATGGTGTAAAAATGTTATTTTGCAAAACCATATGAAACCAAGATGAATGCAAATAGTGAATTTTCAAAAACTTGGCTTATTTTATTTTTATAACTTTTATGTGTCTTTTATGTTGATCTGACAGGAAGTCACCAGTCTCCTCCCCTTTCCCATCATCTCTTTGGATGATTTCCATGACAACAAGGATATAACCTCTGACCTCACCTCCTACATCCAGCACCGTATAGACCACAGCCCTGACATCATCAGCAACATTGCCATCAATGGCAAAGCTGACCAAGCAAACATTTCTAAACTCAGCGCCCACCTGGTCGCCCGCAGCCAGGGCTCATATCTTTATTTGAAATTAACCCTCGACCTGTTTGAGAAGGGCCACCTGGTCATTAAAAGCTCCAGCTATAAGGTGATACCGGTGTCTCTGTCTGAGCTCTATCTGCTTCAGTGCAACATGAAATTCCCATCGGCCTCAGCATTTGAGCGTGTATTGCCGCTGCTAAACGTGGCTCTGGCATCTTTGCACCCTCTGACGGATGAGCAGCTCTTCCGGGCACTGAATGCGGGATCTGTAAGAGGAGAGCTGGAGTGGGAGGACTTCCAGCAGCGCATGGATGCTCTTTCCTGTTTTCTGATTGGCCGTCGAGACAGAACGCGCATGTTCTGCCACCCCTCCTTTAGGGAGTGGCTAGTATGGAGGGCGGATGGCGAGAGCACTGACTTCATGTGTGACCCAAGGTAAGCACTGATGTCGCATTTTCTGACACACTTAAGAATGTTTTGGTTTGGTGTTTTTCATGCTTATTAAGGTGTTCAGTGTGGTTGTAGCACAGATTAGCTCACAGCAATGCCAGATTAGCGGACAGCAAAGTGATAATGCTCCAGACACCTTAAGAATGTGGTAAAACTACTGAGACCACCTTAACAACTGAATAGCAATGTGCTAAAATCTCTCAGAACACTTAAGCAACTTAATAGTATTGCATTAAAACTACTCAGACCACCTTAGCCAGTGAATAGTGATGTGCTAAAACCTCTCAGAACACTTTAGCAACTTCATATCAATGGAGCACCTCAGAAAGTGAAAAGCAATGTGCTAAAACTAGCCTGACGTCGTCATACTCAGATTCTAGTCAGAATATGAGTCTGATACTGCTCCATTGGGCTGTGATTATGGGGCGTGTTTCAACTGAACCAGGAAAGAAAATGCCTCTGCACTCAATTGGATAGACTTACAACCAATCAGAGCAACGGAGTAAGTGACGTATGTTGAGCGACGCATAGTAGTACTGGGAAGTTCGGATCATTTTACGGACTCGGATCTTTGAATCTCGTTCAGCAAAATGAACAAATCTTTTTTTCAAGTCAAGCAGAATATAATTAAAATGTCACATGTTAAATTCCCCAACACATCTTGTACTTATGCAAACACTGATCACATATGGAATAAAAAATAAATTATAAGCTAATGCAGCCAATGCCAAACTTTAAGAAAGAAATTATTAATTAATTGCTTAGCTGGGTCTTCAGGCTATGCAGTCTGTTAGTTAACCTCACCTCCGAATCCGAGTCGTTCTTTCTTTTGTCATTTCACATTTAATCTGTTCCCCAGAAAGATTAGTATACCTCTCCTGTCTTCAGGTTCAAGTCGTTAGTTCCGTCGTGTCTGATCCGGGCCGGGACAGCCCCATATGCAATGCATGCAGTCCCGAAAACAGAATTGATTAGTTCACCTCTCTGAGACAACTCGTTGTTCCCGAGTCATATTAAAGATTAGTTAAAAAAAAACCTGAATTGTTCATGAACGATGCATCACTAACGCATAGTTGTCAACAGAACTCAACTGCACACACGCTGAAAGAAGCAGAAGAAGAAGATGAGTGCAAACGATCTTATAACGATTAAATATACACGGAGTACTTACCCACACGATCATTGTTTTTGAGAGAAATAGTAAAGATAGTGCATATACGAACAAGTTCTCCGTTTAGGAATAGAACGAATTCAACCCAAGCGCTCTTTGGTGACGTTGGTGATTTTCGTTACTGTTGATCATCTGTCCATTATCGTATAAAGCCCACCCTGACAATTTGATTGGTGCGAACTTCCTGACCTCAAATGTTGTGGGCGGGGCTAAGTTCGGCTGGTATCCATGCTATGCTAAAAAACTTATCAGACTCCCAATAAGAGGAATTGCAATGCGTGAAAACTACCCAGAACACTTAAGCAATGCACTAAAACTGAAGTTAATAGAGATGTGCTAAAACTACTCAGTAACCCAAGCAACTTCATAGAAATGTGTGCAAAAACTACTCTGGGTGCATTTTAATCAACTGCCTAGTTGAGTGGTCAATCACAAAATCCTTCTACAGTCATGGCCAAAAGTTTTGGCAGTGACTAATTTTGTTTCGCAAAGTTTGCTGCTTCAGTATTTCTAGATTATTTATTGATGCGTTTCTATGGTAAACAGGAAAACAAGCATTTCATAAGTTTTAATGGCTTTTATTGGGAAAAAAACATTCAATATACCTAAAAGAGTGAATATTACAGTGTTGACCCTTCTTTATAACCTCTCCAATTTGCTCTGGCGTGCTGGATATCAGCTTCTGGACTGATGGCAATCCATTCTTTCCTTATTAGGTGCTCCAAGTTGATCACAATTTGTGGTCCTCTCGCCTTTTGAAGACTGATCCCAGGTTCTCATGGGATTAAGGGAGATGTCTGTCCACATATCCAAAATTTCAGTGTAATAATCTCTGAGCCATTACATTATCACTTTTGCCTTGCGACATGGTTCTTTATCATACTGCAAAATGCACATCACCAAATTGCTCCTGGATCGTTGGGAGAAGTTGCTCCTGCAGGACGTTTTGATACCATTCTTTATTCCTGGCAGTGTTTTTGGGCAGAATTGTGAGGGAGCCCATTCCCTTGGATGAAAAGGTGTGCCAGCTATCTAATCCTTGTACGTCCTGCAGAATTTCAGTCTGCCCTTGATGTAGTTCTTGGAGAGAAGTGGCTTCTTTGCTGCCCTTCTTGACACCAGCCCATTGTCCAAAGGTCTTTGCCTCACTGTGTGTGCAGATGCACTCACACCCACCCAGCCTGCTGCCAATACTGAGCAAGCTCTGCAGAGATGGTCCTGTCGCTTGCTGTATACTCTGGGATGTCCTGAAGCCTGCTTCACTGCAGTTGAACCTCTCTCCTTAAAGTTCTTGGGAACCAGGGAGCATCAGTACTCTCTATGTATCACGCATTAGAAAATTTTAAAAGACAAACCAAGCATAAGCACATCTCTAGACCGTAGTGAAAAATCTAGCTAACATTTATAATTTATGCATGAGATATGGTATTTTTCATAATGAAGTGACATGACGGCCAAATATGGTAACCCATACTCTGAATTTGTCCTGTGCATTTAACCCATCCAAGTTGGTGCACACACATTAGGAGCTGCGACTAGTGAACACAAACACTACAAGCCATGGACACACACACCCGCAGCAGTGGGCAGCCATTCACTGCCGCATCCAGGGAGCAATAGGGCTAGGTGCTCAAGGGTGTCTCAGTCGTTTTCTGCCAGTATTGAGAATTGATCCCACAACCTTTGGGTTATTTTACAAAGCAAGTATGTTGTCGGAGTCATCAGTGTCCCAATGTTTAATGACCTAGGGTCCTCACCAGTGGACAATTAGTGTACATAATATACCAGGTCATGAGCCAGGGACCCTAGCAAGTGAATTACAGTGCATTTGAAAATGTTTTTGTTTTCCCCAAACCAGTTAAATGTAATCTTATCCCACAGCCAATTTCATTTGTAAACTCAATCACACAGTCACCTGTCTAGAAGCTAAAAATCATGGATGGATCAAATTGCAACAAATGGTAATTCGATCTATCGAGATGTGTATGCCAATGCTATACTATGGTTAAGGTTAGGGAATTGTTGGCGAGACAGTCAGCATTGTGATTGACATGACCAATTAAATCTTTAGAATCAGCCCTGGGGAAGGGTTTGTGCTTATCTGGTTTGGGTAAAAACATCACATCACACCACTTAAACTACACCAAACACATTTGAAAATTCATAACATTGTGTTACAACTACTCAGAACACCTTAGCAACCACATGGCAAATAAGTGCAGGTCAGTCATCCATCATGTGGAATTTTTTTGGTTTGTTAATTGAGTTCAGAAAGGGAGTAACTAAAATGCATTTGAGTGCATGTAGCCTTTGAACATGAAATTACTCTCGTGTAGTTCTTTCATTTTGTAGACTCTTCAATTATCTGTCCACCTAAACACACACACACTGCTCAGTGTTCTCATTTAGAAAGGCATCAGTAGCTCCATCACTGTTATGAACTGAAGAGTGACCCACTTAACACCGCTGAAACATGGGCTCAAAAAAAGAAAAGTTCATGGACTGTGATTCATAGAACTTTGCTGTCTATGAGGACAACATTTAAGCATCTGTAGCACCATTTAGATGAGGGGGACATGGCACCTCCAATAACTAGAAATTGCCCCCCTGCCCCAATATTTGATATTCCTGATGCTGCTTGCTTTGTTGTTAGTAGGGATGTGCTCGGAGCCAAGTACCTTATTTGGAAAGTCATGGATAATGGTTTCAAAACGGATGAATAACCATAATAATAGAAAATAGAAAAAAAAAATTGAAAGCAATAATAGAGAAAAATATTCAGCAGACACAGTCACTCTTCGCATTTCTGAATAACACGTGAGCCAAGGGATAGCACGGTTTTATACATAAACCTCTAAACTCACTATGCTAAAATGACTGTGTGAAGTGAATAAGTCTAACTCTCTGATTGAAATGAGTGCAAATCAGATAGCCGTCTCCTGAGCATCTCTCAGAAATCAGAGCTTGGCAAGAGTAATATCATCTAAAATACTACATCATAGACATTTTCTACTATTTGATATGTATATTTAATGATTTAAACCTTATGATATGATATGCGTTGCCATCTCTGCATGTCTCTCAGAAACCAAACCAGCTCTGTGTCAAGAGTAATAATCAACTAAGATATTGAATCATACACATTTTCT
Organism: Paracanthobrama guichenoti; assembly: GCA_018749465.1. Classification (NCBI taxonomy): domain Eukaryota; kingdom Metazoa; phylum Chordata; class Actinopteri; order Cypriniformes; family Gobionidae; genus Paracanthobrama; species Paracanthobrama guichenoti. The sequence goes on along the minus strand of CM031948.1, from coordinate 11,866,356 downwards.
ACAACTTGATATGTGTATTTAAATGTTTTAAACCTTGTTCAGTATGTCTCACTCTCTCTCGGAGATGGCAACCATTTAGCCTATGTAGGCCTATTCTTAATAATTTGTTGAGTTTGCATTTGTATGCATAGTAAAAGTTGTTTTAGCAATTTTCAACCTCTTCCATGTTCTCTAATCAGCTATTTATAGAGTCCGACTCATCTTCTTTGAGTTTGTGGATGATTGTCCTGACATAACTCTGAAAAAAGTTTCCCCCTTTTATTTAACATTACATATAATATAATAATAACAGTATTGTCAGAAAGTAATTAGAAGATATTGAGATATTTATTAGCACTACATCTCGGTTTTAATTATTATTAAATAATAAAATAAATGTTATGATTATAATACTTTTTTTTTTTTTTTTTTACTTTTTTTATGAATTATACAAGGCATATTTGTTAAATAACTATGAAGGAACAGATATACATTTAACCGAAGACATGACTGTCTTCACAAGTAATTTTAAGAGTTTTTGTCTAAAGCTTTGCCCACTTAGTTTATCCGAATACAGATACAAATAATTTTGAGATTGTTACAGAAACAAATATGGGCTCTGCTGCAAAATTTTAAGTTACTTTTTAACTTTTTTGAGTGGTCATCTCAAACATTTTGACATTGAGCAATCAAATCAAAGACGGCAGGCTTTAATGTTCACACAGGGATCAAACACGAATCCCTGTGCAGAGCTTCAGGTTTTAATTGTGAAAGATATTTGACAGCGGTTTACAATAGAAATGTTAAGTGAACAACATATTCAGTGATGTCAAATTTAACTGCTTTGAACTGAAAATATAGACTAAATCATTTATATAGGCTGAATCAATGCAACCCATAACTGCATGTGACAAAACAGGAAACATTTCGTCTGCATTTTCAGCCATTTAAGGCATATAAATAGTTAAGTCACCTTTATTAATTATATAGCACTTTATACAATACCTATTGTTTCAAAACAGCTTTACAGTGATAACAGGATAAATGATGCAGTTCGGCTGTTGTTCAGCTCAAGTCAGTTCAGTGTTGATTCAATTCCGTTGTAAAGATCATCAATTATTAAATTGGTTAGTTTCATCTATAAAGCAAATCTGCAAAAATGATGTCATTGTCCAGCTCAGTTCAGTTCTCATACAACAGCATCAGTACTGTCAGATCAATAACACTGTTGAATATTAAGTTATATTATATTATTATATAAATAAGGTATATTTTATAGCAAATTTTAAAAGATGTATATATGATGAATCAGGATGATGGTGTTTATTATGATTTCTGATGAACTGTTATTGGTGTCTGTAAACAGAAGTGGCCACGCTCTGATGGCCTTCATGCTTTCACGTCAAGAGGGAAAACTCAACCGCCAACAAACCATGGAGCTGGGCCACCACATTCTTAAAGCTCACATATTCAAGGTAGGAAACGCAGATACTCAAAATCATTATCTGTGTTTGTTTGAGTGATGGGATCTCCGTTTTAATTATTCCTGCCTCCATCTCTATCCTCAGGGTCACAGTAAGAGAACAGGGGTTTCGTCAAGTGTTCTGCAGCCCTTGTGGATCAGCTACAGTACAGACAGCCTGTCTGCAGCGCTTTCCTCCCTCAGAAACCTGTACACACCCAACGTCAAGGTTTGAGGATGTGCATTACACAAAGACGCACAAAAAACAAATGCATTTTCATCCTCAATGTGCCAATTGAGACCATCACTTATAAAAAGCTGCATCAAGCTTGAGTAAAAAATAAAAATAACTGCTTTCCGCTCCTGAATTTTAGAACAAGGCTCCAACAATTATCGCGGCTGACGCATTCAACCACACAAGAGCTATAGCCTTACAGAGCTCTGAGTCATCCACAACGAACGAGATTTCATAAGTCACGTAGAACATAGTAATTAGTGCTGAGGCTTACTGAAAAACGCCTTACGTAATGACTACATTTATTTATTAAATCTATTATATGTTAATTGCAGTCTAGACTCCGCTGTCCCTGTAATTTCCTCTCCTACAGAGTTTTAATGAAACGAGCGTCACTCTGAGTCCATGTGTGCATGCCAGCGTCCTTGACAGCCATTTGGCTGAAGACCTGCTCATTATTTCCTGCTGTGTTTGTATAAATAAATGCAATTCTGCTTCCTTTGCTTTTAATGTGTTCCCGCTTCATCCAGCATCTTAATCAAGCCGCCATTACCACACTGTCCATATCCACATATATATATATATATATATATATATATATAAAAAAAGAGTAATAGAGCCAGGTTGCATTCATTCATACAATGATTAGTGAGTATGACTTCATGCCTTCCACTGTTAAATGAATGTGAAATAAGCAATTAGCATGTTTAAACATAAAATATATAGCTCTTTTTCAGAGTTTTGTGGTTTGGTTTTAAATTAAAACAAATATTTAAAACTGGACAGGAACCTCTAGAGGGATTGAGAATAAAATGTATAGCTTTAATCCACACCCTCCATCTACAGATGCAAGCAAATGATCAACTTCAGTCTAGTATGTTTTAATAATCTATATCTAATATTAAGGCATACTAGAGGGAAGCTATTTGCTTTCATCTGTTGATTGTATAAATATAGGTTGTTGATTGAAGCAATGCATTCTAGTCTTTATATTGCACCTGTAGATTGTAAATTGAAGCTATAAATTAAGGGTGTAGATTAAACATAAATTATAGATTGAGGCTATACATTCAACCTATAGATTGTAGATTGAGGCTATAGATTAAAGCTGTTGATTTACAACTGTAGATTTTAGATATATGCAGTATATTGAAGCTATACACTATAGATTGTACACATAGTTTGATCTGTAGATTATAGATTGAAGCTGTAGTTTGAAGATATAGATAAAGTAGATTTATAGATACAGGCTGTGAATTGAAGCTATACATTTTGTTTTAAATTAAAGCTGTTGACTGATGTAGATTGAAGATGTAATTTAATATACTGAGGTTAAAGCTCCAGCGGAGAATGGAAGGACGGATGGATATTTAAAATGTAGTTTGAGGATGTAGATTGTAGATTGATTCTGTAGATTGAAGCCATGGATTATAAACTGAGGTCTGAACACTGAAATCGGGGTTGAGAAATCAAAATAGAGATTGTAAATTGTACAATATTGTAAATTAATAGTGTCATTATTCATCAGTAATATTACTGACTTTTAAGTGACCATTCTGTGAGGTCCTCAGACCAGTAATTATTGAAACGGTTACTTAATTTCTGCATCCCCAGGTGTCCCGGTTGCTGATCCTGGGAGGAGCGAGTGTGTGTCACCGTACTGAGGTTTTGAACAGTGCACCAGTGTTGTGTGTGCAGTCTCACCTGGGACACCTGGAAATGGCTGCTTTGCTCCTGGAGTGTGGGGCGCCAGTGGATGGACAGTCAGAGAACGGCATGACCTCTCTCTGTTATGCCTCAGCTGCTGGACATCTGCCACTGGTCACCTTACTGTGCAAAAAAGGGGCAAAGGTCAGTTGATACCCTTTTAATACACAAACTGGTTATAAATTATTCAAACACATCTCCAGATTTCAACCCTAACCCTGTATTTCAGTAAAAGATATGCAGGGGTTTAATTGGGAGGTGGAGATACCCTAATATTAGAGGTGTTTTAAGTGCCCTAGCCAAAATATTATGACCCATTCCTCCAAAAAAGCACAATTACCTAGTTTGTCAGTACTATATACACATAAATCCAATAAAACAAATAAACTGAATAAAATAATGAATCATGCGCTTTAAATAAAGCAAGCAAGATAGCTACTGCATATCAGTGGATGATTATCAGAAATGGGTTGCTCATTTGGTTGAATTTTATTTTGCGATTTCACTGGAACAGTGAGCAGATGGAGTTAGTAATACCACTTTAAAGTAGTAATACATTTATTTCTATGAAAATAGATGACATTTTATATTCTTATTATTAGACATTCTAACAGTAAGACGGGGACTAAATGTTGCGGTCCTCATTAACTTTAAATACTTTATAAGTGTGCATGTACATGTCAATCAAACTGAAAACAACAGAAAAAGAGACTGCAGTTATTTTTTGGTTGTATAAACAATTCTGCTGTTTTCAAACTGTGAAAAGTTTATATTGTTACATTTGTCTTTCAAATAATTTTTGCACACAGTGTACTGTATAGTGTACAAGGTGTTCCTTCTCAGTTGAACTCCTGCATTACAGATGAACTGCAGAAACTTTGCTGCTCATTCATTAATAATGCATTTGTCAGTAATGATACAGTATGACCAAAGTGATAATGACTGCTTAAAAAGCTGAAACTAATTAAGAAATGCATATAATATATTGTTTGATTAATATTGATCAGTATCCGCTTGATAATGTTTGTTTTTGTTCATCGTAGTTTTGTAAGTAACAGTATACATGTGTGTTATATGTGTTAGGTGGATCATGCTGATAAGAGTGGTCAGTGTGCACTAGTTCACGCTGCTCTGCGGGGTCATGCTGAGATTGTGCAGTATCTTCTGGAGCAGGAGTGGAGTTCAGACCTGAAGAACAAGGCACTGCAGCAGGCACTGATTGCTGCCTCCAGCATGGGACACACACAGGTATTAAATACACACAGGATACACACAACAGTTAGCAAACACACATTCTCATATTTAGTTATCAAAATAGACACACTATAGATTATACTTTTATATAAATTCATTTAGAATGAAGAGGTGCCAAACCCCCACACACTCAACTTCCTAATATTCAATCTTGATTCATCATTATCTTATTGATATGTTTTACAGGTGGTAAAAAGAATGCTTGCATTGAACAATGACGATTTTTCAGTGCAGATTGATGGTCATGATACTTTGTGGGGTGAAACAGGTTTGTAAATACACCACGTTACACTGCATTTTTGTCATCTTGTTTTTACTGTAAAGTACAATGTTTTGAATTAATGTCAGTGTATAAAACATTACATATAATTCAGTTCAATTCACATTTATCTGTATAGCGCTTTTCACAATGCATATAGTTTCAAAGCAGCTTTACAGAAAATGCATATGTCTACATTACAATTTAGAGTGATTTTATTATCAGAGGTACTGTGTCCAAGTTACGGATTTCATAAATATACATGTATACAAATCACAGTTAGCTATATATGTATTAATAAACAATGTATTCATTTAAGGCAGAAACAATGAGCTCACTGAAGTAAATGCATGTTGTTAACAAATGATTAGGATATAAAGAAAAAGAAATTTAGCATTGGTGCATGTTGATTCAGTATATGTAAGACATTGTGCTATATATCATTTACATGTAAGCCTTGTCATTAAATGGGAGTATTACAAGATTTTAAAATGCGTAGCTATGAGCTCTGTCTGAAATCGCATGCTGTCTAATATGTACTACATTTGGTTTGAAACTTGCTACGCGACTGCTAATAAAGTATGTTCTATATAGTATGAAGTCACAATGCCATGGTCATGGTTTGTATTACCAGGGAATGTATGAAATGATAAAATGTATGCTTTGGATAAAAGTGTCTACCAATGCATAAATGTAAATCTAACTCATTGATCCAAAAAATTGTCCCATAGTAGGGAAGTAGGGATATTCGGATGCAGCAATAGTTTCCCAGGATGGCAGAGTCTGCTGAACTGCATAGATCATCATTATGAGCATGCATATCTTCTCCAGCTCTAACCGCTGCTGCTGGCCGGGGAAAACTAGAGGGCTGTGTGTTCCTGCTGGATCAAGCTGCCAGTGTAACACAGCCTAACCGCAGAGGGGTGGCACCCATCTTTAATGCAGTGCGACATGGACACACACAGGTAAGACCCTTTATTACACAGAAAACCTTTTTTTTTTTTTTTTTTTTTACATTGATCATCTCTCATCTATTTTTTTTTTTCCCTTTTCTCTCCCTTCCAGATAGCAGAATTGTTTCTGCAGCGTGGCGCAGACGTGAATTGCAGTGATAAACATAGTCGCTCTCTACTGATGGTGGCTGCAAGTGAGGGACACCTGGAGACCGTGGACTTCCTGCTTTCCCAGGGTCAGTGATCGTGACCCAGGGGTCCTTAACCTACTATAACCCTATAAAGCCTACTGTATCAAATTTCAAAGGCCTCTAAATGATCAATATGATCAAAAGTTTGCTGAAAAACCTGTTGTACACAATCTTCTACATGCCTTTTGTTTATACTTTTTTTTAGCAAGTAAAACACCTTTTAGTATAATTGTAAAAATGTCCACCTCAAAATGTGTGTTGCACTTTAATTTAATTTAAAGTAAAAATAACATCTATATTGTTAGTAATATTTCAAGATGAACACTTACTGGACTGAATAACTTCAGTCTTGATTATACCGGATGTTTACTTGATGTTAAAATATGAGTATTAAATATGATGCAACGGATCTCTCAGTCATCATTGTGTTGCGTTGCATTATACACTGCCTGTTTGGATTTAAATGGACAAATGCTTATTTGGATTATTATTGCAGTGATTATTATACTTCTAGAATGTTATATGTTTGGCAACAGTACTTCTAACCCTAACTGATGGAGTGTGTAGCTTTTCATTTCTTCAACAACCATGTAGGAAGACTATCGGGTCATATTCCAAGATGACAATGACAAGATTCATCAGGCACAGACTGTGAAAGAATGGTTGGGAGGGAGCATGAAGAATCATTTTCACACATGAACTGGCACCTCTGAGTCCAAACCTTAAATTCATTGAAAGTCTTTGGGATGTGCTGGAGGAGACTTTACAGAGCACTTGACTCTTGCATTGATCTTGACCACTGCTTGATGGAAAAAACATCACAACATCCAATCATTGACTCTTAAGTATTTGCCTATTTAAATCCAAACAGACACTTTTTTTTTTGCCAGGCAGTGTATATTTTGCCCCCCACAATAAAAACTATGGAGCTTTGATCATAAAACAAAGATATTCAATTAATCTTACTAAGACATTGGGAGATATAGAGTGACAACTGATACTTGCCATATGCATTTTTATGCAAGTAGTCTGCTATAGTTTATTTTTTGAACAATACATTTTCTACGATTATGTGTGTGAGCTCCTCTCCTTGTTGAAATATGATGCATTTTTGAGCTTATGCACCGAAGTAATTTGAATTCCTTAAGTTTTTGTACTCAAATAAGTTATTTACAGGGATAATATACCACTGATTGTGTTTATTGTAGGTGCATGTATGACAGCAGTGGATAAAGAAGGTCTGACCCCACTCGGGTGGGCATGTTTGAAAGGGCAGAAGAAAGTGGTGGAGTTTCTAGTGGAGAGGGGAGCTCAGATTGACCACACGGATAAGCACGGACGCACCCCGCTGGACCTTGCTGCTTTCTACGGAGACGCAGACATAGTAAGCTGATATAATCTCTCTCTTTGCAGACACAAACACACTCGGGACACTTGCGTCTCAGTATTATGCCGTGTCCATATCTGAGCGATCTGTATTCAGGTGCATTACCTGGTTGAGTGTGGAGCAGCGATCGAACACATGGACTACAGTGGCATGAGACCTCTGGACCGGGCCATCGGTAGCAGAAACACCTCGGTCGTGGTCACTCTGCTGAAGAAAGGGGCTAAACTAGGTGAGTCTCACCTCAGAACATCATGACACATATTCTTTTATATCTCTCCTGGGTTCAAGTGCCGTCCTCTAGAATCTAGATCGCCACAGTCAGGTTCTCAAGAGGGTTTTGTCCATTCTAAATCTAGAATGTGGCGAGTTCCATTTGTTCTCCCCTTTTCTCGGAGAGTAAAAGCACAGCGTTCCTTTGCTGAGTCCTAAATGCAATTGAAACCAGGCCATATTTGCAGCAGAGCCATGCAGGACTGTTAGCCCACAGTTAAGTAGGACGCTGATGATGTATGGGACTGTCATTCACGTTCCGCGTCAGGGCAAAGACTTTTTTAGTGAAGTCCACTCAGCTTTTCTAAGTCACAGGGTGCAAACCTTAGGAGAACAAATTTCCCCTCCAGTTTAAAAACGTCTAATTACATCTGAAAAGGCGACTGTCTCTACCAGTCTGAGTTTGATGATGGCAATGACTTTGCCAGACGCATTTTAATGACGTTGTGGTGTCATTTGTCTTGTCTACACACTAGACGTGGTTCAGAAAAGCTCCTGTGTGGATTGAAGGAAAGAAAAATTTCCTGCTTTTGTGAGCAAGCTCCATAACCACTGAAAAATAACCCATGTTTTAAATTAGAATTAGCTGAGATTGCCAGTTAGCCACTAGAAGGGAGCACTATAGAGGTTAGCAATTTTTTGCATGCTCATTTCCCCTTGGTATACAAGTAATACTGCTGGACAAGCAAAAAGTTTCCATCTAGTTTTCATTTTTTAGATGTTATACTCTCATCCAAACCATCACAAGAGGTTTGCTGGTTTAGAAAGTCTGCCAATGAATAGCTTCATCCTTTAGTTACTGTAGTTCTCTTAAAGTTAGCCTGAAGTAGCACTTCTGCAGTTTGAACACTTATTTCAGCATTATAAAGCTTATTAAACATTTATAAAAAGTCCTGGATGCTGATTGGTTGATACCATTCCAACTGTTCTAAAAATACAGAGATATAGTCACCTAGTTTGTAAGTTTGCCTAGTTTCTCTATTAGCTGCAGATTACATGCTAGGAATTACATATTCTAATGGAAGGCTGGCACATTTGCTTTTATATTTGTTGGATTTGCTTTATAAATATAATGATTTAGTGTATTTTTATATGTATTATGTAGTAATTGTTTTATAAAAGGCACTCAAGGCTAAGCTATATATTGTGAATATAGTTTTGAATATAGTTTTCAAACCTTATTGCTTAAATTGCTTTTTTTTCAGTGTATATACACTACTGTTAAAAGGTTTGGAGTCTGTAAGATTATTAAAAAAAGAAATGAATACTTTTATTCAGCAAGGACCCATCAAAGCTTTTGACCTTTCAAGTTACCAAAGAATCCTGAAAAAAGGTCTCATGGTTTCCACCAAAGAGAAATTATTTTAAATTGCAAAAAAAAAAAAAAAAACAATATAACTGTTTTTATTGTATTTTTGATCAAACATATAAAGCCCTGAAAAGCATAGAGACTTCCAATAACATTTTAAAAATCGTACTGACCCCAAACATTTGAATGGTAGTGTGTATTCCTTCCCAATTTCAGCACACATCTATTCTTCTTGAGTTTTTTTCCTTGCATTTATTCTTTATGCTTTCTCTTTTGTTTCTTTCTTTCTGTACTGCTGTCACTATCACTGCTAAAGGCTACAGAACATCTCCTTATGAGCGATCAGGTACAAGCACTAGGAACGCCGTACTCTGAATCGGTCTATGTGTTATTGACGGTCAGGACTAACGTCTCTATTTCTCTCCTGAAGGTAACGCTGCCTGGGCCATGGCCACCTCCAAACCGGATATCCTCATCATACTTTTGCAGAGACTCATGGAGGAGGGAAACCTGCTTTATAAGGTCTGAAAACTGCTCTCTTGCTCTTGTGATTATTGCTTAATTATATCACGTTATAATATAAAAATACAGATCTCATACAATTACTTTTTTGCAAAAATATCTTGAATTTTGTGAGCATTTTTATTAATTTTGGTGACATTTTGGACCCAATCCTTCATTAATTTCTGAACTGGCACAATAAATAAATCAAATTACACATAAGTTATTGACTGCATCTGTAGCAGTAAGTTTTACATCCAATCACATTAATGATGTTAATAAATAAATCCCACAATGCACCGGCAATTTAATAATATCCCAGTTGAGGTCTTGATACATAATCCAGAGTCCTCGAAGTCTGAGACTGAGTACAAATGTGGTCGTGGTCGAGACGAGACCAAGACCTCGAGTACTACAGTACTACTAAACAACAAAGAAATGCCACAATTTATCAAGACCTCGAAGCAGATAGGAGGGAGAAATACCCAGAAACACCTCATATGTGGCCGCTTCCAAGTATAAGGTGCTTTCCTTGCCATTAATGCTTGGATAACATACCAGTCTGTTTCGATTAAAAATAATGGCTAGTGCAGTGGCTAATATATATATTTAAATCTACTAACATCCGTTGCGATGAGTTTTGGAATGACTTATCGCAAGAGGGAAAAAATTATGTTTTAGTCACATAACATCGGTTAATAGAAACAGTCATTACGTTTTTTTTTATCGACATTTTAGAAAATAGCGCAAAAGTTGTGCGCAAATTTGTAATGGAAACCCAGCTACTAATCGCTATGCTACATTTTCATGAAGGTCCTCTGAAACCCTCTCATACTCATTTCTTTTCCCTTTCCTCCATGTATTCTTTCTCTTTTTCATTCTCAGAAAGGGAAGATGAAGGAAGCTGCTCAGAGGTATCAGTATGCACTGAGGAAGTTTCCGAGGGAAGGTTTCGGGGAAGACCTGAAGGCATTCAGGGAGCTCCGGGTTTCCCTCTATCTCAACCTGTCCCGCTGCCGCCGCAAAACCAACGTATGTCACATGAGTTACAAATGTTGGATGCCAGTATGTGACCCTGGACCACAAAACCAGTCATAGGTCGCAGGGGTATATTTGTGGCAATAATACATTGTATGGATCAAAATTATCGATTTTTCTTTTATGTCAAAAATCATTAGGATATTAAGTAAAGATCATTTTCCATTTATTTAAGATATTTAGTAAATTTCCTACCATAAACCGTGTTGGGTAAGTTATTCTAAAAAGTAATTAATTTCTAGCTACTAATTACATCTTCAATAATGTAATTAGATTACTGTACAAATTACTCTCTCCAAAAAGTATTTAATTACTTTCCACATCCTATATCAACATCGATTCAAGAATAGACATGAAACGGCTCTTTTAATTCATTCAAATACATAATATAAAACTACATCAATTATTCTTATTAACTGACCAAATCAGTTAATGAATTACATGATATAATCACCACTTTATATTAGGTGGCCTTAACTACTATGTACTAACATTTAAACTAATAATTTGATACAATGCACTTATTGTGTACATGCATGTTTTTACATCGTACTTACATTTTTTTAAAAATACCTGCAAGTAATTATATCTGTAATTACTGTAATAATATTTTGAATTACATTACTGACCCTTCCCTTACACCTAACCCTACCCTTAAACTTACCCACACCACCACACCTGACCCTAACTTTACCCTTAAACTTACCCACACCACCACACCTGTCCCTAACTTTACCCTTAAACTTACCCACACCACCACACCTGTCTCTAACTTTACCCTTAAACTTACCCACACCACCACACCGGTCCCTAACTTTACCCTTAAACTTACCCACACCACCACACCGGTCCCTAACCCTACCCTTAAACTTACCCACACCACCACACCTGTCCCTAACCCTACCCTTAAACTTACCCACACCACCACACCTGTCCCTAACTTTACCCTTAAACTTACCCACACCACCACACCTGTCCCTAACTTTACCCTTAAACTTACCCACACCACCACACCTGTCCCTAACTTTACCCTTAAACTTACCCACACCACCACCACACCTGACCCTAACTTTACCCTTAAACTTACCTACACCACCACACCTGTCCCTAACCCTACCCTTAAACTTACCCACACCACCACACCTGTCCCTAACCCTACCCTTAAACTTACCCACACCACCACACCTGTCCCTAACTTTACCCTTAAACTTACCCACACCACCACACCTGTCCCTAACCCTACCCTTAAACTTACCCACACCACCACACCTGTCCCTAACCCTACCCTTAAACTTACCCACACCACCACACCTGTCCCTAACTAAACTTACCCACACTACCACACCTGTCCCTAACCCTACCCTTAAACTTACCCACACCACCACACCTGTCCCTAACTTTACCCTTAAACTTACCCACACCACCACACCTGTCCCTAACCCTACCCTTAAACTTACCCACACCACCACACCTGTCCCTAACCCTACCCTTAAACTTACCCACACCACCACACCTGTCCCTAACTTTACCCTTAAACTTACCCACAGCACCACACCTGTCCCTAACCCTACCCTTAAACTTACCCACACCACCACACCGGTCTCTAACTTTACCCTTAAACTTACCCACACCACCACACCTGTCCCTAACCCTACCCTTAAACTTACCCACAGCACCACACCTGTCCCTAACTTTACCCTTAAACTTACCCACAGCACCACACCTGTCTCTAACTTTACCCTTAAACTTACCCACACCACCACCACACCTGTCCCTAACTTTACCCTTAAACTTACCCACACCACCACACCTGTCCCTAACTTTACCCGTATCCCACCTCAATATCAGCAAAAGTGTTTTGAAATACAATATTAACACAATAAGTACACTGTACTTATTTTTTGATGTAAGTACTTAGTAGTTAAGGCCACCTAATATAAAGTGGGATCGACCCAAAGTATTACACATTTGAGAAGGATAGATAAAAACATGCATTTTAAAGTTAGACTTTTAATTTTGATGTTAATTCCACTATTGTATATAATTGTTATTCACAGTATTTAGTTCAATTACTTGTGAAGTAACTGTAATTAAATTACACAAAAAATAAGAGTAATCCCTTACTTTACTTTTTCATGGGAAAAGTAATTAAATTATAGTAACTAATTACTTAGTAACTAGTTACACCCAACACTGACCCTAAATATATACAAATATTATTATTATTAGTAATATGCATTGCTAAGGACTTCATTTGGACAACTTTAAAGGTGATTTTCTCAATATTTAGATTTTTTTGCACCCTCAGATTCCTGATTTTCAAATAGTTGTATCTCAGCCAAGTATTGTCCATCCATCCATCCATCCATTATCTTCCGCTTATCCGGGGCCGGGTCGCGGGGGCAACAGTCTAAGCAGAGACGCCCAGACTTCCCTCTCCCTAGCCACTTCCTCCAGCTCTTCTGGGGAACCCCGAGGCGCTCCCAGGCCAGCCGGAGACATAATCCCTCCAGCGTGTCCTAGGTCTTCCCGGGGCCTCCTCCCGGTGGGACATGCCCAAACACCTCCCGGGAGGCGCCCAGGAGGCATCCGAAATAGATGCCCGAGCCACCTCAACTGGCTCCTCTCGATGTGGAGGAGCAACGGCTCTACTCTGAGCTCCTCCCGAGTAACTGAGCTTCTCACCCTATCTCTAAGGGAGCGCCCAGCAACCCTGCGGAGAAAGCTCATTTCGGCCGCCTGTATCCGGGATCTTGTCCTTTCGGTCATGACCCACAGCTCATGACCATAGGTGAGAGTAGGAACGAGATTGACCGGTAAATCGAGAGCTTCGCCTTACAGCTCAGCTCCTTCTTCACCACGACAGACCGGTACATCGACCGCATTACTGCAGAAGCTGCACCGATCCGCCTGTCAATCTCCCGCTCCATCCTTCCCTCACTCGTGAACAAGACCCCAAGATACCTGAACTCCTCCACCTGAGGCAAAAACTCTCCACCAACCTGAAGTGGGCAAGCCACCCTTTTCCGACTGAGAACCATGGCCTCGGATTTGGAGGTGCTGATTCTCATCCCGGCCGCTTCACACTCGGCTGCAAACCGCCCCAGTGCACGCTGAAGGTCCTGGTCTGAGGAGGCCAACATGACAACGTCATCCGCAAAAAGCAGCGACGAAATCATAGTCATAGGATCAATCATAGGATAGTATTGTCCTATCCTAACAAACCATACATCAATGGACTCAACTTATTTATTCAGCTTTCATATGATGTATAAATCTCAATTTCAAAAATGAACCCTTATGACTGGTTTTGTGATCCAGGGTCACATATAGCTCTGTGTGTCTTAACAAACAGAATCAAGTATATTAAATGGCTATAGGCGTTTTATATAATCACATACACACTCATCTTCTCCAGTATAATTGTAATGGTTTGTCTAGGTTGAGGAGAAGAGCCTCACAGGCTGTTCATAGAAGTGTTTTGAGTGCAATTAGGAGGCAGATTATGTGAGTGTGAGAGAGAGAGAGAGAGAGAGAGAGAGAGAGAGAGAGAGAGAGAGAGTCACTATGTGTCCTGCTACGTGTTTCCTAATTACACAGGCATCCTGAAGTTCTAATGGTTATTTTAATAGGATCTTCCACCATTAAACATTTAAAGTGCATCATTAGGGCTGACAGTTATGGCTCCTCATTGAATCTCTGACCTCAGACTCAAGGACGGAATTTCAACAAGAGATTTCTCCTGATTACAGATTCATGCATCAGAGCAGAATGAGGGACTGAGGTAGAATGTGAAAGTAAATCCAGCCCCTTGGTATGCACGCATCAGTACCAGGATGCACTAATCACTCTCATGGGTCCAGTTAAAGGATTAGTTCACTTCAAAATGAAAATTTCCTGATAATTTACTCACCCCAATGCCATCCAAGATGTTAATGTCTTTCTTTCTTCAGTGGAAAAGAAATAAGTTTTTTGAGGAAAACCTCTTTTTTTTTTTTTGAGGATCCTCATTTTTTCCCGTCCCTTTTTCTTGTCAAGCTTATTATTCCTTTCACATTTGTTCTTGACAGGATTTTGGCATGGCTGAGGAGTTTGCCACCAAAGCTCTCGAGCTCAAACCAAAGTCCTATGAGGCATTTTATGCACGTGCCAGAGCCAAAAGGAGCAGCAGGTAAAGAGCCTTCATGCTGATTTGGAACATGTGAATTGATCCTGATAAGAGTGAAACACTTCCGTTGTCCTTGCTGTCTGCACGCAAACCTGAACATATAACGCAACAAAACTCTCCATTTTTACAGTTCTTATTAATGAGTCAGTTCAACCAGTTTGCAAATTGGATGAAATGCAATATAGGATTCACTGGTGCGAGTCACTTCAGGGATTTCATAGAGTTGTCTGAACTATTGAGTCATCTCTGGTTCCCTTTCATGCAGTCACATTCGACGTGACGTCGATGACTGACGAAATGGGCTCTTAGGCGAGATCCCATTACATCAGTCATCGATGTAACGACAACATTCCCTTCTTCCGAGGGTTACATACGTAACTGAGACGTTACTATTTAAACTTGAATCAAACTAGGAGTCATGAACTACTGTGTTGTGTACTTTTTCAGCAATTTAAAAAAAGCTATTTTGCAGGTTAGTGTGACTTTAATTAGCCTGATGCATATATTGTCAGTGTACTATAGTCAACATGTATTCACAATATAAAAAATAGAATATAAAAAAAAAAATTATTGGCACTCCACTGCAAAAATCTAATTATGCTACCTTCTAATTATGCTACCCATATTTATCATAAGCCAACTTGAAAGTCACGACATCGAAAATCAGAATCAAGACATCAAATCTTAGCCCAAGCTAAAGAATTTTGTTTTTCATTTAAAAAAAAGAGAATGACAAATATATAATTTCACCCAATATTTCTTATTTTTGTGCTCATTATAGTACAGGGGTTGGTAACCTTATTGTTATTAAGGGTGTTCACACTTGGCATGTTTTGGTGCGCTGAAAAGATGGGTCTCGGTTCACTTCCAAACAAACTCTGGTGCGGTTCGAATGAAATATGAATGCACACGGACCAAAGACATTAAGATGAGTCCCTAAAAAGGACAGAATGCTCAAGCATACCTGTTTTTTCTTGTCATAGTCATGATGTTGCGTCTCCTCGCTGCAGATCTTCGTTTGTGTGTGTGACAAAGGCTTCTTACCGCTGTTTTGACACCATCATACATTTTTATAAGCTATTCACGAGTTCTCAGCTGGTCAAAATACTATCATATGTAGGCTGCGCACATGCAACGAGCGCATGTAGCCCAGCACACAGAATTGTTTTGAAAGTTCGGTAAGTTACGTCTCGAAATAGGCAATATATCATAAAAGCTGACCAATCAGGTTGTGAACGTATCCATATACCTTTTTTTTTTTGGTCCAGACCAACCAAACCAAGTGAACTGAACTATTCTGAGTGGCATTTTTGATTTTTCTACTTAATCGCTGTGCAAATTTGTTATAATATTTGTGAGCTGTCATCCACTTGCATGACTCAAAGTACAGCACTACTGCCTTGAATCGGCATTTTAATGTGCACTGATCATGCAAATGGTTTGATCTGTGTGCTTTAACTGACTAGGTTAATTCTCACACTTTCATAGTATGTATTGCTGAAAACTACACACAGGACAGGCTTTGCGACTGAGGAATGATTAACTCAAAATGTAGAACAGTATGCAGGTGCAAATTTATCTAAATTAAACGCATACGCCTATCTAAATATTGTTCACATCAGAGCCCTGCACGATTCTGCGCTAACTTAAACACTCCCGATACTTCTTTGCGTTAATGCGCTTGATTGGCTATAATATAAATGCATTGTAAATGCAAATCTTGACACTCTTCATAGCGTAAACACAAATATGCAGGGGAGTTTGAAAGCAGCTGCCTACCTATCAGCCAGTACCGAAAATAACATTGGCTATTTAACCCGCAGTCTGCCTGTGCCTACTGACTCCCGATCCGCACAGCAAATGACAAGGTAAATATGTTCCTCCCGTTCCATCAAATTGTATTGGTCCACCTGTCGGGTACCTGCAGATAACTGACCATGTGCAAGACTCAAGGCCAATTTTGCCTGTTAGGAAAATTGTTAGCTTAACAAAATGCTAATGTCCTAATTAGCTCATTTAGTCATTTTAAAGTTTCTGCCTATAATAAGAGTCTTAAATGAGTCATTTATAAGGTTGCATTGTGGGTAAAGACCTTTTTATGTTGTGCAGGGTTTCTCATCTCTGGCCCTCAAGGTCCATATTCCTGCAGAGTTTAGTTCTAACCTTGATCAAACTCACCTGCCTGTAACTGTCTAGTAATCCTGAAGACCTTGATTAGCTTGTTCAGGTAAGTTCCATCAGGGTTGGAAACTCTGCAGGAAAGTTTGAGGGCCAGAGTTGAGAACCCCTGACATAGACTGCTGCCCATGTTAGAGGTAGGCAGTAAGGCAGCTCCCAAGGTTTAGTGAGAGAAAGCATAGCTCTAAACCATCTACTGCATATAGTGCACTTAATAATGATTAAATATTTACCAGTTCCTTTTCACTCTCTCAGGCAGTTTGCAGCTGCGCTGGCTGATCTTTATGAAGCGGCGCGTCTGTGTCCCAGTAACCGAGAGATCAGACGTCTGCTGGCACGCGTGGAGGAAGAGTGCCAACACCTGCAGCGACAGGGCTCTAAACACCCTACCTCTCATGCCAACCCCTCACACCATGAGGAAGACAATGATAATGATGACGAGGAAGATGATGATGATGACGAAGATGACCAAGACATTGAGAGTTTGGAAAAAAGCCCAGACAGTCTCAGCATAAACATGTTGCAGGCAGATGAGGAGGAGGAGCGGTGTGAGCAAGAATCCTCTCGGCAGGAGAAAAGGAAGGAGAGCTGGCATCAAAGCCGCACCTTGCCCGATTCTCTAGGCCTGGCGATATCAGATGCCCAGGCTGCTGTCTCAGCGGCTGCCTCCGGACGGGCTGCCCACAGACGCCTTCCGTCCAGACAGGCTCAAAGCATGAAAAACCGAGAGTACAGCAGCTCGCTACACATCGAGGGCAGGACTCCCCAGAGTGCCGGGTCGAGCCCCATGCCGAGCCGCCACCGTCCCACCTCGCTCCGAGCAGGGCCATGCATTGACATTGGCAGTGTTGAGAGGGGTCCGCTCAGTGGTACCAGAGAGGGCCACATTCAGTTTGGTCATGCAGAGATGGCTGAAGGCAGTGTTGAGCCAAGGGTGGAATTTTGCAGGAGCAGCAGCGTGAGAGTGTCCAGCTCCTCCAGCGGAAACCTGTCAGATACCAGCCGCGTACGCAATTCTGTGGCGTGCGCTCCCGACAGCAGCACGAGGCAATCTGAGCATAAGCCACGCCCCTTTATGGGGGTCATTGACAAGACTGCACGTTTCCAGCAGCAGCAGCAAGGTCACCATGGCAACCTGGTGTCCAGTTACGGCTGGCAAGGACTTGTGCCAGAAGGGCTCGTAGGTCACAATGTAAGCGTTGTCATGAACACGCACTCGCAAGGACTGACTAGTGACCTCCAATACGCTAAATTGAGCGCTTATCAGGAGCCTATCCATAACAGCACACATACACCCGAATTTCATCCTGGACCCGGATACAAGGACAGTAATCCCCTCCAGCAGCACTACAACGACACCAAGCACAAGCAGGCCAGCCTGGCCCGGGACAACCCCATCTTGATCAGCTCCATTAAACCTAAACGCTCCTTTATTGAGTCTAACGTGTAGCTATAAACTCATACTTTATGTTGAGCACAAATTATGTACAATCTTACGATTTTAATATAGGGGGCTCGGTTTTCATCAACAGTTTTGAAGACTAAATTCGGTAACACTTTACATTTAAGGTTTCCTTTTGTAAAGGGTTCATAAAGGTGTTTTTAAATGACTAATAACTCCTTTACAAATTCATTATAAATTGTTGATAGGCAGTTATAACTGCATGACTAAAAAGGGTGACTTTAACACAATATCTGCCAAATAGTGAGCCATTTTTATATTTAGTTTTAAATGCTTAATAAATGTATTTATTCACACTTATTTAACTCAACCATTTATTAATGAGTTAGAAACATTAATAACCTGTAAAAATAAACCCTAATGTAAAGTGAACACATTTATTAATGATTCCTAGGTGTTCACTTTCACAGGTTATTAATGTTTGTAACTCATTAATAAATGGTTCACGCTTACACTAAAGTTGACAAGTAACGTATATTGGAATTAAAATATTCATTATTAATCTCTATTAGTTATTGTGCTCGGGTTTTTTTCTCTCCAAAATAACGTTTGATAATTTCATCTTGATAAACAAGTTGTTGATAGGCATAATGAGCTTTTTATGGAATATCATGGGAGTAACTTCTGGTAAGGAACATTTTAAGAAAAGTGGCAGTCATTGAGACATTAATGAGAAACCACAAATACAACACCCTTCAGTCTCCCTATGATAGTCTATTTTTTCTGCATCATGAAATAAATCAGGAATCTGGTTTTGAGTTAAATACGTGTGAATAAATACATTTAAGCATTTATAACGCGAGTTAAAAATGGCTCACTATTTGGCAGATATTGCGTTAAAGTCACCTTTTTTACTCATGCAGTTATAACTGCTTATCAATGATTTATAATACATTTGTAAATGAGTTATTAGTCATATAAAATCACCTTTATGAACTCTTTACAAAGGGAACCTTAATTTTGTGAGTGCTCCA
Organism: Paracanthobrama guichenoti; assembly: GCA_018749465.1. Classification (NCBI taxonomy): domain Eukaryota; kingdom Metazoa; phylum Chordata; class Actinopteri; order Cypriniformes; family Gobionidae; genus Paracanthobrama; species Paracanthobrama guichenoti. The sequence goes on along the minus strand of CM031948.1, from coordinate 11,847,029 downwards.
GGTATGCGCACACGAGTAAAATATTGCCTTGCATTTCCGTTTACAACTACAGCTTCAGAGGTATTTAAGCACATTTTTAAATGCACAACGCTGCATCTGCACATTAAAAGAGAGCAGAGCTATAACACAGATGATGTATTAATGTATTAAGATGACCTGACTTTAGACTTCAGTAAGGACATAGGACGTCTACCGAAATGAAACACTGTCTTACAGTAGGATTGCGGACCGGTCCAATGTGTATTCAAAAGCATTTCCTGTTTGAATGGTGATGAGTCTGTTTGTGTGTGTATTTCTGTTGGGAAGTCTGTTGTATTGCTTCATAAATGACTCACTGTTTTGACTAATTTATTTATGGCTTGGTTGTCTGATTAAAACAATATTATATTTTATATATTAGTTATTTTTGCACAGCTATATATTATGAAATACCACTATGATTGTGAGATTGAGATGAACTGTATAAAGGTTTACATGCATGTTATGGTGAACCGTATTCAGATGTCTATGAGGACAGATGCTATTTCATATGTACATTATTTGAAATTAATTTCATGTATAGGGCTGTTATGAATTGTATTTGAATATTTCAGCATCATATACAATAAACCCCAGTTTAAGACTTTAGTTATTTTGGTTTATTACATTTCTTTAATGTTTTGTTTTGTTTTGTAAAGTCCTAAAGCATTAGAGTCATCTGAATAGTGTCCACTCACATGAGATGAAGATTATACTCATTACAGTTTTCTAAAGGGTTTTATTTATACACGGTGCAGGTGGCGACCTCAGAGTACTTCGGCATGTTGAAATGACCCTCGGTGCTTCACTAAAGCTGATTTTATCTAGATGATTTCTTTTTTTTTGAACTTCTGGACAACATAAAATATGAAATAAGATTTTTTTTTTAAATCTGATTCAAACCACATTTGGAGGTGGTGGATTACAATGCGATAACGTCAAGACCGGTGACGGAAATATCGGAAGTATCCATACGATATTCAAACTGTATTGATTTTGGCCATGACTACAGCACAGAACATTACAATATATACAAGTCTCTTCCGTCGCTGAGTTTTTCTTTTTCAAACTGAGGAGCACCACGACTCGACAGGACGCTTTTTTGGAGAGCTAGTTGATGGACCTCCATTTTTCCTGCATCCATTTTGAAACCCTTGTTACATACGTAGGTACGCGTTGTTAATGAAGCAACCCATGCAGATAGGCTGGTTATGCCTGGACACACAAATCTTATCACTTGCAATTAACAGTGCAAGTCTGCCTGGAAAGAAAGATCTGATTTAAGGAAAATGTGTCTGCAGTCTGAAAATAGTCTAAACGTCAGAGCGAATCCTTAGGCTCATTGGCTGCCGCCTCTGTATGTGGCCTCTGTATAGAGCGAAAATTGGACAATGTAACAATTATTATCATGCTTTCCCAGCGGCGATCACGGGAGAATCAGTAGGTACCTCTACGGCCGTACAATCAGAACAGGTCTGAAGACCTGAGACAAAAAACAAGCGTAAATATACACTATAATGGCAAAAGTTTTGGGTCGCCTCCCTTTACATGCACATGAACTTTAATGACACCTCATTCTTAATCCGTAGGGTTTAATATGGAGTTGGCCCACCCTTTGCAGCTGTAACAGCTTCAACTCTTCTGGGAAGGATTTTTTCCAAGGTGCGCGTTTATGGGAATTTTTGACCATTCTTCTAGAAGCTCATTTGTGAGGTCAGGAACTTGGATGTTGGACGAGAAGGGCTGGCTCACAGTATCCGCCCTAATTCATCCCAAGGGTGTTCTATCGGGTTGAGGTCAGGACTCTGTGCAGGCCAGTCAACCTCCACACCAAACTCGCTTATTCATGTCTTTATGGACCTTGCTTTGGGCACTGCTACGCAGTGATGTCGGAACAGGAAGGGGCCATCTCCAAACTGTTCCCACAAAGTTGAGAGCATGAAACTGTCCAAAATGTTTTGGTATGCTGAAGCATTAAGAGTTCCTTTCACTGGAACTAAGGGATCAAGCCCAACCCCTGAAAAACAACCCCACACCATAACCCCCCCCTCCACCAATCTTTACACTTGGCACAATGCAGTCAGGCAAGTACCGTTCTCCTAGCAACCATCAAACCCAGACTCGTCCATCAGATTGCCAGACAGAGAAGCGTGATTTGTCACTCCAGATTTGTCACTCCACTGCTCTAGAGTCCAATGGCGGCGTGCTTTACACCACTGCATCCGAAGCTTTGCATTGCACTTCGTGATGTAAGGCTTGGATGCAGCTGCTCGGCCATGGAAACCCATTCCATAAAGCTCTCTGCGACCTGTTCTTGAGCTAATCTGAGGGCCACACAAAATTTGGAGGTCTGTAGCTACTGACTGTAGCAGAAAGTTGGCGACTTCTGTGCATTGTGCCCCTCAGCATGCGCTGACCCCACTCTGTGATTTTTACGTGGCCTACCACTTCATGGCTGAGTTGCTGTTGTTCCCAATTGCTTCCACTTTGTTATAATACCACTAACAGTTGACCGTGGGATAGTTTGTAATGAGGAAAATTTCACGAATACCACTCTTGAATTCACTGAGCTCCTGAGAGCGACCCATTCTTTCACAAATGTTTGTAGAAGCGTCTGCATGCCTAGGTGCTTGATTTTATACACCTGAAAGTGAAAGTGATTGCAACACTTGAATTCATTGATTTGGAGGGGTGTCCCAATACTTTTAGCAATATAGTGTACTTCAGTGGTTCCCATCCACGTTCATGGAGGCCCACCAACAATGGACATTTTGCATGTCTCCTTTGTCTGACACACCCACATCAGATTTTGGAGTCACTACTAATGAGCTGATGACTTGAAGGTGTGTTTGATTGAGGAGACATGTAAAATGTGCACTGTTGGTGGGCCTCCAGGAACGTGGTTGGGAACCACTGGTGTACTTCATACACAAGGTTGAAAGATTTGATGGAGAAAATCCTAGTAGTGATGCTTACTGCTTTTTGTTGTTGGACACAGATAAGGGAATCAATTATTGTGTAGACTGCTCTCTAAAATAGGGTAATTATTAAAAAAAAATAAAAAAAAACTTGTGCTGATCCACATCGATAAATGGCAGTGCGGTGTTTGAAACCATTGTAGAAGAAAACCAATGTTAACAATGTACTTTTTTATATTTTCTGAAGAAAAGTTTGTGCAGTTGTGTATAGTTGCTCACACAAAACTCCTCATTCCTAAATCTGATTACAAGTAATTAACACACACATATTTTTATATGCAGGATGATTTATCATATGGTTGCATAAACATAAATTACATGTAATAGTTTAATTTTAGGGTTAGGGATTTGTTTGAAACTCCAGTGCATCCCTAAGCAATCATCATTAATCAATGTTAAAATTAATCTCAAGCCAAAAGTCAGTTGTTTAACAGATTGATTTTATTGCTGCATGTTCATCAGACAGATCTCTTAACAGTGCTTTTCTGTATAATATATATGTGGTTACATGGTAAAGCCATGAGATCGGGTCACTGAACTGGTTACAATGAGCATCCATAAATAAATATATACTGATTTCAAGCATGTAAACTATTTCATATAAGCAACATTGTACCCTTTAAATAACTCATCTCAAAAATCATTTTATGAAATAAGACTAAATCAACTGGAGAATTTCACCTGTATTCAAACATGCGAGTCATGATGGGAGATAGAGAACAGCCACAGGAGAAATCATAATTATGTGCTACAAACGGTATAATTACGGCAGCAAACTGTCCGCTACTGAGCAGAAATGGGATGATAAACATTTATTATGATGTATAAGGCCACTCAACACTGCTGTGTTATGATGGAGAATCATTTAGGAGTTTTAGCCTGATTATGAACCACTTGCTCTTCAATCAGCATGCGACAACTACCATCACTTTGCTGATGGATGACGGCATGAACCTCGCATCACATCTAATAGAATACCGCTCTCACTCTCAGGATTAAGGCTGAACGTGAGCTTAAGTCAAGAACAAATTTTTGGCTGTTAGGATAGTCGCTGTCAGGTTATGCAATTTTGACTCCTAAATTCTCATGTCGTGGACAAGAAACATGTCAGACTACACATTGCTTGACCAATCATCACTTGCCGGCTTCAACAACGCGTCTGATGTCATCAAGAAGGCTGGACTTGAAATTGCAAATTGCAGCACGCAATATGACAGAATACGTCCCTTCTTCTAAGTTAAAGAGCCAATTGCTGATTGGTAAAGTCACTGCAGCTGCCATTAAACCTCTGGTTACAGGTGAATCCGAAATTGCCCCCTATACCCTCAAATAGGGCATTATTTGAGGGGACAACCATTTGGAGTGGTGTCCAAAACCATAGTGGATGTTATCGAGTGCAATTCAAATAGATAGGACTTGATCTTGGATGTCTGAAATGGCTGTCCGGAGGCGTTGCAAATATGGCCACCGAGTGAACAGACTTTGCTTGAAAGGGAATTTGGTGTAAACATACAATTGTTATACTAGCTTAATGCGAATTCCAGGTTGCCACCTAGCATCTCCAATATAATCATCTCTCTTTTTCGTTCGGCCATGTTTGAAAGCTGTGTACAAAAGAGCTTCTGGGCTCCTATTGATCATAGATGTGACAGAACCTATCGTGGAGGACTGGAAAAAATTAAACATGCTAGTCTTTCTGTCGTGACATCATAAAGCGCCAATGCGCCGTCGTCCACTATGACACACTATGCGAGATGAAACAATCAATTCTTGCGTCCCGACGCCCATTGTAGTTGACAAATCAGGCTGACATAGAGTAGTCTGAACCCCGTTTGGTGACAAATAGGTCCTCCTCGGGTCTCTGTTAGGACTCCAAGCAATCCCATTGGCTCAAATTACTTTTAAAAGGTACTCTCTTAAGCGCCTGATTACAATTCCTACAAAATCATGTTAAGAGGAATACTGCTTGAACTACATTATAACGATTAATGTCTGTATTAGTTAGCTTTTATGTACTAGCATAGCATACAGATACCCAATTAGCCTGATAGCACAGTTTATACAGTCATTTGCACTTACCATGCATGTATTTTCACAGTGAAGTCTTACTCGTCTGACTGATCTAGGGACAGTATTATAGGAACTCACTGACAAGTAGTCCATCGTAAAATGGCCATTTTCAGAGTACGGTTGGGTGTCAGAAGGGTGGTCTGCAGGGGCAGGTTGGTCATAGGGCTGGTACGGCTCTTCATGTTGATCCAGCTCTCAATGGCCTCCCGTTCATATGAGTAGCCGTCTGCAGGCAGAAAACAACAACAGCAAATGCTTAAACTCAAACTAAATGTCCAGTCAAGCAGTTTAACCCCTCTCAGATGCTTACCAGCAGCGATCACTGGGTCCTTCATGATCTCGTGTGTGATTGGACAGAGGTACTCGTCGGGAGTGCCGTTAGAGACGGGTGCCATCTTCAACTCCTCAATCTTCTTCATGACCTTACTCCGCAGGCCCAGAGACTCTGTGAGAGCACAAGAACACTTCAACACATCCAATCACAGAAAAGTGAGATGCTCAAGTACACGTATCAATACATCTGTGCTAACAGAACAGCGGTGGTTTGGTCTCCAATTCCAGTAGTGTCCCACTCTTTCTGTAAATGCTGGGAACAAATGTAGACATGTCACAGAATGTAAGCAAGCAAGGAAGGCAGTATCTCAAAAAAATCTTGATAAATGATCAAGAGTAAGAAAAGAAATACAAAATATGTACTGTCCACCTCTTTTGCCTCCATTGAGCTCAGTGAGTTGAGCACCTAAAGTGTAGCAAGAATGTATTCATAATTACAAACTATATAGGCGAAAAGCAAGTGCCCTTATAATAACAACCATCATGTTGGCAAGTGCCACGCAAATCAGTCAACGGTAAAAATGAACAGTAACAAATCACACTAACTTTATTTAGTTAAAAGAATGATTAAATGCAAGTTTGCATTGTCAATTGCAGGTGGTTTCTTAGTTTCCCCTCACCCTATAGGAGCATATCATACGCTTGTCAAAATGAAACGTTTCTTATGAAACTGTTATCTTTACGACGCAAGGTTGTAAAACTTGTAATAGTGATTTGTGTGTTTGTGAAGTTGTGGAATTTGAAAATGGCGCAGCAAAGTCTAGCAATGAATCACGGTGATTACTTTAAAGGTGCAGTGTGTAATATTTATGAGGATCTATTGACAAATGCAATATAATATACATAACTATGTTTTCAGTGGTGTATAAAGACCTTACATAATGAACCGTTATGTTTTTGTTACCTTAAAATGAGCCATTTCTATCTACATATACTGCGGGTCCCCTTACAGTCATGTTTCTACAGTAGCCCTGAACGGACAAACTTCTCTACAGAGTGCTAGCTACTCTCTTCTGTCTCAGACGACATCTTTGTCCTGTACCGGTCACCGTAACTTCTCTATGTGCTTTGAAAGGGAGGGGTAAGCGGTGGGCAATTGCAATTCGCAACCTCACCACTAGATACCGCTAAAATTTATACAGTGCACCTTTAACTCAAACTGACTTATTATGAATTATTCATAATTCCTCATTTAATCAGAAGTTGCAGGAGGACATGTAAAGGTAAGTACAAACTTAAAGTATGTTTTGACATTTCAGCAGCCAATCACAAGCCACTGTTCAAAACTATCTGTATCTGACTATACAGAGGAAACGGGACTGACTCATGTTCATTTCTGCCAGTGTACTGCATTCAAAGTGGGCAGCAAAGGAATCAAGTCTCTTCAAATGTCATGCTAAATGAAATTGGGGTGATTTGACGGTCACGGCGAGTTGGACAGCGAATTTTTTTTTTTTTACTTTATTTTCAGAAGTGCACATTAGGATGGGATTTCTTATGTAAATAGCTGCTGGTTTTAGGACCAAAGTGGAAATAATCAGCTTTAATGCACACAAACTGGACACCACACAGGCAAGTGCTTTACATAACTCAACAAATCCCATGTTTACATTCCCCACAATCTCTAGGATTAGGTTTTACGTTGGCCAATTTTTTCATGATTTTTCCTAAAAATACACAACCTAATCAAGATTTCCTGTTAGGTAATGTGAAAGGGACATGGTAAAATCCATGTTATTTTTATATAACTCCGCATTACATCAGCTGACGTTACACTTAAAGGTCATCCCTGCAGTATTATTGACGTGATCTCCACCAAGTCCAGTTCCAAATTGTGTACATGCATAAAGTAGACAGAGTCTACAGCAAATTATGAGACATGAATACTGAGAGATGTGTGCTGTAATTTTACCAATGTGCAGCTCAGAGCTGAGGGTTTCCTTGGTGAGAGAGAGCAGCTCCTCTCCATCGATGTTATTGGATTCAAACATGTCAATCACAGCCTCCAGTCCCTCCTCACGTAACCATGCCAACACATCCTCCTCAGACCACTCGCTCACCATCAGTCTGGAGTGTCCACACGATTTCCTGCCTGAGAGACCACAACAGGACATGTTACCTAGTTATGGGTCAATGACATGATTACGTGAATTTTTTTTTTTTTGTACCATCTACTGATTTACTAAAAAGTGTAATTCACTTCGGAGCATTAGCCATGTGGGAAACAGTTTGACATACACTCACCTAAAGGATTATTAGGAACACCTGTTCAATTTCTCAATGCAATTATCTAATCAACCAATCACATGGCAGTTGCTTCAATGCATTTAGGGGTGTGGTCCTGGTCAAGACAATCTCCTGAACTCCAAACTGAATGTCAGAATGGGAAAGAAAGGTGATTTAAGCAATTTTGAGCGTGGCATGGTTGTTGGTGCCAGACGGGCCGGTCTGCGTATTTCACAATCTGCTCAGTTACTGGGATTTTCACGCACAACCATTTCTAGGGTTTACAAAGAATGGTGTGAAAAGGGAAAAACATCCAGTATGCGGCAGTCCTGTGGGCGAAAATGCCTTGTTGATGCTAGAGGTCAGAGGAGAATGGGCCGACTGATTCAAGCTGATAGAAAAGCAACTTTGACTGAAATAACCACTCGTTACAACCGAGGTATGCAGCAAAGCATTTGTGAAGCCACAAGCACAACCTTGAGGCGGATGGGCTACAACAGCAGAAGACCTCACCGGGTACCACTCATCTCCACTACAAATAGGAAAAAGAGGCTACAATTTGCACAAGCTCACCAAAATTGGACAGTTGAAGACTGGAAAAATGTTGCCTGGTCTGATGAGTCTCGATTTCTGTTGAGACATTCAGATGGTAGAGTCAGAATTTGTGTAAACAGAATGAGAACATGGATCCATCATGCCTTGTTACCACTGTGCAGGCTGGTGGTGGTGGTGTAATGGTGTGGGGGATGTTTTCTTGGCACACTTTAGGCCCCTTAGTGCCAATTGGGCATTGTTTAAATGCCACGGCCTACCTAAGCATTGTTTCTGACCATATCCCTCCCTTTATGACCACCATGTACCCATTCTCTGATGGCTACTTCCAGCAGGATAATGCACCATGTCACAAAGCTTGAATCATTTCAAATTGGTTTCTTGAACATGACAATGAGTTCACTGTACTAAAATGGCCCCCACAGTCACCAGATCTCAACCCAATAGAGCATCTTTGGGATGTGGTGGAACGGGAGCTTCGTGCCCTGGATGTGCATCCCACAAATCTCCATCAACTGCAAGATGCTATCCTGTCAATATGGGCCAACATTTCTAAAGAATGCTTTCAGCACCTTGTTGAATCAATGCCACGCAGAATTAAGGCAGTTCTGAAGGCGAAAGGGGGTCAAACACAGTATTAGTATGGTGTTCCTAATAATCCTTTAGGTGTGTGTGTGTGTGTGTGTGTGTGTGTGTGTGTGTGTGTGTGTGTGTGTGTATATATATATATGTGTATGTGTGTATATGTATGTGTGTATGTGTGTGTATGTGTATGTGTATGTGTGTGTGTGTGTGTGTGTGTGTGTGTGTGTGTGTGTGTGTGTGTGTGTGTGTGTGTGTGTGTGTGTGTGTGTGTGTGTGTGAAGTAGATGTATGTGTATATATATGTATATTTATTTATTTGTATATTTATTTATTTGTATAAAAATAAAAATGGAAAGTATGTTTTTACATGATGGTTATAATTCAATGCAAACTTCTTAAAATAGTATTACTTTTTTTTTTGACATGAATGTCTTTTTAATTTTTTTTTATACTGTTGTCTGAGGTCAACTTATGACATTTGCATGGTTTTTACATTCAAAAACATCATAATGAATAAGTAATAGGCTATTTTCCACCCTGGTTTTGAGCCTTTCTCATGGAACACTCAGCTTTTATGGGCGTGCCACATTGAAGACTTGGAAGTAAACGTCCACTGCTATGATTGGATAAGCTTTGCATATTATAATGAGCTTCTGCTCCCCAGTGAGGAATTGTTTTGAAAGCGTGTGGGAAAACGGCAACCGGAATGAATCGCCCACAGGGCTCGCAAAATGTCTTTATCAAACACAATGATTTATCTCACATCCACCCGCAACTGCCTCACTGCAGAGTCAGACAAATCAGCATGATCAAAACTTCCGCGACTGCATTTTTCCTTCAAATAGCAAGTCAAGAGAGTGAACAACGCACATCAAGAAAGGAATGTTATTTCACCATTTAAGATAGCCCGTCAGCAGACCGGTGATAGGTTTTGGTAGCCCGTTTGGAAAACATTTACATTACATTTACGCATTTGGCAGATGCTTTTATCCAAAGCGACTTACATTGCATTCAAGGTACACATTTTTACATTTCGTCAGTTCTTGCTTTCCCTGGGAATCGAACCCATGACCTTGGCATTGCTAGCGCCACGCTCTTATTGTTTGAGCTACAGGAAAGGAAATACCCCTGGGACGTTGGGCTTTGCGAGCCCTGGCCCATACATGTCCGAGTCTGATCCCGAATCGCAGCACAATGAATCAAAACCACCACAAATAAAGGATTCTCCAGCCTTTGACAGCGTGCTAAGGTATGTTCAGTTAGACACGTACACATAATTAATAGATATCAAACCATCTAACAATGCAATACTATCACATATAAAAACATTTTTACTCACATTTGTGTGTTGCTTCATTCATTAATGTAATCTCATCCTGTCTGCAATTCCAGTCTCGTTTACAAACAAATCCGTGGTGAAATGAAGGAACAAACGCGCAATGTCTTCCCCACATGAGCTGGATATTCATTAAAAATAAAGTTCATCCATGCATTCATAATATTAGAATCCGAATGAAGCTTATGCAGCATGTTTATTGCTTGGAAGTTCAATCCGGTTTATCTCCACGTAGACCTAATGTTATTTATCTATAACATGTCAGACACGAGTCGGTGGGCGGGGCTACAGAATCAGGCATTCGTCGTCTTATGTTGAGGTGGTGTTTCACCACACGTCACAGCCTGGCACATTCTGACATTGAGCGTTTGCTGGGCCTGGTGTCAATAAAAGCTTTTCTTTGACTAACAAGGAAGTTTTCAGCTCTGAAACTTACAGGATATTCTTATATCACAATGAACTTTTATATATCAAAATCTGAATGAAAAGTTAATTTCTCAATTCATCACCCCTTTAAACCAAATGAAACCAACATGAATACAAACAGTAACATTTCTAAGAAACTGGCATATGTTTATTAAACTTAAATGTTCCTTTTTTATCATGAGCAGTCATGTATCAGAAAAAATAATCACGAATTAAGCCGAAGATAAAGAGTGAATTCTTAATAAGACTGCAGGTCAACTCTTCTCGCACTGCATCTAATGCATAAATCATGAGGCGGAATGTTCTACACCATGTATCCGCTCAGGATGCAGTCAGATCATTTGCAGTTCTTTGACTTCCTAGCATGTGTGAGATGTTATTTTGTTATTCATAATGTAGATCTCGTCAGATTTCTTCTACACACATGCAGTTAAACCAGTCAGAGCATGTAAAGCCCACTAGAGCTCACGGAGTGCACTGTGTGTTTGGACTGAAGCTGCAGCTGTGATCCATCACCCCAGAGAAACTTCTGAAGGACGAGAGAAGAATACATCTCTTTCTCTTTCCTGTTTGTGTATTCAGTCTGATACCTAACCTCTCCTGTGTCTTTGACTCACAGTGAGTAATAATAGTGAGCAGTATTACAGGCAGATAGCGGTGTTATAACAATAGTGTGTGATTTACTTAAAGAGGATGTTTTCTTCTTTTTGTCTTTTTTTTTTTTTCTCTTTAGTGTGTAATGTTGCTGTTTGAGTATTAAAAAGGTCCACAAAGTTCACTCCAAAAGGTGTTATTCTCTATATCAGTAAAAACTCCCTGAAACACTTCGATTGTAGTCTTGAGTTTTCTTCCGGGAATGTAGATGTCACAATATTCCTCATTTAAAGGAGGTGACTTATTTACACGGTTAAAGAGTTGGACTCTCATGCTAAACATGGCTAAAGTTTCCAAAAAATTGTTGGACATATGATGGTGTATTCCTGTTCTAAATACACTCCTTCAGGACTCGTAAAAGTTTCGGAAAGTTCCTCAGTTTAAACTGAGAAAATGTATAATTTTAAGGGAAAAATAAGTTGATTTTAAATTTCATGGCATCAACACATCTCAAAAAAGTTGGGACAAGGCCATGTTTACCACTGTGTGGCATCCCCTCTTCTTTTTATAACAGTCTGCAAACGTCTGGGGACTGAGGAGACAAGTTGCTCAAGTTTAGGAATAGGAATGTTGTCCCATTCTTGTATAATACAGGCTTCTAGTTGCTCAACTGTCTTAGGTCTTCGTTGTCGCATCTTCCGCTTTATGATGAGCCAGATGTTTTCTATGGGTGAAAGATCTGGACTGCAGGCTGGCCATTTCAGTACCCGGATCCTTCTTCTACACAGCCATGATGTTGTAATTGATGCAGTATGTGGTCTGGCATTGTCATGTTGGAAAATGCAAGGTCTTCCCTGAAAGAGACGATGTCTGGATGGGAGCATATGTTGTTCTAGAGCTTGGATATTCCTTTCAGCATTGATGGTGCCTTTCCAGATGTGTAAGCTGCCCATGCCACACACACACTCATGCAACCCCATACCATCAGAGATGCAGGCGTCTGAACTGAGCGCTGATAACAACTTGGGCTGTGCTTGTCCTCTTTAGTCCGGATGACATGGCGTCCCAGTTTTCCAAAAAGAACTTCAAATTTTGATTGGTCTGACTACAGAATAGTTTTCCACTTTGCCACAGTCCATTTTAAATGAGCCTTGGTCCAGAGACGCCTGCGCTTCTGGATCATGTTTAGATATGGCTTCTTTTTTGACCTATAGAGTTTTAGCCGGCAACGGCGAATGGCACGGTGGATTGTGTTCACCGACAATGTTTTCTGGAAGTATTCCTGAGCCCATGTTGTGATTTCCATTACAGTAGCATTCCTGTATGTGATGCAGTGCCGTCTAAGGGCCCGAAGATCACGAGCATCCAGTATGGTTTTCCGGCCCTGACCCTTACACACAGAGATTGTTCCAGATTCTCTGAATCTTTGGATGATATTATGCACTGTAGATGATGATAACTTCAAACTCCTTGCAATTTTTCTCTGAGAAACTCCTTTCTGATATTGCTCCAGTATTTTTGGCTGCAGCATTGGGGGAATTGGTGATCCTCTGCCCATCTTGACTTCTGAAGTGTGTGTGTGTGTGTGTGTGTGTGTGTGTGTGTGTGTGTGTGTGTGTGTGTGTATGTGTATGTGTATGTGTGTGTGTGTGTGTGTGTGTGTGTGTGTGTGTGTGTGTGTGTGTGTGTGTGTGTGTGTGTGTGTGTGTGTGTGTGTGTGTGTGTGTATGTGTATGTGTGTGTGTGTGTGTGTGTGTGTGTGTGTGTGTGTATGTATGTTCTTGTGAAGTGACACTGCCACTCTGAGAGGCTCTTTTTATACCCAATCATGTCGCCAATTGACCTAATAAGCTGCAAATTGGTCCTCCAGCTGTTCCTCATATGTACATTTAACTTTTCCGGCCTCTTGTTGCTACCTGTCCCAACTTTTTTGAAATGTGTAGCTCTCATGAAATCCAAAATGAGCCCATATTTGGCATGACATTTCAAGATGTCTCACTTTCAACATCTGATATGTAATCTATATTCTATTGTGAATAAAATATAAGTTTTACGAGATTTGTAAATTATTGCATTCCTTTTTTATTCACAATTTGTACAGTGTCCCAACTTTTTTGGAATCAGGTTTGTAAACAACACGAACGTATAGTGAATCGAAAGTTATTCATGGATAATTCCATTATGTATTTTGTGTGTGTGTGTGTGTGTGTGTGTGTGTGTGTGTGTGTGTGTGTGTGTGTACTTGTGACTCTTTAGCTCTGCCCATTACATCCCTGCATGAGTTCGGCTGTTTTCAGAAAGAATCGGTACAGCGTATCTGTCTTTTATAAATGTGATAAAACTAAAGACTCTTCGGAGATATGAAGGATGCAATACTACTCTATATGTACTCAAGATTAACATGAGATGTGCAGAAACATGCAGAAACTGTGTGTGTGTGTGTACCCTTTAAATAATTCCTGCACAAGGCTTACACAAAAAAGGGGCGAGGCCTGGTTGAGTTCAGTTATTATGGTGTTAAAAATCATAGTTATGGTAAGGGGCGTGACATTTCCGAAATGCACTCAAAGTGGTTGACCAGTCAGAACACAATAGTCCTGCCGACCAATCAGACCACATTACACTTTTTGGAAAGAGAGGATTTGTAGAGAGGAACAGAATAAAGCAGACTGACAGACTGGAAAGAGAGGTGCTGCAACAATGTAAAATAAAATATGTAAAAAATAAGGTGTTTTTGAACATTCCAGCATGAAAATCTATTCTGGTAAACCCCAAAAACAAAACCAAGATTTTTGTAAAAGAGTATAATATGGCAAAACCGCTCCCAGAAGTATAATTTATTTGGCAGACACTCAAGTGCAGTGCATTCAAGGTATACATTTAAAAAAAAATTATACATGTTTCCTGGGAATCGAATACATGACCTTGGTGTTGCTAGTGCAATGTTTTACCACTTGAGCTTGCAGGTGTAAAAAAATAATTAATCCATTATTCATTTTTTTTTTTTTTTATGTATCAATGTATGGTCTGGATTTCTCTTACCTTCACTGCTTGAAACTGAAGCAGCTTCATCTGAAATGAGGAACGCAAAAACAAGCATAAGTGAACATTAAAATGGGCTTGACTCCCACATTATTTCACTTTATTTAGGGGCAGATTTCAGGTTTATATTACGTTACACTGGTTGAATCTCTTGAGTTCCGTAACAGAAGTAAACACGAGCTTTAGCAGTGTATCAGAACAATACAAACACTGCTCAGTTTGTATTTTTGTTGTCAAGTGTTTGTTTGGTGAGTGTTCATTTTTTGTGCCCTGAAAGCCAGTATGTGCATACTGTTTGCTAGTTACAGACAAAACAAACAATAAAAACTGGGAACACACTCACCAGGAAAAGATTTGCCTTTAGTTTCAGGAATCAAACAGGAGGAAATGACAAGAGAGAAAAAGCAAACAATCATCATGTTGCACAAACAATCATTATTATTGTTCATTGAAAAAAAAAAAAATGAATATTCCAATGCAAATAGTTCATAAATTCTCCTACGATTCTGAATAAATAACACGTAATTTACTAGAGGTCCTGACAAAAATGTTAATTGCTGCAGTCTATTTAAAAAATATTTAATTAATTTGAATTAATTGTTTGTTTAAAATATAGGTTCAAATTAATGATTCAATGACTCACTCATGAAGACTTGTTACATTACTGGATGAATCTGTGTTTTTGAACAAATCTCTTGAATGAATGATCCAATGATACATATTTTTAACAGACACTTGACTCCACCACAAAGTAATTGACAAGTCAATCTTTTTTTTGAAGCGTCCAATTGCATTTCAAAAGGTGATTTACTCTATTCTGATCTCTTCCGTAGACAGTGTATAAACTTTTATCCCAGATACTTATGTGATAATTTGCATTACTGTAACACAGGAACCACTTGTGTGGTTGAAAAACTGTTTGTGAAGCTGTTTCATACCTATACATGACAACTGCTTAGCGGCAGCGCCAACACAGATTTGAATGTTCGCTGTAATGGTATTTGTCAAAGGTTTAATAAACATAGCCGAATCAGTCATTCTGTTAACAATTAATTGTGCAGCTCTACAATATTTTAAAAACATATATTTTTTGTTCAGCAGAAGAAATTCATACATGTCTGAAACGACATGAGGGTGAGTAAATGGTGGCAGTCGTTTTTGGGTGGACCATCCCTTAAATTAGTGGAAATCACTGATTAGGTTTTATTTTGAATATTATTCAAATATTGCGTTAATTGAACATGGAATGCATTTTAAATAATTTTTCTATTTTGTTTTGAGTGGAAACACTGGCACAAGACAGACATAATCCAGGTGTTTATTTATGATGATACAAAATGATGATCAAAAAACCGGTAATGACCCACCCCTAGTCTTTTGTAGTATCCCATTAAAGGGATAGTTCACCCAAAAATGAAAACTCTGACATCATTTAGTTACCCTCAAGTTGTTCCAAACCTGTAGGAATTTCTTCTGCTGAACACAAAAGAAGACATTTTGAAGAATATGGGTTACCAAACAGTTGATGGACCCCATTGACCATAATATTCCCCCCCAACCCCCCACCCATACCAAGGGCCCATCAACTGTTTGGTAACCCATATTCTTCAAAATATCTTCTTTTGTGTTCAGGTTAGGGTTAGGGTTATTTAGAAATTCATACAGGTTTGGAACAACTATCCCTTTAACTAACAAAAGTCAGGTCCCTTAATGACATAACTTTTGGTGAAAGTAGTATAAAGTCATGTTTTGTGGTACCATTTGGTCTCATTCTAAAGAATTACATGTTTAATATAATCACATCTGTATGATAGCTTTGCAAAATATGAAAATTAACAAATTGGTCACCCTTATGTGCTTGACCACAGCATATTTTTGAAATGTGATTTACCCATTTATAGAAATGCTTCCATTTCCGTTTGAGATTGCAGTGCTGTATAACAGGACTGACCCGTTTTCATTGTAAATGAACCCACCCTGAGCACAGCTGCCATCCTCTACCCTCCAGATATTAACGCTTTTGTCCATGGAGCCGGTGGCGATGAGAGGGGCCGTGGGGGAAAAGGCACAAGCCGTCACATACCTGCCCAACAGGAAGAGACCATCCGACAGGATTAAACAATGTGCACAGAGTTCAGAACTCAGATATCATGACTCAGAACTCACCTGTCATGCTGGTTAAGTGTGTAGAGTAAGATGCCTTCGTTCTGTAAAGTAGAACTCATTGTTATGAATGTAAATGCTATGCTAAAGACATCCAAGTGGGCTGAGCTGTCAATCATCTTTTATATTTATTGGTTGGACAGAAATATACGATGAATATGAATGAGACTCACAGCTTGATACACAGTCACGGTCTTATCCACCGATCTGTGGGAAAAGAGAGAGTGACATTTAAAAGGCATGAGTCAGACGAGCCCTCCATGGCCTTTATGTGCGGTAAAACTGAGCTTGCCTGCCTACTGACACATAGTGGATGAAAAATCCGTTTCATCACAGATTATTAGCAAACAGACTTCAAGACCAGCGCTCATCTATCATGGTGTTCTTCACACTGCCGATGTCTGTGATTACACAGCTCCATCCAGTGGAAAACAATGGAAGATGCAGGGCAGGATCAATAGACATTTACATTATTTGCATTTATGGATTTGGCAGACCCTTATATCAACAAAAGCAACTTGTAACATTTTCAAAGGAAGTCATCTTCATTTATATAGAGCTTTATACAACACAGATTGTTTCCAAGCAGCTTCACAGTAATAAACAGAAAAATAACAGAATCAGTGATGCAGACATCATCAAATATGTTCAGTGTTTATAACTATTAAGTTCATAGACAATAGTGTCATTATTCAGCTCAATTCAGTTCAAGTTTTGTTCTCATCCGATAGTGTCAGTGCAGTCAAATCAATAATATCACTGAATATTAAACCCCAACTAAGCAAGTCAAAGGAGACAATGTCAAGGAACACAAAGTCCATCGGGTGACAGAAATGAACAAATGAAAATAAAACCAGGCTCAGTCGGGGGCCAGTTCTCTTTTGGTCTAAATGAACAAACACAAAAATAATCAATACATCAATCCTTCTTGCAAAACTTGTTTTTACCTTCTTTTGGTAAGCCTATTATAAGTTTTAGACCCATCAAGATGGTTTTAAATGGGAAATTGCATACATTATATATATATATATATATATATATTATATATATATATATATATATATATGTCACTGGTGCATGTCTCGTCATATCTGTAAATAGAGAAAAGTTGCTCTGGTTAGTCGTCACAACAAGCAAGAAAGGTTGACATGGATCATGCTAAATCTCGAACCTCTTTGTTCACCCGTTTGAACAAAATGTTGAACAGAGGAGAGTCTGCTGGCAAAAAGAGAACATACACCAATCACATGGCAGTTGCTTCAATGCATTTAGGGGTGTGGTCCTGGTCAAGACAATCTCCTGAACTCCAAACTGAATGTCAGAATGGGAAAGAAAGGTGATTTAAGCAATTTTGAGCGTGGCATGGTTGTTGGTGCCAGATGGGCCGGTCTGAGTATTTCACAATCTGCTCAGTTACTGGGATTTTCACGCACAACCATTTCTAGGGGTTACAAAGAATGGTATGAAAAGGGAAAAACATCCAGTATGCGGCAGTCCTGTGGGCGAAAATGCCTTGTTGATGCTAGAGGTCAAAGGAGAATGGGCCGACTGATTCAAGCTGATAGAAGAGCAACTTTGACTGAAATAACCACTCGTTACAACCGAGGTATGCAGCAAAGCATTTGTGAAGTCACAACACGCACAACCTTGAGGCGGATGGGCTACAATAGCAGAAGACCCCACCGGGTACCACTCATCTCCACTACAAATAGGAAAAAGAGGTTACAATTTGCACAAGCTCACCAAAACAGTTGAAGACTGGAAAAATGTTGCCTGGTCTGATGAGTCTCGATTTCTGTTGAGACATTCAGATGGTAGAGTCGGCAGGATTTGGCGTAAACAGAATGAGAGCATGGATCCATCATGCTTTGTTACCACTGTGCAGGCTGGTGGTGTAATGGTGTGGGGGATGTTTTCATGGCACACTTTAGGCCCCTTAGTGCCAATTGGGCATTGTTTAAATGCCACGGCCTACCTGAGCATTGTTTCTGACCATGTCCATCCCTTTATGACCACCATGTACCCATTCTCTGATGGCTACTTCCAGCAGGATAATGCACCATGTCACAAAGCTCAAATCATTACAAATTGGTTTCTTGAACATGACAATGAGTTCACTGTACTAAAATGATCTCAACCTTTGGGATGTGGTGGAACGGGAGCTTCGTTCCCTGGATGTGCATCCCACAAATCTCCATCAACTGCAAGATGCTATCCTATCAATATGGGCCAACATTTCTAAAGAATGCTTTCAGCACCTTGTTGAATCAATGCCACGCAGAATTAAGGCAGTTCTGAAGGCGAAAGGGGGTCAAACACAGTATTAGTATGGTGTTCCTAATAATCCTTTAGGTGAGTGTAGCTCATGATAAAACAAGAATCAACATTGGCTTGGCTTTTTAGAGATGGCAAAAACTGAGGGACTTGAAATGTTGTAAAAGTGATGCGGAGATGGTGTTTTTTAATTACTCAACAGGTGAATAAGGTATATTATTGAACAGATAAATTGACATGTAGCTCTATAACAGTTCATTGTAAAGCATTATCTATTGTGTAGGGTCATTTCATTGTGGTTATAACACTGTGCTGGAATAATCTTTTGAAGGAAGTACCATCTATTAATAGGTATAGCTACAGTAACATCTTCAGCTAGTCAGCTTGAGATCCTTTCCATCTTAACTGGTTATATCAGCCACAAAAAAAGCCACAATATGTAATCTGTTGCCTCTAGAGGTCGCTTATTCAAAACAAAGGAGTAGCTTGATGACGCCTTGATTTCGCGGAGCTTTTATTTCGCTTCCGCTTCTTCTGCTCATGCGAATGTGGGGTTTCTAATCATATTAGATACATTATTTGAGTGTGTTGAAAGTTATAATGCTTCTCTGTGCATACGCTCGGCAGCTACTATGAGACACTTGTTGCACACTGCAGTAATCTAGATCGATATTAGGCATGGTAAAACATGGTACTCGCGGTAAATCAAGAAAACGAGATTTAAACAATAAGACTAACTGTGTTGAGCTATATAACAATGATCAGTTTTCTGTCGATGAATGTATCCAAACAGCTGCTCACCTGTCTAATAAAGCACATAATATATTAAAGCGTCTTTGGTGTTTCCATGGTTTCTAATCGGAAATCAAGGGTAATGCGGTACACAAGTCAACAAAATATATAACACTGTTCTAGTGGTTTTTGGATATTTTATATTGTGCCTTTAAGCCTAGTAATGAATGTTTTATGACTAGTAGGATAAATATTCATCCTCATAGTCAAAGCACAACCGATATGTTGTTGATATGAACAAATGAACAATTTGGTTTTCTTTTAACGATAGAGGGCCAAGTTAAATAGTGTGCCTTTAAATTAAAGGTGATGTAATTTTCTGTGTTTATAAAATATGTTTTGTATTGAAGTGGTTGTGCAGCTGTGTGTTACTGACCCTGACACCAACATCTGTCCATCAGCAGAGTAAGCACAGGACAGAACTGGAGCAGACTGACCCGTCAGAGTGTGAGCGAGCTGCATCTTAATGCCTGTGGATCAATATACATCATTAATCACACACATATTCACTAAATACACAGACAGAGAAGGAAGGAGAAGACACAAGCAGGTATCAAATGTGCTACCTGCAGCAGACAAAAGAGAAACAATCCATATCTTCAACAGACTGTCCTGTCCACATGAGGCCAGCTGAAACTGAACACAGCCATCTGTGCCTGGGAAAGACAGAGAGAGAGACAGAGAGACAGAAAGAGAATTCATTATTTACTTTTATTAACATCAAGTCATTCATCCTAAAAAGACATTAGAAGAAATGTTAGGAAAGCTATTTTGAAGCTATGTTTTGCAGATTGCCAAAGCTACAAGATACTTAGAATTCAAAGTAATCAAGCCACAGTCTAGTTACCATTTTGAAAAAGTTTCTTATGCTCATATGATCAAAAATACAGTAAAACACTCATATTGTGAAATCATTACTCCAGTCTTCAATGTCAGATGGTCCTTCAGAAATCATTCTGATATGCTGATTTGCTGTTCAGGAAATGTTTTGTATCTGTTTAAAATGGTGCAACAACTCGAATTAAAATAAAACCCATATTAACACATCCTAGATTAGCGTTAAACTTTCCTTAATTTAATCCTTATTATCCAACTCACCCTATAGTGTTTTTCATGTTAAGCGTTTTAAAAACGTCCCGCTGTTTTTAGTGATTGAAATACTGCAGCAGGTGCTGTATATGGATCATAAGTGCATCTTAACATGCATCTTGTTCACATATTTTTGTTTTAAGATGGAAATTTGACAGGCTTGTGCTGCAGTTCAATGGAGTTCTATGGCAGTTTTGCCCTCCAGGGCTCCACGACAGTCACATGACTGAAAACTATGAATTGTATATTTCACTAAACTAAACTGTATAGTTCACTATTCAAATCTGACTATGAATCTGCTTTCAGGAGAGTGCGTCTGATAATTACTTAAAGGGATAGTTCACCCAAAAAAATAAAATGTTGTCATTAATTGAAAAGATCAAAGATATTTTAAAGAATGTTGGTAACCAGACAGTTGACGGCACCCATTGACTTCCATAGTATTTTTTTCCTACTAAGAAAGTCAATGGGTGCAACCACTTTAATATATTTACCGTCAACAGTGTTGTAGTACTTGAGACTCTAACTCGGTCTCGAGACCATATTTTAATGGTCTTGGACATGTATTTGGACTTGGTATTGACTCGTACTCAAACATATTAGGAATTGGACTTATTCCAGAGTCCACTCGAGTCCCATTCAAAATATTTCATGATTATTACTGTATGTTAATGATTCTTTAAATTGATGTTTGATTGACACGTCCACTGATTGGTGATTTTCTTGTGCTGCGAATGACTTGAGACTAACATTAGTGCAAAGACTCCTACCAGGTTCTCTCCCACACCTGTGACCCGCCTGCTCTCGCTTCTATTTTACGCTGTGTCCGCCTGCCATCAACCTGTGGTGATCCCGCTTTCCAGAAAGTCACATGGCTACATTATTTGTCTCAACTGTGTCATTTTAATATATTTACTGTTTACAAAGTAGGACAAAAATGTCACAGAGAAAACCAAATCTTGTTTAATTAAATAATACAATGAATACAGATACGATGACAGATGACAGTCTCAACACTGGGCATCTCCCCCCAAAAATGTCTGACAGAAGGCCGCCCGCCCTCTCTCCCTCCGGCACATTCACATTGCTTTAAAAAGGCAGCAATTTTTCTGCAGTCACTCTGTGCACGCCCTCCGTAACTAAAAAGTTAATCAAATTAAGTTCTAATGTTGTTTGTGGATTTTCTCTGGTCTCGGTCTCGGTCTTGACTCGGACTCAACCCTCTCTGAACTCGGACTTGAATGAGCTGGTTTTGACTACAACACTGGTCAACTGTCTGGTTACCAACATTCTTCAAATTATCTTCTAACAACATGAGGTTGAATAAATTATGACAATTTTCATTTTTGGGTGAACTATCTCTCGCTAAAATACAGCAATGTAGCATACTTGTCGGAAAAATTCAAATCGATGAGTCCTACCCTTCATTATCTGCGGAGCAAACTGACAGCAGGAGACCCCGAGGTCATGGGCATTCTTCTCTGCATGGAGATGATTCATATTCAGGTCCCACAGTCGCAGGTCACCATATGTGGAGCCGGTGATGAACATCTGACCGCAGGGAGTGAAAGAGCAGGCCACTATACTGGTGTCAGTCACAGCACCAGTCCTAAACATCACCACACCACACCATAAGTGTCAATCAAACAGTCTGGTCCAGGACAGTGCAAAATAAATCTATTTTCTATACCATGATACAAAAGGAAAGGCTTGATTCACTATTAAACAACATTGCTTTTGTAAACATATTGACCAGTAGTTACCAATTATACAAATTTTATAAAATAGTCATTTACAGTAATATTACTACAGACAGAGATACAAAACACAACTGATGTACCTGCGCAGTGTCCTGGAGGTAAAATCCCATAGTGCGATGGTCCCATCGGACCCTCCAGACACCAGGTAAGATGAATCTGGAGAGAAGGCGCACACCCTCACCGGACTCCGGCCCGGATGCTCCAGGACGGCCTCGATCTCTCCGGTGCCCATCGACCACACCACGGTGGTGGCATCGGTGGAACAGGAAGCCAGGTATTGACCGCAGGCGCTGAAACAGCAGCAGTGGACCCCGTAGCCGTGTCCGGTCAGCGGGGAGAAGGGCAGCTCGCTGAAGTCTCGGGTGGAGAAAACGCAGACGCTTTTGTCAGCGGAGCAGGTGGCCAACAGAGAGCCGGAGAAAGCACAGCAGTTCACATCGTCTCGATGACTTTGTAAGGTGCAGATCAGAGACACCATGTTTATGTCTTTTGCTCGGGTCCCTTTAAATACACAAGAAGTCACTTACAAAACAACATACTGTGTTCACATGTAGCCTTTTTAACGCTAAAACCGACACACGTTATTTAACAGTGCAACCACTTCATTGTACAAACTTGATTCGCTTTTTTATTCAATTGTTTAAACAGATGGGAACAAAACGTTTCGTACCTCTGAATTCACTCATAGACAGTATCCTAACATTATCCAATATTACGTTTAATAATCTAGTGTTACATTTAAATACATTTGATGTATTTTCATTGTTTATGTTATAATGTAAGCGGTGTTTGAAGACATGACGTACCTCCTGCGAACACTTCCTGGTTCTGTCACTGTCAAACCACGTGGTTTTTATTTACGCTGTGGCGCGTGTAGGTTTGTCACTTTATCGGATTGCTTTAAATATATGCATGTACTTATTCTATGTGATTTCTATCATTTGAAGCATTCTTATTACTGTATGTTGTATAACTCATTTTGTTCAATAAAAAAATACATGTACTTATTTTACGTACTTTTTATGCACTTATTTGTACACGTTAATGCATTTTAATCAATTTAAATGTAAATAAGTATGTAACTGTATATAATAATAGTATTTCATTATTATGAAAAAATAGACATTCTCATTAATGCAATTATCTAATCAACCAATCACATGGCAGTTGCTTCAATGCATTTTGGGTGTGGTCCTAGTCAAGACAATCTCCTGAACTCCAAACTGAATGTCAGAATGGGAAAGAAAGGTGATTTAAGCAATTTTGAGCGTGGCATGGTTGTTGGTGCCAGACGGGCCGGTCTGAGTATTTCACAATCTGCTCAGTTACTGGGATTTTCACGCACAACCATTTCTAGGGTTTACAAAGAATGGTGTGAAAAGGGAAAAACATCCAGTATGCGGCAGTCTTGTGGGCGAAAATGCCTTGTTGATGCTAGAGGTCAGAGGAGAATGGGCCGACTGATTCAAGCTGATAGAAGAGCAACTTTGACTGAAATAACCACTTGTTACAACCGAGGTATGCAGCAAAGCATTTGTGAAGCCACAACACGCACAACCTTGAGGCGAATGGGCTACAACAGCAGAAGACCCCACCGGGTACCACTCATCTCCACTACAAATAGGAAAAAGAGGCTACAATTTGCACAAGCTCACCAAAATTGGACAGTTGAAGACTGGAAAAATGTTGCCTGGTCTGATGAGTCTCGATTTCTGTTGAGACATT
The DNA here is from genome assembly GCA_018749465.1 of Paracanthobrama guichenoti. Lineage (NCBI taxonomy): Eukaryota > Metazoa > Chordata > Actinopteri > Cypriniformes > Gobionidae > Paracanthobrama > Paracanthobrama guichenoti. The sequence goes on along the minus strand of CM031948.1, from coordinate 11,823,066 downwards.
CAGATGGTAGAGTAGGCAGATTTTGGCGTAAATAGAATGAGAACATGGAGCCATCATGCTTTGTTACCACTGTGCAGGCTGGTGGTGGTGGTGTAATGGTGTGGGGGATGTTTTCTTGGCACACTTTAGGCCGCTTAGTGCCAATTGGGCATTGTTTAAATGCCACGGCCTACCTGAGCATTGTTTTTGACCATGTCCATCCCTTTATGACCTCCATGTACCCATTCTCTGATGGCTACTTCCAGCAGGATAATGCACCATGTCACAAAGCCTGAATCATTTCAAATTGGTTTCTTGAACATGACAATGAGTTCACTGTACTAAAATGATCTCAACCTTTGGGATGTGGTGGAACAGGAGCTTCGTGCCCTGGATGTGCATCCCCCTGAAAACTTTCTATTTAGGGGCGATAGAAAGTGTTTTAACTCAGTGCATCACAGCGTGGTATGGGAACAGCACCAGTCATGACCGCAAAGCCCTGCAAAGAGTAGTGCGCTTATCCGAGCGTATCTCAGGGTCAGCTCTCCCGTCTCTGCAGGACGTCTACACCAAACGCTGCAAAGGTAGAGCTACCAAGATCATCAAGGACTCTAATCACCCTGCAAACCCTCATTTCACGCTGCTACCATCTGGTAAGCGCTTCCGAAGCCTGATGGCCAAAACTGAGAGACTCAGGAGGAGCTTCTTCCCCCAGGCCATCAGACTCCTGAACTTAACATCACGTGACTTCACGTCAGGATAAACATCGACATACTGACATTGCACTGCACTTTCTGTTCTCGTTGTTACCGTGTAACAACCTGTCATAAACCTGTTTGCACATTATACTCTTATACATTTGTTAACCACATATTTATAAGTCTACAGTTTACTCACTGCAAAGTCTACTTCAATTATTTTATTCCACTTTATCCTTATTTGTTACCTTTTTTTTTTCTCTTGACTTGATTATTTATAATTCTACAGATATAGACATATATATATATATATATATATATATATATATATATATATATATATATATATATATATATATATATATATATATATATATATATATATATATATATATAGTACTTTTTTTATATCCTATTTCTATTATAATTTCTTCCTTGTGTTTTTAACTGTGAATTTGCACTGTCCATGGAGCGGACCTGTTTACATTTCACTGCCGGTTGTATATTCTGTATATAACTGTGTATGTGACAAATAAAACTCTTGAATCTTGAATCACAAATCTCCATCAACTGCAAGATGCTATCCTATCAATATGGGCCAACATTTCTAAAGAATGTTTTCAGCACCTTGTTGAATCAATGCCATGTAGAATTAAAGGCAGTTCTGAAGGTGAAAGGGGGTCAGACACAGTATTAGTATGGTGTTCCTAATAATCCTTTAGGTGAGTGTGTGTGTGTGTGTGTGTGTACATATATAAACATATATATATGTTTCTTTGTTCTGTTTAACACCACATAAGATATTTTGAAGAATGTGGAGTATCTAAACAGTTGACGGTCCCCACTGATAGTAATTTTTTTTTCATACTATGGAAGTCAACTGTTTGGTTACCAGCATTCTTCACAATATCTTATTTTGTGTTCAGCAGAACAAAGATATTCATACAGGTTTAGAACCTGTCGAGTGTGAGTAAATGATGACAGAATTTGATGAACGTTTTTGAGTAACTATCCCTTTAAGTAACTCTAAAATTGAGAATCGGGTTTGTAATTTAGTCTAGCAGTAAGATCTCTAAAATTGAGAATTTTATTTGTTTTATACATAAATCTCTCAAATTATATTATTGAAGTCCTAATGTGTTGGATTAATAGCATTTCAGTTTGATAAGTTTTTTTTTTTTTTTTTTTTGCTGCCCATTTAAACACTTGAATAAAAGGTATATTGCATTAATATTTTAAAATCCCATCGATTGATACATTTTTCAATGGTATTTATTTATTTAGCTGCCCATTTAAGGGTTAAACTTAAATAATACAGTGAATAAAAGTCATTGCATTCATATTTTAAAATGGAAAAAGGACTAAAATAACACATCAGACACTGATTGGATTTAAAAACATCCTTTTAATAAGTCCGTGCCAAACATCCACACACTCGCTCAAACACACTCTCTCGCACACACGCGCTCTCTCTCGCTTTCTCTCCTCTCTCTCTCTCACACACACACACACACACACACACACACACACACACACACACACTCTAGTGAAAAATAATGCTCCTACAAAAAGAACGCTACCATTTGTTTCCCACAATATCTTTAAATAAAATAACTTCAAGTACTCTGACGCAGGTACAAAAAAACTCTGTTCTAGCTGCCTCCAGTGGGCCACGACGCACGCGGGAGACTCAGACACATGTGGTTACAGAACGCCTGCTGTCCATCTCTGAGCGGCTCTGGGGCCAGGGATACTGAAGAATACTCCAACAGTTTTCATATGGGTTCAGATATGAGTTTCGTACAGTATGCCTTGAGTGGAGGCCGTGATGTGTTTTATATAAGAAAACAATACCATTACAAAACAGGGAAAAAACAAAACAAAACAAAAAAGAACAAATTATTTTCCCTATACCCTGTTCTGAAGGGCAGGCACTACTAAGATTAAGGAGACCACAGTGTTTTGTAGAGGATATGTATATACTGTACAAACAATAAATGTATATTATTAATCACTTTAAGACTAAAATTAATTGCTACAATCATTCTAAGGCATAAACAATATCCAATGTGTGAAACAATATGTACACATCATTCCAAACAAGACTCAATATATTGACATTAATAGACAGTATGTACACATGGGTGCCTCCTGCTTGTCTGCGTGTGTGTGTGTGCATGTGTGCGTGTGTGTGTACAGTGATGTCGTTAGTTCACTTTCAGAGGGTTGAATACTCTGATGCCACATGGCACAGAACAGTGTAAACAGTTTCTTTTTTTTTCTTGGCTTTGTTTCATATTTGGAGAGGAAAAACACAAACAAATAAACATTCCATTAGATTTAAAGCAGTTTTGCTGTTTCTTCCTTTTCATAGAAAATGAAGAGTGGACCTTTCTTTTATTAAGTCATAAATAATCATTTAAAAAAATTAAATACATTCACTATAATATTAACGATAAAGTAAAAATACAAAACCAAAATAAAAAGATATTTACAAGTAGTGGAAAGGGATTTTTCTCCTTAGTACAGCTCTGATGGTTGAAATTTCAGTGCGATTTCTCTTTTCTAGAAGGAAATGGTATTGCACAAAGACACCCTCTGTCTTGTGTCTCTTTGGGTGTTGATGTGGGATTGGTCGGTCCTGAAGGGCCCTGGATTGCAGAAAGAGCCTGTGGCTCGTCTGCTTCTGAGCCCCGGTTGCAGGTTTGAAATGACAGCCCGTGGTCTGAAACCACTTCAGTTAGTCTGCTTCAGCAGCTCAGTCCACCTCTTCTCAAAGAACTTCCTCATGTTGTGCCCGGCCCGGCCGATGTCCGAGTTGTCCTCGTTGAACTTCTCGCAGTTGTCGAACACCAGGTTGACGTCGATGATGAACGTCTCTAAATTCTGATATCTAAAGAACAGAGCAGAAATGACAGCATCTGTATCTCATTGTTCATCAGAGGTTCATGAAACACAAAACATCTTTTGGGAGAGTTAGCAGATATGTGTTGCACATGATGGACAGTGCTATCATTTTATTCTTAATGTTATTCTTTATGATTTTCTTGATATGGATATGTTCATTTGTAAAGTGTATAATTTTGTATTTATTTATTTATGAATGTATGTATGTTATTTAGTATTCTTCTTATTTTATTTATTTTGTATTATTTGTATTATTATTTATTTCATCCAGTATTTTCATGCTCCCTTATGGAAGCTTGTTTGTGCCAACGAATTAAAAAAATGACTTTTTTTTTTCTCTCAGAATTGCGAGTTCATATCTTGCAATTCAGGGTTTATAACTCGCAATTGCAAGTTTCTCGTCCTTCAGATGAGACGTTAAACCGAGGTCCTGACTCTCATTAAAAATCCCAGGATGTCCTTCGGAAAAAAAGTAGGGGTGTAACCCTGGCATCTTAGCCAAATTTGGCCATTGGTCCATCATGGCCTCCTAATCATCCCCATATACTGATTGGCTTCTTCACTCTGGCTCCTCTCCACCATAAGCTGGTGTGTGGTGGTTGTTCTGGCGCAGTATGGCTGCCTCTCATCATCCAGGTGGATGCTGCACATTGGTGGTAGTTGAGGAGATTCCCCCCCTTCCATGTAAAAGTGCTTTGAGTACCCAGAAAAGGGTTATATAAATGTAACAAATTATAACATCTCACAATTCTGGGAAAAAAGTCAGAATTAAGAGATATAAGCTCTCAATTGTGAGTTAAAGTCAGAATTGTGAATTTATATCTAGCTAATTCTGACTTTATTTCTCAGAACTGCAACTTTATAATAACATTACATTAAAAAAAAAGATATAAACTTGCAATTGCAAGAAAAATGTCAATGTTTTATTCCTTGGCGGAAAACAAGCTTCCACATCCTTCTCCCCTCCACTCTGCAGCTTTTACTTTTTCACATTTTTCAAAACTGAGTGAGAACTGAACTGTGCTGAGGAAGTTCATGACACTTTAAAGTGGAAGAGCAAGACACTTACTGACTGCTGACGAGTTTCTCACGAATAGTGGAGAAGTCCATGGGTTTTTTAATGACTTTGCGGTACCCTGGGACAGATTTGAGGTTAACAGGTGTGAGGAAGGGCCAGGCGTCCTGATGACGTTCCAGTTCAGCCAGCAGAATCCTGAGAAGTACAACCATACATGAGGTCTGCATAAAAATCAACATTACATCCACAAAATTCACAGAAAATAAGAGAATGTGAGCAGTACCTGCAGAGGCCCAGGTCCCGGTTGTTGTCTCTGGCTGTTTTGGCTCTTTTTACGCAGGGAGGGCTGTCTGGTTTGGGTGTAGGGGGGGTGGAGGTGTTCTTCTTGGCCTGGGTGGAGGTGGCGGCTGCTTTCTTTGGGGTGCTGTTGTTGCTGCTGGTGGCTTCCTCTTCACACGTCTCCGTCTGCTTCTTGCTTTTCTTGGCTGCTTCTGTTGCCTTTTTTCCTGCACTGGCTGGTATCGCACGATTCGGAGTCTTCTTAGATTTAGGTGACTGACCACTTGCCTAAAATGGTAGACAGAACCAGTTAAGATTTACAAGTTAACATACATGAATACACTTAATGACACTCCAAATCAGCCAGTGCTAGACTAAATTACAAACTCGATTCCAAAAAAGTTGGGACACTGTACAAATTGTGAATAAAAACAGAATGCAAGTTTCAAATTTCAATATTTTATTCAGAATACAACATAGATGACATATCAAATGTTTAAACTGAGAAAATTTATAATTTTAAGGGAAAAATAAGTTGATTTTAAATTTCCATGTTAAAAGGCCATGTTTCCCACTGTGTGGCATCCCCTCTTCTTTTTATAACAGTCTGCAAACGTCTGGGGACTGAGGAGACAAGTTGCTTGGGTTTAGGAATAGGAATGTTGTCCCATTCTTGTCTAATACAGGCTTCTAGTTGCTCAACTGTCTTAGGTCTTCTTTGTCGCATCTTCCTCTTTATGAGCCAGATGTTTTCTATGGGTGAAAGATCTGGACTGCAGGCTGGCCATTTCACCCGGATCCTTCTTCTACGCAGCCATGATGTTGTAATTGATGCAGTATGTGGTCTGGCATTGTCATGTTGGAAAATGCAAGGTCTTCCCTGAAAGAGACGACGTCTGGATGAGACCATATGTTGTTCTAGAACTTGGATATTCCTTTCAGCATTGATGGTGCCTTTCCAGATGTGTAAGCTGCCCATGCCACACACACTCATGCAACCCCATACCATCAGAGATGCAGGCGTCTGAACTGAGCGCTGATAACAACTTGGGTTGTCCTTGTCCTCTTTAGTCCGGATGGCATGGCGTCCCAGTTTTCCAAAAAGAACTTAAAATTTTGATTCATCTGACCACAGAACAGTTTTCCACTTTGCCACAGTCCATTTTAAATGAGCCTTGGCCCAGAGAAAACGCCTGCGCTTCTGGATCATGTTTAGATATGGCTTTTTTTTTGACCTATAGAGTTTTAGCCGGCAACGGCGAATGGCACGGTGGATTGTGTTCACCGACAATGTTTTCTGGAAGTATTCCTGAGCCCATGTTGTGATTTCCATTACAGTAGCATTCCTGTATGTGATGCAGTGCCGTCTAAGGGCCCGAAGATCACGGGCATCCAGTATGGTTTTCCAGCCTTGACCCTTACGCACAGAGATCGTTCCAGATTCTCTGAATCTTTGGATGATATTATGCACTGTAGATGATGATAACTTCAAACTATTTGCAATTTTTCTCTGAGAAACTCCTTTCTGATATTGCTCCACTATTTTTGGCTGCAGCATTGGGGGAATTGGTGATCCTCTGCCCATCTTGACTTCTGAGAGACACTGCCACTCTGAGAGGCTCTTTTTATACCCAATCATGTTGCCAATTGACCTAATAAGTTGCAGATTGGTCCTCCAGCTGTTCCTTATATGTACATTTAACTTTTTTGGCCTCTTATTGCTACCTGTCCCAACTTTTTTGGAATGTGTAGCTCTCATGAAATCCAAAATGAGCCCATATTTGGCATGACATTTCAAAATGTCTAACTTTTAACATCTGATATGTAATCTATATTCTATTGTGAGTTTATGAGATTTGTAAATTATTGCATTCCTTTTTTATTCACAATTTGTACAGTGTCCCAACTTTTTTGGAATCGGGTTTGTATTACTCTAACTCTTAATTCCCTAACTCTTTAGCACTTGTAGTCACTAATGAGAAGACTAAGCAAAAACATATTTATTATTATTATTATTATTATTATTATTATTATTATTAAATTCTAAATGTGATAGGCAACTGGCTTAAAACCATTTTTGGGGGGGATGAAAATACATATCTACATATATCTATACATATCTAAATCTGTGTTCCTGAAGATGAACGAAAGCCTTACGGGTTTGGAACGAAATGAGGGTGAGTAATGATGACAGAATTTTCATTTTTGAGTGAAAAAAAAAAAAAAAGTATATATATGTATACATATACATATATACATACACACACACACATATATACATATACTGTATATTAGATAACACCTAATCTAATAGTTTAGTAGTTTAATAGTTTAATAGTTCATCAAATAGAAATATTATCTGCGTGTTAAGTTTGGTTCATCGAGCTCTATCCAGAAAAAAAGTATATTAATATTTTAGAAATATAGCTCTGAAAACATGCCCCTCAGCAAATGAGCACTTGCACCCCTGGTGATTTGAACTGGAGGCAGTTACCTTGGAGATGCAAGCAGGGCAGTACCAGTCTCCCTCTGGGATGTTGGTTATCTTGGGTTTGTGGCAATAGGTGTGACACCCCTTATCACAGCCATCACACAGCAAAAGCAGGTCTTCATTATCTCCCTTTCGGCACATCTGGCAGTACTGAAAACGCAAACAGACATGTAAGAACGGAAACTACAACGTATACTGTAGATCCATAACAAATGGGTGTTCCTACACTTATGGACAGTGAGGTTTACGACGTCACTTACCACTTTCATGATGGACCTCTCCCAGGCAATGGATTTCTGCAGCTGCTGCAGACACATGGCCAGCTGAGAAGAGCTGCGTACCTCACTCAGTGCCTTCCGCCACAGCTTCATTCCCGGAGCAATCTCTTCCTCCCCCCTGCAACACACAAAAACACAACACACACATCAGTGAGGGGTTTATAGCAAAGATGTAATTTGTCCTTAATGTCTGTGTCAGATTGAGTAGCTGAGATCCTGAGATTTCAATAGCACACACATAAACACATACACACACACACAGAGGCGTGAACAACAGGCATACAGTCTATATAGTGTTATACAATTCTGTGGCGTGACTTCACAGCCATACACGAGGACGAAGAGCACAGGATGCTGTGGTGTACCATGCACTTAGAAGTATTAGAAAACAAATCAAGTTTTGACGTTTTTAAACTCCGTCTGTGCACTGCTGATTAAAACCATGCAGCCAAAAACAGGAAGGGTGCAGGCAAGGGAGTGAGAGGAAAATGAAACCAAAAAACAAACACGAAACCCGAAACTGGAGCCAGGGTGAGAACGCATGGACGGACGAGCAGAGAAACCCCAGCCAGCAGAGAGAGGGGTGGGGGGGGATGAGGAGGAAGAGGAGGAGCAGAGACGAAGGCTGGCAGTCTGGATGACCTACCCTTCCCCTCCAGCGCTAGTGGATGGAGCAGGTGCGGGGACAGTGACTGTACCCACATTATCCAGTTTGATCTGGATGGTGGTCCCTAAGGGGCTCCGCAGGTACCTTCTCTCGATGTGGCGCTCCAGCTCTGCCAATCGCGTCACCGCGATGTCCAGAGGGTTGCTGGGACGACGGATCAGGCCCTTCTCCGAGCTGCGCTCCTCTTGAGACTCCGCCCCAGGGCGGGGCTTAGGGAGGAGCTTGTGCTCGTAATAGACTAGGTCCTCTCTTTCAGACTGTGGCTCTGGATATGTCCAGCCCTGAAGCAAGGGATTGTGGGAAATGACAGTTAATATAAGAAATTGCCATGATTTGATGCAATTCTGGAAGCATTATAACTGTACACTCACCTTGACTTGCAGGCTGGCAGATGTGACTTTGCGCTCCAGCTCCTCCACCTGTTGCAGCAGAGCAATGTCAGTCTCCATGGCCTGCTCCTCCACACACCACTCCTGCAGCGTCTCCACGGAAACCTGGCCCTCGTCGAGCTCCGAGACCTCCATAACTGCCACTGCAAACAAAAAATAAGACAACCGTAAGACCCCAGGAGAAATAACACCCGTAAGGCACAGCACAGCAGAATTGAGCTCATTTTGACAACTGCATGCTCGGCTGAGTCAGTTGTACAGTGGTTTAAAGGGCTTTTATGAATGTTATTTAGGACTGCCAAATAATAAAATGCCAAAATAATTAATTGCGGTTATTCTTTTTTGCATTCTATATTGACCTCAGATTTAGAATTTGGTTAAATTTGTTCACATTTCTTTCCTTGAAAATATACTGTATTCAGTTATGATACATTCAGTTCCTCTTTTATGTAAAAAAATAAAAAAATAAAATAATAAAATAAAATACAAAAGGGGTGGTCATGATTCAGACATAATGCCAGAAAGAGTTAACTAAATAATAAACAGTTAATTTTGCTGAAATACATAATAAATTGCACAGTATATTGACTGTTTATGTTGCTAAGGGTGTTTCTCAGTGAAACACAAATCTGTTTGGCGAAGTGGACAATTTATCATAAATAAAGCACGACTATTAAACAATCAGCATCAAGAACCATAAAGTTTTATAAAATTACAATTCAATTAAAAGAAAACTTTAGTTTTGTTAAATGTCTTCCATATTACATTTAAAAATAAATGTCAATATGCATTTTATGACACAAACCAACTGTGGAGTGTTTCTGTGTACTGTAATCAATACACCGAATAGAATTAAACTACTGGAATGTAGATAAATAATGTTATAAGTATATTATGTAAATAAACATAATCTCTGGCAGTCCTATCTTTTCTATTTTGGTCTGCTTGAATTGTTTCCATGGCTAAGTCTGTAAGATAAAACACACACTGGCACGTTGTGTTATTTTCACTCAGCTCACCCTCTCGGTTCTTGTTGCAGGTCTGTGCGATGAGCTCCATGGATTTCTGCAGCTGTTTCTGCAGGGCTCTCTCTCGGATGCCTCTGCTGTGGAGAGCGTTCACTAGGGCTTTCAGCTCCTCCATGTCTGTCACCTTCCACCAGCCCAGCAGCATGTCTGCCAATCAGCCAAAACCATTATCATCAACAACCCCAAACAAAGCTAGACTCATGACACGTTTGTTGCTGAATATTATGGTTAAATCTTGTAGACTATTATTATTTAACAACTCGGTGAAGTAGCATTTGTGTGCATGATACCAGCACTCACCCTCTGGTATTGGCAGCGCTTCGGGGTGGTCATGATTTCTGGGAAAGTCCAGTGCCACTGGAGAAGGAGCAGATGTAAGCTTCTCTCCAGTGGGAACAGGAGAACCACTTTTGCTGGTTGAGACGCTGGGTGGCAGGAGGGGGCTGGCGCTGCCCTCCACTGAGGGGTACATGTGCAGGGGGCTGCTGCACAGGGGTAGATTGGGGCTGATGACCCCACCGGACCAGCTGCACAAAGGCAAACCAATCAGAGCTCCACCTGGCTTCACCTGGGGGAGATAATGAGAATACATGAGATGTAGCAACAATATATATTATAAAGAATATACCTTTTTTTTCTTTTTACATTTATGCCAAGCAAGAATATTTGATCAGGTAGAATTGAGAAAAAACAATATTGTTTGTAAAAAATTACTGCCTTAATTACAAAAGTATTACATTGATCAACACTGACACTAATAATAATAAAATAGTTAATTTATTTAAACAACATTAACACCCACCAAATGCGGGTGGATTTCAGCAGTGTCGTGTAACGCAGTCACTCCTACTAGCCACTTTGAAAGTGCAATGTAGTGCTGTCAAAAATAATCTGTCAATAATGATCTTTCGATACATATTGATACAGAAATATCTGAAACGCTTCAACACTCATTTTCCACAGGTTATTAGATACCAGCTGCGAGTTGACACACGAACCCTCCTCCCATCACTCACTCGTTTAATTTGCTCTGGATGATGTTATTGTTGGTGTTACAGGACTTGAATTTCAGCGTAGGATAGCACATAATTTTACTCATTCTTACATGGTGTTTAAAGCCGCCTCTCAGTTCTAAATTGAGCTCTTTTTCACTGTTCATTGCTCTTAAACAGTCAATTACACACAAAATAATGTCAAAATGCTGGTCTTGCTGAGTCTTTACATAAACACAGTCAGTTATGTTATAAGTGAACGTAAACAGTTGAGAAAGAAACGCATGTGTAACAGTATAATGGATCCGTGCGTCAGGTCTTAAAGTGACACCAGGTAGTATACCTGCTGTCAAATATTGATACACTATTAAAAATATCTATATGGCAGTTTTTTCCCATGGTCTCGATGTCAAAATTGTGGCCAGTGAAAATGCTGAGTGGCTTATGATGTTAAGCCCTGAATATGCAATATAAAAGTCACAACAACTGAAGGAAAATAGTGTAATCATCTATTTTATAATATTACATCAATGTAAGTGATGTAAATTATATTTATCTTTAATCAGTTGGATTTTGTCTTTCAGAATTTTTGTTTTTTCGGCCAAGGATTTTTATTTCGGTGCAACAATAAACACAATCACAACCAATCAGAACAAACCAATGAGATTTCACTGTGGGCAGATCTACCCAGTGTGACATGAAAGAAACAGAAACCAAGCAACCAACAAAATGTCTTTTCTCACGTTAATTGACATGGTTAGGACATAAACTCAGATTATCATTGTATTGCTTGTAGCTTTATCATGTTGGATACCGTAAACATGAAATATATTTCAAATAGGACGGGTAATTACCTGCAAACTGAGGTTGCTGATCCCAGCAGCTGAGGGGTTCAGAGGGCTTGCAGATGCAGAAAGAGGAAGCAAGTGATGGTGTGGGGAGGAGGTAGACGGTGGAGGTGGAGTTTTGGGTCGTGTGCTGAGGGTGTTGCTGTTGTGTGAGGACTGTGAGTGTGCAGACGTCTGGGTGAGGGAAGTGTCATCGCAGGGCGAGCGAGGCAGCAGGCTGAACCAGTGGCCACTGCGTTCGCTGAGGACCTTGAGCAGCTGGTCGTTGGCCAGGAGCTGAGTCTGCGTCAGCTGTTGCGGCTGCAGGATGTGCGCGGGGATGCCCAGTTGCAGAGGAGGAGGGATTGCGTGGTCTGCGCTCGGGCTGCTGGCCTCTGTCAGCTTAGAGGTAGTTGGAGAGTGAGCTGGAGATGATGCTGATGTCGTTTCCATGGCGATTGTTGCTGGGCAGCCATTGTGGGCGTGGCAGAGCCCCTTGGCCCCAGCAGGTGTGCAAGGCAGTTCCTGACACTGAGGGCTCTGTGAGGGGCGGAGCTCTGGCAGTTGAGGGGGCGTGGTCACAACCTCTGTTTCCTGCAGTTCTTTTAGTGGGGAGGACTGCACCTCTTTATTGGCCTCCTGATTAGGATCGATGGGTTTCTCTTCCTCCTGTTTTACCTCCTCTTTCACAGCCCCCTGTATATCCTCGTGCGGAAGATGCTGCAGAACTTCCTCCTTGGGCTCCTCTTTAACCTGCACAACTGGAAAGTTCCTCAACCTCTCGCGCTCTTTCTCCAACTCCTCGAAACCTACATTAGAGAAAGAAAGAAGAACATATTTAGCGTAAAATTAATGGTGTGGCTGTATGCAAATACATTTATGGATGGATGGATAGATAGATTAGACTCACCTTCTCCACTCTCTAACCCCTCTATGTAAACCCCTCCACACTGCGGGAGGACCCAGTATCTGCGGCGGTACCGGTCCTGGCCGTATGACATGGACCGCAGGGCATGAGAAGACTCAAACAGCTTCCGACGGATTAGGTTTTGCTGCTGTACTCATACAAAAATGCAAATATGAGTATATGTGTGGGGATTTTATATGGAATTATGATGGGCTGCAAGATGAATCGAAATAAAACCGAAATTGCACTATTGCTTTTTATAGTGCAATTATCAAATCGTAAAAACTGCAATTCAATTAAATAAATACATGCACTGTGAGTTTCATAGTGAAGTGCAGCACTGTGTTCTTTAGCTCATTACCTTTTATACTAAAATAATAATAAATGATTGTCATTATTATTATTATCATCATTATTATTTTTTTTTTATGGTCATATTGATATATAATCACAAAATGTTGGGCAAAACTGTGAAGACTCATAAACAAGCACAATTTTCACCAAAATCCCATTTTAAACTGCAATTGTGCATTTTGATTTGTTTGAATTTACCTTTGATAACTTCTCGATCTGTTTCTCTAGCTCTTCAACACTTGTTGCTGGGTCTCCCTCATCCTGACACAAACACACACACACACACACACACACACACACACACACACACACACACACACACACACACACACACACACACACACACACACACACACACACACATATAGGCTCAGTCAATATAAAAATGTCTGATTAAGGTAAAGTAATCGATGTATGAAAATGCACCCGAAATGAACGCCTTTTACCTCATCACACGTCTCCACCTTTTTTCCCTTTTTAGCCTCTTCCTCCTCCTCCTCATCATCCTCATCCCCTGCGTCATCACTATCGTCATCTTCATCATCGTCGTCATCACTATCCCCAGCCTTCCTCTTGCGCTTGTGACAAATGGCAGAGCCGCCCGCAGCCTGAGGTTCCTCCCCTCCAGCGATTGCTTCACGTTTCCCTGTCCGTTTAGCGTAGATTGTTTTCATTCTGCATAAACATGGTTAAAATATACTGATTGGTTAGTGATGTAACTTTGATATTTGAATGCAGATATTATGCACATTCAACACACATCTTTCACAGTCGTTAAAGAGAAACGGTGGTTGTGTTTAATGTCTGGTAAGATGCCTCGATTCAAATGTTTGAACACATCTATTATAGCTAAAAATGTTGTCTAGGTAGGTACGTTTTGAAACACAGCCATTATATTTGTATAAATCAGGTGTAAATATGTTGATACTCACTTCTTCAGTTTGCCCTCCACAATACACTCATCCTTCCTCAGCACATTCATGTGCTCCAGGCTTTTGTCAATCTCACTGCAAAAACACACAAACAATTTCGTACTGCTGTAGATACCAGTGTTGTAGTATTAGTTATATATTGTAGTTTTTAATTATCTTTTATTTTTAAGTTAAATTTAAACTTCATTTTTAATAAGTTTATTAAGTGGTTTTGTCATTTTTTTAAATATTACGGTTTAGGTTCTGTATTATTTCTTTAGTTCAGATTTGTTTCACAGTTACTAAAAACTTATTTCAGTTAGTTGTCAAGGCAATCTTTCTAATTTAGTTTAAGTATTTTAATCTAATATTTATATATTTTATTTTATTATAATTAACAAAAAAAAATTTTTATTAGTTAAAGATAATGACCCTGTATAGTACATGTGTGATAATGTCACATGATGAACTCAAGCTGTTGAGGTTCCAGTGTTCGTGTGCATTAAGTATTCAAAGCTCTGTGACCTCTCCACTGGCGCTTTATGCACTATTATTCCAAGATGAATATTTCATAGTGCCTAGACAGGCCTGACAGAATAAGCACATATCACTTTTACACATATCATATATTACAAACAGCAAACATTTGAGTTTCAAAATGTCTTACATAAGTGTAATTAGTTGATTTTGAATTTATGTTGAAAGGTACGTGATGATATGTTTCTCAAAAAGATGGATGCCATTTGTTTAAAGTAAACAAAATATTTCCTTGCCTAATTTTTTAAATGTTTCATTAGCATGTACATGCTATTCAATACTTTCATTAGCATGTACATGCTATTCGATGTTCTTTATGAATTATTATTGTATCACAACAGGAAAATTGTGTTGTGTATGCATTGTACATAATGTGATAACTAAAAAACTGGCATGTTGTATAACAGCTGCAATGTAAATATCAAACAAAAAAAACAAACAAAAAAAAAAATCAAGAATCATCGACAGCTGAACTCTGAAAACATAACTGGAATCTATTGGTTCTTACCTGACCACGCTTTTACTGCATGCCAACTCGTTTACCAGGAAGGCCAGGACAGAGGCTTTCTGAGCTGGTGTATGGGCCTGAAAGGCTTTGGTCCTTAAACTCAGAGCAAGATCAGCTAGCTCCGTCTGAGAGCAGTGGGCCTCCATGTACAGCTGCAAAACCTCAGACACGTTGTCCCGATTCAGACCCACATTGGTCAGGTGGTCACCCAAGATAGACTTAGCCTGGTGGAGAAAAGGCCACAGTTCCAGTTCTGCTGACACTTTTAACCAAAGCATCTTAATTAAAATAAATTATTAGAACTAATTAAAATAAATTATAATACATGAAAAACTAATTACTATCAGACTTAGAACTGCTTAAAAAGCAAACAAGTGAGATAGATAGATAGATAGATAGATAGATAGATAGATAGATAGATAGATAGATAGATAGATAGATAGATAGATAGATAGATAGATAGATAGATAGATAGATAGATGGATAGATGGATGGATGGATGGGTGGATGGGTGGATGGGTGGATGGATGGATGGATGGGTGGATGGATGGATGGGTGGGTGGATGGATGGATGGATGGGTGGGTGGATGGATGGATAGATCATTTCCCCCTTACCCTGTGTCCTTGAGGTAATCCTGGGTCAGACACAGCAGATGAGAGTAGCCGGACCAACAGGTCTTGCACTTGCCCCATGCTGTTGCCCAGGTTGAGCAGTCCCTCCTGCAGTATACCTAGAGTGGGCAGCTCAGAGGGATCCATGCCCAGAACCTTCCCAAAGCTCCTCAGGAACTGCACTACCATTAGGCAGTCTGCAAACACACTCCCAGGCAGAACCAGACCATGGATACGAGGAATCTCCGGAAGAGGCTGTAGAGAGAAACAGAAAAAGTGAGGCAAACAGTTTGAAAGATCAAGTTTTAATAACATTTCAAATAAGCCATAAAATCTGACAACAAGTATCTTAAACTTGGCTTCTTTTTTGCTCAAACCATGTTAAAAATGATTTCTCCCATTTTATTTTATTTATTTTTAGTCTTTGGTCTTGTTTCATCTAAAGCAGTATTTTTCTTGTGTCAATAAAAATATAACTAATAAAAATAATTTAATAATAAAAATGTAATATCCTCAAGTTGTTTTACTTATACATTCAACCTCTAACATAGGGTGGGGAAAACTATACTGTCAAACTAATATAAAGATAACTTTATATATCATTCAATATAATTAATTATTAGCTTTTCATCAACTCACGAACCCCCTGCAGTTCTCTCATGAACCCGCTTGGGAAACACAGCTCTAGATAATAATATAATAATTTGTTTTGTCCTTAATAAGATGACAATACTTACTTAATTTTGGAAACAACATATCTTTACAGTATGTTTAATATTTTTCTCACTGTATAAATTAGTCTTTATATATGAAATTAAGCAGCTGCCATTATATTTTAGGTAGGGGTCCTTCACAAATTTGGGTTCATTAGCATCAAAAAGTTTGATCCAAGATACAATGGTGCCAACTTTCATCAAAATGCTGTCATTATCACCACTAGGTGGCAGTATTCTGTCTCAGGTGAATTCACTGTAAAGTGTTTTGGTAAGTAAGATTCTGTGCATGATATCATACCTCTGAGAGTTCTGATTGGAGGAGCCTTTCTGTTAATGGCTCATTTATTGATGAATGAAACGCATAATCTTGCTTAAAAACAAGCATTCTAAATACAGGTTTTTATAAACGATTATTAAAGCTGATGCAATGCAAAACTTTTTTCTCATTTGGCCAGATATTCCATTACCTTGTGATCTGTCAAACACATGTCTTCATTGGGCTTCTTCATCTCACGGATCATTTCCAGCTCCAGCCTCCGGAGCTCCATTTTCCGCTCCTTGTTGAGACGTTTCTCATCACGTTTCTCTTGCCTGAGGCGTTCACGCTCCTGCAGGGTGGAAGAGAGGCTTTACTAACTGGTCGGATGCCAAATCAGGCATGTTTGACATTAGGGTGTTATGTTCTACAAGAAAACTTTGTTTTGGAGAATGAGGAATGTTTAGGGTACTTTATCAAACTACATCAAAATTATGTGGCGAACACATTCAGGGAGCGTAGCAGAGCAGATAGACGTGACATGTGAGAAAGCCTTGAGGTGCAGAGAGGAGAGTGGAGTGGTGAAGGACAGTGTTCCTTTATTTATTTATTTTGTTTTGCACACCTCAGCTTTTTTCCGAGCCTCCACAGCTTTCATTAGCATAACGTGCTGTCTCCTCCTCTCCCTCTCCTGAAAAGACAGAATGATTCCATCGTTCAGTGGAGGAAAGCAGAGCATACAGATCCACACAGAGAGAACAACGAAATATAAAAGCCAGAGACAGACGATAAAACTGATCAGCGTGGTTTAGCATGTTGCACAGAAAGAGAGAGAGAGAGAGAAAGTAGGTGTAGAACGGACACATTGCTATGGCCAGGATGAGGCAGCCACAAAAACGTGTGTTACAGCTGATCGGACGGGAACAAAAGAGCGAAAAGAAAAGCCACAGATGTAATGGGCAGGTCAGAGGAGGAAAGCTGTCGGTGCATCTTGAGTTAGATTAGCGTAGCTAATGTTACAAGCTAACAAGGGAAAACACAGCAGATTTCCCTCGGTCCTTACAGTGAAGCACATTTCTCTGTCACTGTTATTATGGATTTAAAGTCAACATAAAAATCAAAACCAGCCCCATTTACTTTCTTAATACACGTTTCTGGTATCCTTCTTTAGAATGTAAAACTTGCTACTTAATGGCTGGCATCACCTTGGACTCAGACTATTGGTTAATGGCTGCATTTAAGTCCACTTTTTTTACGCCCTTTTCTCGCTAACTTCCCTCCGTCTTGTTCACTCGGATGTATGTTGTTGCTTATGTTGCACGAGTGCCTACAACTAGCGGAACACCCCAAGCCCTTGATCACTTGTATGTAAATTAAGTGTGAACACTGCGAATTGCTATTGTGACATCACAATTGTGTTACATTGTGGTCTATGGGGTCGAGGGTCTGTCCAAATAAACTTCCCTCATCCACTTGACGAACTCGAACGCACTTCAAAATGGCTGCAGGGATTACCCCAAGGGCAAGTGCTTAGTGCTTAAGGTAGTTTCCCAGTGTGTGTAAAAGTGGAGTTAAACGCAGCCAATGTTAATGCGCACTCAGTAATTTGTTGTTTAGGTTGTGCTACTGATGTCTTGGTTTCATGCTGACATCTAGTGGTGTGGATGTAGCATCATGAAAGTTGTCCCCACGAAGAGACCTTCTCCATGTAAATTAATAACTTTTACAGGGCTATTGATATGATTAGAGGTTTTGTCTTATGTGAGTCTACGTGATTTTTAAATATAATATATATATATATTTTAAAATCTTAAATTACAGCGTGCACCTTTAACCAATAACTAAAAGCCAAATAATGATGTATTCATTGTTTCATTGTCAAACTCACAGTCTGGTTTGGCTACATTCTAGTATGAAATGTCCACTTAACTTGTTAAATATCTTATTTTGCTCTGAAAACGTCACATTAAGGAAGCAAAATGGATTGCGGATACTGTTTCATGTTGACTTTAAGGACAAAGCCAATTAGTGTGATATCTTCATTCTGACCCACAGATGGCATGGAATGTACAATAGAGAGAAGTGTGAGTTTTCTCAAATTCTCTCATTGGTCAGGCACTATGACCTTTGACCTGTACTGATGACCTCACAGGCAGGACAATCAGCACAGTGCAAATGCAACATTGTGACAAATAGTCACAACAACATACATACACGCACACACACCAACACTCACATTTTCACAGCGGTAATGATAATATACAATATTGGGATGACTTTACACGTGGAATGAGGGTGTGTGGCACTTTCCACCAATGAGAGTATGCACTCAACAGGCTCCATAGACACACACACACACACACACACACACACTTACACACACTTACACACACTTACACACACTTACACACACTTACACACACTTACACACACTTACACACACACACACACACACACACACACACACACACACACACACACACACACACACACACACACATATAAACAAACAAGGCACAGGCCTGCTGCATCAAAGCCGTTTTCTCTCATTGACACACATAGCAGATGTAGGCGATGCAGTTTTTTTCTTTTGTTCTCTTTTTTTGCTTAAAAAGCCATGCAGAAGGAAAATGTAGTTTTGACAGCAGCCAGTGCTACATTTAAACATGTGCTGCTATGACATCATATCACAACCAGGATTCACGATGCGAGTGTTAGATGTACAGAAGATGAAACATACCCATACCATATCTAGTCTATGCCTCTCCATCTCCTGAGAGAGAGAGTTGGCAGAGTATTATGAGACAGAAAAAAATCACAGCGTCATTTAAAAAGAAAAGGAAAAAAACAAACAAAATCAAAACTTCAGCCTGTAACCCCAAAGAGATAGACCCCACTCCCAAAAAGCATGGAAATTAACCAAGAGTAACAGCAGAAAGTTAAAGACAGAACCACATGAGACTCGCCACTTCTTACATTGGGCATAGGCTGAACAAATCTATTTTAGGTTAAACCCATAATGTACTGCATTTCAGATGGTGACTGTGAACTCTAAGATAAAATATTGCTCTTTCCCTCCCTTTTGCCTGCATTTTGTAGCAAAAATCAGTACTACTATATAAATGGCCATTATGAGACCTATTATTTATAAGAGTTGTGACTGACCTGGTGCTTGAGAATAACAGCCTGTTGGCGTCTCATCTCCTTCTCCTACAAACACAGAACATAAAAACGATTCAAAGCTGCACCACAACACTCATTATAACACTGTCTAAAAAGAAACCACCATTCAGAGCCGTGTCTCGGTCTTCGGTCCTAACTGTGAGGCCTATGAATGCAAAAGCTTAAGAAAATATCAATCTTTATGGGTTACATGAAATTGTTTGATTAATGCCATTTTCTTTGCCCTGTTGGCTAGTGAAGCAGGATGGGTTAGTACATTGCTTGCCTTTTTTTAATAATCAAAAGATAGTCAGAAGCAGGTCATGTTTATAATTTAGGGGGAGGGGGCTGTCTTAGTCTAGAGACCACTTCACTGAACAAACTTTTTTTATATTCTGATAGTATTTAGATGGTAACAAGTATCGTCATGCGAGATACATGTGATATTTAACCCTAAACACAGTAGAAGCAAAAAAAAAAAATAAAATAAAAAAATTCTCAGCTTTACCATCTACACAATCGTACAATGCCCTAAAAATAAGATGAATTATAAACTTTGGTTTCATTTTCCCTGAAGGGGATGACTATGGCTTAGTGGTATGATGGCATATACTGTACAATGCAATAGTATTTATTATGAATAATACTATCTTTAAATTTTGTCTATTTTCTTTTTTAAATAATCAAATCAGGGTTACAATAAAAGCACCTGAACTTGATTATCAAAATATAGGCAGTTTCAAATATTTTGATGCCATGGAACCCCAAATATGATGATCCATTTCATTTCCTAAAATGTAAAGAGAGTTATATATTTTCATGTATAAAAATTTGATGTGTGAGAAAATATTAAGTGTGATGTTGTAAAGACAGCAAATTAAATAACCGTTTCTAAAAATAAAAAATTTTCTTTTATATTGTAACTTTACTACAGAAATGTGTTAAAATATTATTGTAAACATATAATACATTAATACGTTTCTCCAAATGGCAGGTTAAAAATTCCTGGTAAGACTTTTTAATGTTTTTGATTAAAAATACAGTAAAAAATGCTATAATGTTTTCTATTTTAATACATTTTTAAATGTAATTTATTCCTGTGATGCAAAGCTGAATTTTCAGCATCATTACTCCAGTCTTCAGTGTCACATGATCCTTCAGAAATCATTATAATATGCTGATTTGGAGCTCAAGGAACATTTCTTATTATCAATGTTGAAAACAGTTGATCTGCTTAATATTTTTGTGGAAACCGTGATATATATATTTTTTTTTTTCAGGATTTTTGATGAATAGAAAGTTCAAAAGAACAGCATTTATTTGAAATACATTTTTGTAACAATGTAAAATTCTCTATACAGTCACGTTTGATTTAATTTTATGAATGATTTAATGAATTTAATGTGTACTTGCTGAAAAAAGTAATTTTAAACTAATTTAAAAAAAAAAAAGTAAACTTTTAAACGGTAGTGTATATAAACCATTTTTATATAGAATTTCCGACAAAATAATTATATTGTGATATTTAAAATTTACAGTATGATCAAAACTGTATGTGTATATATGATATAACTCTACACAAAACTTCATTTAAACAAGGGAGGCAATTTAGAGCAGGTTGTGTATTCCAGTGTGCGCCCCATGAGTACAAGACATAAAAAGATGCACTGTGCATTTTTCATTTTAAACAACAGCAAAAATCCAGATGTCAAGCTAATTTTCCCCCACAGGCCGGCAGACATCAGTCAAACAGAGGCTCAGCGCCTTTGTTGTGGCCGAGGAATGTTAATGGTTTGCCGGGGTAGGTGAGAACGAGGGAAGTTTTCTGGGGTGGGGGTTGGGGGTTTCCACGACGATGATTCATAGTGCGCAGAGTAGGTGTGTAGCATCTCTTCTCACTCACAAACTGACCTTTATTCGCTTTTCCGCCTCCAACATTTTGGCATTGGCAGCCTCCTCTCTCTTTTTCCGCTTTGCCTGCCAATGCAAAACAGGTCTGGGTCAGACCAGTGCTGCCGCGCTGAGTATAAACCTAAATTAAACATGCTAAACCAACATCTGTTTTATTTATAACTTATACTAACACTTTGATTGATGTGTCTGTGAGAGGAAAAGCGAGAGCTTGAATCCAAACATTCACACACACACACACACACACACACACACACACACACACACACACACACACACACGCGCTCAGGAAAGCCCTTCAGTTTTACGTCTTGCCATTATTGCGCTTACTCTAGCTACAGATCACTGCGTCAGTGATTGAGAATGTTTTCTCCTTAAGTCTGTGTCAGAATCAACCCTCATATCTTCAAAACTATTCAATATTCCTGGTGCTCTGACAACGGCAATATAAAAAGAAAGCAAAGGCGAATTAGCTGAAAATTTAAATACGTAATTACAAACAGCAAGAAATCCTGTTCAGAATGGCTTGCCAAGCGTGTCAGCTTCAATTTGATTTTGCCCAGCTAAAACACTTTTGAAGCCTCTATAATTGGGTGAGTAAAGTAAACAGTGTCTTCCTCCTGCTACTTATGCAAGAACTGCCATTGTCTGATGGAAAAAAAAATCTTATGTCTAATTTACCTCTGGTTTGAAACACAGGAGGCAGCAAATTTAATATTCAAAAACTGTCCACCAAAACCAATTTAGCATTAGTCCTGACGAAAATTATGCAGAATTCACAGCCCCAAAATGCTGGTGAGTGATTCTTCTGTGGTCCGGGTTCCATGTTAAACAGGAACTGAAGGGGGTGGTGTGTATTTTAAGAATGTTAAGCCTATTTCAACTCTTAATTTATTATTTTTTCCCGCAGTCACTCCGTACCTCGAGAATCTGCTGTGCGCGGAGTTCCTTCTCCATACGGATTTGCTGAATACGCTTTATCTTTTCCTGGTAGGAGAGGAGGAGGAGGAAGTCTGTTAATTGAAAGTGCTGCTGTGCATTTAAAAAAGTCGACTGGCAGACAAGCTGCAGTCGTAGAAGCAGTTTCCATTCTCAATGAATGCTTATAATCTCCTGTGACCTTACCCTAAGACTGACCGAAAAACTCACCTGCTGTTTGAGAATCTTCAACTGTTCCTTTTGTTTCCTCCTTTCCTCTGCAGCCATAATGGCTAAACAAGAGATACAGAAAGAGATCTCTAAGAGATGTCTGAACATCTTTGTGAGCAATAGAGTGGCATTCATAAGCGTGGAATACCTTGCTGTTTGCGGGCCTCCTTGGCCGCCCGTGCGAGTGCCTGTTTCTCTAGTTTCCTCATGAGCTTCATCTGAGCCGCCTGCCGGGCGATTTCTATGATGAAAACAGACAAATCCCTTACATCAATATCAACATATGATTACTGTCTATAAATGAGATGTATAAGTCAAACGGAAGTCAAACTTTACCCTGAGCCTCGAGCTTGCGCAACAGTTTGGCCTCAGAGGGGCTTGGGAATTCGCTCTCCCCCAGATTTGGGGGGCGTCCCTTTCGACGCCGACTGCCCGAGACCTCACTGCGGCCCCTCGGCGGCCGCTCAGTGTTGGGCGGACGGCCTCGTCGACCCTCCATGGCCAATATACGAGGGATGACCTCTTCCTCTTTCAGAAGAGCCCACTGCAGACCCTGTGGGGAAGCAGGAGACAGAGGAGGGTCAGACTTTTGAAGATGACAGTAGAAACACAGAAAGTTTCCTAATTTAGTGCTCACTAACGATCATGTGACACTATAATAATCAATTGGCAATATTCTAATATTGCAGATCCAATTTTAGCAAATGAATTAAAAGCATGAAGTCAATATCATTTATATTTTAATCAATAAACTGTCCCAACATTAGCTCCACTGTGTCTTTAATCTAAAGAATCTCTTTCAACACACATGACATACAAAACATGAAGTAACACCCTGTGGAAACAACGAGCGCTGATTATTGCACAGACTCCCTATAGTTTAAAAGGGGAAATTCAGGCTATCGGGGTTCAATCAAATTCCCTGCCCTGTTCAAGATGAAAGAGAGATACAGGGAGAGCGAAAGAATACGAGCGAGAGAGACAAAGAGGGAAAAAAAAGAATATAAAGAACAAAAAAGGAAAAAAGAAAAAGAGGAGATGAAAGGCATTCACCTGGGGTCCTTCTCTGGCTTCATAGAAGTCACCAACCCTTATTTTTGCACTGAAGCTAAAATTATCACGTGTGATGTCAGTTATTCCGTATCTGGACAGATACTACAGAAGAGAGAATAATAGTGATTTTGTCAGACAGAGCCATTAGCACTATAATGGTACCAAACTGAAAGCAGCCTACCACACTTGCCATAACAGTGCATAGCTAGCTAAAGTGACCAGATCATCCAAGTAAACTGTTGGATCTTACACCAGTAACTGCTAATGGTGCACTGGGAGAGGAAAGGGGTTTAATGGGAGGGGAGTGAGGCTTCCTGAGTGTTTGGGGGGGGGGTTTAGCGAGGGGCAGCAGGGAAGACTGGTTACCTTTACGACATCTGGGTACTGTCGCATTCGCTTTCCGCACGGGGCGTAATACGCAACGTCTCCTTGCAGCCGACCGCCCACTGTTTTCATCCTTGTCTCTCTTTGCCAGCTAAAACAATACACATTGACGAAAAACACTTATGTTTATCATTGTGGACAAAAAAGGCTTATTTCTATGCTATTTTATTCTTTATGCTTATTTAATAATACTATAGATTTTTGGACAAGTACCTTAATTTTTATTTATTTATTTATTTATTATTATTTTAACAGCAAATCAGCAGCAACTGGACGCCTGGATTTCGCAGAGCTTTTATTATGCCACAGACGACCGCTTCCAGTTCAGTGTGTTTGCTCGGCGGCTACCATGAGACACTTGTTGCACACTGCAGTAATCTAGATCAATATTAGGCATGGTAAAACATGGTACTCACGGTAAATCAAGAAAACGAGATTTAAACAATAAGACTAACTGTGTTGAGCTATATAACAATGATCAGTTTTCTGTCGATGAAATCCAAACAACTATCAACTATCAACTATCCAAACAGTTGCTCACCTGTCTAATAAAACACATAATATATTAAAGCGTCTTTGGCGTTTCCATGGTTTCTAATCGGAAATCAAGGGTAACGCGGGTATGATGTCATTGATAGGTGACGCATGGACACGGTCCGTGTCCTGGTTAAAATTGCTTATTTCTCTGGATTTAAACATTCTTGGCAACATTTGGGATAATGTAAGTACACAAATCGACAAAATATATAACACTGTTCTAGTGGTTTTGGATATTTTAATCCAAAAACCTTACAGATTGTGCCTTTAACAAAATGCATAAGACATTTAAGATTAATACAAGACAAAAATACCTTTTTAAATACATCCGTTAAACATATCTCTGAGTAAAAAAACATTTATTTACATTAAAAACTGTGCAGTTCAGAAAATATGATAACCCCTAACAGTCAAAGGAGTTTGACAAGGAAGGCATGATGGTATGTAAATCTTGAATGATTTAAACGACACCTAGTAAAAACAACTTGATCATACCAACAGATTTGAAAATACTAAAAAAAACACCACCTACTAGAATTTATTTCATATAACTTATTTATGTGGCATTCACATGTACCTTGATAGTACCATGACATCATGTAAATTATAAATATGAACATGAATGCAAATATAATAGTCAGTCAAAGTATCAAAGTATATCATACCATAATTGTGCAATGATTGCGCCAGTGCTTGTTTGAATGGGTTTGTTATAATAGAGAAAAGAATTCTGATTTGAGGAGTATTTACTCATCTGCAGTTGTAATGTGATGTTTATATGAGACTGTGTCCTCAGTTGCTTTAGAAGCACAGAATGCAGATCTGCAGTTAACAGGTGTTGAGTCATGCTGCCACCAGCGTGTCATATTTAAACGTACCCCATTTCCAGCGGAATCCGTAAATCATCTTCATTCATCACTCGCTTTCTCTTCGCAGAGCCTGAGACAAGACAACAGCCAGACACACACACACACACACACACACACACACACACACACACACACACACACACACACACACACACACACACACACACACACACACACACACACACACACATTTTAAGCAAACCGTTTCATCATCTCTTACAAATTACAATTCACATAATGAGCAAACAACATCAAATAAAACCTCTATTTTTATTTGTTCTGCTTTTGATGGTGCCTGCATGCATAAAACCTGCTTCCACAAGGCAAGGGGATTGCAATGCGGTTGCTAAGGCGTCCTGAATGGTTTTTACTAGAGGTTCACCAATATTAAAATTCTGGCCAATAGCGATAAGGTGAATTATTTTCATGTCTTGGCAGATAAACAAAAAATGTACGTAAACAAAATTTAATTTACGCTCAGTTAAGTTAGTTTAAATAAATAAATAAATAAATAAAACACAAACTAAGATAAATTAAAATCTAGGCATCATAACATTTTAATATACAGTATGAATAATGGATATTCATTTTAATGTTTACATGTAACATTAAATTTAAATAAAAAGTAAGTGTTAAAAATATCTAATGTAAAAAATAAGACAAATGAGCATGAACAATATGAATTTACAATATTGGCTGATATTATACACGCTACCATTTAAAAGGTTGAGTTAGATCTTTTTTTTTAAGTAATACTTTCAGAAAGCATGCATTATGTTGATCAAAAGTGACAGTGAAGACATTTATAATGATATTTCTTTTTCAAATAAATGCTGTTCTATTGAACTTTCTAATTCATCAAAGAATTCTGAAAAATTTATTACTGTTTCCATAAAAATATTAAGCATATTAGAATGATTTCTGAAGGATCGTGAGACACTGAAGTCTGGAGAGATGATGCTGAAAATCCAGATTTGCCATCACAGGAATAAATTATATTGTAAAATATATTAATACAAAACATCTTTTTTAAATTTGTAATACTATTTCACAATATTACAGCTTTTACTGTCTTGGTGAGCAGAAAAATGTCTTTTGAACATTTAAAAAAATCTCACCCCCTCTTTTGAACGGTAGTGTATACAAAATCAACAATTTAAGGGTATGATTCATGTCCATAGCACAAATGATGCAAGACGAGCTACACACTCAAGTATAATGCAAGTAATAGCAATAGTGACACTAACAAAAACCACAGGAAGAAACTAAGAAAATCCTATCACTCAAATCTCTGCAAAGTCTGCAAACATAACGGGCGTTAAGTGAATCTCTCAGCAGCTCAAATAATGCTCCAAAAACAAATCATCACAGTAACTCTTCTCAGCTTATTACAGATTCCTCGCACTTTTCAACGGACACAATTCAGCTTCATTAGAAAAAAGCGTTTCATTCCATCACGGTGAGGGATGCTGAACGGCATCCAAGAGCAGATGTACTTCTGTGCCATGTTTGCTGGATTTGAGAGTGTTTTGTTCAACAAATGTCTCTGTTAGCTTCAGAAGGAAAAACAGATTAAGTCGGCCAAACAGAGTTGGTTGATGTGCTTCAGCTAACAGGTTAAGGCAAACACGGGTACCGGGGTTAACCCAGACACCACACAAAGAGCTCTTGTTACCAGCTACATTTACCTAACCCTAAACCTGACCCTGTATAAACCAAACACAAGAGGAAAACACAATTAATGGAAACAGTTTAAAATTAATTCTGCTTTGTTTGAGTTTTTTTCCTGGAATACAGGCCAGATACAATGGCTAGGTCCAAGGACACACACACCCAAATAGACGGGAGCAAAGGGAGCTGAGTGATGCCAGACGCCACCATTTATCTTTCTAAAAATAGACACTCCGTCATCTGAGTGTGACAGCCCCGCACACAGACAAATATACAAACAAAAGGGCATGCGCAAACACATAACATATATTCAACCCTGTGCACTTTTGATACTGACAGAGCTCCAAAGGAAGGTGTCAGGCATATCCAGTTTTAGTTTAGTTTTAGTAATGACGTTGTCTGTGGTTACCTGGAGAGGTGCCAACAGAGTACGATGAGGAGGGAGAGCTGTGATAGGTCAAGGCACCGGAGCTGCTCACAATGGTGGGCGTGGCCACACTGGAGGGCTTAATGACTTGGAGGTTTAGTGGCAGACAGTCAGACAGGCTGTGATTGGTGGAGGAGTTAAGATGGGAAAACCCCTTGCTGAGTTTCTGAGGAGTCTTCTCTCCATCTGTGTCCATCTCCATGACTCCATCCTTATGCTTCTTTTTACCACCCTCTGAACCGTTCATCTCGCTATCGGAATTACTGTCTGACTCTGAGAAATAAAAGGCGAGAGGAGAGAACATGAGACAGTGTTGATGGAATTGATCATTATTACATGTCTTGTGTCACCCTGTTTGCACCAATGAGCCAAATTAAAGGCAACTTGAAATAGCACTCACAATTTAACTTCCATAATCTGATGCGTTTTCCAGTGAAATTGCAATTATATTCAGCATGAATTAATGTAAGGTATATTTCATTGGATCAGGATTTTAGGTAAATTAAAGTAAAGTAAAATAAAATTCCCTGATTTGACAGTGATTGAACTAAAAATAAATTGGTGTAGGATTTACAAATTTCACTCAGAAATTGCTAGTAAATTTCACAAATAATTAAAAAGAAACAGCAAGTAACACAATGAAATGGTATTTCCATGTAAAACTTGTACTTACAACTTTCAAAAATCTTTTTTTACTATTGAACTATTTATTATGATACTTGATACTCTGTGGGTTTGGAGTGAGTAAATAATGAAAGAATGTTAATTCCTGGGAGAACCATTTCTTAAATGAACTCACAAAACCACTCTTCTAGCAATCTCACCTGAAAGACTGTCATCTGAATCCTCTTCATCATCATCCTCTTCATCCTCCACATCATCATCCTCGTCATCTTCATCTTCAGCAGAGTCATCTGAGTCTTTGCTGCTGGGCAGCTCCTGCTCGGCTCCGCTGTGTTGAAACAGGTCCACCAGAGACTGCACCAGGTGGTTCTGGGATAGACCCCTCCAGGCCTCTAATGCTTTGGGAGTCTTGCTCTTCCGTGGCTCACGGGTGTGGTTAGGGGTGGGAGACGCAGAAGCGGGGCTCTTACGGCCTCCCGTGCTGAGGTTAACGGGTATGTCTGAACGTGGTTTGGTGGTAAGTGCCAACGGCACATCTTGGGTGCTCTGGATGACTCCGTTGGGCTGGCCCAGACCCAGCAGGCCATGAGAGAAAGGCAGACTGGAGGAGGACACGCCTTGCGCTGCGGGGGGCTTGGTCCGACCTGACACTTCGGAGCTGAGCTTAAGAGGGAGCACAGAGGAGGAGGATGATGATGAAGATGAGGAAGAGGATGTGGGCACCCCTGCCCTCTTGTTTATCTTATATGGGTCCTGCTGTTTCTTTAACTGGAGAGGAAACGTCTGGTCCTGGGACAGGAAAGACTGCAGAAGGAAAAACAAAGAGAATGATGATAGAAACTAAGAAAAGCAAGTCTATATCACATTCAGTCTCATGTACTAAAAAACTGCACATATATGAATAATCATTCCAGTTCTATGAGAATAGTAAAGTTCACACCACAGCTATATAACAATAACGACACAGGAAAAGCATCGTTTTTCAGGTTATGAATGATAAAAACTGAAACTCATTCAGTAAAGTAAACCTTGAGCATTTAAAATGGCAGATGTTGGTGTGGAGGCTAATATAGTTATCATTATTCATAAGTTATCTTTATAGTTATTGTTCTTAGTGCAAATGGGCCTCAAGTCATATATACATTCCATATGGGACATTCTACATTAAAATTATGTATAAAACTCACTTTTTTTACTTTATTTGTTTATATCCATTTATATTATTCATATCTATTTTTCAAAATCAATATTACAGCAAGTTCTGCTGTGAGGCAATACGGTTTTCAAAATAAAATGGAACAAAACAGAATTTCCTTGAACGAAGCACATCTTCAGAGAAAGTGAGATATGTATACTGAGAGCAAAGATGAGAGGAGGAACAAACAACAAATTGACTGATAAACAAAGAGAGTGAGAGTGAGAGAGGGGAAAAACAGCAGAGAGGGAGAGGTGGGGATGTGGTAATTGCGCTGGTTGTCATGTGGCTTAAGTGCTGGTGGAGGAAGAGTGTGAGTGAGCATAATGCTGCTCTGACTCACTGAAACAGAGAACAACACTGCGGCCATGACTCTATCAGCTCCACAACATTCATTAAGAGAGAAGGAATGCTCAAACTCTGCCTGCCTTCAACCACTGAGCTCAATGGTTTGAAATCTTTATAGCACCATTATAGTTTCCTGACTCATGAACATGTTTGTTCTGAAATAATAAGAAAATCGGCACTTGCAAGAGTGTTTCTATGAGTTTATATGAAGTCCTGGAGCCTTTCAATAAACTTGTTAATTTAAGAAAACCTGTCGTATTAATTGTTTTCTTAAAGTCACAAAGTAACGACACATATTTTCTTCCATATTGCGACATACACTATATTGCCAAAAGTTTTGGGACACCCCTCCAAATCATTGACTTCAAGTGTTCCAATCACTTCCATGGCCACAGGAGTATAATATCAAGCACCTAGGCATGCAGACGCTTCTACAAACATTTGTAAAAGAATGGGTCGCTCTCAGGAGCTCGAAGTCCATTCTTGAAATTTCCTCACTACTAAATATTCCATGGTCAACTGTTAGTGGTATTATAACAAAGTCGAAGCAATTGGGAACAACAGCAACTCAGCCATGAAGTGGTAGGCCACGTAAAATCACAAAGCTAGGTCAGTGCATACTGAGGCACACAGTGCGCAGAAGTCGCCAACTTCAATAGCTACAGACCTCCAAACTTTGTGTGGCCTTCAGATTAGCTCAAGAACAGTCACAAAGTGCAATGCAAAGCATTGGATGCAGTGGTGTAAAGCATGCCGCCACTGGACTCTAGAGCAGTGGAGACGTGTTCTCTGGAGTGACAAATCACACTTCTCTGGTTGGCAATTCAATGGACGAGTCTGGGTTTGGCGGTTGCCAGAAGAACGGTACTTGCCTGACTGCATTGTGCCAAGTGTAAAGTTTGGTGCAGGGGGGGTTATGGTGTGGCGTTGTTTTTCAGGGGTTGGGCTTGGCCCCTTAGTGCCAGTGAAAGGAACTCTTAATGCTTCAGCATACCAAGACATTTTGGACAATTTCATGCTCCCAACTTTGTGGGAACAGTTTGGGGAAGGCCCCTTCCTGTTCCAACATGACTGCACACCAGTGCACAAAACTAGGTCCATAAAGACATGGATGAGCGAGTTTGGTGTGAAGGAACTTGACTGTCCTGACCTCAACCAGATAGAACACCTTTTGGATGAATTAGAGCGGAGACTGCGAGCCAGCCCTTCTCGTCCAACATCAGTGCCTGACCTCACAAATACGCTCCTAGAAGAATGGTCAATAATTCCCGCAAAAAACACTCCTAAACCTTGGAAGAAATCCTTCCCAGAAGAGTTGAAGCTGTTACAGCTGCAAAGGGTGGGCCAACTCCATATTAAACCCTACAGATTAAGAATGAGGTGTCATTAAAGTTCATGTGCATGTAAAGGCAGGCGTCCCAAAACTTTTGGCAATATAGTGTACATCTGAGTGAAACAGATGCAGGGTGGGGACAAAAAAAAATGCAGGATGGGAACTTGGTTTTATCAATTGGTTTTTGATTGAAGGCAGATATGAATGTGAGCTTGTAATCAATTGTAAGAAAGGGGCGGGGTTTATGGGGTTTCACTGGAAGATTGTGTTTTGGTTTGAAAATGTCGAGGTCATAAAATAAAAAAATAAAAATTCAACATATGTATGGAACGAATCATTCACAATAAGATAAAAACATGCATTTAGAAAATAGATTTTGTGAATTTCCATTTCATGCCCTAGATATGAACTGGGTTTATGAACTGGGTAATTTTATTGACCTTTATTTACTTTTATTTAAAAGTAATAGCACCTTAACAAGCCATATGTTTTCAGGAATCATTCATACAGCACAAACACTGCAACCCCAAGTATAAGCAAGCGTAACACTGTTTCTTGCCTTAATAAGCACCACTAATAAAATCTAAATATTATGAAATTGTTCCTCACCGTAACATAATAATAAAATCACTCTGGTTAATTACAAGAAGAAGAAAACTATATTAACCTCTTCAACAGTAATTTCAAGGCAACAAAAGGAGAGGTGAGGAAAAGGCACATTTATTATACTCATTTGCTGAAATCTGGCCCCTTAAGAAGTCATGGAGTTAATTGCCTGTTGGTTTTGCTTCAGTAATTCTAATAAAGCGATGCACATTGTCACTTTCATTTACCAACTAAAGCCACGCAGTATGGAAGCCAGTCCTACTGATAAGAGAATGGAGCTGTCCTTTCTGTCCTTCTCTCTGCATTTCTGTCTTCAGCACATTTACAAACACACACACACACACACACACACACACACACACACACACACACACACACACACACACACACACACACACAAACACACACACACAAATAATTCTCTCTCCCACTCACATTCTCCCTCTCCGTTACTCTGACCTTTTCAAATAGGCTGGTCAATAAGGAGAGACACGTCCTGAATACCAACAGCACCCTAAAAGCGATAATCCTAAATTGGCTTAAAAGATACGGACAGAAACTGTGGAGAATTTGCTTTAGCTGGTTTGCTTTTCTGGAAAATGAAAATGTGGACACCGGCCTTGAGGGGAAAAGTGAGATTAATGTATGGACTTGAAGGATGAACATTCTCACATTTCTTTTGGCAGAGCGTGGCAGACCGTCCACTCACCTGTTTCAGCCTGTAGTCAGCAGTGACTTGTGCCAGAGAACTTTCCAGAATCTTCCTGCTGGTCAGAGCATCCAGTGCTAGAGATTGGGACTTGTGGGAGGAAGCTTGAGATTGTGCCTTGAGGGAAGGGGTGAGAGGAGGTGGTTTGGGGGAAGAGGACAGGGGGAGGGGTTTTGGAGGGGAGGGGACTGACAGTGGTTTGGGGGAGGAACATAACGAGAGTGGGAGGGGCTGAGGTGAGGAAGTGAGGGGCTTGGTAGAGGCTGAGGGGGTGTTTGGAGAGGAGTTAAGATGCTGTGGAGAATGTTTTGGAGAACTGTCTCGACGTGACTGTGCGATAAGCGCTAATGGTTTAGCGGCACCAGCCAGGCCAGTGGACTGGATGACGCTGGTGTGTAGGGGTCTTTCCCTGGCTCTGCTGCCCGATAGAGACAGCAGAGGGGACTGAGATAGGGCTGGCGGAGGTGGAGAACGGTGCAGGTGCACTGGAGGCGAGGGCTCTAAAGGTGCACTGCCCGGCAGGCCTACATGGAAGTCCCGGGCCTCCTGCAGCCTGGTCTTTTCCTTCTTACTGAGTCCAGAGTTTAGCGTCACAATCTAAGCAAACAAGACAGGGAGAAGTCCACTTGTTGATTAAAGTTTTCACACCAAAACCAGTAACCACTATTTTCACTAAACCACTGTTTTCCACTCTCAGTGGCTATGTTTCCATGCACAACTTTGTTTTAATCTGAATGAATTCATTCCGATCGATGAATCCGAACGTGGTGTTTACATGAACGCTAAATAAAGTGATCGGGTTGATGTGCGCGTTTATATGTCACAAGCTTCAAATCGGAATTTAGTTTCTGACATACGCACACTGCATGAACATCCAGAGTTTCCAGCTGTTTGCACATATAATTCTCCTACATTGCTTCTTTTCCTTGTTTTAAACAGCACTTAATATTTATCTATTATGTGTCCTAATTAGGAGACACTGACCATATGAACTCGTTGTGCCGTGCTGCTTATATTTACCAAGCAGTAAAAATGCCCCTACCCGTGCCCAAACCCAGGATGAGAGTTTGAAAGCCCTAACCCTAACCCAACTGGTGGGAAGATGTCTTGCTCTACTTAACAGATGATGAGTGGTAGGAGAATTTTAGAATGACACGACAGTCATTCATGACACTTCATTCGATAACTACAACAGCTCATTCCATGTGTCATACGTCATTATGTATTTCTATGTCATGCGCAGTACTTTCCAGTTTCGGTTTTCAAGCCAATCAAATGTTTACATGTCCTATCAATTGGATTAGAAAAGGAATAAACCACCCCTTCCAGTCCAATCGAAATTTCATTCAGATCGACCTCAATCGGATCGATTAAAGTGTTTACATGAAGGCTTTTCAGTCAGACTGAGCCGTCAGTCTGATTACTAACAGATTATTTGGTTGGATGTAAACAGCATTAAACAGGTTGTTTTTGTCCCTCTACCTTTAAGACATATGTGAACGACCTCTGTTATGTCATTTAGCAGATACTTTTATTCAAAGTGACTGCCAGTGTACTGGAGCAATCTGAGTTTAAGTGCTTTACTCAGTGGTGCAATGCGATTCAAACCCGCAACCTTTTGGTTACCAGCCTGGAAAACAGTAATAAGATGCAGTAATAAGCAGCATCTTACTTTCATTTTCTTTTTTTTCTGCCGCTCCTTTTCCGAGTCTGACTCTTCGCTGTCTTTACTCTGCTCATCTTCATCTTCATCATCATCATCTTCTTCCTCTCCAAGATCATCAATATCGCTGCTGCTCACTCCGTCGCTGTCAGTATCCAGCGATGATCCAGATTCACTCTCACTTACGGCAGACCCCTCTACCTGCTTCTTACGGGCTTTCTGCATTGGTCGACACAAGACATCAATCATTCATTCATGTAAAACTTTTTGTATTTAATTCAACAAACAATTAAATAATTGGTCATGTCTGTTTGGACCACACACTGCATTTCCGCTCCTCACGTGCAATGATGTCGTACCTTCTCTTTAGTTTTCTGTGAGGGTTTCTCATGAAGCTCCCCTGTGCTGTTGCTATGGTGACTGGCCTTGCGGTCGCGGGCTTTGGCGTTGAGTGTCCGGCTGTGTTCAGGGGGCCGGAGCGCGGGGGAGGAGGAGGCAGAAGCCGAAACAGTTCCTTTAGCCGCAGACGGAGACAGTGAACGACCATTCACAGCTCCATTCACACCTGTGCCCAAGAGAGTTTACATGAACCAGTCAGATGCTTTTAAACTATGCAATTTGTTGCTACAAGTTAGAATATCAAATCAAATATATATATACACTATGTCAAATAGCCTTTAGCAATTTTTTTGGGGACAAAAGTATAGGGCAAGACTGCTGAAGATCTTCTGATAAACGCCTGATGAATTCAACACTGCAGGTGACTGCTCAAGGCGATGATTACTGAGAGTACACCAGCCTGAAGGCTACATTACTGCTGCATTAGTTTTGTTTAACATTAAGTCTGCCTCCAAGGGATATCATACATTTCCAGGAAGCAGATATAGACAGAGTAATACCTTTGGAGGCCTGACTGCTCTTGCTGGGTGTTTTGGATGTGTACGGATTGGCCTCGTGGTTGTGAAGGGGTGGGGCGAACATAGGTGGCAGACCCAAAAAAGGCGGGAAGAAAGTTGGAGTACTCCGTCCATGTGCTTCTGCTGCTCTCCACCATTCTGAGAAAAGAGAGTAAATTACTTTATAACATTAGGTTAATTAATCTAAATGAGACAGGACTGAAATAAAATATTAAATGATAATAAATAATAATAATAATAATAATAATAATGTATTAATTATTTTCAATATAACTAGAACATAATGATCAAAATCAAAAAATCAAATAATATAGACATTAATTTTATCGATTCTAGTTTGTTATATAAATCTACAGCATTTAAAAAAACACACATATTAGATCAAATCAGTGCAGAATCAACTTTGCATTGCTGTCCGGGATAAGCTAAATTTCCACGTGCATCATCAAAAGCGGTTGTTAAGAAAAGAGCTGGGTTGAATTTTTCTAGTGGTTCAAAAGTGAATAAAGTCAAATGCCCCTTTACCCGGTGTGCCTTTAGCCTCATTGTACCCTAAAGGTATTAATACTTATTATTATTAAATAATTTTGATTATTATAATAAAATAATTCATTAATAATAAATAATATTTAAATAATAATAATAATAATTTATTATATTATCACTATTGTTGTTATGTTTTTATTGTTATTATTTATAAGAATATTCATTTTATTATAATAATATATTATTATTTTATTAATGTTATTATTTATATACTAAAAAATTCTTAATTATTATTATTGGTTATTAATTACATACATTATTAATATTAACAAGATTTATTTATTTATTTATTTATTTATTTATTATGGTTATATGGTTATATACTATTATAATACTATTACTTTATATTGGTTTCCGAATATTACACTTTTTTGCCATTTAATTACATACATAGGGCTTTGTGTCATTACGCCTTCGGTCAAGAATAAATGGCCACAAACAATACGCACACATACCTGAGAAGGCTCCTAGTTGTGGGTGAGCTGCGAGGGCAGCAGAGACCCCCAGTCCTCCTAGACCTCCAAACTCTGGGCGGCCCGTTGCCGGTGACAGCAAACCAAAGGCTGGGTGGGCCATGAGAGGGTACGCGCTGGGCACAGAGGTCATTGAGCTGACACTGAAGGGCTGGTCACTGCCCGTCAGTCCAAACAGAGGACCTGCCCCATCAAACACACACATACATATTTCAAGACACCATTACACATTAGCTAAATCACAACATTTTGAAAGGTTAATGTTTAAAACAAGAAACTATGATTTTGCCACTTTTTTCTTTTGAGGTAGTAGAATATCACTCTTTTTGTCTCTTGCGACACTTTAGGAATAGAGATGGAAGTTATTTGTATGAGAAAGAAAGTGAGTATTAGTGTCGAGTGATTCAGTGAGAGCTTATTTGTGTTCTGAGTGTTTTGTCAAGGTGTGTGGGCTTGTGTGTATATATCAAAGAGAAGTTCAGAAAGCTGTATGGCTCTGTACCTAGGGAAGAGTAAGCCTCATAGTGCTGTATCAGTCTCTGAAGCCACATTTCTGGTTATGACTATAACAATTCGCCCCTAGTTGCAATTCTAACTAATTTTCACAGTTTGCTCAGACCTGAGACCCAGTAAAGCATGAGCATTTTCCCTTTTGCATTTATGTTTTTCAGTATTGTGCGTTTAGATGTGCATGAGAGGAGACATGGAGGGGTTTCACTGCATTTCCCCAGATGTTAGCTAAATATGACAAAACCTCCCCTTGGGGACATTTGAGGACACCCTCAAAAATGAGTCAAAATCTTTTTTTTCCTTTTTTTTAATGTAATATTGCAAAAGGTTTTCTATTAGGGGTAGGGATAGACTAGTGTATTTATAATTAGCTTTTAAAAAACAACAGTATGGTATGCCTCATTTAGACAGAAAGTAAACGTGTGTGTGTGTGTGTGTGTGTGTGTGTGTGTGTGTGTGTGTGTGTGTGTGTGTGTGTGTGTGTGTGTGTGTGTGTGTGAGTGTGAGTGAAACTGTGTGAGAGACAGTTTGATGGCTGTTAATGTTAATGTAATCACAGGCTTTCTGACACTATTTGATTAATAACTATGATCAGACCAAATGAAAGTCTCTGCGTGATAGAACAAGGAAGAAGTGGGAGAGAAGACGCCCAAAGCGCTCCTGCATCTTCCACAATATTCTATAAGATATCACAACACCCTCTCCGAGTCCGATAAATCACTTCAATCTCTTGTTTGACATTGTATGGGCTCTCGGCATACATGTAAACACAGAGCTCTTCGTATTAATCATCGTCGTCGTCATCATCATCCAGATTGCATCCTTTCTGGGATCGATCTCCTCTGGCAGTGCTGATGCTGCCCATTGTCTCCTTCAGGAGTCACATGTAATTTCTAAGCCGCATATTTCATGCAAATTCAATTTCCATTAGGGAGCACAGAGAAGAAAGGCTTGAGCGCACCGTTCCTCCAGCGCAGCACCGCGCCAGCTCTCTTTCTTGCGCACACACACACACACA
Organism: Paracanthobrama guichenoti; assembly: GCA_018749465.1. Taxonomy (NCBI): domain Eukaryota; kingdom Metazoa; phylum Chordata; class Actinopteri; order Cypriniformes; family Gobionidae; genus Paracanthobrama; species Paracanthobrama guichenoti. The sequence continues at coordinate 11,785,607 of CM031948.1, read as the reverse complement.
CACACACACACACACACACACGTGCACGCACGCGCGCACACACACACACACACACACACACACACACAAACACAAACACACACACGTGCACGCACGCACGCGCACACACACACACACACACACACACACACACACACACACACACACACACACACACACACACACACACACACACACACACACACACACACAGAGAGAGAAAAGTGATGATGGGAAATGCAGGACTTTTGCAGATAGCTATAACTCCAGGAGGAATGGAGAGGAGGAGAGCGCCTTGACTTTCCTGTGCTGTTGTTTATGTGTAAAGACTAAAGAAACTATCTGCTGCATGCAATTTTTTTGCAGTATTTTTCCCCAGAGTCCACTTAAAATGTTTGTTCACTTGAAACGTCCACGAAAACAATCATGATTTAGTTTTACATGACCATTATTTACTCTTGCATGTCTTGTCATAACCCATATGATGAATACAATATAAATTGAAGAAATAATATACTAACGTGCCAGATCCAGATAATAAATCCTGAACGGAAGTGGCTGACATGCGAATATACTCGCAGAATTAACACAGAAATTTAATGCGCTAGATGCAGATTATCTTGAGTTTTGTGTTCAAAGGCTCGTTGAGGTGTTTATTTGCATACTGATGATGTGTTGTGACCATTTGTGCATGTAAAACACCATGGCATAATGTAGGGATGTACCGATATGAAAATTCTGTTGATAAAGTGATATATTGGCCGATAAATCTAAATCCAAATTTTTTTATATAATTTTGAGAGCCTGATTACAAAAACAAAATTAATAGCTACATCCCAAACACACAATTATAATGTTCTTATAATTTTAAGTAGCCTATCTGACAGATTTACCTGCCATTTCCTTGAAGTGATTCCACTCATATTTCAAGCAATTCAAAACCATCATGGTGAACAGTGCACATCTGAAGTGTCTCAGCTGAAGGAAATAATCCATTATCTATCAGCTTTAATACATCGGCCAATTTTTCTTATCGGGCTGATAGCGATAACGTTAAAAATGAACATATATTGGAAGCATCCCTAGCATAATGCATTAAGCTCAGCCAAAGGTCAGATCAACATAGCCCTTAATATTTGTACGGAATTCGGAAGTTTGAACAGTCAGTCACAGTCATTTTGCGCGCGGACACTGAAGTTTATACATTATCTAACAATTGCTTTTCATGCGTTGGAAATGTGAATAGTGGTCAAATCCATTAAATCATCACCCAAACCTGGCATGGACCATTTTGTAGCTGCATTTCTTCCACTTCTTAAGATTTTTTTTAATACATTTAACATAGCAAGATATTAACAACTTTATCGTTATTATACTTAATTTTCCTGAGCACAGGTCATGAATATCTTTGAGTGGTGTATCTGATGGGGGATCCCCCAAATGAGGTGCTGGATCGGATTTCGGAGGTGCCGGTTCCTGATCCAGTGTGTTCCGGGACAAATTAAGCCCTGGCGAGGTGGTAGCTAGTAGCTGGTTTTTAAACCATGTTGTTTTTCAGTAGCAAAGCCATTTTATTGATTTTGTAGTGAGGTACAAACATTGACCCTGACAATTTATTTATTAATTCAGCCATTTAGAATTAGAACTAGTGACGCTAGTTTTGTGAATAACGGCCTGGAACGTGTTCAAATCAATTCGCGATTCCTCTTGAGTCATTCAGACTCACCCACTGAACTGTGAGCAGTTTCTCATTCAGTGAAACTGTAGCAGGATGTTTTAATGCGGGATGATGTGGAAAATCTACCCAGAATCCAATTAATCCAAACTTGTGAATGTATCATTGCCAGTGAAAGTCTTTATAAAGTTTTCTTGCGTATGAGTAGTTTATCACATGCTCTTGCTTGTGATTCAGCATGTCCTACAGAAATCCATGTTTGTGACACAATTTAATGCTTTGCTTATTAAAATGGCATTTATTACAGCAACTTGTGAGTCTGTGATTCTTTTTTTTTTCTTTTTCTTTTTCTTTTTTTGAAAGAACTGCCTCAAAGAGCTGTTTGTTAGTCAATCGGACTACACTGGTCACGTCGTATGTTTGTTTTTGCACGCAGCCAGTTAACTCATTTCAAAAGAGCAAGAAAATCCTGTTTTGCATATGCCCTCTTTTAATTAGGCTCTAGAATGGAAAAGAGAAGAAAGAAGACTGACAGCTTTCTGTTCCTGAGCTTAAGGCCTGTCCTTTTTAATTCTCACATACACAAATCCAGTACAGCCTATATGTTTTGAGGTTTGTCTTGATATAAACATTGGTGATGAAAGAGAGAATAAAAGGACGAAAAGAAGGAGCTCGAGAAGGAGAGAGGCGGATGTGAAGATAAATGAGAGGAAATATTCCCCCAAAGACCATCATCCGCTCCTGCTGGCACACATACACACACACACACACACACACACACACACACACAAACACACACAGTGGCAGAAACGCCAGTTTCATATTAATGCGCTTTCAGCCGGCAATAATTAAATCAGCCTCTGAGAGGAGCAGAGCAGAATTACCGGATTACCTGATATCCTTCTTATTTTATCTTTCTCCTTCGTTCTCTCTCACCGTCTCTCTCTTTCTTTGCTTGTCCCCCAACCCCCCCACCAACACACCTTCCCATGTTCTCCATCTTCTGACAAACCGAGCCATCTTGAAAAGCGCCACTGTCCTCCCCCACCTGTCTCCTCGTACGCTCTCTTATGTGGGATGCGGCGGAAGCCGATTAATGTGCCCTCCGTTTGCATCAATCACATTTCTACAGACAGATCTGACAGCCGACTTAATTGTCTGTGTGTCTGAGGGGGACGGCGAGAAAAAGTGCGAACATGTGGCCGCCGTTTGTTCTGAGAGAGGTTAGAATATTCTCTGTTTAAGCCCAGACGCACCTCGTTCTCGACCTGAACATCATCTATCGCTCCGGCACGCTTGTGGGCCGGTGATTTAGTGGGACAAAGTGTTAATTGCATTTAAAGTGGTAATGATAGCACTGTGAGAACCTGTCGAGGGAAAGTCTCATTCTGAACGTTAATCAGCTCAACTAGGACTGAATTACCGAGGTCCTCTTGTCAGTTTAACCCAGGTAAAATCACTTTATAATGGATCAGTCTTTGTTTTGGGATTTTTTCTCTTTAAATTAAGCAATATCACAAGGAAAAGGAATGTTACTGTATCACAGGTAATCTCAGCCACGGTGATATTCTTACATTGTCTTATATATGCTTTTATAAAACTATAACAGGAAGTTTATATTAAGTACTTGGCATTTCAGACACAATGTGGCCAGCTATTTTGTTTTTGCACAACCAACAAAAATAGTCCCAATAGAGGACAAAGCAGGATCAAGCACTGGAATTCTATGTAGCAATCACAGACAAGTGGAGTGATGCAAACTGTCCCAGTCCTATTTTATGAAAAATCAGCACTCTTGGAATTGAAAACTTCATATTTGCAAAGCTGACTATTCATTGGGTTACTGAACAACTAGCTGGCTAGCTGGTCTTCAGTATGCCCTGAATAATTAGGCTGATTTCAGATTCACAGGTGAAACAGAATGAAAAAGAAAATGATGTGTCTAGACATGCTGACTTAAAGCAATGCTAGAGCTGCAAGATGTTTAAAAACAGCAGCAAAGGCATTTGACATCAATGTTTGGCTGTAGGAGCAGTGCTTCACATTTAAAGATGCAACAAGTTATAGTCAGCATCCCTGGGCGAATAGTCAGTTGCTAGATTACTAGTCAACTAGTCTTGCATCGTGATCCATTCCTACTTTGAATGCCACTTTTCCTTATCAAATTAGTGGACCGAAGCTAACCATCATGTAGTAAATATAGTGGAAATTGGAACGGATTCAGGTCAAGTTTCTGAGCCATGGCTCAGAGTAAACCTGGAGCTTTATTTCTGTAAAAACAGAATACCAAAGAGAGTTGGTGAGTACTTGAACCTGAATTTTGCTGGGCACTTGAATTTCAAGAGAGACAAGCCAGAGCTGGAATTACATATTCAAAAATCCAAAACTCTGAGGCGAAAAATAGCAGTCTCTCAGCAAAAACAAAAGGTCTCCCTTCACCGTAACTCCTCTTGTCGGGCTGGTGTTGAGGTGGAGGAGTAGAAAGCCGTGTGGAATATCAACTGTTAATGAGAGTCGCGTCAGAAAGCGACACAGGGCCAAAAACGAAACCAGAGCAGACAGAGCGATTTACAAACAGGAAAGAGTCAATGGAGCCTTACAAACTTCACAGTTTATAGAGGAGAAGAGGATATTTAAGGGTGTCAGGAAGGATGGAGGGAAAGCTGTGTTATTGTGTCTGTGCGTTCACGTGTGCGTGTGTGTTTATGTGAAGGGGGGGTGGAGAGCGAGATGACAGCAGTATTAACAAAGGTCTGGTTAATTGGTTGAGATTCATTAATGCAGCAGCTTTTCAATTTGCAGCCAAAACTGTGAGTGCTAAATCCTGGACGGTGTTTTCACATGCCGAACAATAAGTCGGTAATTACGACAGGAGCAAGTCGGTGGCTTTCTTCAGCCCTGACTGCACCACAGAAAGAACAAAACACAAGAGGGAGGGAGAGGAAATGCTTTATCAGATGGAAAGACTATGACAGTTAGAAAAACGATTAATAAATAATTTCAATCCTGTATTTCTTTCTTTCTTTCTTTCTTTCTTTTTCTTTCTTTCTTTCTTTCTTTCTTTCTTTCTTTAGGGAAACACATATGGAGTTATTTTGCTCTGTTTTATAATGGGGGGCAGGGGTAGTCAAGCTCCAAAAAACAAGCAAAATAAAATGGTTTTAACGGATTCTGGGATTTAATTTTGCATCCAGCACTCTTGTTGTTTTCTGTTTTAAAGTATCCCATTACTGTTTGACTGAGTAAGAAACCTTTTACAATTCAGTGTGTGAGTGAGCTGCAAACAATGCAGACTGAACTGTGAATTGATTTTAAGGTGTTCAACCAATTAATTGAAAAAATTTATTCATTCAAAAATCAGCCATTGCTAGTTCTGATTATAAACAGCCACCAGTTGCATAAACATAGCAACTACACTCACCTAAAGGATTATTAGGAACACCATACTAATACTGTGTTTGACCCCCTTTCGCCTTCAGAACTGCCTTAATTCTACGTGGCATTGATTCAACAAGGTGCTGAAAGCATTCTTTGGAAATGTTGGCCCATATTGATAGGATAGCATCTTGCAGTTGATGGAGATTTGTGGGATGCACATCCAGGGCACGAAGAGATCTGGGTTGAGATCTGGTGACTGTGGGGGCCATTTTAGTACAGTGAACTCATTGTCATGTTCAAGAAACCAATTTGAAATGATTCGAGCTTTGTGACATGGTGCATTATCCTGCTGGAAGTAGCCATCAGAGAATGGGTACATGGTGGTCATAAAGGGATGGACATGGTCAGAAACAATGCTCAGGTAGGCCGTGGCATTTAAACAATGCCCAATTGGCACTAAGGGGCCTAAAGTGTGCCAAGAAAACATCCCCCACACCATTACACCACCACCACCATCCTGTACAGTGGTAACAAGGCATGATGGATCCATGTTCTCATTCTGTTTACGCCAAATTCTGACTCTACCATCTGAATGTCTCAACAGAAATCGAGACTCATCAGACCAGGCAACATTTTTCCAGTCTTCAACTGTCCAATTTTGGTGAGCTCTGCACAAATTGTAGCCTCTTTTTCCTATTTGTAGTGGAGATGAGTGGTACCCGGTGGGGTCTTCTGCTGTTGTAGCCCATCCGCCTCAAGGTTGTGCATGTTGTGGCTTCACAAATGCTTTGCTGCATACCTCGGTTGTAACGAGTGGTTATTTCAGTCAAAGTTGCTCTTCTATCAGCTTGAATCAGTCGGCCCATTCTCCTCTGACCTCTAGCATCAACAAGGCATTTTCGCCCCACAGGACTGCCGCATACTGGATGTTTTTCCCTTTCACACCATTCTTTGTAAACCCTAGAAATGGTTGTGCGTGAAAATCCCAGTAACTGAGCAGATTGTCAAATACTCAGACCGGCCCGTCTGGCACCAACAACCATGCCACGCTCAAAATTGCTTAAATCACCTTTCTTTCCCATTCTGACATTCAGTTTGGAGTTCAGGAGATTGTCTTGACCAGGACCACACCCCTAAATGCATTGAAGCAACTGCGATGTGATTGGTTGATTAGATAATTGCATTAATGAGAAATTGAACAGGTGTTCCTAATAATCCTTTAGGTGAGTGTATGTTAAGACTAAGACTTAAGAAGTAGTTTGACCAACTAGCACTTATCCAATGGGTAAGCAGTCTTACTTTTCAGATTCAAATTAGACCAATCTACCTGTCTAAGTAACTTACTTAAAGTTAAAGAAAAAAAATAATGACTAACTTGTAAGACTAGTCGAAGCAGTTTATGCAACTGTCCAACATAAAACCAGATATGTAAATTAATTGCTTAAATGCTGTCAGAAAAAAATTAAGGCTTCAATGTCCTGCTAAAATAGCTTTAAAAACTAATTATTTAAAAACACTTTGTTATGGAGTAATATTGTTAAACTAATAGCTTCACTTTTTGTAGTGATACTATTGCTACAGCTTTTCAAGGTATAGTTCATACAAAAATGTAAATTATGTCATCATTTATACTTCAAAACCTGTATGACTTTCTTGCTGTGGAACACAAAAGGTTTTGTCTGTGAGAAACAGACAAAAAAATGTTTTTAAGTCATTATCTTCTGCATAAAAATCTTCCCCACCGCTATAGCTCTTAAATCTCATTCATGATCATGTCAAATTTAAATATGGTGCTTAAGACATGTTCGACAACAAACAGTGCCAATGACATTGGTTCTCACAAATCCAACCACTGATGTCAAATGTGGTTCCATCACAAACAGAAGCACTATTTTTGAACTGATTAAGATTCACGAGCTGTGGTGGAGGGGAGGATTTTTTACATTTAATGCTGTTCAAAACCCATAACGCTTCCATTCATCTTTGAAAGATATTTTTAATAATTCTCTCATCTCTCTCATTTTTGTCCATCCCTTGAAAGACAATGCAATCATAAATTTCAAGTGTCAAGAAGTACAAAATGTATAAAATTAAATACGAATCGAGCAGTTTAATCCAAATCGTCTAAAAAGACATGATTGCTTTATATGATAAACAGATTTAATTTAGGATTCATACATTAACATTGATCAACACACATACATAAGGCATATAAATGGAAGATCAACCGTACTTGCTTGATGCACAAGAACCAATGTTTTTACGCATCAAGCATACCCTTTAAAGCAATAATTTTTCACTGCTAGGATCTCGTGGAGCTTTTATTAAGCCGCATACGACCACTTCCGCTTTTTTCCAATCATGCATACGCAGCGCTGTTTAATCATATTAGATACATTATTTGAATGTGTTGAAAGTTATGTTATAATGCTTCTCTGTGCATACGCTCGGCAGCTACTATGAGACACTTGTTGCATACTGCAGTAATCTAGATCGATATTAGGCATGGTAAAACATGGTACTCGCGGTAAATCAAGAAAACGAGATTTAAACAATAAGACTAACTGTGTTGAGCTATATAACAATGATCAGTTTTCTGTCGATGAATGTATCCAAACAGTTGCTCACCTGTCTAATAAAACACATAATATATTAAAGCGTCTTTGGGGTTTCCATGGTTTCGACAAAATAAAAAAATAAAAAAATCGAGGGTAACGTGGGTATGATGTCATTGATAGGCGACGCACGGACACGATTCCATGTCCTGGTTAAAATTGCTTATTTCTTTGGATTTAAACATTCTTGGAAACATTTGGGATAATGTAAGTACACAAGTCAACAAAATATATAACACTGTTCTAGTGGTTTTTGGATATTTTAATCTAAATATCTTACATATTGTGCCTTTAATAGAGTCATATGTACTACTTTTATGGTGTTTTGTTTTTGTCCTTTTTTGGACCATTGAGAGCCCCAGTACTAATTACAATAAAAGAGGAGTCTGGACACAATCTCCTCTTTGTGTTCCTCAGAAGAAATAAACTAGAGCTTGTAATGACTTGTGGAAGAATAAATGATGACAGAACTTTCATTTTTGGCTGAACTATACCTTTAACAGAGCAGACTCTGAGAAAGTGAACACTTGTGCCTTATCAGACAAAGACTCAATCAGCAGAGTAGATTTGCACTTTATCACGTCACTCAGAGAGAAAAAAAATGATGCTTCATCAGACAAGAAGAGAGGTCCCTGATGACATCAGTCTCCGATCTGTCGCCAACCTAAACTGGGAGACTGCTCAAAGCGTGCGTGTGCGACACTCAGTGGTGTGTGTGGAAATGTGCTGGCGTGTGATTGTGCGCGAGTTTTGACTGAGCACTGTGTGACTTTTTTTTTTTTTTACACTGTAACAATAAGCAACCCTTGCGTCAGGGCATGAAAGAGCATGTGTGTGCGCAAGTTCTTACCGCATGTGCCGAGCGAGGCCGTGACTCCGTGGTTCAGGCTGCTCTTGGCATTGGAGGCTGGTGTGGATGAGGAAGAGGAGGAAGAGGAAGATGACGTCGAAGAGGTGGCGGTGTGGACGGAGGCCGGGGTGGCGGAAGGCGAGGCCAGCCGTTCTGCAGACTCCATATCTGTCAAGCACAATCCAATCGATAATTAGAGCAAGCTCTCGCACGCACACACGGCCTGCCACTCTTCCTTTCACATCTCACTTGCCATGAACAATATTTCTTTTTAACACCAGTCAGTCTCATTCACACACACACACACACACACACACACACACACACACACACACACACACACACACACACACACACACACACACACACACACACACACACACACACACACGTCTGCTCGCAAGACGAACCAACCCTGTGAGCATATTTCTACAGGACCACACGTTAACGTCCTGTTTGGGCAGAGGGTTTGCTCGGCTTGTCATGTTAACCATTTATTCACTGTCGAGACCCTCTTCAATAGGATAGAAAAGAGACTGACACGGGCTCATACACATTCACACACGCACACACGAAGTGAGCAGTGCGCTGATTTACAAGACTATTCACAGTCATTTTTACACAGCGTAAAACAAGCGTTCTCACACTTGATGTGCTTAACAGGCAAATTATGCCTTTAACTGTTTCTGTGGAGATTTCACAGTTTGAAGAGATGCATATTAAAGACAGTCGTACCCAACCAGCATATACACACACAAAAACCCCACAAGTGTTCTCAAATGTATTTTTTCCCTGCTCAAAACATACCATATCTGCACATACTTTAAACCCATGAAAATACGATTAACAGCCGTTAGCATGTGATTTCAGTATGTAGATTTTTACCGAAAGAATCCTGACTGCTGGAGACAAGTGAACTGCTTATATGTTTGGAAATCTTGAGTTTGTTCGCGTGTCCGCACAGATGCTAATCTCACAAAGAGATTTTGCTGTGGGAAGCGGCAGAGAGCGCCACGGTGTAGCACACATGGCTTTGTTATTCTGTCATTATATATAAACACTCGTGGCCTGTTCCCTGAGCTGTTCTCCTTCTTGTATGTCTCTGCTACACACACACACACATGCATAGACACACCGATTAGATCAGAGATGGAAACGTCCACAGAATATCAACTAACAGCCCTCGCACAAGAGCAATGCTGAAACCAACACACACACACACAATGAAAGTGTCTGCATATTGGCGTAAACAGTGGCAAAGGCCACAATCTGCCACTGCGGTTGTTATCCTCCCTTTCTTTCGCTTCACCTGTCCTTCACTCTCTCGTCTTTTGGATCATCCTTCCATCTCTGCTTTCTAACCATTTTCCCCTAACTCATACCCTGCCTCCAAATGTTAAATGTCATCAGGTCATGACCCTGCCAACTCAAGTTCATGGCATGTTATTCTAAATGAATGCTAGCTTGAAATTCTACACTCTTAAGCCCGGGACACACAGAATCAACGTCGTCGTCTGTGTTGTCGCCTCTCGTCGGCTGCATCTTGGCCAAAAGCTGCACTTGAACACACAAAAAAGACTAAAGGCGACTGTCAATTAGCACATGCATTCTGTGCCTGCGTGTAAATATCTATATCAGCAGGTATCAATAGTCTATTTTTGTCATTTAAAAAGGGAAACTGAAATTAAGACTGCAGATATACAAACCGTAAACAAAGCAGCGCTTGCTTACCATTTTGAATATCAATCACGCTGTTCACTTTTTTCATTCCAGTCGGCTTATGTTATTATGAAAATATTCGTGCATCTGAATGCTCATGTAAGATGACATAAAATTATAACAGCCTTGTACTGTCTTGACTTCTTTGCTCGCTGTTTTGCTATTATTCTCGTGCACTAACTAATTCGCTAAGCTGAACAGCCAATCAGAGTTTTCTCTCTCACCGACGGCAACAAGCTGAATTGGTCCAAAAAAACCAACGCCGTCCGACTAGAGCCACACTGGAACACACTGAAAAAACGAAGCCTACCGATGCTCAAAAACGACCCGACTTTGCCTGTCTGCTGACCGCTGGCTTGGTGTGTCCCGGCCTTTATAAAATTAAAAAAAAAAGGCTCAGTGAACCTTTTTATCTAAGAGTGTATATCCTAAATAACCACCCAAACACTTCTCAGTGGAAAACTATTTCTTGTTGAAACTGCTGTGACACACAGTAATAAAAATGTGAAAAAATTGTGTAACTCACTTCATACAGCAAATTGTATAAAGACTGAAGAAAAACGTTTCTAAAACGCACAACCATGTCTCACACATGATATAAAATATAATTAAAGTTTGAATTATACATTAAAAATAAATTATATTATATAATTCAATTTAATGTAACAAAATATATAATATAAAAATGTACAGATTATGTACACTACTGTTAAAATAAAGTCTCGTGCTTAGCAAGGCTGCATTTATTTGATCAAAATACAGCGAAAACAGTAATATTGAGAAATTTTGTTACAATTTTAAATGACTCTTTTCTATTTTAATTTATTTTAAAATGTAATTTTGATGGAAAAAGCTGAACCAGCAGCCATTACTCCAGTCACATGATCCTTCAGAAACCATTCTAATTTAATTTATTTGTTTATTTTTGGAAAATGTCTTTTTTTATGGCAAATGGTGTGTGTATATGAATTAATTCATGAAAAAATTAATAAATTTACTATCAAAAAACGCTATTCGAATATGCTGATTTGGTGCTCAAGAAACATTTCCTATTATTATCGAAAAAAGTTGTGCTGCTTAATATTTTTGGAAACATAATGAAAAAAAAAAAACTTTAGTATTCTTTGATGAATAGAAAATTTGAATAGAACAGCATTTACTGTAAATAAAAATAATTTGTAGCATCATAAATGACCTTACTGTCACTTTGATAAATTTAATACATCCTTACTGAATAAAAGTATTAATTTGTATATATAGTGAGTGTATAGTAGTGTATATAGGTTATCATCTACCCATCTACCTCTCTCCAGCTACTCACTTAGCCTGATTACCTTAAACATCAATGGTAACAGACGAGGGCCTCAAAATAATTCATAACAACAACCATGATTACTGCAATAATGGTATGCCAGGGTATTTAAGGATCCAATCCTGACTTAATTATCAGAAATTAAAACAGCTTTAGCATCAGAATTAGTCTGATTTTATAGCTAATTAGCCATCTTCCACTGTGGCACTGGAAGGCAGGCATCGTAATCTCCGTGAGCTGCGTAATTAATTTGACTTGGTGCACGCGGCCAATGAGATTGTCGGGAAAAAACAGCAGGTCCTGGATTCTGCGAATGAGTGAATCATATGCTAATCGTGATCTGGGCGCTTTGCGGGATACGTTTAGTCCGAGCAATATGGAAGACACCTCCGGCTCTCCAGCCAGCTGGGAGAAACGTGAACTCGATTCCCACGAACGTGCTTCCAGAGAGAGACACTACATAAAGCTGTGTGTTATTTAATTTAACCTGAAAATCAATCATACACTCCTGAGGCAGTGAAATATACTGCTGAGGTTGCTGTGTTTGGGAGAGTTTGGGAGTAATTGTGTACATTTGTGTGTGTGTGTGTGTGTGTGTGTGTGTGTAAAATCAGAGAGAAACAGACAGGGCATAGAGTGTGTGTTTATTTATAATGCTGCATATCTGTCTGTGTGTGCGTACGTGACCCACACTTCTCACTTGTTCTGGCCCGTGGTAACAGATGGCCAATGCTAGCCACGCTAATCTGCCAACAGAGTCGTCAGCATGGATCAGTGCTAATCAGAGCGCGCCAGCAACCACACCGACACAAAGACTCTATTTTCTTCAACCAGAGCACGCTCAGCACAGGCCTGTCACCTTCCTGGTGACCTGCGGCAGGGGAACATTGACCTTTGACCTTATATTGCTGTTAATTCCCAGCTGCAGTGGCATAAATGTTCATTCCTACAACTGGTAAGTACACAGGATGCAGAATGCATGCTATTTCACAAGGGTGTGAGATTCTGGTTAACGAGTGTCCAAATACATCCATCTCCTCGGCCCTTCTGACTCATTGATTGGCCGCAGTGCTGTGTCGCCATTGGCTGGAGCAGCTTTCCTGAAGCGTGAGATGGCTTCGCCTGTTGCAAGACACGGTTGCTTGGTGACACTGGCAGTCACACCACCGTCAGTGTCCCAGGATGCACAGAGAGAGAGAGAAAGAGTATGGCGTCGTGTTAAAAACACCAGTCTCTAAATCAAGGAGGGGAGGGCAGATGGAGAGGAGAAATGATATGTGGGTGGTGGCCTGTACAAAGAGGTGTGGGATTCACCTTTCTTTCTTCAGCCGTCTCAGTTGTAAGTGAGAGGGTATTAGATTTTGCGTGTGTGTGTGTCCTGCAACATGGATGAATAATCTAGAGGTCTTTAAGAAAAGCAGGACGGCAGGGTCGAACTGATAAAATTGATTTCCGAGCTCTAAAAGCTGTGAGTTTCTCCACGGTTCCGTGCAGCCGTGTCCGTTCGAGCAAAATGGAAAATTCTACAACTCCGATCATGAGCCAAAATGTCCAGTTTATCCTAACGCAAGGAGACAGATGCCATTGATCACGTCAATGAGCCTTTCCACGGTAACAAACATCACTCTTGTGCTACACAGTATCAGATAGTGGAAATTCAAAGGACGGGAACGTGATTTAAAGCTGTAATATGTGTGTGAGTGTGTGTGTCTTTGCGTGTTATGAGTAACCAGAGACCAGCAGCTCAACCCACACCCAAACAAAGGGCCTGTGACAGATGGTGGAAAGCTGCATGCTGGGATACTTCGGCCTTTCGTCCGTGAGCTGTTCTGTGGTCCAATAAGGAGTTACCAGATCTGCTTCCACAGCAACAAAGATCAGCAGATATACCGAGAGGATCGTCTGCCCAAACAATGCCACACAAAACAATGCAAAATGAGACTTGATGGACACACACACGTATCGCTGTCCTACAAGGGCACATCTCGTAAACGGTTTGTGGCAAAGTGTATGATAAAGGAGGAATTAACTACTCTTCATAAGCAAAGCGACTTTCTTCGCATGTGAAATGGCGGATGCTTTTGTTCTGATCTCATGATCTCTATTCTTAAGTCAACTGGAAAGCATCACACACACATTCCTTTAGGCCGACTGGCGCTGACACACACACACACACACACAGACAGACACACACACACACAAAGCGGCTAGTCACGCCCACACTTGTAGTTGTTGTACTGCATATAAAGCAGCTACATTTAGCCCTAAGACAGGGACTGATCCATTCACACACACACACACACACACACACACACACACACACACACACACACACACACACACACACACACACACACACACACACACACACACAGTGAACTAGTATAACAGCACTGCTCTCTGTTCTTGTATAACTATTAAATTATTTGATTTGTCTGATATTTGTTATGATTTGTCGTGTGGCACAAATTGAGCTGTGGTGTTCATACGGGTGATTTAAATTTGATTCCAGTTTACTTTTATGCCACTTCTAATGTGTCAGCAGTGCAGATATTTCTTCAAAAAAAAAAAAAAAAAAGGATTTAAGAAATATTATTATAAAAGAAAATATAAACATTATATTTTAATAAACTATTATAAATATAATTTATCATAAATATTATATCAATATTACATTATAAATAATATATTGTATATATTTATTTGATAAAATATATGCAAAACTAGGCTTTGAGAAAAATAGTAGTAAAATTATACAATTATAATAAAAATGATAAATGATTATATAAAAATTATATTTTTATGTAACAAATACATAATACACATTTATTTTTTAAATATATTATATTATATTTATATAAACTATAATTAAATGTATTTATAATAAATGTTTATATTTATTTTATTATAAAAATATATTTATTTTAAATAATATTTGCAAGACTTTGAGAAAACTGTAAATGTTTACATTTAAATTTGTGTAAAATATTAAATTATTTAAAATATTATTTATAATTATTAATTATATTATTATAAAATATTTTTTATTTAAACTGTAATGAATATAATTTATAATTAATAACAAACATTTATTTATAAATATAATTAATATATTTATTTTTAATAACTAAATTTATTTTTAATAACTAAAATATTTATAATTATGAATTACATTATGATTTTTTATATAAACTATAACAAATATAATTTATAATAAATCATTTATACATTTATTTGATGACAAATAATGTATTTTTATAATAATATATGCAAAACAAGGCTTTGAAAAATATGCAAACTCTAAATTTAAATGTGTGTGTGTATATAACTATGTTGAACAATTTCAGGCAATCGATTTCCTCTTGCAGCTACTTGATACAGGCTTTATCAAATTACTGGGGCTTGTACATAATCGCATCTTTCTCACTTGCATAGACATACGGAAAAATTCAGCCATGTCATCTGCCCCTCTTCACCCCATCATTTCCTGTTCTTGCTAAACTATCTGTATCAGTAACAGTGGCAAAAACAGCAGCTAAGTATTCCTACAATTGTCAAAATTTAGGAACCTCACACACACACACACACAGAGTTTTAAAGTATGTACAGTCCACAACTAAAAGATCAATGCTAATTTATGAGCCCCATTCCCGTCTACTTAATGACCGCAAGACCCCTCTTACAAAACATGAGTCTGACGCACAGATAATAAGCCATCTGACCGCCAATGAGACGTGCAAGCTGACTGGTCAGTTCAGAGGCGCGTAAAGAGTCTCACAGGATTCACCGGCATACTTTGACCTCCATAAGATCCCAGTGGGATGATTGAGGATCATTAGATGTTTAGCTTGCCACAGCACGCTCAATGTGTGTGTATGTTTGTGCTGTAATAAGTGTGTGTGCAGGTGTCTTACACTCCATCTACAAGTAAGCAACGTGACAAAACTAGATCGCTCTAGTTTACACAAAAACTACTGATCTGGGTTTGTCACACACTGCAAGTGAGTAGCGATACACAGACAACACACCGTTAGAAAGAAAGACTAGAGAGAGTGTGAATGTGTGTGTGTGCGTGTGTGTGAGTAAGATAGAAAGATATTTTGTCCTTTACTGAAGCCCATTTCTTATTCACTCCGGAGGCAGCGGATCCGGCAAAAACCGGATATATTTAGACACTCCATTACAGAGAGAGCTGTGTGTGTGTGTGTGTGTGTGTGTGTGTGTGTGTGTGTGTGTGACATGCTCAATGTCCCTATACAATCTCCATTAACATCCACACAAACACGTTCTGCAAATCCACACAAATACAAGTACATGCGAGTCCACACACACACGGACACAGCATGTTACACGTTCCATCTGAGAAGTCTTCACGCACACAAATGGCATTCATATAAGCATTCCCTTTCACATTAACACGCATACACACACAAACAGACAGAAACATAATTACACTACGTACAGTTTCATCACTTCAATTCTTCTCTCCATCAAGCCACTGATCTATACCTGTATTACCGTCATAAACATGATTTACAGCTCTGCAAAAGAGGAACACACATCCTACCCTCCCCTTGTCTCCTGTGTGTGTGTGTGTGTGTGTGTGTGTGTTTACATTGACAAAAGCATAAACCTGATGAGAAAATCCATCTCCTGTTTCAGATCGGACAGAGCAGAAATATCTTCTATTGATCACCGCAAAACAACCATCAGCTAAGAAAACAGCCATGATTGGCGAGACAGGCGTGCAGTTCCACACCACTCTCCCCGTAGACTCTTTAATGTGTGTGTGTGTGTGTGTGTGTGTGTGTGTGTGTGTGTGTGTGTGTGTGTGTGTGTGTGTGTGTGTGTGTGTGTGTGTGTGTGTGTGTGTGTGTGTGTTTGACAGTGTCTAGCTCTAGGGATGATTTAAACATTCAAAAGGGAGTAAAATCAGCGTGTCAGTGCTATAACACAAGAGTCATCATATTTCTACATGGAAAGGGTGACGGAAGTGGCATCTCAAATAAAAGTGTGCAAGGAGGAGAGGGAGAGAGACAGAGAGTGGGTAGAGAAAAGAGTGAATGAGAAAAGGCAGCAATTAATAAGTTATAGATTAGTTCTTTGAATAACTTTGCATTATTCATTGTGGGGTTATGATGATAACTGTGAAATTAGAGATTCATTTTCAGCTAAAGAGAGCGCGAGAGAGAGAGAGCGAGAGAGAGAGAGAGAGAGAGAGAGAGAGAGAGAGAGAGAGAGAGAGAGAGAGAGAGAGAGAGAGAGAGAGAGAGAGAAAATGGGGTGATGCGTTGAGGTCGCCAGCCCCACTGAACAAAGAGGAAATAGTAGGACACAGCATAGCTCCGGTCCCCCCAAAACTACACAAGCGCGCGCACGCACGCTCAGGGTCCAACATTAACAATTGGCAAGTGCAAAATGTGAGTAAAAATTGGCTTTTATAAGTTAAAAAAAAAATTGTACAAACTTTACAAAGAATGTAGGGCATTAAAATCAGTCACATCTCCAAGCATCTTGTACCACTGGAATATATACATTAAGTATAACATCTTACTAATAGAAACTGGGGGTGCTGATTCAGGAAAATTGTTTAAACAAATAATTTTGTGATTCCAGTAGTTTCAAGAGTTGTATGTTCTTCAATAAAAAAAGTCAAATAAATAGGTTTTCATTTTGATTGTATGTTTTTAGCATTTTAATTCAGTTAGATTATTTTAATATACTACTACTACTACTACTACTACTAATAGCAATATTAATTAATTAATTAATTAATTAAGTCATCTTGCAGTCCCATAGTGAGCCACTGCCCACTAGTTGAGAATCACATATCTAGGAATTTTTTTACTCCGACTTAATGCAGTGTAACATATGTGGAATATTCTTTGCAGAAAGCCAACCAGACAAAAATATAAGGAACAAAACCACAAAAGTTCTTGAAGTCACTGTCTAAATATGCAAATATTTAAATAAAACAGACAGTTATGTTCTATTAACATAGGGACAATTTATTTATAGCATTTTTCTAGAGAAGCATCCTTATCTGGAGAGTACAGTACAGAAAAGAGAGGAATCAATGTGGAAGAGAAAGAGAGGGGACAAGATCAGAAAGGACTACAAGCCGGGACACGAACCACAGGGCTATAAGCTTTGACATTAGTAACAAATTAGCTAGTGTGGCCAAAAGTTTAGATGCTGTGCATGGCACATAACCATCTACAAGCAGCAGAAAATAATTCTGTGTTTGTCTCATCAACAAAATCACATATGCATGCACTTTGAAATTAAGCAAAATGATCAATGAAGAAGAAAAAAAGGAAAAAAAGTAGGACTTGTACTATACTAGTCCAATAATCATCCAGAAAATTGAGAAAGGTGAAACAATTTTGAAACAAATCTCGCATATATCTCCACTGCCCAATTAATACGGTCAATACCAAAAATCACAGTTTCTCTATACAACACTTCTGTTTGGTTGAGGGATCTCAGGTCAGTTTTCCCCCCACCACAATTTTGTATGTGAACATATAAATTGAATTCTGATAATCTAAGATGTCTGCCGCATGACAGTTCACTTAAAAGAAGCTTTGTGATTGTAAAACTCTTTACATTTCTGTGATTCAAAATATAAAGTGGGGTCTAACAGTCAGAGGTGGTTTCACCGAAAGAAAAATAAATTATTTTCCTAATAAAAAAAAAAAAAAAAACTGACCTTTTGTACAAGACAACAAGCTCAATGTCACAAATCTGATTAGTGACCAAGAGCAAAACCTAAAACATTTCTTTCATTTAGATTTTTTTTTATTTTTCAATAAATGTTTAAACTAGATATTGAGGGGAAAATGCAAGAGAAAAAAAAAAAGTCTCAGACCTTTAAACGGGTTTCCATACAAAGATAACAAAAATACACTAGGACAAAGTTTGCAGGCAGGGGAACTTTCCTCCTGCTGTCACAATATAAAACAACTGACACTGAGGTCATGTGATCCTGACTAGTTGACAAACACTCAAAGCATCAACTAGAGGTGAACCTAGACTGTTTCAGTACAGCCCAGAGTCTATAAATCAACACACACAAACAAACATTGACACATCACATAATTAAATACGAGTTAAGTTCAATTTATTCAAGTCATTTGTGCTATAGGTGTGTGTGTGCGTGCACATGCTCGCAAAGGAAGAAATACAGTCTCTGAGACAGACAGAGGTGCAAATTAAACAAGAACTATGACTGTTTGAGCAATTTTTGTTTTAAATATTGTCATTCTCTTGTGCACACCCTGTCTCTCTCTCTCTGGCCTGCAGACTTAATCCAGAGCCGTCTAACCATCTGCTTAATTTTAGCTTAAAACGCACACTGAAGTTTCCTCCTTCGCTCTGTGCATCACGCCTCTGTCATTTGATCCTTTTATTCAGCCGTGACCTCCTCAGACAGACCTGTCTGAAAACGGCCCACATCTGCGCACCCAAACACACTCCCTGCCCATCTCTGAGTCTGGGCCTGTTCGACTGTACCGGCAGCCTTCCAGAGAATTCTCCAAGTGCCAGGACGAACACATGGCGACAACCGCAACAATATTTCAAGGCGATTACGATTACCAAGAGCTCTGGCGACAAACAGGCGTTGGATTATGCCGTTACTGCGCCTGATCTTTAAAACAAAGGTGGGCTAAGCCGTGGAAACCGCAAGGAATCCCACACACACATGCAGAAAACATGTATACAAGAGCAGAATGTGCGACTAATCTGGGAGGACTAAATGGAATCAGTGGGTCTGCCGCGAGCTGTCAATCATGCACCGTGTGGGAGGAGTCAGCCGCAGGGTCAGGGAGGATGCGGTCGGAATTTATGAGGGAATGATGGCCTCGACAAGGACTGTAGGCGAGCAGGCGGGTCGGGGGGCGTCAAGGCCGAAGGACACACGGAGGATACGGAACACAGAGTCTGATCTGCAGACCTTCCCAGGCCCTGGATTACACCACAGCCCACCCGTTTGCATCAGCCTCTTTCCCTCCAGAGAAAGAGAGAGGAGTTGACAGGAAAGAAAGTGGAAAGAGGAGCAAGAAGGGGCGGAAAGGACAGGAACGTAGCGAGAGCAGATGAGAATAGCTGCTTGCATGATTTTTCTGAGGGTTGCTGGGTTTGAGTAAGACAGCGAGACGGAGTTGAAATAAAGCAGACTAGACTGGCCCAAATCCTTCAATCTTGAACAATGACTAACTTTGTTCCAAAATCTAATGAGCTGCCTACCTATAGAGCATGTTAATGCATCATAGGTGCACTCCTGACACAAAGAAAGTTCTAATAGGTAGTAATTATGCTGCCTTTGAAGATGCATTCCATGCATCCAAATATGCTTTCCTACTAAAAATCAAGCAAAAAACAGTATGCAAAATGAGTAGTATGTCTGAATTTATAGTATTCATAAAAAAGAAGGTGAAAAGTACTCCAAAGTAAGCATCTGATGGCATGTGTACACACATTCATACTATATAGAACATACTTTTGCAAAGTTTATACATACAAATGTATTACCAACTCATATGCAATTTTGGATGCACCTCATGTTTTGGTTGAATTCTAAGTTAGTATTGTATCATTTGTAGAAGACAATGCCAAGATGCTGTTACAAGCTCAACAGAAGCCAACAGAAATGTTCATTATACAGATCATTTTTTCATGGCTCAAAACTTGACTGTTTTATCTAATATCTATGTGATATACATTTCTATTCTTATTACAGCAATGAGCTTAGTTAGCTTCATAACATGCTAATGCCAAAAAGAGAAAATACAAACGTTTATGTAGTGCACTCGATGACCTTCTCAACAGTTAATAAAGTACACAGTTAATAAAATATTCGGGTGTGTATAAAAACAATCCAGACATACATCCACTATGTTAGCATTGTCATGTCACATACGACGTCAGTCGTATCACTGGACATTTCAGTGCCCACAAATTGTAAAATGCAGAGAACATACTTCAGAATCTTGGAATAAGCATTAAGTACAGCTTACAGCTAAAAGTACCGCTAAAAGAGCCAAATCACTGGTTTGTTGACAACAGAATGTGCATGAAGCATACAGATATTTTAACATGATATAGGTTTCTTTAAACATGATATCAACTGAAGATACACTTGTGATCCATTGTTGTTGATTTATTGCCAATTTAAAATTGAATTTTGAAAAACAGTTTTGGAGATTTTGGTCTTTCCCCCATTCAAGTACATATTAGCTATACTTGTATGTTTACAAGTGCACTGTCAGAAAAAAAAAAATGCAATAATTGTACCTGTAGGGTACAAATGTACCTTAGTATAGCTTGTCACTTATGTAGTACCTTACGTAAGGACAACTATGCATCATGTATCTACCCCTAAAAGGTGCATATTAGTACTTCAGTAGTAATATGTATCCTTAAGGGACTACTATGAACCTTTCATAAATATGGTAAAAAATTCTCCTTAAGGCTACTGCCCCAGTGACAAGCTGTTATGCCCCTAAAGGTAATATTTTTGCACATTTTTTTCTGAGAGTGTATGGCAGCCAAAAGAACAGACTTGTTTAAAATCTTACAAGGTTCCATTTGTGTTAGAATACAGCCGCCTATGTAGACATTAGATAGCAAGGCAGAAAGGGTTTTAAAACAGAGCTATGGTGATCAGTTACTGCAAGGCCCTATCGAAGATGTGCTGATCTGGATGGAGAGATCACGCTAAAACAGAGGGTCTAAGAGCTGAGACAGAGAGATCATATTAAATGTGTAGTTGTGCGCTGGAGGTGTAGCAGCCACAATGTATTTGTGTGTAATGAGCTCATGTTCTGTTGTCCCAGCTAAATAAAGCCTGAAGGCACCATCTCTCTCTCTCTCTCAGTCTCGGACTTTTCCATTCACCTCTCTCTCCACCTAAAATGCTGTCTTTGTTTTTCCTTGTTCTTTTTAGAACAGAGCTTCTTTCTTTAGTTAACGTAATGGCATAATTAGGCATTCGTTTAAAGAGATAGTCTTTTAGCTTTATGCATTCTCTCAGTCTCTCAGAGCGCCTTCAGCGCAGCTCGTTCCTTCCCAACAGAAAGCCAATTATGTGAAGTTTATGTGGCTTTGCAAGCCAAATATAGGCAAGACCGTTCATCTCTGATGATAACATGCATGAGTCATAATGTGTGTGTGTGTCTTTGTGGTTGTGTGAGTGTGTCAAGTTACAAAGACACCCATGGTGCATCTAATGAGATGAATGTTGTTTATTTATTTATTTGTTTGTTTACTTATGCGCAACTTTTGGAGAGCTGCATAAATACTTTTAGATAAAGATTGCTGCGGAGAACGATGCCTGTTGTGTTTCTTTATCCAGTGGGTCAAAGGTCACTGACAGGCAGCTTGTCTTAGCGAAGACAGAGGGAGCTTGATTCTGATTGGCCGTTTCATCATCAGTCTGTAACAATGACTTGCCTCATCTCAAATGATTTGTCCTGGACAGCGATTCCAGTTATTTTTCATTCAAAACAGAGATTATCTATCAGCGAGAGATTACATTAAAGGCATGGGACGGGATCAGTTAAAAGCACCCAGCGTGCGGACACACACGCAGCAGGTGAGCAGCCAGCTGTCATATCCTTACGCCTAGTCCAGGGAACATCGCTCTGACATTTCAGGAGCGGCAGAGACAGCCGAGCGGAGCTGTGTGAAATGGCGGCGTGAGTGTGATCTCCAGACACACACACACATATACACACAAGTGCGGTGAATTCAGGGGTTTGAAATGGCGACCGGACTGCCATCTCTTCATAATCACTCAAACCCACACACACACGCTTATCCACCCACTCATACACACACTAACACACTCTCAGGCTTCTCTAGATATTATCTCCCCTGATTAGCATAATCTAATCAATTTCACAAAATTGTCTTTTAATTACCAGGAGCTCCTCCGGTGTGAAACTCTCAGAGGGCCGTGGAGGAGAGAGATCTTCGGGCGCCCATCACCGGTTCACTGGCACCTGCTCTTTTCCTGTACACGTTTGTTTACTAAGCGTAAACACGGTAGCATTAGCATTACGCTGTTTCATTGGTTTAATGGTAGCTAAAAATAATCCTGGACTGATTACAAATCATTCTCCAAAAAAGATTTTCTACTTTAACACAATTTACGGCCGTTCAATCACTCTTTGTTTGTTTATGAGATTTTGAAGTGTTTACAGGCAGAGACTAATGACTAAAAGTCAGGCTGTAAACACGCTCTTAATAAAACTAGCCCTGTGTAGCAGTGAGTAATCACGGCTGATCCTGCCAGTTTGCTTGTGTGAGCGTGTGTGTTTGTGATCGCGTGTGTGTACTTTGCCCGTGTGGGAAATGATTAACATCCAGTGACTCACAGCCCCCAACAATAATACGGAGAGGTAAGACAAGACACACAAGCGAGGTAAACACACAAACACGCTAAATCTAGGCCGTGCAACACACTGCCCGCATGCACCTCATCCTCCTGCGAGAGCTAAAAACCACAGCGCGGGATGACATGAAAGCTGTCTCTGCTCAAATATAAGAGAGTTAACAAGTGATGGTCTGCATCTGAACAAACTCGAGCGGAAATCCAACCGTCTATCTCTCTCTTGGGAGAGTGATTGTCCTCAGGGAACTCTTGCTCAAACAGCAGACTGTGTGACTTGATTGTGAAGTTTATCAAGTTTATTTCATTACAAAACAACCAACTGAGAGGGTGACACTTCAACTGGTAACCTTTAAATCTACAAACATGCCCGTCAAATCAGATTCAGCCACTTCTGACTGACAGAATCACTCATTTATTGTACTTTCTTAATAATGTTTAGTCATGTTTATTAGCCATTGCTAAATGGGTCAGCATCATCTTCCATGGGCTTTTAAGAGCCTCATCACATGGCTTGGGACAAACTACAGAAGTACTGGTACTTTTGACATCCCTAAGGTGAACAAGGGGTGTTCATGCCAAAAACACATTTCACTATGCTACTTTTCCATTGTTTTTCTATGCAAGCATGCACTAGATAAGCATCTTTGACCATTGCATTCACATATTTTTCAGTGTCTTTTTTTTATTTATTAATTTTACTGTTTGTGTCTCACATCTTTGAGTTGAAGGTACAACAGGAAATGCAGATGCTGATAAATGCCCATGCGCACTAACAGCTAGCCCATGGCTCTGACAACGTTTCTCTCTTTCAATGAATCACTCAAATCGCCTTTAGAGCCAAATACAAACCGGCAGGGAAAATCAGGCCGAGGTCAATATAATCTAAAAATGATTTTACACTGAGCTTTATCTGAAGGGAGAAACAGTGAGAGACAGACAAATCAAAAGAATCAGACAGAGTTCCCTCTGATTACTCCTCATCTCTCCTTCTATATACTCTTTCCCTTTGTCCTCCCCCTCTCATCTGATCATTTCATCCAATCAAGGTCCCTCACAGCTGCCACACACAGATGTGGACGGTGAACCCAATTCAAGATTGAGAGAGAGACAGAGAGAGAGAGAGAGAAAACGAGAGAATAAACCTTGAAGCAGCTGCGTATGACAATGGAAACAACAAATAAAATGCTCACACACCCTTTAAAGCACACATTGTCGATCCTCACACACATACAGTGTTCATATTGTGTCCATCTACACAGTTTTGATAAGCTCTTCTCTGAGATAGCAAGACACTTAGAATTCAGTTTGAGGAATAACAGACATTCTCTGCTGTGGACTGCACCGCAAACACTTACTATTGGCCTGTTTTATCTGTTTCCAAATGAATGAATCCAATCTAAACTGAATCCTGCCCCAAACAAATCCTGCTCACAATCAACCCTTGGCAATGTGAGGTGACTATAAGGAGCTCTAAACCCTGACCATGTCAAACAAAAAAAATAAAAAAATAAAATAAATTTAAAAAAAACCACCAACCATATTCGGAATGGCTTTCTTATGTGCTCAACATATGACAATGCAGGCAAGCAGCCATTTAGCATACGCTTTAATTCAAAGCAACTAAAGACGCTTTCACGTGACAAGCGTCAGGACATCAATGCACCTAAGAACATGCCCTCCACATGACAAGTGTTGGTCATGGAAGGCTGATTTTACCATTTATTAATTCACATATGAACATCTAATGTGCATATAATGATTATTCAGTGAAGACAGTGAAAAATGTGTTTCTGAACAAATACATGAACGAATCATTCTAATTCACTACCTACGTTCCTGCCTTTGCAGACTGACTCTATAGCACTAGCAAACAGAGTAAAGTGAAAGTGAAAGCACATTTTATTGGTTAGACCTATTGAACGAAAATGCTGTTTTGATTCACTGTCTCAGAGCGGCACTGAATGAGAATGAATGAACGGGGGGCATTTCATTTGTGAGCTAAGATCTGCTGACTGACTGATTGATGTTTGATTAGTTCACCATGTGAGTCAATCTCGTTCACAACAAGGATTATGAATGGGTAGAACTTTCTGATTATCATACACCATTAATATGAAGTATTACTGAAACCCTCAATTAAATGTAGGCTATTGCATGTGTCATCAATTAATAAATTGTGAATGAATAATAACACAATAACTTCTGCCACCTTCTGGAATAATAACATAACCTGCAAAAATATTCACCAAATTAATCAGTCAACGAATCTGAACAAATCTTGGTTACACTTTATTTTGATGGTCTACTTTAGACATCCTAATTCTAAGTAACTTTTCAACTATATGTCAACGAGCCCTCAGAGTATTAGTAGTCTATAGTAGACTGGTAGGTTAGCGCTACACCGTGTCTACACCAGATGCGAACGGCGCAATGTGATGCGACAAAAGACAATATAATCCATTATAATCAGCGATGTTGTCTACACTGGATGTGGCGCAACGTGACAAATCCCCGACTGTAAACTGATGTCTTGTTCTATTTATGACGTACTGACATGAAGGACAAATGCTTTGCAACGGTCGTGTTGTCACGTCCAGTGTAGACAGCTTCTAGTTGTTCTAGAAGACTTCTAATGGTCTTCTAAAACTTCTAGTGGTCACGTCCGGTGTAGACACGGTGTTAGGGTTCAGGTTAGTAGAATAAGTTGACATGTAGTAGCAAAGTTACTCAAAGTCAGAAGAATTTTGGCCATAGAAATAAAGTGTTACCCAAATCCTTTTGGTAAATGTATTTAAAAGATTCATGTCACTGTGAATCAAAATCTCCACCACCGCTCTGAATATGCTTTTAAGATTGTGTCACATAACTCAATGTGTTATCATTTCTCTTTGGTTTTGCATTGGTACCACCCCATACAGTTGGTAATGTTGAAGTGAGTCATTTTACAGGGACAGTCCCCCTGGAGAAACCTGAGGCTAAGTGCCAATGGTAATAGCTCAAGGATCACCCTTGAGTTCAAACACACGTCCTTTCGGTTACTAGCCCAGATATTTAACCACTACTCCATACCCACCCAATGAAGTACATAAGCAAACATGAAGGGCAAGCGTAAAATTACCAAATTGTAGTATTTAGCAGACACATTTTATTCAAAGTGACTTCCAGTACGCTAATTACAGGCACAGTCCCACTGGAGCAACCTGAGGTTAACATCCTTGCTGAAGGGTAAAATGGCCACAGAGCAGGACTGTGGCTTTTCTGCTCCTGTTTTATATACTAGGGATTAAACTTGTTTCTATTCACCTTTTAGAAAATGTAACACATGTAACATCTCATCTGGGGTTAAACCAGAAAATGTACTTTTCAAAAATGAGCTGTTACTTAACAGGACTACTGCAAATCTCTAAGGATACATTGGCATGTTCAAAACAGCATTTCACTTACTACTATTCACCATACTACTATTACTATTTCTGCAGGATATACACTGCCCGGCCAAAACAAAAGTCACTTGGATTTCAATAGGCAAATGCTTAAGAGTCAATGATTGGATCATTATTACAATGATTATTATATTTCTAACATGTTTGGCAACAGTTCTTCTAACCCTAATTGACTGTTTAATTTCTTAAACAGCCATGCAAAAAGACACATCATGGCCATATGTGACCCTGGACCCCAAAACCAGTCAAAAGTCACACGGATATATTTGTGGCAATAGCCAACAATACATTGTTTGGGACAAAATTATAGATTTTTCTTTTATGACAAAAATCATTAGGATATTAAGTAAAGATCATGTTCCATAAATATATCATAAATGTATTATTAGTATCAATATGCGTTGCTAAGGACTTCATTTGGACAATTTGGACAATTTTTATTGAATTTTTTTTTGCACCCTCAGATTCCAGATTTTCAAATAGCTGTATCTCAGCCAAATATTGTCCTAACAAACCATACATCAATGGAAAGCAGCTTATTTATTCAGCTTTCAGATGATGTATAAATCTCAAAAAAAAAAAAAAAAAAAAAAAGACCCTTATGACTGGTTTTGTGGTCCAGGGTCACATATTCCAGGATGACAACGTCAAGAGGCATGAATTGGCACCTCTGAGTCCAGACCTTAAATTCATTGAAGGTCTTTGGGATGTGCTGGAATACACTTTTTGTGTTGCATTGTCAACACAAGACCAAAAATGTATGTACCTCTTGATGGAAATAAATGTTGTGATGTTATTTCCATCAGGAGGTACACATAACATGCTAGAAACAGACTTTTTTTGGCAAAGCTGTGTAGTATGCATGCCATGCATAGTAGCATGCAAATCTGTATACAGAAAATACCTGGAATTTTTTTTTTTTTTTTGGCACAGTTTCCCACAATGCAAAGCAGTCAAGCTGGCCTTACATTTTCTGTGTAATGAAAATAAGCTTAAC
This sequence comes from Paracanthobrama guichenoti, assembly GCA_018749465.1. NCBI lineage: Eukaryota > Metazoa > Chordata > Actinopteri > Cypriniformes > Gobionidae > Paracanthobrama > Paracanthobrama guichenoti. The sequence continues at coordinate 11,758,241 of CM031948.1, read as the reverse complement.
TTAAAAAAGAATCTTCCTAACTGAATAGTGTAACGGACTGCCAACTGAACTGTGTAATTTCTGTACTACTAGCATCAAACAAAACTGTACAAATAATGATTGTTTTCAAACAGGTTTGAAACGAACACTCCCCTCATCTTCCATTGGTCAGATAAACAGATATCTACACCCCAAACTTATGCCATTGGTTAAGCCAATGCTGTTATGTCAGGCTGGGTGAAATTCTCAAAACAAACAAAGTCATGTTTTGGAAGTGCTACAGATTCACACTTGTGTTTACACTTTCAGGGTCTTACAAAAATGGCTTACTGACTCTGAATATTAACCTGGGACAGGAGAACTTTTTAAAGAAAAAAACAACTAAAATACATCTTAGTGCGAAAGCATATTTAAATAATATTTAAATAGCTTTTTCATAGTGCAGAACTGTGTGATTCTAATATACATCAAAATATAAATAGGGCTGCATTGGGAAAAATATAATAAAAAATTTTTTCCTGATAATTATTATTAATATTATTACTGCTACTACCACTATTAATACCGCTAAATGAAAATATTGAAATATTTCTATTGTAATATTTCACTGTAAAAATAAAAATCAAGTATTTAAGAAAAATAATATAATCATTTTATTTTACAGATCGACAGTAAAATTACAGTACTAATATTTATGGCTGTCTTAATTTTGAGAGATGAAGCAGCATCTACTGCCAACCGAGCTGCTCAGAGATGCTGAACACACTGGATTATGAGCTTCTCACGTGTAAAAGACTGTTTCTGTTTCATTTTTTATTTAAAAATGTTAGTAGGCAGTACACAGATATACTGTGCTGTATCTAGTAAGCAGAAGGCTTGTGTTCCATTCTGTACACAGCCAGGGTTCTTCGCATTTTACTTAACATGGACTCTCTGTTGTCTCCCTCTAGCTCTCTCTCTCTCTCTGTCTCTCTCTCTGAGCTTTTTAGCTATTCTTTAAACATTCATTAACATTGAGCCGTCCCACAGCCAAATGCTGAGCTCAGTCTTTAGAGCGTTCAGAGAGGTCGCTGACCTCTGAGGAGTCGGAATCGAATAATGTTTCCATTTCTGTCCCTTCAGCCAATCAGACGAGCGAGGGGAGGGAGGAAGAGGAGGGGAAGGAGGGGAGGGGCAACACACATCCTTCACGCCTCACTCACAACCAGGAAGACAGCCTGCAGAGATACAGAGCGAGAGAAAACACAGCCGTCTCTCTCTCTCTCTCTCTCTCGCTCGGCTCACGTATCCTGACATTCCAATCTCCTCGGAGCGAGAACAACAAACGCACTGTCATCCTCGTGGAGGCGGCCATCTTTGAGAGCTGTGAGTGTGTGTCTGCCATTACAGATGATCAGATCAGGGGAAGAGCGCAGGTCGCTGTTAGTTTAGAGTATACTATTACCCAATACCCTCGCGAAAAACCACAGCAGCGGGAGGGAAGACAAAACACACGTGCTCGTCTCCACAGATGGACCTGTTTGATGAATTTGATTGAATCGTCCTAATGTAGTTTAATGAATGTAATAGACTGTGGTGGTAAAATTAGCTGAAGGTTTAAGCCTTTAATAGTCTCCTAAATCACCTGACAGGCAAACAGTCACGTCTCCATCACACGCACAACGGTTGCAGCTCTGTGCCTTACAGATGTACCTGTAAATATTCTCTCGCTCTTTAAACATTCCGTTCGTGCTGATCCTTTCAAGACGTTATCAGAGAACATGACACACGACTATCTCACAAAAACACACACACCCAGCTTACAACAGTATTCATGTCTCCAGCTTTGATTGTGACAGAGTGTTTAGTGTCTGTACATTTGACACAAAATGACTGGCTTTGAAATGCTACACACACATACATACATTTACTTATCCATGTAAATAAGGGACACTGCATAGACTTCCATTGTTTTTATATAGAGCTAGCTATAAATAAATGTAACCTAAGCCTAACCCACACCTTAACAGAAAACTTTCTGCATTTTTACACTGTTTTACAAATGAGGACATCCCAAAAGGTTTAGCCTCCCACAATACAAACACACATTTCTGTCACTTTCACTTTCGACCGCAAGCCGATTCTGCACTTCCTGTGCAGCTACAATGCTGCAAATCAGAGAGAAAAACTGAGAATGTGAGTGTGTATTTGTTCACACAAAACACACTAATGGAACAGGCTGTTATCCACACACACACACACACACACACACACACACACACACACACACACACACACACACACACACACACACACATATAGTGCTTCAGTCCTATGAAGCAACTGGTGATCACTTTTAAACATCAACACTGGACTGCTAAACTGTTCTAATAATACAGTGGAAAAGTGTTTCGGTTTGTTGAATGTGGCTGCATCTGACAGGTCTCTCTCTCTATCTCTCCCCTCAGATCTAAAACACATGCACTGACAGACACTGTAGCATGTGCTCTTTCAATAGCAGATGGCTGGACACAATCTGCGCCTCTTCTGCAAAACATATCAACAGACCAATGAAAGAGTCTGCATATTTACAGTGGAGTCCAAAAGTCTGAGGTCCAAATATAGGACGTTTTTATTTATTTAAAACCTGGAAATAAGTTCCAGGACTTTTTTATAATATATATATATATATATGCTAAACTGTTCTAGTTTATCAAATTATCTACCATTTGTGCCCCTATTATGCTTCTATTATGTTCACCCTTCAGTGTGAAATATAGTTGTGTGTGAATGTAAAAGGTCTGCAAAGTTTTAAAAATCAAAGTACATGGCAATTCTCCAAAAAGAAAGAATTGATTCTGAACTGCTGAAACAATTTGTCAGGAATTCCAGTCTCATTTCCGGTTACATACATGTGTAAAAATGTAGAACATTTGCATAATGCCAGCCTACAGTCTTCATTGGCTGCCCATAAACAGCGTCTACTTTGACCCACCCTCAAACACTGCAGCTGAGGCCTGGAAAAGTTTGGCTTGTGTTGCCGACATGTCAATGTTTTCATGTTTTCAGCGTTGCGAATTAGCATGCATTTCAAAAGTATGAGAACTTGCGCTGGAAATGATATGAAAAAAAATTACACCACCGTTAATGTTCATATTACTGTGTATAGGCCTATAAGCACTGAGGAAGTCTCCAGAGCTGAAATTCTGATATGGTAATGAGCGTTTTGTTTCTGACACGCTGTAGGTGGTAGACTTATAACAGACTGGGCCATCTGACCAATGAGAGCACAGTTTCACAGAACGGGGGAGCTTAGAGAGACCAAATCTTTCAACTAACCATTTTCAGACTCTTTGAGAAATTAGATGATGTGAAATGTATATTATGAGAAAATTAAGTGTGTTTTTTTTACCTTTCATGCATGTAAATCTACTGTAGGAGACCTCCAAAACAAAATTATGAACCTTTAAAATAGCATTAGAGGAGCACTAAGCTAATTTGTGACACTGATCATGTGAACTTTTTGTACAGATATTCTTGACTCTGCTAAAGCTCAAGATGCTGTTTGGATCACTCTCAAATCATGCTGAAGAATATGCAGGTTGAATGCTTATGTAATTCATGTTAATTTTCACTCAATTTAACTTTTTAGTCAGACTGATATTAAAATTACATTTTATATATATATATATATATAAAAAAATATTAAATGTCACTCATGGCACGAGATCCTGAAAACAACAAGACGTAAGGGCCAGAGACCAATAATTTAATATCACAGAATACAGAATACATGCCCAGTAATAGATTTATGTAAAAAAATAAACAATATAGCACATTTTAAATCCACTTTTTATAATGTGTATTCAATGCTTTATTTTGCCTCAATAATGTACTTTTTCAGTAAATATTGATATGATTAGCTGTAATTAGTAAAATTGTCATTTTTTTCGATTGACAGCCCTAATTCAATACAAAACGTGCAAAATATGCAATATAGAAGCATTTTACTGGTGGTCTCAGACTTCTGAACCCTACTGTGTGTGTGGTGTGGGATGGGGGGTCCTGGTATTCCCTATGTTATGGGGACCCAATATCTATGGGAAGTCATAAAACATGGAAACTCAACGTGTGTGTGTTCCTGTGCACACATTGTGCTTGTGTCTGTTTGGGTGTGCTTACTGTAATCACCCAGTGTACAGTCATCTCCACACACCTTTCTCTATATCCCACTTGTGAATTTGTTCGAGTGTGTGACTAACCTTTATTCAGAGCGGCTGAGAGTCTGAGCTCGCTCTTATTTCTCAAACAAAAATGTGTGTTTTGCCTGAAAGCAAATAACACAGTGGTTTTGAGTGTGTGTGGGACTGCGATGTGCTTTTGATCCACAAACTCCACATCTCTGTCAGTTTGATCGGCTTCCACAGCAAATTTGAGCCCAGAAATGATTTTATTTCTCCCTGAATCACTCTGATGAATATGACAGAGAAACTGGACTATCCAAATGGAAAGTGTAACGTCCATATTTCAAATGATTCCATAATCCACACAGAAAACCAGAGATGTGCTGCAATACCCATCAGATCATTAGCCCAAAGAATAAGAAAAAGAGAGAGTCTGAGTGAGTGAGTGAGTGTGTGTGTGTGTGTGTGTGTGTGTGTGTGTGTGTGTGTGTGTGTGTGTGTGTGTGTGTGTGTGTGTGTGTGTGTGTGTGTGTGTGTGTGTGTGTGTGTGTGTGTGAGATAATCCGTCCTGACTGTTTCCTGTGAAAACAGATGGAAAAACATGAGTCTTTTTTTTCCTGTGCCTGGTCAGGCTATTAATACCTCTGAGACACACACACACACACACACACACACACACACACACACACACACACACACACACACACACACACACACACACACACACACACACACAAACCTCTATATTCACAAGAGACCCAGCACAGTTCAAAAGTCCTGTTATACAACCTGAGATAGGCTATACAGGCTTGTCATTAACACAAAACACACTCAAATATCACACACTTCCACATGCACTAACATTAACCCCTTATTTCACACGCTCTCAAACAGGCATTCAACACACACTACCTCCATAGAAACACCCGGCTGAAAGAGCAAATCACACACACACACGGAAAGACAAAGACAGGCATTTGGTTACAATTAAACATGTCAGAGACACAAAACCAGGGGCAAACACATTAAACCCTCTTTCTCTACGCAAGGCCTCATCTATAGTGAATGACAATGTGCTAAATGCTTTTAATTGCCATCAATTGGATCTAGAGAGAAACGGAGGGAAAACCTCATAAAACATGTTTTGTTTTTCCTTAAGGCTGCAGTTAAAAATCCAAACGTTTTTGTCCAAACCTACGGGCGGCGTGAATGCAATATTCATTTTGCTGCAGGAGAACAATCCATGCATAACAATGAGATTTGCTAATGAAATCAACCATCAACCTGCAATACATACATATTAAAGCAGCTTGCGCTGTCACCCGCTTTGTGCATCGTTTGTTCCTCCTGCCGTCTCCTCAGTCTCCCTCTCCCTCACTCTTTCCGACCTTTCTATCTCGCACTCACCTTGAGTTTTAATAGCTGTATTAACACAAAATGATGATCGCACATTTCCACTTCTTTGACCTGTGCAACACACACTCACACACCTGTGCAAAGACGTGAGGCACAGATGCACTGTGATCGTAGTGACATAACTGAGAAAGATGTGAAAGTATCTTCTAATGTTTGATGAAACAATACTACAAGGACCAACTGATTACAAGCGGTCAAAAGATAAATAGATAGACAGAAGGGTTGAACGATGTAACAGTGAACATACTGATCTCAGCCATTTATATATCGTACTGATAGGATTGCATATTGTAAGCAGAGTATAATATCAGGGCTTATTTTTACCAATTCAAGCAATATACTTTTTGTCTGTGCATGTTTAAAAAAAAAAAGAATTCCACATCTAATGGCTGATTTTTGATCTGCCACAACATGTAATTGACAGACAGATGGATGATGGATAGATAGATAGGGATGGATGAATAGGGATGGATGGATGGATGGATGGATGGATAGATAGATAGGGATGAATGGATGATGGATAGATAGGGATGTAGGGATAGATAGATAGATAGATAGATAGATAGATAGATAGATAGATAGATAGATAGATAGATAGATAGATAGATAGATAGATAGACAGACAAATGATGGATGATAGATAGGCATGGATGGATAGATAGAGATGGATGGATGATAGGGATTGATGGATCAATAGGGATGAATGGATGGATAGATAGATAGGGATGGATGGATGGATGTTAGATAGGGATGAATGGATGATGATAGATAGGGATGTAGGGATGGATGGATGGATAGGCAGGGATGGATGGATGATGGATAGTGATGGATGGATAGATAGGGATAAATTAATGGATGGATAGATAGAGATGGATGGATGGATGATAGATAGGGATGGATGGATGAATATATAGGGATGGACGGATGGATGGATGATGGATAGATAGATAGATAGATAGATAGATAGATAGATAGATAGATAGATAGATAGATAGATAGATAGATAGATAGATAGATAGATAGATAGATTTTTCATCCCAATAGAGCAGGAGAAAGAGAGAGAGGGAGAGTGTGTGTAAGGAGTGTGTGAATGGCCATTTCTCCCTGCTGACACAGCCTCCATCTGCCACTGAGCCGTGCAGAGAGGCACAGCGAGAGAGAGAGAGAGAGAGAGAGAGAAGGGGAGAGAGAGAGAGAGAGAGAGAGAGAGAGAGAGAGAGAGAGAGAGAGAGAGAGAGAGAGAGAGAGAAGGAGAGGAGGGAGGGCAAGAGGCAGTGCTGGTGTGATGGAGAAGGAGAGAGAGAGCGCTCACGCTCACCTTGGTGTCACCTCTGCTGAGCTGAATGGGGTGATGGGATAGGTAGAGACACAAAGACGCTCTGCCCTCTTCCCCCAACACACACACACTCGCACCTCTCTTCTCTGTGCTCCATCTCTGTTCTGCTCGCTCACACACGCACAGAGTAACGGCACAATCTGTGATCACTGGAGCTGTTTGAGCCAGATATCGTCTCTGGGGGATTTACACACACAAACAGGTGCACACACATGCAGAAATATGCACACATACACACCAACCTACACGTGCCGTCTCGTGAGATCCCTGTCTTTCTCTTAAAATGCACATACACACTGTGGAATACACACACAAACAGACACACAAAATAGGGCAAGCAGAGAGATTTTTGACACACTTCTAAACACACACACACAGAGAGCCTGAGGGCAGGGTTTGAAATGAGAGGCAGCGTTTTAAAGAGCTCGCTGAATTCCACCTGTGATTAGTGTGGCTGCAGGGCTGATGGATCACGGCGGACACATTTCACTCGCTCACTGCTTATCTCTCTTTCCCTCCCTCCTTTTTTTCCTCCGCTCTTCTTTTCCTTTCTCTCCTACTCCTTCCCTCCCTTTTTTCCTCTCTGCCTTGCTCTCTCTCATCCTTGCTCTGATTTTTCACTTTTCTTCTCTCCTCTGCGCTTTAAATCCTCTCTGCTCGCATCGACATCTACACTAATGCCCCCTCTTTCTCTGTATTTTCTTTCACCATCTCTCTCCCTCTCCGTGTGTGCCAGCAGGGAATGACCTAGCAGCTGGGTCCTCTGGAACAGACCAATAAAATACTAAATATCTCCCTGCACATCACCCACACACAGACACAATGCCCCCCTCTTCCCTGGACCATCTGCACGCCAAGCCATCCGTCCCTCCCCCCTGACACTCAAGACCCTTGTGAGCTGTAAACAATAGCCAGATATGATGGAAAAACGTTCTTGTTGTATCTGTGGCTCTAAACCACCACCCTGATTAGTTACAGACCAATAAATCAATATTTTGCCATTTCCAAATTATCATCACACTGGCTGATAATGCCGTTCCCCCTGTTGTAGTTCTGCCTTGTGTTATAGTTTTGTGGTGGTATAAATGTAAATTGTTTGTTTTTTAAATATTCTTGAGTGAATATTGTGTGAAATAAATCAGCAATTTGCTCTCATTAAATTATCATTACCATACTGTCTGAAATACTTGATTCCGTTCAAAACTTGTTTCTGATTTGGTCATTCAGCAATCAAATATTTTGATATAATGACAGCGAAACTGTTTTCAGAACCTGAAAGTTTTGTTTATATGAACCCTAAATATGATTCACATATCCTATGTGCAAAACCACTCCTTTTGCACACAAAACGTACAAAACCGCCCCTTTCAATCCAATCGAAAATTCATTCAGATAGATTGAAATATTTACATGAAGCCTTTTCAATCCGTTTGAGCCATCAATCCAATTACTACGGGATTATTTGGGAGCATGTAAATGTAGCTGTTGCGCTGTGGTGCTCATGTGGGTGATGCAGGTTCGAGTCGGGCATCATTTCCAAATCCCGTTCCCTTCTTTTGTGTATCCATTTCCCACCATCGCTATAAATAAAAGGGACAAAAATGGCCAAAATCGCACACAGAGACCCCCACCACTACACACGAATCAGCAAACTTTATCACTTCTATTTCTAAGACTCCATACCTACCTCTCTCCCTGTTTTTTCTCCGCCTCAGCCTCTCTTTCTGTAATGACCTCCCTGAGGTCCAGTATCGCAGCTCTCTCTCTATTTCCAAGAGGTGAGGGAGGTTCTGCGAACGTACACCCAGCGTAATGAGCTCTCCCTGGACACCCAGAATACAAAAAGCCCCTGATATGCTCTGAGAATCTCCCCGGACCACCCTGGATCCAGATCGGCCCAGCTCCGGCACTCTACAGCTTTGAGCTTGTACCCTGCCACGGGTTCTCTCTAAATACCCCAGGCTGAGGGAGGGAGACCCCTGGGTAGCTTGCTATGTTGGGTGTGTGCGTGTGTTTATGTCTAGGAGTGTGAATGAGATAGGTGTGAGAAAGTGTGTGGTTGGTGTGAAAGGTGTGTTTATGGGGGGTCAAATCTTGGGTGTGTGAGAGAGTGGGGCAGTTAGATTCAATAGAATCTCTTTAACCTTCTTTGAGTGCCCCCAACCTCCCCAAGAGCCCCTATAACTGCCCTTAACCGCCCGATTCCTCTGAGAGATTGGAGAGACGCCCGCCGGCCGACCTCAAAACCACCCCAATCGCACACCGTACACACACGTTTGTATACTCTAAATGGAACATAAACCCTACAGAGTAAAGCATGCAAGCTGCGATGCTGCTTTTTCTTTCACAAAAACACAGTTTATGGCTACTGTTCAGTAAGAGTCATAAGTGTGTGTTTGGATCCATAGCCAGCACGTCAAATTTGTGGCAGTAAAGCAAAGCCACTCCTTTTTATATTTGCCCTTCAAAAAAAGACATAAATAATGGCCTGTATGTGTGTGTGCTCCCTTGAGGTGCGCATCCTGTGCTGAACACACACAGCGAGAGAAGGAGAGATGGAGAGAAGATGAGCACAGAGCAAAATGAAGGAAGAGCAGGGGAAAAAAACAGAGGTGGGGAGAGGAATGAGAGGGCTCACACACACACACACACACACTCCCTCTGCGTGCAACTGCGGTGTAAATGTCATCATGTACACAGTTTATCCTCTGTGTGAGCGAGAGGTGCAGATGAAGGGAGAGAGCGAGAGAGAGGAACGAGCGAGCCCACTGCAGAGAGGTAGACGGGAGCACACAGCCTCTTCTTCTGTTTGTTCATTAGTATTCCAGCACTCACTCCTTCAGATCCGTCCTCACGCCGCTTTTAGCATCAGCACGGGAAAACACACACATACACACACAAACACAGCACTAGAAAGAGAGTAGCTATGTTCAATGTGTTTTGCCCACCTACCAAACCAATCTCAAACTCTTATTGCTTCAAACGCAATGAAAATACTTCACATTCGTGAGACAATAAACCCTACATGCTGTTTACGGAAATAAGTTCACCCAGACTAATTAAATGACGTAATGTGATCAAGTCAAAACATTTCGACGGATTCTGATTTGTAGAACCACTTTAGTGAGAAGATATTAGAGTTGGGCCCTTAATTTTGTGCTATTGGATTTGAGTGGCCTTGGTCTGGGTCTCAGCTTATGGTCAGACAAGACAGAAGTCTGTCTCCAATATACGTAAGGTCTTTACTAATACATAGAATTTACAAGAATTCTATGGCAAGTTCGACAAATGTTGTATACTCTGATATTCCATGGCTTTTTTAAAAGCATTACAGGTGCATGACATATTTTTTAAATGATGAAAACTGTTAGTCTGGTCATATTAACTAGTAGAATGACAACCTAATCTAAAGGGACAGTTCACCCAAAAATGAAAATTCTGCCATAATTGACTCAACCTCATGTCATTCCAAAGGTCTTCATTTGTGTTCCAAAAATGAACGAAAGTCTTACACTTTGACACACTGTAAAAAAAATTTTTGTTGGTTTAACTTTAAGTAAGTTACCTGGTTGCCTTAAAATTTTATTAATTGAAATAAAAAATTTGAGTTAATAGAACAAAGGAGAAACTCAAAATATTATGTTATCTGAACCACATTAATTATCGAAGTTGATTTGACAAATTATAAAAAAATATTTATTTTTTTACAGTGCATGAGGGTGAGTAACTAATGACATAATTTTCATTTTTGGGTGAAAAAGAAAGGAAAAAAAATGGCTCCCTTTAAGTTACTCTTACTAGCATTTTTTAACTATACATATTGATGATTATTTCATGTCATTGTTAAAAAACAAGTCACACGAATGAAGGTTTTACATTTAGACAAAAATGGCAAACCTTATAAAATGAATAAAAATTAAACAACTAAAGACAATAAGAACATAATATTAACTAAAAACAAAATATTTAGTAGACCTCCTAAATTTGACAATCATTTTCATTTTCTAACCTTCACAACCATTTACACATACACATACATATTTATGGAAAGTCCCAGATATTACCTAAGCTTTAAAAAGTTCAGCATTTTTTTCTTCTTCTTCTGTTCCAGTTGATTTGTTGACTGTATGGTCTTTGTCAGAATCTAGGCCTCAAGGGTCCTATTCTTGACCTGGGTTTTAGTGGATCTACAACTGGAACTAGTTTGGGTCTGGCTCTCTCTAGGTCTCAGAGGGTCTAGTGTCAAACTCTAGAAGGCATTTTATGTTAAATATTGTCTGATGATTTTCATTGTGTATTGTTTAGTGAGTTAATATAACGTCTAACATAAAGTTGTGGCATCTGAAGGAAGCATTTCAACTTCTTGTTTTTCAAGTGAATGGCTTGAAAGCTTTTAAAAATGACATTTCATGATTCATCTTCATCTAAGGAATAAGCTGTTTCAAGGGAGATGGTGGTTTCATCGAATAGTCATTTACCCACTGAGGAGGTAAGAAAATGACTCAAAAATCAAATATTTCTCACTCAACTGTTGCTTGCTTAATGGCTAAGTGGCCGCATGGAGAAAGCCTGAAGGTGACTGCTGGTTAATTCCAAGCCGTTCAGTAAGTTTGTAAGAGCAGTGCTGATAAAGCCCTTGTCCTTTTATGCTGAGCTGCTCAGAAGAGCCCCAAGGCTTTGTGTCCATTTTGATTCTCAAGATTCGCTTCGTGTGTTGGTTTTTTTAGCAGTAGGTGTTATAGAACATCAGGATACCCATCATTTTGGATGGGTTGGTCTTAAGATATCGGCAATCCAAAAACATGCTTGACACACCTACATGGTTCAACAGTGTTTAGCTTAACCACAAATCAACAAATAGGTAGTTTCCATTATTTCAAAAGAACACCTGTCTTTGGGTTGGGCTCGCCAACTTAAAACATTTGTGTTGTGGAGAAAAATATGTGGATTCTTGCGGAGCATTAGCGAGATATTGCTTCAGATTGGAGCACTGCCTGCTGTGGCTGTGTCAGTTTAGCCAGTGCACTATTTGTCAGTCTGTTGTAGGTGTAGTGTATTGTAGTGATTCTGATGTGGATAGGGTGGTATTATTGGATGGATCTCCACGGTAACAGGGCGGGTGAAACTCAATCGGAGTCTCTGAATGTCGCTCACTTAGATGGCCACCCGCTGATCCTGACCTTCTGGATGTTTTTCCCCTCTCCTTTTCTCTCTCTCTCCCTCCCGCTCTCTCAGCCCCGTCTTCTAACTCTTCTATTTTCTATATTCATTTATCTATCTTTCTAGTTGTGATGGATGCTAGAATGCATCCGAAACTGTTATTTTTGGCTTATGCTGTCATTGCACTGCCACTTTAAAGCACAATGACACCAGCAAATGAATAACATCTACCTACTTTGTGTAACCTGCATGAGAGCATGTGTACTGTGTGTGTATGTCTATGGAACCATATATGAAGACTTATGCAAGTGGGAGGCCTGGCTAAGACAAGATAACAGGAGATTATGTTTATGATATGTACTCTAAACGTTAACTGCCTCATCTAACTGACTCGATCCTTCTCTCTATGGAAGTTTCAGTATTTATTGCTGTATCCTCCAGTACAGTCAGAATCAGCATGACCTCATACCCTGGCCAGGGCATAAATATGTAAGACAAGAAGGACCAGTAAAATCACAATTTGCAAGCAGAGGGACATAGGGAGAAAAAAACAAAACAAAAGCGACCAATGACAGACACTTGAGGCACCCCATTTCTCCTTCGCTGTATGTGTGCATGTGTGTGTGTCCAGCATTTTATTCTGAGGTAATAACTCTCACCAGGGATCTGGAGGGCCCAGCAGAGTTCAGGCAGGGGTCCATTACACCTTTCACACACACATGCACAAAATCCAGCAGGCCTGCATTATTTGTATCAAACAACCGGTATGTTTTGCCTCTGACGCACAAGTACAGACACACTCCTACTGCACAGCACCAGCAATGAAAACAGACCCCTCTACCATGATTCCTGCTCAAGATCCAGCAGGAAGTATGAGCTATGAGCCGTCCCAAGGGACGCAGGAAAGAGAAAGAGAGAGGCCTGGAGCTTGACACTGCCTGGCCAAGATCTATGCTCAAACACACTCTCTTGCCTCTTTTTTTCCCTTTCACCACCCTCTTTTGTCTTCCTTTGCTTTCATTTTTCATTCTTTCTCTACTCGAAATAAAGAGTAGTAGGTTACACTGAACATACTCATATCCACTTTGTGCAGAGAAATGCCATTTCCTCTGCTTTATTATTCTCTTTCCCCCTCTGTGGGAGGCTGGGAGGAAAGTTTGCTTTGAAGCAAGAGGGTTTAACATGTGCGCTAATAAATAGCTGGTTTGCCCCTGGGCAAGATTGCAAGAGCTCAGTTCTCTCTCTTCTATATAGTCTCCAGCATTTTCAGTGACTACAAATACAACATATAACCTCCATTTCAGAACAAAAAGGATAGAAGAGTGTGTTTTTCTTCAATATGTCCTGACAGACCTGATTTTACTCTTCAATTTCAACTCTCCAATAAGACTGGTTGATATTCTCTCCATCTATAAACTTTTGTAATTCCCTCTGGGTGTCCAAGCAGTGTTTTGTTTTGTTCCGTCCTCTCTTTTTTTCATGAGAAAGGAAAGTTCTTCCTTATAACTGATACTCTTGCAAGGCTTTAGTATTCTTTTGTTTAGTTTCTAATACCAGTTAACACTAGGTATACTTGTTTAATGCATTTGGCAGACACTTTTATCCTACTTAATTTACATTTTATAATTTCATGAATTTTATCAGTTCATGAATCAAACCCATGACATTTGTGTTGTCGTGCTCTTTTTAGTTACGGGAACGCTATATCCTTACTTTGCAATGCTGGTTCTAACATTCTGAAGAAAAAAAAAAATCAAATCTATTAAAAATTGTAATTGAATTGATTACGTTATTCAGATTACATGTTACATTATTGTGGTAGATGAGCAAACCATTGAATAATAGAAATTACAGGGGATTCATAAGCCCATCATAATTGTTAAATGCTGTGTTTTTAAGATGCTGTTAATTTACTGTGTTTAGTATTATTTATAGTACTTTTAATAGCTTTTAATTTTTTTAATTTCCAGTTCTCATTCTAATTTTAGTTTTAGCAATGTGTTGTCATTTTTATTAGTTTATATATTTCGCTTTAAATTTATTAAATAATAAATGTCACAATTTTTTTATTTTCTAATCTAATATTTATATTTTATTTAATTTCAGCTTTATTTCAATTACCCAAAATTATTTTTAATAGTCTTAGTTAACAACAACACTGTTTAAGACGTATCGCTGTTCCATATTTGCGTGCAAGTCAGAGGCCATGATTAACTGTGTTGATTCTTTTACCACCTCATTTTTTGTAATTAATTGTAGTAAATGAAGGTGTTGACAGCCCTAAAAACAAGCTACTTTTCCATTTTTTCGAACTTTTCTAGGGCAATGTCTAAGCATTCAAAGGACATGCACGGTGCTGCCTTCAAAGCATGATTGCCTTGTAAGTCAGACATACAGGAATGTTAGCGTGATTCATGCTGAAATCCTGGCCTGTCTCGCCTTCACTAAACGAGCAGAGCCGTTGAGCACGGATGACCCTTCACGCCTTCCTACAATTCCCAGAAATCAATGCTCGGATGGAGCTTCCATTACCATTATTGATGGCTGAGACGGTGGCAGTGACTGCTGCCAATGTGAGAGGCCGCAATGATGTGTAGCTGAGAGCCTGTCTTTGTCTGCCTATTTCCTGTCTGTCTCTCTCTGTTTTTCCCCATCCCATTCTCGCCATCCATACATTTCCTTCCGAATATATATTGTTTCCTCTGGAGTGTGAATGGAACACTTTTCTAATAAAAGTCATCTGTAAGCCACCACACACACACACACACACACACACACACACACACACACACACACACACACACACACACACATCTGAAGAAGCACTTGGTCTACACACAGCTGCATGTTCACCTGAGGCAGCTGCAGTCCGTTTCTCAGTCTTTAAGCACTCCAGAACTCAAACCCTACATTGTCACTTGTTAGTGGTAGAGACAGAGAGAATGAGAGGGAGGTAGAGACAGAGAGAGAGTAGAAAGAAATGTCCTTGTATTTCTGTCAGTCTCTGAAACCACCAGGGAGCTGGGGAATGAAACGATGCAGCCGAGCAGAGAGCCCTGAGAGGCTGCCGCCCGCCTAGCATCACCGCTAACACCACGACCAGCATCCGCGCTACCAATTAGCCTGAGCCCACACAGGGAGAGAGAGAAACCGGCTGATTTGTTTGTTCCAGTGCACAAACTCTCTCCACCGCAGCGGTTCGTTCAAGAGACTCAGCTGTGAAAATGAATTGCCAAATTAAAGATCTTTACAAATAAAACAAAAAAAAACAAAGCACGCTTAAGAAATGTCAACCTAACAATTGCCTTTGGAGAGCTTTGTTTCAGCTAATTGGGAGGGAGAAGGGTGAAAAGAGAGGCTCACATTCTAAGAACGAAATTAAATTAGGTTTAAATCAGCTGAATCTGTGTTCACCCTTTTCGGTTACAGCGTCCAATTACCCGAAACAAACACAGAGGTGCATAACCGTGACAAATGACTTCAAAACTGGAAAACTGGTCTTGCAACAAATGCAAAGTCACAGAAGGAAGAAAAAAAAAGTGATGACAACTGGCTATAAAGCATTATGGTATGAATACTCACTGAGTGGGAGTGTCCTCAGCTGTGTGACATCACTGCTTGTCCACCTGTAGCAGACCAGAGAAAAAAAAGTGTTTTAAATGGCACATTTGGTCACTAAACAAAAACAAAACGGAGATAAACTGCCCTAATTAAGACTTAATAAGCAGCTTGGCCCCAAGGGAAAAAGTCAATGGCAACAGGTTTCAGTTTTGTGGTTAGAGAAATACAGTGTGTTTACACCCAACCTGTGGCTGCCAATGGTTTTAACTAAGAAAAACATATGCATACGTACACAAAGACACTGACAACCACTTTTCACATGCCCACACACGTAAAGCAAAAACACATGAATGTGTGAATGCTCATACACGCTCCTGGTTCCGTCTTTTTTTCCTGCTAAACCTGTTGGAATTACAGCAAGGCTTTAAAACCCAGGGTGTGTGGGACGCTTTTCCCCAAGCACACACACTGTCTTGTACAGAAAACCAGCCTGCTCCAGTTCTCACAGCATTTGTGTGCATTTCTCTCTGTTTGTGTGTGTGTGTATGTGTATGTGTGTGTGTACTTAAGAATTATCAGGAACATCACAGCACCGGGACACAAAGGTGAAACAGACACACAAATCAGATTTGGTTTCCAATCTCCTCAATCTGCACAGATAACAAGTTGCACATACACACGTTGCTCAGAAACAAACACCACATGCACAAGGAGGAAAAAAGCTAAAACAAATTACTACCACAAACGAACTGCAGACATGCTCAGAGTAATCTGTGGCCGGGCAGTTAGTTCCTCTTTTTAGTTCTTTAAAACATTTCCATCTGGGCAGAGTTACATGTCTGGAAGAGTTTACCACTGTTTGCTGCACACTGAGCCAGGCTGTGACTGACAGCATCCACGCGTCAATCAAAATCCGACTCATCCGTCCACGGCGGAGACGCTCCATCGCCGCAGTGACCAAGGACACGTGCGCCGTTAGAGCTGATGTCACTGGGGGAGCTCAGTCGTAATGACAGCTCAGAGAGACGAAGACTGAGATAATGGCGACCACACTGGTGGGGGGTTGATCATTTTCTAGATGATACGTATGGCCTGATCATTATAACAATAACACAGCTCTACTGCAAACGAAGGCCGGAATGTGTGTGTAGCGGCACGCTCTACGAGTGCTGAGTTCTCCCCAAACATCTTCATCCATCCCGAGGACCACCTAATCAAAAACGTCTTGACGTTACATTTTTTTTTTATTGACTTGCCTAGGGGGAGGAATTTAGATGAAATGATAACGCACCCCCTTCGGTTAGACTGCAAACTGTGCGCAGCTGTGAGGATGGTGTGCGAGCAGAAAAGACGGGAGGGAGTTTTTTTTTTTTCTTTTTGTTCTTTCTGCTCCAGGTTGATACTTCCTGTCGGAGGAGCCGGTCCTTTAGGGAGCACCTTGCCACGACTGCAGACGTTTAGCTCCAACCCTTCAGAGAAACACAGGCAAGTCCCGACAATCTATCTCCCGTGGAATCGTCTCACCCGTCCAGTTTCAGGAAACTGATCCCTAAATAGAAGTGATTCATCTTTTTTCATACAATATGAGCACACACAGCACAAAGAGACTTCTCTTTCCTTTTCTCTCGCTTTCTCATCTCTTTTTTGCTCTCTCTCCCTCTCTTTGCTCTGTATGATTCAGTGTGGCTGCAGGGCAGAGTCTTTTATCGCTGTATTATGCCCAGCTGAAAGCTGACAAAATGGAATCTGTGTGTGAGTTCTGTGACTGGGAAAAAACTGCCTTGGATCAGATCTCTTTCTCTCTTGTTGATAATCTTATTCTTTCATCATTAGACCGATTGCGGTTTCTCCAGGAGATGGTATTGAGAAAAGAAGGGAAGAAAAAAAAAAATACAGATGAAAAAATGACATGGCCATCCAGAGAAAAAAAAAAAAAATCCTCATACCTGGAAACACTTCCTCAAAAATGGCCACCAGACAATTAGCTCCAACTGAGAGAAAGGAGGGGGTGGGCTATAACTTAAACTGCCCACACTGGAGGTCATCACTCACACGCTAATGGAAGAACTGTGCTACACACACGCACACACACACACACACACACACACACACACACAGTCACTCTCTCACACACAAGGACGCAGCAATCGTCTTTGAACAGATTGCTAAACACTGCGGTAATTTCGCTTTACATTTGTGGTAAAAGTTCATCTGTGCAGAACACAGCAACTCGTGACAATAAGGCCAAATTAATATTCAACCCATTTCCTATCCTCGCTTTCCTTCACCTTTGAAGTCTGGTGGAAATGAAGACCAGATGGAAGCAAAAGGAAGAACAAGAGTGAGCGAAAGAGAGAGAAAAAACACTTATGTGTCTCCACATGAAATGGAGCAGTTTTTAAACAAAGTTAGAGCATGTGGGAAAGTTTCTGAAGCTCTGCATCGACATACACTAAGAAACAGAAAACATGTTTCAGGCACTCCCAGATATGAAAACAAACACACTAATGGGAAATTGATCAGAGGCTTTACTTTAGATTAGCCTATAAGTGAAATGCTGTAAAATGCTATAAAATGTAAATCCTTACAAGAGCTTTTGAGGGCATTCACTTAAAAAGTTTATTCACTAGTCTGTCAAAGAAATCTCATGACTGTGCATGTCTTTCACATGTGCATGTTTTTCTTCTCATGTTTCTCAATAGTTGAGAAGCCTCATGCACACATATTTAATGGTCTCTATGACAAAGTCATAACTGCAGTGTTAAAGGAACTATTTACATAACCCATTGTTTATCTTAAGTTCACACAAGTTTACATACATTTTCTCTTAAGTTGACCTAAAATACTAAAGGTGCCAAATATATGTAAAAAGGAGATAGAAAGATAGAGTCATAAAAATTATTGTTCTTATCATCTAGTCACTCCTCAAGCAGTTTGTAATCTTTTGTGATAGTTGTATCTCAATTATAGCCAGGCCCTCAATTGTACTCCTGAGTGGCAAAGCAGGATCTCAGCACCATATAGCCAATATGGGAGAGAACTAGAGAAACTAAATAACGTACAGAACCTAGAACACTAAAGCCAGGCTCAGATACAGGAGTTTTTAGCTCTTAACCAATTGTGAAATCTGGCTGCATCACGCACATAAGGAGAATCTTCATAGATTTTCTTCTTTCAAATCTCAAACCTGCACACACTACAAGATTTTAAAATCATGGCGCATCACACAAGATATTCTTAAGATTATCATACCAGATTTAGCACCTCACGGGCAAGCGGGTTAAACAAAATGGATACTGTGTTGCGGCAACTTTCTGTAGACATTATATGAGGAGACATTAAAAAAGAAAGTCGTGTTGTTGCCACATTTCGACCAGCCGTTCCTCCATCTCCATTGTACACTGGACACGAACAGCTACTTCTTGTTTCACGGTCACCATTTCCAAGTCCCGTCACTTCCGTCTCCTTGTAGACTCTCTAATTGGCTATTATGGAAGTACTGATGTAATCATAATCATCCTGATTCAAAATCCTAAATATCAAACATATTTGATATTGCCTGTGATGTGTCTGTGAGCAGATTGGGAGGTTTAAGATTTGACCTGTAAACGCCTCACATTACCAGATAATCTGGGCCGAACATCTGAACTGACCAATGCCCTGGACACGATTTTTTCTCACAATCTTGGGAGAGGTAAATGGGGCATAAATCGGTGTCGGTGTCCTGACATTTCATCCTACCCATCAGATTGTCCTACCAGGGCTTACTGCGCATGCACACATCAATATTGTGTCATTAAAAAAATAAAAAAAGATACATGAAAAACCTGAAAAGCACTGTTTATTTTATTTGTATCGTTACTGTATTGTATTTATTTGTGCCGTTGCTTGTAGCTTGATTATTTGTTCTTATTTTCTTTATTTTTATTTAACACTTTTTTTCCCCTGAACATAGCACATACCTAAACCATGACCCTAAAACCATGATAAAAACCGAACTGAGTAATTTGAACTGTTATACCCCTATTAGTCATTGATGCTTGTAGAGTCAACATATGGCATTATGAACTAAGGCAAACATTTGTGTAAAATCAGTTATTATTATCTAGTTGAATCTATCTGGAAAAATGCATTTTTATTATATTCAAGATAAATATCTTGAAAATACAGTCAAACCAAACATTATTCAGACACCAGATATAATTTTTACTAGTGGGTGCAGGACACTATAGTTCATTTATATAAGTGAGGATAGCAAAATAAAGTAAACTATGACATATTATACCCAACAATTCTTCATACAGTGGACAACCAGTAAAATTGATTTAAAAAATTGGGACCAAAATTATTCACACTTTGACCTGACTTTCAAGTGATTTTTCTTTAATTGCTAATGTGAACTTTTACACCACAGACTGAACAAAATGAATCATTGCTTGGTCATCGTTGACCTAAACTGGTATTATCTAATTGTGTACTTAAATTTAACAGCTGACAGCTGATTGGTTGATTGTAATCCATTACATACCTTTCTATCAAAGTTCTGATATTATCAAGATGAATTTGTTCCGACACAGTTTTAACTCTGAGGTCTTGTCATATTTTATTACCATTTTATAAACTATAGCGAATAAACTGTGATAATGTGAGAAAATGTTGAAGGTGTCTGACTACATTTTGGTTTGACTAAAGAATACTAAACGGTATAATACTAAATCTAACATTTTACATTTTGATAAACCACAAAGAGACAGTGAGACCCTGTAATCTTAAGTGTCTAAATATCATTGTAATAAACTCTTTAAGGCCACTTTGTATCAAGCATAGTATATACTAATACTGGCATAATACCAAACGAATACATTCAACAAACAAAGATAACGGCCTTACATGTGACCATATTATCTGAACAACATGTACCCTAATTGAGGGTCCTGAACAATAACACTGGCAGTCAAAAGTAGCCGATCACAGATTAAACGCTGCCCGAGAATTAAGTTAAGCGCCAAAGAACGCAAAGCAGCAGAATACCGTGTAATCAAACAGGCCTTGAGATTTCTCTGCGTGAAGGTCAATCCCGCTGCCTATGCAGCTGTCACGCCTTCCTCTCAAACACACGCACACATACGAACAAACACACTGACACACACACAAACCAACCAGATAGTCATCTATCATCTCTAAGCTCAACACACCCACCATAAAAGCTCTCGCCGTCAACCTGATATCAATCCAGTGGAGAATTAGCAATGACAAAAATGTCTGCCTTTTTTAACAAATATAAAATGTTTCCAACAAATACTACAATATATTAGGAACAGTAGCATGATGCATTTTGGTCTGAAGCAGTATGCTGTGAAAGGCGATTGGTGTTGATAGCAGGTTGGCTCATGGCAATACAGTAGTGGAGAAGCCCACTACACTGTTCTGGTAAATCTTCTGTCACCCTCATGTTAATTCAAAGCTCAGTGACTTTTTTTCTTTTGAGGAACATAGATTCTTATGTTTTTTGTCGCGGATTAGTTGCAAAGTTTAACCATCATTGAGTGAAGGTTTATCATTTGTGCATGTTTTTAAGTCCTGTCAGTTTAATCATTCAAGAGAAACGAAACTAAAAGAACTAAATTTGGAACTGTGCACGCACAGAGCTGAGCAGACAGCACACCGAATTCAGATCTCTTCCTAGTCTTTTTGTGCTTGAACAGACAAATACATGCAAAATGATATCAAAATGCCTCAGTGAGTATTGCTTATGTCTTAAGTGAACATAAACAACATGCATATTATTATATTGGATCAATGCATTAGGTTTTAAAGTGACAGAAGCCTAATATACCTGCATCCTTCTATGTCATTCATTTTAATCCAACAACAAAAGACATAATTATATTTAACTTACACCCTATTATTCCTGAAAAACATAAAGCACTGTTTTTTTGTTTGTTTTTGTATCTTTGTTCCATTTTATTTAACTATGCTTGTAATTTGTTTATTATTTTCTATGCAGATGCACAAAATCACCCCAATCATTCTAGAATAGGGACGTAACGTAACGTAAATTTTCCAACACCATGTGACAACACCGGTAATACCGGTATCACTGTGTTTTTTTTTTCCCCTCTTTTGCACATCGCTTTTAAAATGGCCAATTCGAAATAAATGCAGACGGCCGGACACACAGGCATTCATAACGGTGCGTGTCCACTGGTGCGAAGCAGAGCAAGAATTTAAAAGTTTCCATAGTCGAAAACGCTCGCTCTGTCCCGAATTAGCAGCAATTCAGGGCCGGCAACTGCTTGAATGGCGGGTTCATTATTATTCTTAATGAAAAATTGAAGAACATCTAGAAAAACACGACAAACCCTTTGCAGGTTCCCTATAGCATTGGGTTCAAATCCAAAATATTACCAAATAGCTGCTTTTACATTTCGCTTTGAAGCCACATCTTCCACCATCGTCTCGTCAGTCAGCTAGTGACTCTCGTCCAACACGATAAATGAAATGTCTCCTGCTGCTGATCTGTCCAGCTGAATTGAGCAGACGCGTTCAGTTTTTAATTGTAGTGTCTGTTCGCTAAGGCCGTGTGTCCACCAAAGAGATCCCACGTGTATTTTTTCAATTGTTTTCAACAGGAGAGGCACTGAGCGTCTATTTCAGCGTTTTTTACCAGTTGCCGGAAGTTAAAGAATGTTCAACATTGGGTAAAACGCAGCACTTATCAATAGCTATGTTTCCATCCACCCATTTATTTTATGTACATTTTGGGGTATCGCATCAAAAAATGCTGAATGGAAACGCCAAGATGTGCATAAATTCTAAAAATGCGCATAAAAAACTTTGGCGCTCGTCTGAGTCGGATACATTTTCTAACATGCGCATGAACTACGACGGAAATGCATTTACTGAATAAATTCCTCGATGCGCATAAAAAAAAAAATCATGTGACTTTCGCGATGTAACAGCATAACTGTACTAACCTTGTAGCACAGTTTTTCAAAAAAATGTTTGCAAAGCATTAGAAATGCTGTTTTGGTCATTCAGAAGTCTATTGTCAAAGATGCTCGGTATATTTCCCTCCTAGAACTGTCTTACATGACTGCGTTCCCAAACAGCAGCATCTGCCTCTGAAAGCAAGACAACAAGTTTGAGACGCACAAGTTTCTCTGAGACGCAAATAATTGATTATATACGAAAATGATTATATATGGTGGCTTCTCCTATGTTTCTTAATGATTTTTTAGCGGTAGTTTATCAGGAAGAGACAATTATGTTCTCTTCGACTCACTGGATGGAAACGGTGCTTTATTCGCAAATGTTTTATGCAACATTGCAATTTTGCGCATAAGTTACATTCGCAACTTTGGATGGAAACATAGCTACTGTCAGTTTTTACCCAGCTGTCCAATCTCATTGGAGAAGGGGCAGGACAAATACCACATGACCAACCACACCTTCTGCTTGTACAACGTCAACAGATGTCAACAACAACAAGCATAATAACGGAACAAAATTATTTAAAACAAGCCAGAGGAAATACTTTACATTGTATCAACATTTTTATTTAGAAACAATACAGAAACAAACTATCTGTGAAATGAGATACTAGTAACACGTCTGCAGATATTCCATATCATAGCAAGCAAAGCATCACAGCTGAAAAAAAAAAGCACTCAGAGCTAGGTTTTTTCAGCAGAGCGGCAAGCGTTTTCTGCTAGCTAAAAATGCTTTGGTGGACATGCGGCCTAACTGAACTAAATTATTTTTACTACTATAAAAAATTAAAACGATGTTGGGGGGCAGCGCCGCAGTGGGCAAGTGATGCAACCGGTGTTGCGGCTGTAACGATATATTGTGCAGCCCTAATATTGAGGTATGGTGTTTGGGTGTTTGGATGTTTAGACAAATGGCAAGTTGAGCAGTTGTGGTGGGCTGTGTTGGTGTGTTGAGCTGTTGTGTTGGGTCATGTGGTGGTCTGTTGGGTGTGTAGTGTTGGTTATGGTGGTGTTGGGATGTTCAGTCAAGTGGCGTGTTCAGTTATTGTGTTGAGTCATGTGGCGGCATGTTGAGCCCAACACTACAGGGTTGTTGTACTGGCTTAAGTTGTTGTAATTGCAAAGTGTGTAGTGTTGGGTTGTGGTGGTTTTTTGAGCATGGTTTTGGGATGTTCACTCAAGCAGTGTTGAGCTGTTGCGGTGGGTCATCAGGTATGGTGTTGGCTGTTGTGTTACAACATGGTTTTGAGCTGTATTTTTGAGGTGTTTGGATGTTCAGTCAAGTGTCATGTAGATCTATTGTAACCTGGTGGTGTGTTGGGCTAAAGTGTTGGGTCGTGCGGTGGTCTTTTGGGTGTGCAGTGTTGGGTTATGGTGGTGTGTTGAACTTTCTGTTGCTATGTTCAGTCAATTGCCATGTTGAAGTGTTGTGTTGAATCATCTGGTGGTAGGCTGGGCTGTAATGTTAGGCTGTAGTTTTAAGTTGTGTGATGGTTTGTTGAGATATGTTATTGAGATGTTCAGTGGCGTTTTGAGCTGGTCTGTTGGGTTTTGGTGGTGTTTGGGTTGTGTGTTGAGCTTTAACGTTGATGTCAAGGTGATGACTGAATAGATGACTGAAGGAAGTGAAGATGAGCTCTAGACTGAATGTATTGTTTTCATGAAAGATGCTGTTGCTCCTGCTGCACGCTTAAATTAGCTGGCAGTGTTTGGATTACACCAGGGAGCTCTCACACAGGATTTATTCTAGCCTGCAGGAGCAAAGGATATTTCCATCTCTCCACACACACACAAACAAACACACATACATGCACAGTCACCCGTATGCGTACACACACACACTAAGACACACTCAGATAAAACCCTAAGAGCACAAAACAAGGCTTTTGGTTTACGAAGGTGCTCACACACTCAGAGCATGGTCAAATAAGGATGCACTGCTCACTCTACCATTAATTTCATCCCTCGACCTAGAATGTGTCCATATGATCCTCTGCCATCAGAACAAACATACAGATGCACTTCCACGCAATCATACACACACTAACACTCGAAAGACTCAACAAGAAGCTCTTCATGGCCTCCGGATCAGGCTTCTTCTAGTGCTATTGCCAAGTTTACTGACTGCTCATATTACAGACGGGTTTCACAGCTTTCTACCCATCTAACAGAGATAATACAGAGAGATAGAAACTGAGAGAGAGAGAGAGAGAGAGAGAGAGAGAGAGAGAGAGCCAATGCAGTGTTTTTCCTCTCATTTTGAGTGTCATGTGAAATAACCACACCGCAGCCTGAACAATCCGATGACACAAACACTCTTTCGCTACCTAAACAACCTGCAGTCCTTAACCTTATCTCTTTACGTGATTACATTATTTAAACAAAGAGTTGCTCGTCTGTTCCAACCTTAAACAAAGCAGCCTCAGCCTAATTTCTAATGACTGAGACAGACACCCCCCCTCAAAACACACACGCACACACATTTGTTGCGGGTCGGTGAGCATGAGGCCTGCCGAAGCGCCTAATCCCACGTCTGTAGACTCCAGGAACACACCATGATGCACCTTCACGCGAACGCAGATTAGAACCCTTAATCCAGCTCTCTCAATCTGGAGATCTTTTTATAAAACCTCACAGCTAATCCAACAGAGGTTTGTTTACTGTTCAAGACCTAGTTTAACCCAGGCTACATTACTTTACTAACAAAAATTAAAAAAAAAAAACTACTTGGTGTGCCATGTCAGGGTTAAATAGCTGGTATCACCCACTAAACTGCTCTATCAACCATAATTCTGCAAAGAGATAAATGATTAATATAATAATTCTCTATTCATGTTGTAAGAGATAAAAAAAAAAGCTTACATAAAACGTGAGAGCAAGCAACTTTACGCAAAACAAAAAAGGGCTTCGGTTTCCAAAGTACATTACGCTGTCAGCTGAAACGATTCTACTTTCAATCCTTTTTCTGTCTCTCTGTCTCCATCTCATCCCTGTCATTTTGTGGCCCTTTCTGCGCAAATTAAAAATTTAGAAATTCTTGCTGTGCTGAGGTGCTCTTTGCCAGCGCAGCTAAAATGAAAAGGCTTTGTGGTGGCAGTGACCAGATTTTAAATGCAGTGAGATCAATAAATAAGAGGGGGCTGCTTGAGCACAATCTCTGAATGTTTTTGAGTGTGTATGTGTGTGAGGGTCAAATACTGCATGTCCTGCAGTCAGCTGTCACAGTGCAGTAGATTCTCTCCCATCCCACAGCTCTCACCAAATCCCACCCAGCCTCCCTTTTGCCCTCTCCCACAAGAGGAGCATCATTCCTGCCATTCCTGAAATCTTGGCTATTTCTACTCTGGATGCAAATATAGCGATAAGCACTAGAACAAATAGGCCAAACTACTGGCATTTCAAACACGGGCTCCATTATCTCAGCAGGGGGACTGGAGCGCCGCAGTGGCAACCCACGGCACAGGCAACATGACAGTCTCCTGGAGGGCAAACAACACCGGAGACACAAGCAGCACGGGGTGGAAAAAACAGCCCTCATCTCTACAGAATACTCCTCTGCCCGGAATCACTAATGCACTCAAACCCTCATTGAGGAGCTGAGAGAGATAGATAGAAAGAAAGAGGGGGGGTAGATGGAAAGCAGAAAAACAGGCATACAGAAAGGTTTCAGAATGACGACCTTCAGGTGTCGAGCCCGAGATCGGCCTCGTTGATTAACAACAGAACATGGAGACGCTGGCGGAAAGACACACACGTATTCTGAACGTACACTTCCCGAAGCTTAATTCTTTACTGTGAAGTTACAGCAAAGGAGATTTCTCTTTCTCAAGTCTCAATATGAAGCCTTTCTTGAGGGAAAAATCAACCCTTTCACCTTGTCTGTGAAAAACAAGCGCTCAGACAGCCCAACAAAAATAACCTTGAGTTTCATCAGGGATATTCTCACATTGAATGATAAACAGAGGCCCGAGGGACGCTGAACCAAAAAGCAGCTAATTGCCTGCCTCTGAAATTCGGCCCCTGTGTCCTCTCTGTGTTTATCTGAAAACAGAGTCAGTTTGGTGTGACCCGCTTCAGCTGCTGGTAGAAAAGCCCATTCATTTAACTGTCCGCAGAAATGCGAATCTTCGGCTCCTCTGCCTCGTTACCACGGACTGGCAGGCTAAAGGTAAAGAAGATCATGTTTGCGACACAATTATCGAGTCTGCTGCGACCGACTTGTGCTTCTGCTGACACAAACAATTGTCTCCCGAGCGCTAATGTTCACGCTAAACTGCAACCCACATAACCCGCTATTATGTAAGAGCCAACTGTTGAGAGGAAATTCTACAATCAAAGCTGTTAGCTAACGACAAAATAAATCATTAGCCAAGTAAGGCAAGATAGAGATGCACTTATCCATGATACCGTGTAGCGTCATGCCAACTGTTGTCTCACAAAGCAGCACGGGGAAGAGTATCTGTCAGTATTTACAAGGTGATTTGCCAAGTCGTTATGAGTGCAAGGACGCAACCTGCTCTGAAAACAAATTCACTGCTGACCTTCCGGCATCGAGTGTATTCGGGGCTGATTCATTTGGCAGTTACTGGCCACACACATGGGCACACCACAGCTTGTATAATCAAGCCCGTGCTTGAGTTTGAGCTCTTTAAATGACAGGTGTTATGATCAGGTGAGAACTTCTCGCTGCCTTGGACTTTTATGGGACGGTTAAATCAACTGAGAATCGAGACTGAGCTTTCCAAAGTTCATTCGAATCAATTTCACCATTAACACTGCAATGATTGATGCGTGTTTAAAAAAAACAAAATCAATGAGTTCCACTGAAGATGCTGCGAACAATTTGTCTGTATCCAGAATGATGCTGGGGGAAGAACTGTTTTTACTTCTGCTTTTGTTCGTCTTTCTTCTCATTCACTGGTCCACCTTGCCCTGATTTTTGTGCCAATGCGAGAACCTATTTTTAGTCTGCCACAGACTAAACTTTATTTAAAATTATATTTAATATAAATATAATATAATAAATCACAGCAAAGGTTTTACATAATTAATCTGAAATTAATTAATCGGTGTTCAACAATGGTCTAAATATAGAAAGAAAAGAGTAAAAAAGAAAAAAAGTTCATTTACCAAACAGAACCAAGGTTTCAATAATTACTTGAAAGAGTGTAAAGTAAGTTGTTAAAGGCACAATGTTATACACTGCAGTTGACTATAATATCATCTAATCCAATAAGATGTAGAATGAAACCCCATAGAGCCATTTAGACTATGAGACGCGCCAGGGCTGTGTGCGTTAACTGCTCTCCAGTCATTCATATGTATCAGCATGAGTGGAATATCCAATAAATTCAAATCATCTTTAAATGAACCACACTGAGCAGTGCCCAGTTTCGGAGGAAGTGCGATTATAATCTCAAACCCAAGTGCATTTGGGATCGTCTGCGCTAAACTTGTACTGGATTCGACAGATTCTGCACCCGAGACCCATTTCCTACAGCCCACATTTCTCATAATCAGCTCATTACACTACAATCATTTGTTGTTGTGCGAAACAACAAAGACATGCAAACAGAGCTTAAACAAGAGCCGTCTAAAGATCCCAAATTAAACTAATTCCTAGATACGAACATCTTCTCACAGGCCTAGCCCATATCCTGTCGGGAAAACAACAAACATCCTGGACAGAAACGTGTGGCTGACACTCTAACCCTGAGCAAAGTTCATTTTTTTCCTCTTCGCAGCTCCAGAAATCTAGGGGTCTGGGTGTGCTTGAGAGAGCACAGTGTGAGATCCCTTCAAACCCCAACAGCACAAACAGGCCCTGACAGATTTGCTCTCACTAATTCATTGTAAGAAAAACAGCACAAGTATATAAGAGATCTTCTATGTGCTCTGAATAGGCACAAACACACATGCACTTGCAACGAAGAAAAAAAAAAGCATCCAACAATAGTCATTTCTAATGGAAGAAGAGAGTGGGTGAGACTGTTCCGTTTCAATTCACTGATACCGCTAATGGCTTCTTAGTGGTTCCATGAAATCAAGCAGCTGTCAAGGCGATGCATCGGGAACAGGGAGGAAGAGGCGGCATTCCCACAAGAGAAAAGCATCACGTCAGGATGTTTGGCTAAACATCTGCTCCCCTGCTCTCATGGCTTTAGCAGCAGCACATACTCAGACAAAGAGATGGGAGGTGGAAACACTGACTTCTCCATCTGAGGCATTCTGTAAAAACAACAGCCTGCTCCATGCATAATGACTAGGGCATTGGGCTAGATGAGACAGAGCCCTACTGATACAAAACAGACACAGTCCAGTCATTTAACCAGCCTATGGCGAGCCTGAGGGTTTTGCATCGCTGACCGCTAATTGTAAAAAGTTCATGACTTGCATAACAGAAACTTTTAAATATGTAACACTTGCTTTTTTGAAGGCGAAGAGGACCATTCGTTCACAAACCACTATTTGAGGTAAAATCATTACTACTTACACATTAGGAGGTCAACTGTAAAGTAAAACTCCATATATGTGTAGGCTATACAAAAGTACATAAGCATAAGATAGTCACTATAACATGTGAAGTCTTCTAAATGAGGAAATGATTGTACAGACAGAGCACATTATTAACCTCGTGAGCAATAAATTCATGTAACGAACTCAAACATGTCTGATTTCCTAATTCAGAAAGGATCAAAAAACGATTCTGGTCATTCGAGGGAAAAAAAAAAAAAAAAATTTGAAATGGATGTGAAACCTCAGCTTACTGGTTCATCCTCCTTACAACATATTCTTAAGTAATCCCTAATGGAAATTGTGACATTTCTAAACTGTGAGTTTAATTGTAAAATGTCTCAATTTGAAACAAAGAAAGACAATAAACAGTTCACCTCACTAAATGACATCATTACATGCTGATGTCATTCATTCCACCTGTAAACACCGAATCGTTAAACATCGCGTATAATTCTCAAGATCTCATCAAATGCTTGTTTTTATTCACCCGGAGTCGTTCCAACAACAAAACTAACCTAAAAACAGAGTTTTACAGCAATGTCAAGCGAGATAACAAATTCGACGCCTTCTTGGCAAAACATCACATTTTACTTAAACTTCACATGACGTCACCGCCACCACATAAGACATTTCTAAACTTTCTGCCTGTAACGACATGTGCAGGTCGAGTCCTAAGAATACACGGATCCGCCAGTTAAAATTAACCAAGATGGCGTGAGGCTTGTTGTTTAGAGGGCAGAAAAAATGGAGGATATTGTAATATACACAAAGGGATAAATTTCAACAACTCGGCCAGGCGGCAGCTGCTGCTCTTTAAGGAAGCAACAAAGATAAGAGCAACGCGAAGCTCCAACTCAACGCCAGCGACCCGCTCCGACTAAGCAGGCGATTTCCTCGTCGAAAACACACAACGGTGTGCTTTTAACGATATCTATCAAAAGGAATTGTAAAGTAAATGCTTTTATCATGTTGTTTAAATGAAGAGCTGTTAGCTTTTGCCATCATCTGAGAGACGGACATTAAACAGACCAAAGGTAGCTTCAGCTCCTCCAAGTGACTCTCCCGCATCGCCCTTTTCAAATAAGCCCTCTAAATTCAAATATTGCATTTTTACGTACCAAAATGAACGATGGGGAAGCGCTTGCTCCTTTGAAACATGTTTGGATACATTCAGGAGAGTTTACAAACAGTTTACATTTAAAAAACGTAGCAGTTAAAGCGCACGCGAGAGGGCACAAAGGCAGATTCCTATTATGAAGTCACAACCCCCGCGCGCAACATTGTGTCCACTCGTAAAGTTTTGCGATATTTGCAGTCGCATCGGAATATTTCTCTCGATTGGCTTTTCCTGACAACCTCGCTGAAACGGTTTTGACAAGTTTTACGCTTTTTACGCTCGAGGGTCGCGCGTAGCCAACCTAAAGAAACTATCGAGTTAGCTACCCTCGCTAAGAAATCAAGCCAGCCAGCGACACAACATTGATTCTCCAATGAAATAACTGATCCAGCTCTCAATAAATTCAAAACTTACCCTTACTTTTGACACTTCGCGTAATTCCGTCTCGATCGGGTTCGAAGTATCACTTCAGGTAACGTTGCTCTTTGTTTTCCTTTTTCGATTTGCTTTTGGAAGAGGCCAGTGTAGCAGGAGATGATGAAGAAGGGAATTGGGCAGTAATTGAGTCTCGGTGTGTGTGAGTGAGTGAGTGACTGCGTGTGTGAGTGTGTTTGTGTGTGTGTGTGTGTGTTAGTTACGAACAGCAGATTGAAGGAGAGTCCTTTCAAGGTTTATTCTGCCTCACTTCAAGGAATCAAAGTGACGTCAGCGGACTATACTTAAACGATAAAACTTTTATTCGCTGCGAATAGGCAAAAGTATGTAGGCTAAGAGTCCGAAATATGCACATTGCGCGGTGTATTTTCAGCACTATTCCTAAAACATCTGTCAATGACATAGATCCGAAAACGCTGTAAGGCTGTTTTTTTTTTTTTTTTTTTTTAGGGGGTGAAGACTATTTCAGAGGTGGTATCTGTTCTCTTACTCATTGATATTATGTATTGACTATATTTACATAATGGCTGAGCATTGTTTTGAATTTGCCTGGGGGGGGGGGGATATCATTTTTAATCAAGTTATATTATCAATTATCAAAATTGGCATGTATTAGTGTATAAAAGTTCAAAATGGCACGTTAATGAGGTTGTGCTTTCAAATGAACAGTGGAAATCTGATAATATGGTGTCCAGTGAAATGGAAATTTAATTCTAAGATTGGTTACTTGTCATTCAAAAGCTGTCAGATAAACCTCAAGACAGCGATGCATGATCAAACTTGATTGCATTTGTCTCCAGTTACCTCAATAGCTAAATTCAGGGATTATGGATTAACCCAGCTAATCTGACCCTATTTCCCCTCAAATCATCAGGGGAGTGAGACAAGGTGATAACACTCCGATTTGACAACAGAATTTCCGTAATCCAAAAGATAGTGGCATCGTATGAGCTTATGTCGTCTCGCGTTGAAAAGAGAAAAAAAAGAGGATCTGCCCCCGTGCCGCTCAGGAGGAACAGAAAATAAAAGGCAGAATAATTGGAACTGTTACTTTTAGTATGACGCTCATTGATCTCTCATTTGAATTACACTTGCGGGCAAAGCGAGAGGCGGCAGAATGGCCCTTTGCAGCGGGAGCCGAGATGGGCACCACGAGGCAGACAGCCATCTGTGCCTAATTGTGTGCTTTTTCTCCCTGCCGCTGCACTCACAATCAGCAACAGGCTGAGGGGGGCCCTCTGACCTAGACTGGGCCAGGGGGGTGGCATGGGGTGAGGGATGAAGGGGGTGGGAGATTATTTCATTGAGCAAGAAAACAACAACAAGGGGGGCAAGGAGGGACACGCTGCCACTCCTTAGTGGGAGAGGGACTAGAGGAGGAGGGGAGAGAGGAGCAAAAGAGGGCCAACTCTTCGGGAGTTTAGCTTCACGCTTCAGATTATGCGAGACTTGCGTGCGTTGAGGTTTTACTCAGACAGAAATGTTTACAGAAAGATATATTTATTTATTTGGGTTTCTCTTTTTAGTAAGTATCTTGTAATAATAATAATAGGTGATAATCAGAATCAGAATTTACCTTGGTACTGCAGCTTCCAGTACACACACACAGGCCTGGTTTCACAGATAGGGCTTAGATTAAACCAGGATTAGACCTTAGTTTAGGATATTTAAGTATCTTTTATAATCGTGCTCCAGTAAAAAAAAAACATTTACTGGTGTGCATCTTGAGACAAAACAATGGCACTGACATTTTTAAGCTATCATTGAAAGTTGCTTTCAGTTAAAACAACTCAAACATGCATTTTAGTCTGGGATTAGTTTAAGCCTTGTCTATGAAACTGGGGGGGAAATAGATATGTTAAACTATAGAGAAAACCGTAGATGACAAACATGTTTATACACATAACAACTCCACACTCTGGTGAGTGTTGCAAACAGTCAGGCACATTTTAATAATTTAAGTTTACACTGAAGTTAGAAATTACTAGTGTTATAATCATGTAACTACAACTGGTGTGCTAATTCCGATTATAATAGGAACCCATTTGTGGCTTTATCGTTAAGTGCATGTAATGAAACTGTATTTGAAATTGTTCAAAGGAGAGCCAGTCAGTGGTCTTTTTGGAAGCATCAGAGCGTATAGAGGACACACATTTGCTTACCAATTTATGCATGCGCTCATTGATCCTCTCTGACCCCCCTCCTCACCTGTAGAGATGAATCTGAGTGAAAAGGGATGCTTATGGAGGGACACGGAGAGGCAGGCAGACCTCCAGGGATCAGTGCTCCAGAGAGTGGGAGGACAAGATGAGACGATCGTGTGCATCTGAACATGTGTGCATGTGTGTACGGTCTATTTATCTGTGATCATCAGACCACCCCAACCACAATAAGAAAGCCATAATTGTGTGTATGTGTGTGTGTGTGTGTGTGCACACATGATGGCAATATTCCTCCCTCTTGAGTGACTATATGTATAACCTCCTCCCCTCTTCCAGCAGAGACACACCGGGTTTGTAATTGTGTTGGTGGTTCTTCATTAGAGCCTGTGTGTGTGTGTGTGTGTGTGTGTGGGTTGGGACGTGGGTGGGTGGGTGGGTGAGGAGCTGAGGCTCTTAGGACTATGAGCTGCGTCATTAACGGAGGCTGGGCCTCTCTGCATGCAGCCAGAATGTCAGCCGTACCTCGGTCATTTGAAACATAATAAGCACAAGTACAATGAGTGCAATGCAAGCCTGCTGGGGGAGGGGGTAAGTGGAGGGAACACAGCCTGTCTCTTCCATTGGGCTGTTTTTTTTCTTTTTTTTTTTTCTTAAGAGGCTTGATTAGAAGATATAATAACCTAGCGAATAATAACTGGTAAAGATGATCTCCCTCGAGACTGATGGAAACCAAATTAATGTGGCGATTTGGATTTAATTGTTATTTTTCTATTAGGGTGCATAAAGACAGAGGAGATGTCCATCTAGAGTGGGAGCTGTGCTTGCAGCTATTGATTTTTTTTCCTCTTTTCTTTCTCACCCCTCTTTCTTCCTCTCTCCAACACAGATTTTAATCATCTCAGAACACCACATTCCCTAATACCATTAACAACACTAACCTTCTAGCACCACAAAAGCGTTTAATTTCCAATGACACAAATTTCTCTCCAAGAGACTCAAATAGTGTCTTTACGCAATTTGCTGGCCTTAAGGTTTTGCTTGCTGGAATAATTGAATTGCGATCCTCTCACTTAGTCTTGCATAAAATCACTAGGCAAAGAGCTAATCAGTGCAAAAGAGACAATAGTTTCCTCGGTTTCCCTTATTAGCCTGTTTTACAAGAGTAAAGAGCGTTTTTCTCCTGACTGACTTTGGAGCAACTGATGTTGCGTCGGAAACCGAGTCGAACGACAATTAGAGATGAACCGATTCGAACACCAATACAACCAGAAATGTTTCTGTTAGGTATTCAAGCTGTTTGTTCATCTGTCAGTGCTGCTGTTTGTATCCATAAATAAAAGATGACCTTTAAATGTTTACATAATTTATACAGCCATAAATTCTTAATATATCTGACTGCAAATGAGAGAGTGAGTCGCTTGATTATGGTTCATAGTCGAGTTAAAATACAGGCTGTCTGGTGTGATATATACACACACACATACACACCTGTATGTGAGTCAGCAATGAAAACCATTTTTATATTTGACTGGGGCAGAGGCTGTCTTATCTACCTACTCAATGATTAAGCATATATATAGCCGTTTTAACACTGGGGAAGTGTTTAGTTATATTTAGAAGATATAAAAGTGATCATTTTGGCTTTAAATTAACATTATTCATCTTGCACTGCAGCTCAGCAGGTTACGAATTATTCATTACCAGAATATAAAATTAAACTCAAATAAAACAGAATTACTCAACAGTTCGCTGGTAAATTTATCAGAAACTGCACCATTACATGTTTTATTTGACTGATTGAATGATAGTCTGGTCTTGCTGATGCAAGTGATTCAGATCAAATACATACAAACTGTCTATTAAAGAAAATAACTCTCTTAATGAGAGTGTCTTTACTTTGGTGGAACATTTATGTGCCATTTATATGCAGCGACACGTGGAATATTCCCTGCATTAATTCTCCAAAACAATACATATAAGAAAATCACTTTTGTGACAGGTGCAGTTGATAGCTGCAACACAATAGCCTGCGTTGTATACAAAAAAAACAAAAAACAAGCACAATCATTTTTTTAAAATAGAAATTATGCAAAGTACAGTTTCAAGGTCAGTCAGAAATATTTTCTCATATGGCAATATATTAATTTTACGCCCTGCTCATGACGCCTCAGTGTGTATAGCGATCATTATCATAATGGCTGCACATAAGCTGACCTTTGACCTATGTATGTAATGTTTCTGCAAAGGCATGAGAACAGATGCTTACCTAATTTTTTCTTTCTGTTTACTGTAGGTGCATCATCTCTATGTAGGGAAAGACTTGATAATATGGCGGCGATGAGGTAAACAGATAGGAAGTGATGGAGTGGCAGACCCACGGGGGATAACCACATGAGGTGTGACAGACCACTGACATCAGCCCTTGTTCTCTTGCTCACTCGCTTACTCTCTCCATCTCTCTCTCTAGCACACGCTCGTTTCCAGGAAGGGGTCATTAATGTGAGGGGGGAAAATGAATCTAGTCATGGCTTTAAAATGGAGTATCTTCTCATAGAGATGCAGTCATTCCTAACGGGTCTGAGTCAGACTGCAGATCTCACAAGAGAACAGCACAATGAAGTTTTTAATTCCTCTGTTTAAGAGACAAAATACATCATAGTTTGGTGGGGGGGAGGACATTTTTAGACTTCATTTGAGAGTAGCTCCCTTAAGTGGTAGCAGAGTTCATCTTAACCTGACCAATAAACTGATAAAAATGATCCGCTTTTCATTCTCTACAACACACCAGCCTTCTTATAAAACTACAGCAGTGGTTCTAACATCCGTACAGTAGTTAAATGTTCACATTTAACAGTCGTAATTGACATTTTCCCTCGCTCCCTTCAGCAATGATATATCAAAGAGTGCATCAGCCGCCGGAGGAGGAGAGAAAACATTAGGAGGATTAATAAAGGGGGGAGGAAAATAGATTGAGCGTTCACCAAGATCAGTAAAATAGGATCTGTCAAGCAACCCTGCAACATCCATCCTGTGGAAAAAAAAAAGAGAAAGAAAGACAGAGGTACATTTTCATGGATGGAAGGAAGGAAAAACAGAGGCCAGCCTGTGCGGCTGATCAATTTCCCGAGATTAGCTTTCAGCGGCTGTGCCTGCTTCCATTTGTAAAGATAATATTATTTAATAACCCTTTTGGGTGACTATTTAAATTATCATACTGCCTACAGTGCAAGGCGCTAATGGAAATATTTAACATAAATTCCCTTTAAAAAATGGCGCCTTTAACAACAGTTGTAAGAATTATTCTGAAATTAAAGGAGTGTGCATAAATGATTCTCCCTGGCCTTGACGTGCTGTTCTCAATTACATTCTGTTCAACTGGAACAATGGAACGATGCTAGCGTGCCGCTTTATCGCGCATATATATGCGCTGTTACGAATGTCATCTGGAAGCTATTTATGGACACTAGCATCAGTGTCAAGGGCATTGAAAACAGGGATGTTATTGAATCAATTCAGAATGTGCAAAAGAGCCATGCAACGATAGATCAGGTAAAGCCCAGCCTTTGCAAGGTTAACCGCACAAAGGTGTTCTCCACCTGAAAAACGATAGCTTGGCTTTTGTCGTGTGCTTTCAAAGACGGACATCTGAAGACAAAGCTATAAGCATTCCTTAGTCTTATTCACTTTCAACTTCTTTTTAATGATCTCATTTCAAAACACCTTCCTGCAGACCTCCCCTTTCCTGTCTGGCTAACGTTAAATTGCATAATGCCAACTGAACGCTCGCATTTGTTCTCCCTTTCCCTTCTCAGGAAATCTATTTAAATTTTCACGCCAACTGTCAGTCCGCATCAAACCTTGATTTATGCAAAAACAACGTCTGCTTTAATTAGTCATTTCGGCTCAGTGCTGCTTGTGCTCTAGGCGCTGAGGGGGTCAGACATTCGGAGGAACCTCCTTTTTGAATGATCAAAACTAGGCCATCAGCAACACCGTGATAATAGCCATGTCTCAACACCACAGCAGCATGAGAGAGTGTGTGTGCGAGTGTGTTTTTATCCCCCATGAGCCATCCATCTCCACTCAGCAGGGTGGTTTTGGGTGGAGCTCGGGTAATCACAGCAGTCACTGTACACCT
This sequence comes from Paracanthobrama guichenoti, assembly GCA_018749465.1. Taxonomy (NCBI): domain Eukaryota; kingdom Metazoa; phylum Chordata; class Actinopteri; order Cypriniformes; family Gobionidae; genus Paracanthobrama; species Paracanthobrama guichenoti. Next base: position 11,721,266 of record CM031948.1, on the reverse strand, counting down.
GGAGGACTGGAAAATAATAAACAACTAACAGGTAGTTTTTCCCGTCAGCTCTCTATACTTTCCCAGGTGCATGAGAGAGCGAGAGAGAGAGAGAGAGAGAGAGAGAGAGAGAGAGAGAAGGAGCAATGTTTACACAGCAATATTACATTAATCAAGACCAAATTAGTTCGAATACACCACATTATGCTCTTGTACAGGATTAGCGTCCATGATCTTCAAAACGAAAGTAAACTACACCATGTGTTTTTGCTCGTTTTGGATTGCAACACTTCTTGATTACCACGATCGCAATCATGTAGAGCAAACAAAAGTGGCTGAAAGCTTGTGCTAATTTCACAGACTGACATTTCAGATGGAAAATTCACCAAACAGATGCTCGGAAGAGAGCAAATCTCTTGTCAGATGTTGGGGAAGTGCGTGTGAGATGTGAGTAACGACAATCACATGAATGGGAGGGCAGACAAACTTATCCTCACCACCAATTCTATTTCGAGGTCTGTGTGCTGCTTAGCTGACTGAAGTGGCATTGTGTCCTTTGTGAAAGCATGACCCTCTGAGGTGCGTTCATGTGCTGTGAACCTCGGCCAGGAAAAAAGCAGGAGGCTGGAGACCAGGGGAAGGCGTGGGAAAGCGACTAGAGAACGAGCGAATGGTGGACGGTGGAAAAGCCGAGCGGTCTGCAGGCATTCCTTTGTGATTACACATCTGTGGAGAAGAAGGCCAGACATTCTTTCAACCAATGTCTGAAGCTGCTGACTTCTACCCTCGATCCTTGCTCTGTTGTTTTTTTTCTTATCTGTAAAAAAAAGAAACTCAGCTGTGAACGTTTTAGTTGGTGACTGGAGACTGTGTTTCCTAATACAGAAGCATGACGCTCTCTGAATCAGTCAACTTTTGGACTCTGATTTAAAGTCGTAAAACAAACTCACGTCCTTGTTCTTACAATGAGATATGAGATTTCAGTGCTGGGCACTCATGCTCAGCACTTCCTTCCTCTTTTTCAAACATAAACCTCAGAACCCTTCCTTAATCCAGTCATCCGCTGGTGGGAGGCCAAACATGACAGCAGACGGACAAGGCGAACACTGGTGGGGGTGGTGCTTGTGTTCTGTCTTTGTTCTGATGGTGACCTCTTCATTATAGGGCCTTTGTCACCATGTAAGGATTAAGAGTGAAAGAGAGCTCTTCCTCTGCTAGTCAGGGTAAAAATAAGGTCTCCTAATAAAATGCTCTCCCATATGTTCACATCAGGGCATTATCTTTTATAACATTTGTTTTCAAAGATGTTTTCTCTCATCCTACTCTTTAAAAACAGTTTCAAGCAGACAGTGGCAGACTTCTGTAAAGTAAACCAGTTATTAAATGAAGTAGTTCTTAAGTAACTTATCTCTTGCCATGATCAATGGCCCAATTACAAAGAATTAATTTAATATTCTCAAGAAATAAAGTCAAAAGCCTGCTGTTTAATTAATTTAACTGTTCAATCAAAAAAATGTATGCAATTGAAAACACATTTCGTATCAGCTATCAGTCTTCCCAGACAAAGAAATTGATTTTTTTTTTCCTAAGCTTGCGTGCAAATGATAAATTGTTTGCCTCGGTTAATCAAATATATGAATATCGCTAGTGTATTTTAAGACATTGTAACTTGTAAAGCAACATTTTTGTTTGCATGGTTCATTATTGTCTTATTAGCACACTTCATACGCTTTATTTTTAATGACCACATTGACAGGATAAATGCCATGAGGCTGTGAGCAAACACAAGTGAAACAGTGCGGTCATTACCGTATCAGATGCATTATACCGCCCTCTACTGGACAGGGAGACAAATAGATGAATATGAAGCTGTAAAAACCACAATAAATCTTTTACAAATGCCATTTTGTCCACTTTGTTCATTTTAGTGTTTTATTTGCTGGATTAATATTTTACTTTTATTTACACTGAATGACACTTGACAAAATACCAGTATTTACCAGAATTTATTTCACATTACTTACTTTGTAAGTTGTAGAACATAACTTTTTTAATTATTCAATTAAATATATCTTATACAACACTATGACTAAAAACGAAACAGAATAAATAAATACACATGTAGACAAAATTCTGAATAAAGCATATAAATAATAATAATAAAATAATGACAAATATTTAAAGTCTTGCTGTTTTTATTCAAGGAGTGTACATATGGGCAATGGTTTCAGTCAGTAAGGCCTTAAGTTGTGCTTTCTGTTAGAAATGTACTTTTATATTAGTGCTGTCATTAATTGCATTCAAAATACAAGTTTGTGTATATAATATATGTGTGTGTACTGTGTATAATTATTATGCATTTATAAATACACACATGCATATATATATTTAAGAATTTTTATATTTATATATTAAATTTGTATATTTATATATAATATAAATTATATAAATATATATATATGCAAATATCTCTGTGTGTGTATATATATGTATATATATATATATATATAAATACACAGTACACACACTTATAGGCTATTATGTAAAAAAACTTTTTAGAATGTGATTAATTGATTTGACAGCACTGTTTTGTATACATGCAGTGTAACAAAAGTTGTGTAATTAGTTTGAAATAGATATAGTAATAATTAAATTTTATATATATATATATATATATATATATATATATATATATATATATATATATATATATATATATAATTTAAGCATGCAAAAATAAATTTTTCACCATCAAAAAAATGTTCATCTTAAAATATAACGGAGTGAACAAAAAAATTAAAATAAATGTAAAGCAGCTTCAAGGAAATATTTGGACTACAAAGCGATTCAATTTATATATTTTTCCAGTTTTTGACTTGCTGGATAGAATCAATGGAAACGTCTAATTTTGTTTTGGGTTTTACAACCTAAAACATTTATAATTTACATGCGTCTTGTCAGTGTACAAGGGAAAGAGGGCGGGGCGTATTTGCCTACGCTGCCGTTCATTGGCTAGGGCGGCTGACATTCAGCCTCCGTGAGCGACTTTACGCGTTTCCTGCGGGTGTCCGCTTACACTTTAAACCACGTGACCCTCCCTATATCAACACACGGACGCCATTAATATTAAAGACAGACACGGAAAATCAGAGGTGAGTTCACACGGAAGTGATGCCAATCGGAGCATTTTAACACGATGAGATTTGGTGCGCTTTAACGGGTCGCGTTTGGTAAGTGGTAACGTTAATAAAAACGCTTACGGATTAATTACATTCGTTTACTCAAACGAGCTTTATGCTTCTTGTATTTACGAAGTGCCCTGGCTAACAAAAACAAGGCCTAGACATCTGGCAGAGTGCTGGTTTATTAATGCGACTGGCTCCTGGGATCACATGCAACCTACAGCTTCTAGTTTAACGGGTCAGTGGTGCATGTCACGAACATGTCTTTTGTTGAACGCGTTGGGTTAACGTTAAATCACTCAGCCTTATTGGAGCAAAAGCTTTTGTACAGGATAAATACTCCGTGTTTACCTCCTCTGTGAGCCATTTGTCTTTTAATGTTCTTGTAACTCGAGAGTTGTGCTGAGCTCATGCAAATCACTGACATCTCACCAGTTTGATCTGCATCAGCTATGGTTTACAGTCATAAGCATGCTGTTTGTCCTGTCAAGTTCAAACAAGACCACCAAACTGGACTTGAATGTTGCGATCTGGAGGCCAGAAAGACATTTTGAGAGATCAATGTTATAATTCACCATTTTGATCTAAAGTATCATTCATGCATGAGTCAAATTTGCATTGGTTGAGACTTAAAATATTTGAAGTACAAACTCAGGCACAGCCCTGAGAACATATGTGATGATAAACTACATTTAGGAACCTCAACTAAAAGCATGTAGGCAGTAACTTAAATGTCTCCTAATTGTATTAGGTGTACCATTTAGCGTGATATTTTTGTTGTTGTTGAGTGTACAAGTCTGGGTTTAGTTTGACAAAATGTTCATGCATAGGGGCGTTTAACTTTTTGTTCTGCCTTCTGTTACATACACGACCTGATGTTAATGTTTGTCTCGCTGTAATTTTTCATCCCCTTTTTTGCAAAATGAAGTTGGGATGTTGATCTATGAAAATGTACCCCAAAACTAAAATGGGCGTTTTAGCTCCTTGTATGATTTTCTTCTGTCAAACACAAAAGGAGAAGTTTACCAGACTGTCTGTACTTCTCATTTCCGCACAATATAAGTAAGTAAAGACCACAGCAAAATTCAGTCTCTTTCTAGAACAAGGCTGTTGTATGGCTTAGAATACAATATAGTGCAGATTATGGTGTTTGTTTTGTCCCTTTTGTTGTATGGAAGAGAGCAGCTCAGACATTCAGAAGAAAGTTTTAAATGATGCAATAAATCATCAAACAAAATAGCTTGGTACAACAATTCATACAGTAAGTGTTTGAATACTTTGAAGCCCACTGTATGTTTTCAACAACATTCTTGATCCAAATCAGTATACATTTCAAGTACATGCTTCGGCCTGTAATATCCCCTGTCTGACTTGCTCTTTTTCTGCCTGACACCTGACTGAAGCAGTGATTTCATGCCTTCGAGTTAAGTTTAGCAGCGTTCTCACTTGGCAAATGTGATTTGGAAAAAGCTTGACATACAGCAGAGAGCTTTCATTGCAGGAAGGTGCTATTTTGATACTCTACTGTAGAGAGGAGGGTATTTATAGTTGGCTTGATGAAGGGTGCAGTAGGAAGATGTATATGGAGGTTTACAGAGGGGGTAAGGCGGTTTTATATCATAACACACCAGTAGAGGTGGTCTGTATTCTCTGCATTTAAGACAACAGTGCCAGTGGCTCCCCCACTTCCCCCAGGGTTATTGATTATTGGTCATATGGGACTGTACTCTGGGACAGTAAACTCCACTCTTGATGGCAGTAAAAACATTGTTTAGGTTTACATTTTAGCTATTTTTACTCATACTTTGCAAGTTTTGTATGAACTAATCCCTCAAGTACTACTTTTACTTACTCTCGTATTGTTCCAAAACCATTTGACTGACTGTTTCATGACACATGAAAGGATGAACCCAAAAATGAAAATTGTCATTTACAGGTCGTTCCAAACGTTTTTATAGCTTCACTCGTGTTCAACGTTTTCTGAACACGAGTGAAGCTATACCAAAAAAAAAAAAAAAAAAAAAAAAAAATCTTCTATAATCAGAATTTGCATGCTTCAAAAGACAGTGGAAAATATTCAGTTTACAAAATAATAAAGTCTAGTGAATGGACATGATTGAATCTCATGATGTACAGCTTAAATTTAGTCTCATCATTGCACATTTTATAGAGGACATCAAATATGGTAAACAGAAGCTCAACAGTACTTGACTCTTGAAAACAAACCTCACTGGTTCTCGTGTCAAACATGTTTGAGCTTCCGTTTGCCATTTTTGATGTGCTCTATGCATGTGCGTTGATCAATCTGTTTATGCAATTAAAATCTTTTAATCATATAAAGCAATCATGCCCCTTCAGAAGACTTGAGGATTAATAAGGATTATTATACAGCTCTGCTTGTATAAATTACTCTTACAATGTCTTTTTGTACTGTTTGACACATGTAAATTCTGGGGGGGCAGAGTAACGAGAGAAATATAAAAAATTAGAGATGCGCTAATGTATCTATTTATTAATGTATATATTTGTTGGCGGATTTTTGTTCACTTTAAACCATCGGCATATCGGCTATAGCGTGCAAAAGCCAGATATTACAAACTGATTGGGAAGTTTTTTTTGTGTGCACTCTTCCGGTAGGCCACGTCTAAGCCCCCGGGCTAAAAAAAAAAACCTGCAGTGGCAACAGTGTAAAGGTAAACCAATTCCGCAGGAAAGCTGCATTTCTAAACCTTTTAGAAATAAAGCGCTTGTGCACCAGTATATTGGATCCATGCGGCTCTTAAAGTGACAGCAGCCTAATATTCCTGCTGCACTGCTGTCTGTAGCTACGTTTACATGGACACTTTTTGCTTCAATCTGAATGAAATCATTCTGATTGATTGAATCCGAACGTGTTTACATGGATGCTAAATAGTGATTGGTTGATGTGCGCGTTTGTCACAAGCTTCTAATCGGATTTAATCTTTTGACATGCGCACACGACTATACAGAGTTTCCTGCTGTTGTTGCTTACTAACCATTGTCCTTTGTTTTAAAAAGCACACTTAATATTTTTCTATTTCGGGTCCTAATTAGGCGACGTCGAGGACATGAACCATTATGCCGTGCTTCTTATATTTATATATGCCCATTCCAGCACCCAAAACAAGGTGTCTGAGGATAACAGTCCGAAATAAGGACTGGTGGGACGTTGTCCTGCTCCACTTCACAGATGACAAGTAGAAAGAGAATTTTTAGAATGACAGAACAATCATTTATAACATCATTCAACAAAAAACAGTTTGTTCCGCATGTCATTATGCTATTTCTACGTCATTGTTGCACGTGCAGTACTTTACTGTTTAGGTTTTCAATCCAATCGGGTGTTTACATGCCCTCTCGATAGGATTACAAAAGGAATAAACCACCCCTTACAATTTGAATTCAATTAATCAGATCTGGCCAATTAATTCCAGTTGATGACTTTTTTTTGTTGTTGTTCAGATTATGTTAGTGATTATGATCAGGGTTCTATGAGTCCATGTAAACGCAGCTTGTGTTAATGCTAATCAAACAACAAAAGACAAAAAGAAAAAAATTGCTCACTAAACTTTCCAATAAGGATTAATATACATTTTAATTTATACAGTGAAGAATATGAACATTTTGATTACTTTATTTCTGTTCCTGAAAACTACTGTTAGACCTAGCTGAAAAGGTTATTTAATATGTATCTTTGTTCTGTATGCATTTATTTTAGCCTGTTGAATGTTAAATAGATCCGATCCATGTTCAATAAAATTTCTGATGATGCTGCAATAAACCTGCTAGTATACCGTAATGCATGCGTTTTTGAACTTGGCTAATGTAAACCATGATAAACACTAGTCTATTTTAATGACACAAGTTACATGTTTGTGTTCCAAATATGAACAAAGTCTAATAGGTTTTGGAACATCACACTTTAAAAATTTGCTGGTTGTTCTTTACTGTGTAATTACAATGAATGGAGTCTGAAGGAGTCAAGAAAGTCATACAAGTTTGGAGCAATGCGATTTTGAGTACATGACAACTATTCCTTTAAAACCATCATACTGCTGGAGGCAACTTGTAATGCGTGACAGGTAATGGAAGTACATGACAAAAGACATAGCTGAAACATCTCATTACCAATCCTGTTTTTAAATGGAATTTAGCAATGACTGCTGTCATGGGTATGCAGCTGTAACATTATGTCTCTCTCTGTCTCTCAGGGTACAGTTCAGAGATGGATTCGAAGTCTCGTCGGTTTCCGTTTGCTGTCTCCAGCTCTTCCTCACTGTCATCGCCCTCCTCCTCTTCATCTTCAGCTCTCAGTGCGAGTCGGCTCTATGGCAGAGGGACCGTCTTGGGAAGAGAGCGCTTTGGCAGGGAAGCTTCTGTCAAGTTAGACTCCGACTATCAGGTATTACAGTGACTACGGTTGTGCGATATTGACGAGAAAATGATGTGCAATACCTTGCTAAAGAATGCGATACGATATTGCTATTAGTCTGTAAAATCTATTTAAATTATATAAAAAACATTATTTAAAAACGGAGAATGGTTTATGTGTTTCACATTCTTTCTGGGAAAAGAAAGCATCGCTACAATTTCTGATAGTGACCAGCAGTGTTTTAGCAAAAATTAATGTCACAAATCTGACAATATAATTTTAACATCAATGGAAACAAACAAAAAATGTAATGTCAATATTTAAATACCAAAAACTCTTCGCTTGACTTAGTAATGTATAATTATATCAACCTAAAACTTAACATCAAGAACAACAAAGACACCTGAACTAGGGGTGGACGATTATTTTTGTTATTTTAATTTATCTTGGTTATTAAAAATAAGAACTAAAAACAGTAGTGTTCACTAGGGATGAGTCACGATTTTCGAATATTTGATTAGTTGATTTAATTACAGAATATTGAATAGGTTGTGCGATTTATCGTCTAAAAAAATCCCCATGTTTTCGGTGCTGATGTGGTGGTGACTCGTTCATTTTAGGCTTCTCCTTTTTATATTTTAGACATTCATTAAAATCAATTATATTGCGGTGTTTGATCATGAGCTGATGAGCTGCTTTCGTTGAAGTGATTTTGTTGAATGTGCATCTAGCGCGGGAATTGAAGATCGGATTTATATTCGTTTTGCGGAGAGGTGTAAGGTAAGACAAACTGTGTGTTTTTAAAAAAAATGTAGTTTATTAGTAGATTGTATAGCCCGTTTCGTTTGCGAGCAGCATCAGCCCATGTCAAAAACGCCTTTTTACTGTGGTGGTGATAGTAAACATATAAACTAACATTGTGATATGCTTGAAGTGTTTTATATCTATTGACTTTATTATAGGCAAGTCAAGTGTTGATTTGAGAGGCTAAATTGATCAAACGTGTTTAACTCCCTGTCGGCCGCTTGCTCGTCACTTTAAAAAAACAAAAACTTTAATTTAACAAACAAATGCTCCAAAAAATGTTCTAAATTAACTTAATAAAGAAACTAAACTAATTATAACTACTTTGACATTAAAAACAAAGCTGAACTATTTTAATGGCTGCTACAGTGTGTAATCGGGAGGATAAAAAAAAAAAGTGTGAATACACTGGGTCACACTCTCTCTGGGTCATATCTAAGGTAAATCCTCAACACTATCATCCCTTGCGTTATTGAACTAATGACATTGTAATCTGCTAAAACGCATGCGTTGGTTACTTTTCTTCCTGAACAAGTGCGTTGCTCACACGCACACTGACTTGCATGGCATATAACGGTTATGGTAACTTGGGGCGATGTCAAATAACAGTCAAATGTTTCAGCATGTTACAATAATTATATGGCTTGAGTTAATATAGCCTGTTAACGTACACTGTTCACAATGTTGAAGTAGCCTATTAAAATCATTCAGATTGCGTGCGGTTTCGATATGTTGTGCAGCCCTAACAATAACTCATTCATTTCCATAATGTCCATGTTCACACCCATAGGTAGTGTGGCTTTAGTCTCTTTCACTAGATCGCTAATATCACAACTGACTCATCACCCCTCCTGCTGAACCAGTCACCCAGAATTCCATATTTTATTCCTGTGTAACCCAGTGTGGTTATAGGAGTGTTTCAGGTTCAATACAGGTTTTGTAGTTCTGTTGACAGCATCTTTGATATGATATTGACTGCCACAGAAAATAATTTGACTTGTCCTTTAGATTGAATGAAAGTCAATAGGGGCAATATGATTCATGAGTTATGCACAAAGCAATGATATTCATGATGCGTTTTTACGAGTGTAAAAAACAAACATTGGTTTGGCAAAATGTTCATATAATTTTGAAAAAAATTGCAAAATGCCCCACTAGACAATTAGGGTTACAAAATTTCACGACATTTGTTTGATATAGTATTAAAATGAGCTTAGTTCGTCACACAAATATATTTGGAAAATTACATCTTTCAACCAGTAAGGATATAGCCATGAAAAGTTAAGACATTTTACTGTTTATAGCTTTAAAATGCTGTAATATTCATAAAGAAAAACTGTACAAAAAATATAAATAAATAAAAAATTAGACCATGAAGAAATGGCTCAGAAAACAAGTAAATTGAATTTGTTGATTAGGATCCATTTTGTGAGAACAATAGAAAATGTTTTACCCTTAATGACCAGTGTTGCATATATATATTATTGTGTATATATGTAACTCTTGTATTTTTGTAATTCAGTTTTTGCCATGAAGATGGCCACGGATGCATTAACTAAAACTATACGGATTCTGATTGCTACGCTTAGAAAAATTGTCTCAAATTTACGTACAATAATTTTCAGGGCAAGCCTTTTAACATAACTACACTTATACAAATAAAATTAAGTTGTTAGGCATCTAATGCGCTTTGTAAGTGGATACTTTTGTTCCAAAAGTGTTAATTGCACACTAAAATTGTCGTTGCTACATGTCAGTGTCAGCTGCTGTTATGTAGTGTTAGTGAAAGTTAGATATTTGCTTTATACAATATATAGCAAAATATTAACCTAAGGCAGACTCTCGTGCTCTCTCCCTTTTTTACTTTGTAAGTTGATTTGTTTTCTCCACCCTTTCAGTCAGCAAACCTTCATGAAAATTCTAGAAGCATGAGAGAGGCACTATGGAGATTGCTGTGCTACTACTAGCTCTATTAGCATCTCATTTTCCTCGTGCTGCCGGAGCTGTGGAAAGATCTTCGTGTTACACTGCTTTGGTTCACTGGGCTTTTTTTAGTGCACACTAGATTCCTGGCCCCAGTGTATCTCGTCAACCTGTCAAGGTCTGTCTCGCTAGATAAAGTTACTGAAGCTCCCAGAGTTGTTTTTGACTCTCCAGAGTTTTTTTTTTTTTTTTTTTTTTTTTGAAGATCACATCTGAGAACTTGGCTACATCACTACATTAGCCAGTGTTGAAGTGGACATTAAACAACGTTGGCCACAATCAGCTCGTCCATATATAGTTTGCCACAGGGGATTTCTCATCATAACAAAGCAGTAAAACAACCCATATGCTTTAGAAAGGAAACCATTTGCAGAGGCTTTGTGATTGGCTGCTTTAGTCTGAATCTTGGCCCATACTTCTTTTATGATGTAGAATAAACAGTAGTTGAATCTGTCAATAAGTTAGTCTCTTCCTGTCATGTTTATGTTCTGACGTCCATGTGCGGTGTTCATTTTTCATGTTTCCTGTGTGTTCCAGAGCTCCCGTCTGCTGAGCTCGCCGAGAGCTTACAGTTCAACTGAAAGCCGTCACACAAACTGGATGCTCTCTACTCCTATCTCCCTTTCCTCTTCTTCCTCTTCTTCATCTTCCCGTGATCGATCATGGACAGAATCCACCAGTGGGGACAGAGGCAGACTTGTAAATATCACTTTTACAAAAATATATACACAAACTAATATATATGTATATGTATGTGCTTTTTAATAATTCAGTGTATAAAAACTGTCTTGATTATTATTGCTATTAGTAGCATTAGAATTTTTATTACATTTAAAAGGGTTTTTAGATGACTATGAAGCCAATCAATTTTCAATTCTGACTTTTTTAATGGTTAATTTTGTCTCCCTCAATTTAATGTTTGTGGTGTTTTGAACCATCAGAACGTGTCTAATGTTTGTGCATAGCTATAAGACCGGTTGTCTGAAGTTCTTTTAGTTTCACAAAGTGGCAAAATATGTACCTTCAATATGAAATTGAATGCTGTTATAATGAACAAGTCATGGAATATTGACTATGTCAATATGGGCCACATTTGTATGTAAACAACTTCACCATTAAAAAATCTGATTTAAGCAGAATTTGGCTCTTTTGTGACCTGAACGTTTGACATCTGACTGCCTGTGTTTGTGCATTTGCATTTCAGACAGACTCTGAGAGAAGACTGGGAACCTACTGTGGACTTCTTGGCACGTCCCAAGACAGCGAGTCTAAAAGAGCAAAACTTTCATACACAAATAGAACAGGATATTTCAGATCCCCATCCACATCTAAACCTGCCAACTCCTACTCTACTTTAGGAAGTATGTCACAGTAAAAAGTATTTGCAAATATTTTAAATGTGGCTTAAGAGTCCAAATACTATAACTATAGTTAATATTAAGCATCTTTTCAATGTATGGGTTAACACATTGCTCTTGTCTTTTAGATTCTTCGTGGAAAACCACCATTAGTCCTTTGTCTAGATCATCCTCATCCTCATCATCTTCATCCACTCCATCAGAGGGTCCTTGGGCCCGCAGGGATTTGGAGAAGAGGGGGGATTTAGGACTGACCTCTCTGGCGGAATCTAATTACCGGCCTAGTGGACTAACATCTTCACTGTGTATGTGCACAAGTTTTATACAGACACATTCATCCACTACCACTCTTTTTCTATAGTGGTTTCTTTCTCTAATTGGCTCTAGGCATAATTAGATGACTTTAAGTTTTCATCCATATATACACGTTTTGGGATGTTGCCTAAAAATTCTGTGTGAAAACACTGAATGCAGATGAAAATTTCAAAATGCTTGCCTTAGCTTTCATTTATATAGATGATATTTTTATTTTATATTGTAATGTGTGCTATTAAGTACCACAAGTTTTGCTCTTTTGAACACATGGGATTGAAAGCAGCTTTATTTGCAAATATCAAAATTATAAAATATCTCAAATGTATTGCCATTTCTTCCAACATTTTATGCCCACATTTGTATAATGTAGAAGGTTGTAGCCCATCATGGTAACTGCATTTCTTTTTGTGCTTTAGACCGTTCAGAGCGTGTTACATCCACCTATGCACAAGGTGCTCGACCCAAAGAGAGTCAGTACTCATCCCACCGAGAGAACAGTTCATCTAGTCGCCGTATCCAAGCAGAGTACCTCCCCTCTCCTCTGGAGCGCAGCTCCCATAGGCCAACCACAGAATACCAGTCTGGACCGTTCTCTCGCGATACACCACGCTCCAGCTCTAGCTCTACCAGAACCTCCACTTCTAGCTCCACCAGAACCTCCACCTCTGTGTTGGACCCGTCCCATCTATCATCCTGGAGCTCCACCCCTTACACACCCCTTACTGGCTGTAGCTCCAGCCCACCTTCATCTAGCCCTGCCCCCACTCCCCTTCCTGCTCAGAATGGCGGCGACTCGGATGGCAGACGAACAACCAGGCGCTTGCTATCTCGACTTTTCTCCCGACGCTCCAGTCAGGAGTCAAACTCCACTGCCAGCTCTGCCTCTGATTCAAGGTCATTTGACTCTAGCCCAGATGAAGCACTGCCCTCTGAAGCCCCTCCTCCAGTCAGTAGAGAGAATATGGAAGCAGAGCTGAGGAATTCGGACCCCATTCAGGCATTTTCGTTCTTGCGCAGACGTGGACCATCTCTTGCTCCCGTCCAGGAGAGTGCTAATGTAGAACCCGAACAGGAATCACTCAGGCCTCCAGCGGGCCTGTCCTGGCTGAACTGGAACCGCTGTACCCCACTGTTCTCTCGTCGCAGGAGGGAAGGGCGTGACGAAAGCGTCCGCATGGGCCCTCAGCGTTCACCCCAATTCCCTGACCGAGATGGCCGTAAAACGCCTGACCAGGGCATACATTGTGACGACGACGATGATGATGACGAAGAATATGAGTCCTCAGAGGGCGCTGCAGCAGCAGGTGCTGGAGCCTCGGGTCTCTCTGCATCGCTGCTGCAGGACGGAGCGCATCTGGCAGGACGGAACCATGGCATTGGCAGGGTGATGACCAGCCCGCTCTTCCGTATGCCTGAGAATGTAATAATTGGTGTGGGAGTAGGGGCAGAGGGGAGGAGTCAAACTGATGAGCAGGCAAAAGACAAGCCCATCCCCTCCAGAGACCCAGAGAGACTGCGGAAGATTCAGGAGAGGTCAGAAGGCAATTTGAACTATGTCTGGGTATTGTGTAGAATGTTCTGTTTGTCCATGCATTTAAAAAAAAAAAAAAAAAAAAAAACATTACTGTAAATATGCGGTCACATTAGCCAAATTTTGCAAGAAAAAAGGACCATTGTCTGTGTAGTGTAGTGATGTATGCAGCACAACTCCCACAGAAGTAGCTTTTCTGTTGGTCAACAGCAAATCTGTGTGGGGAAATCTTTCACCCTACCCAGATCGTGTAGATTACTATTGAAATAACTGGATTTCACCCGAGGAAATTCAGAACAATGGTTAACCTGACCGCATGTTAAAGGGTTAGTTCTCCCAAAAAATTTAATTAGTCATTAATTGCTCACCCTCACATCGTTCCAAACCCGTAAGACCTTTGTTCATCTTTGGAACACAAATTTAGATATTTTTGATGAAATCTAAGCGCTCGCTGACCCCTCCATAGACAGTTATTTAATTAACACGTTCAAGGTCCAGAAAGGTAGTAAAGACATTGTTAAAATAGTCCATGTGACTACAGTGGTTCAACCTTAATTTTATGAAGCGTCAAGAATACTTTTTGTGTGCAAAAAACAAACAAAAATTATGCCTTTATTCAACAATTTCTTCACGTCTGTGTCCATCTCCAACGTAGTTGACGTTGGCCAGCTCCTGCGTCTGCATCACACGCATGCGTAGCTCTAACATGACTTGAAAGCACTGGACTGTATTTACTACATCAACCGCGTAGGAGACTGACGCAGACATGAAGAAATTGTTGAATAAATGTTTATTTTATATATACATTCCATTCAGAATATATTTTTCTGGGCCTTGAAAGTGTTAATTAAACAATTGTCTGTGGAGGGGTCAGAGAGCGCTAGGATTTCATCAAAAAATATCTTTAATTTGTGTTCCGAAGATGAACGAAGGTCTTGCGGGTTTGGAATAGGCTTGCTGTGATAGTCGGGGTTAACGGTGTTCATGCTGCCCACCGCAGCACCACCCCCACCCCCACCGTAGTTTAGATTTTTATAGTAATAAAATCATTTAGTTCAGTTAGAGAACAGACACTACAATTAAACTGAACGTGTCTGCTCAATACAGCATGAGCCGAACGAGAGTCGCTGCACAAACGCAGCAGGAGTCAGATTTCATTCATCACGAGAGCGAAGAGCTGACAGACAAGATGATCGCGGAAGATTTGGTTTCAAAGCGAAATGTAAAAGTGCCTATTTAAGTGAGTTTGTCATTTGTACTGTTTTGTTGTTGTGTTTTTCGTTAAGAATAATAGACTAATGAACCCACAATTCAAGCAATCCTCCCCCGAATTGGTGCTAATTTTAAACCGAAACTAAATTGAGCAAATTGAGCCGTGCGCATTTTACTTTCGGTTTAAAATTTATCGATTTGAAAAGCCCCCGCCGGTGATACTGGTTTTATTGGTGTTGTCACACGTCGATTAACCGGTGGGAAAATTTCTTCCCCATCACATCCCTAGTTTGGAACAACATGAAGGCGAGTAATTAATAGCAGAATTTTCATTTTTGGGTGAACTGACCCTTTAAAGGCCCATTCACACCAAGGATGATAAAGATATTGGGTCTCCTCAGAAGAACAGAACGATATTGTGCACTTGTGTGGACACTATTATATATCGTTGTAGTTGTCATTCTTGGTGTGAATGGGCCTTAACTTTTTTTTTTTTTCTTTTGTTTATGGTAATTTCAAGTTTCACTCAGTAATTCAAGATGGTTGATATGGCAGATGTCTGTTCAAACATTTTTGAAAAATGTTAATTTTCAGGACGATTGAGAGCATTGTTTTTCAACTAAACTTTTTTTTTTTTTTTTTTTTTGTGAAAGAGATGCAATGAAATGTTCTAGTGTTTGTATTGAATGAGACGGGGTTCAATAATAAGGATTTTTTTTTTTTTTTTCGAATATATATTTTTCATTAAACCTTAACTTTTCTTCACCAAGAATATTGTTAGACGACCCTGGCTGCAAATTACATTTGCTGCTGCTAGGGTGCGTCTAGATTTCTCGGCTAATAAATCAGTAGACTTTACCAAATTTGGTGTTTAAATTTATAGTAGGCCTACATTAAAAACATGCATGCATCTGTTGCCTAATACTGCCCACAATTGGCACAACACAACTTTTTCTCAAGTGAATGTGGTTTTGCGTTACACCTAAGTGTTTAGCTTCATCCTCTTCATCCTGAAGATCTTGATTAGCTGGTTCATTTGTGTTTAAGTAGGCTTGGATCTAAACTCTACAGGTTTGAGCACATTTGGTGTAGCAGGAGCACATGTTCACAATTTAGTTTGCTGATTGTTACAACCACACCCTCTTCTTACTTTTAGCCTTCTGTTGGAGGATTCTGATGAGGAGGAGGGTGATCTGTGCCGAATCTGTCAGATGGGGGAGCAGTCGAGTTCCAACCCTCTGATCGAGCCCTGCAAGTGCACCGGCAGCCTGCAGTATGTGCACCAGGACTGCATTAAGAAATGGCTCCGCTCCAAAATCAGCTCGGGTATGGCTGTCTTTTCCTGAGGGCAGAAATAAACTAGTTGTTTATATAGTGTCAATTCATTTGTTTGATCTGCACTGAGAAAGGAACTGCTTTCAAACATCTGACAAGGGGGATTTGGGCTTCATTTCCTGTGCTGTGCAAGACTACTAATGCATAACACCAGCTGAAAGCAGACTGATCAAATACACAAGTGTGAAAATGACAAGACCGGAAGAATCATTTATTTACAAACTTTTGAGATTGAGGCGGTTACTAGCCCTTACAGAGGAATACTGTGGTGGTACCATGGTACAGTCCTGAATTTTTAGTACGTTTCATGAATATGGTACAGTATTTACTTTTAGGGAACTCTTTGGTTCTACTATGGTAATACCAATTGGAAAATGTAAAAAGGTACAAATAAACTGTAGTTCAAAAACTCATGAGGTCTTCATTTTAATAAAATGTGAATTAGGCTGCTGTATTTTTTTTATTCATCCCATATATCTGCTTTGATACACAGGTTCTAACTTGGAGGCCATCACTACCTGTGAACTTTGTAAGGAAAAACTGCACCTAAACATTGAGAACTTTGACATCAATGAGCTCTACAGATCTCATGAAAGGGTAAGTGCATCAAAACGAGATGCAAGCACGTTGTTTAGATTTACTGCTTATAGGAAACATACTTGTGTGAAATTGTGCATGCATATGGGAGTACTTTACCAGTGCATTTGCGAAGTTGGTTATGGTTTTAAAAGAATCTCTGAGGAACAAGAATTACACACCAGCGTGATTTTGTTCCAGATTTTCTGGTGCAATTTGACTGTTTAGACTAATGCAGGGAAAAAAAACAGCAGATGCAATATGCATGTTCTCTCTGACAGTAGGGGCACTTATGAAAGAGCAGAAATACAATGGCACACAAAGCAGAAGTGCACAACTTTACATTTCTGACACTAGATGTAGAGGAGAAAGGAAGTCAAACAGACGTTCAGATTTTTGTGTTTATCAAACAACGGCAAATACAAGAGTACAGAGACAAAAGAGCAGATCCTGGATTCTTCTGCAATTCACTATCATTTGGCAGAATACGCTGACTTGGTGATGGTCACAAACATAGTTTTATTTAACTGCAGACTTTCTGGGCATGTGACCAAAAGCTGAATTTTATTGGTGCAAATTTTTTCCTTTCCTCTTTGTACTAAAATAGTTCGGACTAACACAAAAGGGCTTGTCACACTTGAAATGGTTAACCCTGGGAGGGGGGGTCGTCTTATATTCGCAGTATAGACAAAATCGCGGGGAAAGGGAGAAAGCGGGGGAAACAGTAGAGGGCGCCAACACGATAGGCTACGTAATTAGTGATAGTGTTGTGAATTAAATAAACCGTAAAGTGCCGCCATGGAGTCGAGTCTTGTTTCCCGAAACCATAGTTCCAACGAACATTCACAAACAGCATCGCACAGTTGTGTGGTTGCAACAACAGCTCTCGACCTGTGGTTAGACACAGTTTCTTGTTTACATGATGTGGATTTAATAAATCCTTATCTTGAGCAAAATAAGTAAGCTGGTTTTCAGTACAATCTGTATCTTATTTCGAATGCATACAAATGTTGTTTATGCCTTAAGTTTGTTAAGAGATTTAAAGCACTGTTTCTGAAGAGTGCACGTGCGTACGTGCTCTAGTACATAATAACGAGCCTATGATTGAATCTGGAAATAAAGCAAAATAACTGAGAAAAATCTGAATTAGGCCTACTCATCAGATGCCATGTCCGTAATTTAGGCTATAGCAAAAAATCTAACATTTATTCAACCTTCAACGGATTCATTAAAGGAGGTTATTACTCCACCACCTGCATGACATCATTAACCAACGTGGTTGAACGGCAAATTTGCGACAATGGCTAGTTGATCTCTTCAACGATGCAAGATTCAACATTCAAGAGTTTTATTTGTCACATACACAGTTATATACAGAATATACAACCGGCAGTGAAATGTAAACAGGTCCGCTCCATGGACAGTGCAAATTCACAGTTAAAAACACAAGGAAGAAATTATAATAGAAATAGGATATATAAAAAAAAAAGTTCTGTCTGTCTGTCTGTCTGTCTGTCTGTCTGTCTGTCTGTCTGTCTGTCTATCTATCTGTCTGTCTGTCTGTCTGTCTGTAGAATTATAAATAATCAAGTCAAGAGAGAGAAATAAATAATCAAGTCAAGAGAGAAAAAAGGTAACAAATAAGGATAAAGTGGAATAAAATAATTGAAGTAGACTTTGCAGTGAGTAAACTGTAGACTTATAAATATGTGGTTAACAAATGTATAAGAGTATAATGTGCAAACAGTACTATGGTAGTCAAGCAGTGAGTAACGTCGTTGTACAGGAAACGCACCCCAGGTAATCTTGCTTCATGTCATACTGCTTATACTTTTCCCAGGGTTAACAATTTATCCTGGGTATTCATACGCTGATGTTTCACACTGTACATTTCTAAACCCTGGGTTAACATCCAGTGTCATTTGATTGGATGAGCGCTGCACATGAACTGTTTACATAAAGGCTCTAGCAGTGCGCAATTACACTTAGCTGGCTGTACTATAAATTTTTTTCTGAATGGACATTTCAGACTCTAAAGGTATAAATGAAACTGTCCAATTGATGCATTTTCTGTTGCCATTCGATCTTTTTCCTATGAAACACTGAAACAACCATGACACATGTAAATATAAGGCACGTGATTGGTTGTGGGTGTCTAATCATAACATTCTAAATAATACAGCATAGTTTCATGGTGCAGACGTTTGGCACTGCGATATGGGGTTAAAGGGATAGTTCACCCAGAAATGAGAATTCTGTCATTTAGTCACACTCAAGTTGTTCCAAACCTGTATACATTTCTTTCTTCTGCTGAACACAAGAGAAGATATTTGGAATGTTTGAAACCAAGCAGATTTCTGCAGCCATTGACTACCATAGTGGGGAAAAAAATACTCATAGCCCCTAGTAACCCAGCTTCTAAATTAAACGATACCTGGGGTTAAAGTCGGGGTTTCAACTACGATAACCTGGGGTTAAGCGCATTGTGGAAAGTCCTAAAGAGTTGCATGTCATCCGTGCAACAGAGACGTTAACAGAATAAATTGCACCATGTGCGTGCGTGCGTGCGTGTGCGCGCGTGCGCGCGGAGTGGCAACAATTTCCCCACTGCGCTCTAAGCATTCAATAATCACTCTGCTCCGGGTTCACCATTCCTCGCTCCCTGATATCAGAAACACAGCTCCATCTTCGCTCCCTGAGGAAATTTGCGGCTGTTTGCTTTGAAATATCACAAAAGTTCTGTTTATAACAAATAAATGCTACTAGGAGAATGGTTTCAATGTGGTTTATTGGAACAGTAGTGTGCAAATGGTTTTTTTATTTTTATTTTTTTCTGACATGCCAAGCTTATTAGGCTACATGGTTGTCAGCAATAAAAGTTAAATATCATTGCTGCTTTTTGCAGTGCAGAGTTTGTTTGGAAAGATGAAAATAACTTTTCGTCAGTTATTTTATCTACAGGCCGCGTTAGATTTCTGCTCATTCGAAATCAGATATAGTTAAATAGCTTTGTAAGATTACATTTGAATGCATTCGTGCGAGAGCAGTTGTTGTTGTTGTTGTTGTTGTTGTTGTTGTTGTGTTTTTTTTTTTTTTTTTTTTTTTTTAAGTGCTGTTTCAAATGTGCTTTCAGTTTTACCCGATCATATTCAGTATCTGGAAGGTACAAAAAGAATTCCTTGAACTATAACTTCTTGCTCCGGTCCATCGCGTCATAACCTTCACATTCCTTCTGATTTGAGTGATCCATCGATATCAATTCTAAATGTTTAACATGCAAATTCTTGCTAAAAATGCAGTTATATTATGGGCTGTTCATTGGCATGAATTATACTCGTGATTGAGCGGTACTGGATCGCTGGAACGAAGGAAACACAGGGTCAAGACAGGTTTTTTTTGTTTTAAGTTGAACTTTTTTAACTTTTAGAACGCAGTGTTGTGTGATGCTGTGAAAGGCGCGAGATGCGAGTGCAATTGTCAAACATCTCTGACAGCCCCTTAAAATCAGAACTAGACTCTGAACATGTTCCTTATTACAGAGCCTTCATTTAAAATACTATAAGCAAGTAATGTTCACATCTATCTGTTATGATTCGTAGCTTTAATTTTGTTTGTGTGGTGGATTCTTCAGTCAGAGTATGAGTTCATCAGCTGTGGGCTGTACCTGGTGGTGCTCCTGCACCTGTGTGAGCAGAGGTTTTCTGATGTCCTGGGTGCAGTCAATGATGCTGGGGTAAGCCTTCCACATCTTTCCTGTATTACTTTGTTCATTGTCTTATGTTAATTCATGTCCAAGTACAGTACAGTACTTTGGCTCGTGTGACAAGTCACGTAATATAGAAGTGATTTGTGATTTGAAACCCAAAACATTCTCCCCTCTCTCGCTCAGTTTTTCAACTTGGCGAGAACTCTACATGAACACATGGACAATCTTGAAAGTACGTTATGACTTTATTTATTTTGGTACTGGACCATGAAACCTCTAAACCTTGTTAGTTAATTTATATAAAACTTGATATCAACTTCTTCTTTTAAGTGCATGGGTAAGTATATATTATAAACCCAGTGTTGGTTTTCGTATTAAATGTGAAAAATTGTGTACTTTTATTTTACATGGATGTAGTATAAAATGTAAACAAATGTTAAGATTTGTTTGCATGACATTTACTATATTTGTTCCACTAACATAGTGAGTTATGATTGGCAAGAATCACCAATGCCTTGGTGTTAATGCTTGCTTACATTTAATTATGCATGAGAAGGTGGCATTTGTCCCCTGTCCCTCCTGCCTTTCAGGTTTTGAATGTTTCTGCTTATTTCTTCTGTTTGCACTCACAGGTTCATATGCAGAATCTGATGAAGATGAGGTGGAGGACAGCAGACCGTCCATTGACTTCTGTGACTTGGAGGATGATGAGGACGAGGAGGAAGTTTAATCGGTTGGCAGGGAGGAAGGAGGCACGGCTTAGCAGTTTCTCGCAGTCTCCTCCCACTTGCTGTTTTCGACCCTTGTCCTCCTGTTTAAAGTGACTTTAGCCAACATCTGATTGGCAGCGTAACCACTGTCCCTAGCCTATCACAAGGCTTTCATAATATGCAGTTGATTTAAAGTTTATGGGAGCTGTTTGGATCCTGTTACGATTATTATTATTATTATTATTATTATTATTATTATTTTTTTTTTTTTTTTTTTTCTTTCTGTTTTGTATCAGATTGGTGAGCACTCTAAAGCTTTCAGTTTAAAAAAAAAAAAAAAAAAAGTCCGGTGAACTGTTGACCACCATGAGTGCTTTAAATAACTATGCTTAGAAGCTGGTTTGGGGAAATAGGATCTTGGAAGATTCATGCTCATAAACTGGTGGAGTTGAGGAACATTCGTCCGCTCATTTATACAGTCGGGCTGCTTGAAAAGTACATGGTGTTTGGTTTCAATTATCTTGATGATTTTAAAAAATAAACAAGACCCTTAATTTCCTGCTTTTTTTTTTTGTTTTTTTTTTTTTTTTTGTTTTTACAATACACTTGTTTACTTTTGAGAATGGGTGAATGAGAAAATGTGGTCACTTTTCTTTCAAGAATTTCTCTTTACAAAGGACCTTTTCCACAGTCTGTTTGTATGTTGTACGTTGTACATTAAAATTATGTAATTCACTTGAATTATTACAATAAAATTGAGGTGTCATGATGCCTCACAAAAATCTGCTCTCTCTTTCAGCTGTCTTGCAGCAAATGAACCATGATTCTGTTAACTACTTTATGATATTATGATAATATGATTTCATGGCTGCATGGTACCATACAGCACAGGTTTATCTTCTAATGAGATAAGTGGGAATTATTTTTATTTTATTTTTGTCTTTGGAACCTAAATAATTTGTTAGCTTCCATTTATGGTATTTAATAGTTTTTAAGTTAATGTAAAGCGTAGAATATAAATTAAGAACCTGCACAAATATAGTGTACAATATACATTATAAACAAAGAGCATATGTGTATAATATAAATGTATTTAATAAATATTTATTCACATTTATATAACTAACTGGTACTATACAAAATAGGTGACAGTGGATGCACTTTATTTGAAGGTGTTGTTACAGTGTAATTTATATATAAGTACTGAGTAATATTAATTAACATGTATTTACTGTAGGGTTTGGTTTAGGGTTAATTGCATGTAATTATGCATAATTTACTCTTATTACTGTGTAAGTATATGTAACGAGGACACTAAAATAAAGTGTCACCAAACATGTATTTTGCTATGTATTAATATTTTTGAATTACGTTATACAAAATTAAAATATATTTGTAAAATGTTTACCTACGCATGAAAATAGCATTGCGTAAGCTTTAACAAAGACCAAAAAACAAAACAAAAAGCAAACACAAAAAAAAAAAGCACTGAGCCAGCAGATGGCATCGCGTGAGCTATGACGCAACACGCGCACCCGCCTGACTCCAGCAGCAGCAGCCTCCTCGGATATTCATCGGTCCAGGTCCACCCGAGAAGCATGATGTGACCGTGACATACACATCCACCCGGGGACAGAAAAACAACAACATTCTCCTTCTCCGTGTCATTGAGTGCAGTTATGTCTGAGACGCCATGCCAGATATTTTGGGGTGTCTGCTCCTCGCCGCGCTGCTGATTTTCTGCGAGGATGGGTACGTGAGGAGAGCGGAGGGTGGGGTGCTCTCCCACGGCCTCGCCTCGCTGTCGGAGGAGGACAATGCCAGCGACACACAGACGTCCCCGGGACAGGGGGGTGCGACGGTGCCGCCATCAGGTAACGGTCAAGGCATCAGCTGGGTTCATCTTCAGCGTCATCTACATCCACAGCATCCGCCATGAGCTCCGCATGCGGTGTGCTTGCAAATAATAGGGATGTTTTCATGATGGGGTACATCACAACAAAGGACATGGGTGCGCTGTTGACCGCTGTGATTGCTGTCTCATAACATTGGCCTGTAACATGCATTACGTATCTATTATTTGTAATCATGCGGAGCTCTTCTACATGGCCATTTGGAGCGAAACCACCTATTTCAGGCTTTTTATATAGGATAGCCATTTCCACATTTTAAAGAGCTGAATAGCTGATATGGTTGAGCTACATTACACTGCTCATCTTGAATATACTGATGTTGCATTTAAGATTTAATGCGAGATTATCTCAGTGCCAGAATCATCCAATACCTTTATGTTTGAGATAGTAGGTCTATAATAAAACTCATTAGGTGTTTAATGTCAGGGGTTTTCAAACTTTTTGATGGCAAGTCCCTCAAATTGCGAAGGACCATTAAACATGAAGGCTAAATATTTTAAAGCTCATTTTAGAAAAATAGTGTGCTATAAATTGATATTATAAATTGTCATCTTACGAAAATCAAATTAAATTATGAAAAATATTATTATTGAATCAAAATATTAATTAAATTATTAATAGTTTTCTGCAGACCCCAGTTTGAAAGCCCATGCCATGTGTCTTAACTATGCGCAGATGGGCACAGATTTTTTAACAGTGCAAAATCCATCATAAATTGGATTTATCATTATTAAATATCGTGGGACTGAAGTTAAGACTTGGTATGGTCCAAAGACATTTCCTATCAAATTCTGTTATTAAACAAATGATTGATACTACATTGCCTTATTTGACTAACATTTACATGAATACCAGCTGTTATATTTGGTATGGATCGAACAGTTTGGTTCTGCCATTATTTCATCCTGGTCATATTGTTGCATTTTGGGCATCTAAACAGGCTCTTTGAGAACAAGAGACAAGGGAAAGAACAAAAGATTTACTTCTTTTTTCAGTATTGTGACATTTCAAAGAGGTTCTTCAAGGTTTCTAAAGTCTCAGCTTTTGATGCGCTCATCCGACATTTGGCACTCTGATCTATTTTTAAGTCACTCTGACTGAGCCGTGGGTCCAGTGGTCATTACTATTTCAAAGCTAAGTGGTTGCCACCAGATTTTACTGTCACCAACCAATTTTACCGGTTTTGGCCAAACTGGTTTTTAATGCGTTGAGCTATTACCTGAACGAACTAATGAACGTTGTTGTATATGCTTAACCTAAAACCCCTTTAAATTGAATTTTATCTAATAATATCTAATTATAGTTTGATGCAAAATTTACAGTTTAAGCCATACCATACACATTTTTTATTAATTCCCACTGAACCTGACCTTATCTCTGTCTCTAGAGTCACTCCTGACACTAAAGATTTGGGTTAAAGATGCGTCTAGCCAGAAGTTCCTGAAAGGAGCTGTGGTGGGTGTGTTCTTGAATGGATCCCAGATTCACTCCAGCCAGACTTTGGAGAATGGAGAGGTCACGGTCACTGTCCCATACCAGCTTGGCCTGACCCTCACTCTGGTGGCCAGCATGGAGGGTTATGTGCTCACCCAGCTTCCTTGGAAAACCACCAAGATGCCCAGTAAGTTCATAACCTCTTAGATGCAGTGTTATTTACTTAATTAAATTAATTTATTGTGTATTTTATATGATTTGATGACATCAGATTGTTTTTTAGGTATATATTAAGAGATAAATATTTTAATTATATATTTCATCTTAATCCATGTATATTTTTGCAAAATACCTCAGACAGAAAAATAAACAGCGAGAAAAAGATGGTGCTGCAGCAAGAAAGCAGTGAATCGATGTGACCTCACCCTGGCTTGTTGTATAACACCCAGCTAGAGCCCTAAAGAAATGACCTTCAAACATATGGAGAAATTCAACTAATGTCATTTTAATGTGAAAAACTTGGCTACTAAAATTAGGTCTGAGTGTTTGTTTGTTTTTTATGTTTTTTCCCTAGTTTTTTCTGTTATTACGATGTCCCTGCGCCCCCAAACTCAAGGGAACATCTGGCTCTTTGAGGATACTGTGCTGATAGCTCGAAAAACATCTGGTATATCAGTTAAAACATTTCTTGCTCTATTATCTGATCCTACTATCCATTTCACTATTTTGAAACTGAGAGCTGTTTTAATTGTTATAACCCATAATTTAATTTTGTACCTCCATATATTTACTGCATATAGACCAATTACTAAATTGACACACTAAATTTCTACTGTTATTATTTATGTATTTATCTTCACATGTATTACAGATCTGTCATTTCAACCGAGTGTCCAGTTTCCCAAAAGTCTCCTCAAACTGTCTGATAACACTACCATCTCCATGTTGTCAGCCTATCTGACAGCTCCAGCCCTGCCAACAGAAAAAGACTCAAATTTCTTTACTCTAAACCTCAATGGTAAAGGAGGTAAGATGAATTTTGGAAAAAAAACAGGATAAAATTCCTATTGCATCTGGCTAAATAATTTAACCAGTTCTCACAATTTGAGTGAATGCTGACTCTCATTGAGATGTTAAGGATCCATAAGTGAGGGGAGTATATTGTAGGGCAGTTTTAGTCAATGAAGTCTACAAGCGTCATTATTGTTTAGACTCAATACTTTATTGATTATTTAATGTTATTGATTACAACATATTATTGATTAGGCAATAGCAGGCCGCTTGGTTACCCAGATTTAAACAAGAGCAAATGTGATGGCACATATTATTGATCCTCTAGTCCAGTGTTTCTCAGTTCCAGCCCTCAGGACATACACTATATTGCCAAAAGTTTTGGGTCGCCTCCCTTTACATGCACATGAAATTTAATGGCATCCCATTCTTAATCCGTAGGATTTAATATGGAGTTGGCCCACCCTTTGCAGCTATAACAGCTTCAACTCTTCTGGTAAGGCTTTCCACAAGGTTTAGGAGTGTATTTATGGGGATTTTTGACCATTCTTCTAGAAGCGCATTTGTGAGGTCAGGCACTGATGTTGGACGAGAAGGCCTGGCTCGCAGTCTCCGCTCTAATTCATCCCAAAGGTGTTCATCAGGTTGAGGTCAGGACTCTGTGCAGGCCAGTCAACCTCCACACCAAACTCGCTCATCCATGTCTTTATGGACCTTGCTTGGAAGGGGCCATCCCCAAACTGTTCCCACAAAGTTGGGAGCATGAAACTGTCCAAAATGTCTTGGAATGCTGAAGCAGTAAGAATTCCTTTCACTGGAACTAAGGGGCCAAGCCCAACCCCTGAAAAACAACCCCATACCATGATCCCCCCTCCACCAAACTTTACACTTGGCACAATGCTGTCAAGCAAGTACCGTTCTCCTGGCAACTGCCAAACCCAGACTCGTCCATCAGATTACCAGACAGAGAAATCGTGATTCGTCACTCCAGAGAACACGTCTCCACTGCTCTAGAGTTCAATGGCGGCGTGCTTTACACCACTGCATCCAACGCTTTGCATTGCACTTGGTGATGTAAGGCTTGGATGCAGCTGCTCGGCCATGGAAACCCATTCCATGAACAGCACATTCCATGCACAGGTGGCAACCTATCACGGTACCACGCTTGAATTCACTGACCCATTCTTTTTAAATGTTTGTAGAAGTGTCTACATGCCTATAGGTGCTTGATTTTATACTCTGTGGCCATTGAGTGTGTAGCAAGTGATTGGAACACCTGAATTCGATTTGGAGGGGTGTCTCAATATTTTTGGCAATATAGGATAACTACCAGAATGTTTTTAGATGTCTCCCTATTCAACACTTGGAAGCTGGTGAGTTGAATCAGGTGTTTTAAAGTAGTGAGACATCTAAAACATTCTGGTCCCCCATCTCTGATGAGGCTAAATAACTTTTTCATAATGGGGACCGGTCTTATTCACTACAACATTTATGTGGAAAATGTTGGATGGCTGATGTGCACAATCTATACAAGAACATTGGAGCTGTGGGATAAGTATGCCTCAGAGCCCCAATGTCTATGAAGTGGCAAAGCTTTGGGAAAAATCAGAGGACCTGAAGAATGAGAATTGAGAAACGTTGCTCTAGACCACACACCCTTAAAACAATTTTTCAATTTATTTTCTGCAGAATCTAAAATGATCTTTGTAATACCAATTGCAGGTTACAGGAATGTCAAGTTAAGCCCCTTGGCTATGATCAGTGCCCAGTTAGTGTCTAATGGAAAGGAGGTTGATATCAAAGGACCCATTCAGCTAACAGTACCACTTCCCTACCACACCCACCTACGACCCTCTGACTCACTTCCTGCTTGGACCTTTGACATGACAATAGGTGATTAAAAAACTGCAAACGTACTCATTTAAAAGATGTGTTTCAGATCTTTCATTGTTTTCTTTAAATGGGGACTATTACCTATCAGCATTTTGCCCTTAAGCAACACATGTAATGTTCACAATGGGTTTTGTGTCCAAAAGAAGCACCTAATGACATGTGTTATCACAGGTACCTGGGTAAATAAAGGTATAGGCACTGTTCAGATGGACAAAAATGGCCTAGTCTGGATTTATGTAGCACCTAAACTTGGTAACTGGATTGCTGCACCACCACCATCATCATCAGGTAAGTATCAGTCATATTTAATTATTCTCAAGTCTATTTATTCTATTCTACTATTTATGAATGAAGAAGCATTTCAGTTTCATTCCTTTAACACTAAAATCAAAACCTTCCAGATTTCTGTTAATATGCAGCCCTCTAAACAGATTTCTGTTGTGTAAATCTAGGTTATTTGGGGCTTGCAAGCTCAATGGATTTCATTTCCTACCACACATACCTTCTTGTGGGTATCTTGGGAGGAACTCTTGTGATAGTCATTGGATTTTTATCTGTGATTGTATTTCACTGCAGGTAAGAGTTTATTAAGCCATGCAAATGCCATTGTATCACTTTACATTATAAATACAAATGAGGAACAGTGCCTGACTTAATCTTAACCTTTTTAAATGTTAATTCCAGTGAACTTAAGGCGTTTTCCAACTCATTATTATTGAAGGGAAAACATCAAAATATGTAGCAATCCTTTCCCATCTCATTTTACAGAGATTTAAACCATGAGGCTGGAAGGAAGCGATGGAATTCCACCAGGCTCACTGTATTGAAGAAAGACCAGACCACTTCCACCAGCTCTGATGAGGCTCAAGAACTTTTCTTTCATAATGGGGACCGGTCTTATTCACTGGCAGCAAGAGTCATCGGCCATGATGCATCAGACTCTCCACGACACCAAGCCAACTACAACATTTATGTGGAAAATGTTGGAAGGACGATAGGCAATCTGTATGAGAACATTGGAGCTGTGGGATTAGAAAGTCTCAGAGCCCCAGTGTCTAATCTCTACATTAATAGTGATGAAGTGGCTAAGCTTCGGGAAAAATCGGAACAGAATGGCTCACGCCAGGGTGGTGCAGAGAATTTAGTTTTCAAAGACAAGCTGTTCCACATCTACAACCAGCCTCTGGCTATTGTACAGGCCCCAGAGCTGTTTAATTCCCAGGGACAAGCTGACCCTTCTGGAAGCAGATCTGCCACTTTCCCGCGGAATGGCATGGAACATGGAGCTCAGACAGAGCGGAACTTAAAAGACAGTTTCACTCAGACATTGCCTAAAGTTCCCCAGCAAGACAGCGACGAGCAGCAGGCTCTGGAAGCAGTGCAGACTGCTGCCGCTAACCCAGGGCTATGGGGCCGCTACAGTCATCTCCTGGAATCCGTATCTGTCCCAGGAACTTTGAACGAAGCGGCTGGAATGGGGCCTTTTCGGGGGGAACTCCAGGGAATATCAGAGCAAACCTTGCTTGAGCTCTCCAAGGGCAAGCCATCTATTCACCCACCCCGGGCTTGGTTTGTGTCTCTTGATGGTAAACCAGCAGCTCAGGTTCGTCACTCTGTGATCGAGCTTCAGGGAAGACATCGTCCGGGCAGCAGCAACGACACAAGCTTGGACTCTGGAGTGGACATGAACGAGCTGCAGCAGCCTCTGCGAAAAAGCGAGGAACCCTCGAGCGCTAGCTTGGCTAAAATTAGCGGAAATCAAGAGCAGGACTTGAGCAGCAGTGAAATTGGGAGTCCTGAGGACACGTCCCTGAGGAACACCCTGGAAGGCAGCAGTGCAGCCATTCCCAACATCCCGGAGGACAGGGATGCAGGGGACACCTCCAGTGAGTCCAAATCTACCCCTCCACCACGGAGACTGCGGAAGGTTCGAGACAAGAAGCCTGACAAGAAGACATCTCGACATGTAAGGGAAGAGAGACCGCAAACTAAACACTAACTGAATAACCTGTGTGTAGCTGTAGCTTTTTGGTGTCTGAAAATGGTTTTGATCAAATTGCCTTATAATATAAACATCAGGAAGAATGAATAAAACAAAAACGCCTGTCTTACCTGCCGTAGCTCAAAGTCGATTCCCGTGGCTATCCAGCATTTTGTCAGCAGTTCATTTGTACACAATTTCACAACCACATTGTACAATGTTTTTACAAACTTCTTTGAAGAACATATTTGTTTACCTTCAAAAGTACATTGTAAAAGTATATATATATATATATATATATATATATATATATATATATTTTATTTTTAAACATTTGTTGCCCTGTGAGCACAATGCTTGTACCCACAATGCTCTTATAATCTTATATCTGTTTAAATGCAATCAGTTTGGCTCTCTTGGCTTGCTTGGAATCAATTTTTGTTCTTCAATTCAGTTCAGTGTAACACAAGGAACTGCCACACAGTGTCATGAACAATTGTGGAAAAACTGAGCACTGTTATCATAAGCTATTAAGCTAAGCACTATATATTCTACAATTCAGAATGTGCACCAGTGTGTTGCAAAGAGTTTTTTTGAGGGAGCGACTGAGGCCTTTAAGGTCATATGCCGTTTTGACTCACTGTACTTATTTAATGTATTATTGCTAGTCACATTTGCATGCTGTCCATTGTGATGCTTTTACCATTCAATGTTTTCATGTGTAAGAATGTAGTACCCAAAAACATCGAAGATATGTCTCAGGTTATGGCTTATCTTACAAAGGCAGATGCTGGAAGCACAGCTGTATAGGTCATGAACCTAGCATATTAAGATGTTTCTTGTGCTAATGTGTTTTGTGTATGAAATATTTCTTCACAAATTGACAACAAATGATTATCAACTCATGTATTGAATGTGTTGGAGCTTTTGGAGTTTTATTATTTTAGACAATTAATTGTAACTGTTTAAATCTCATTGACAGTTACAATAAGACACTAGCTTGTTGTTGTCAGGCAGCAAATTTGAACCGAGAAGGAAACTGAGTTTGACATTTTAAATGAAGTATGACTGAGGAGAAAAGGTTGCATTGTGTCAGCTGAATGTTTTTAAAGTAATTTATGTTGTATCGTAGCATTTATTATTTCAATAATTGTAATATGTTTTAACGATTTCTCAACACACTGGTTTAAATGGCTTATGAGCCATTCCTGGATGCTTTTCGGTACAACTTGTAATCTGCCTTTTTGTGCACATTTAATAAAGGTACTTGACCAAAAATACTCATGAGTTTTATGTACCCAGAACTGATGAAACCATAATACATTTTATTTTAGCAATATAACAATATAAATAAACATTCAAATAATAAATATAAGAGGCAGTAATAAAATGATTGTCTCTTATACAGATATAAATGTAAAAAAAATGGCAAATTTTTTAAGTCAGGATTTATCTGAAATCTTTGCATTTGTTTTGAGCAGAGGTCAAGAATTGTTTATTTTGAGTCGAAGGATTCTGTAATTCAGTGACTGCTCAGCTAAATACAAGAAATCCTAAAATATTTAATTAGAACATTCTTGATTTTATTAAAGAAGTTAAAGGCACTCATGTGGAGTATAATATTAAAAGCTCATATTAAAACGGCTATAACATTAAAAATGGACACCTGAGCCTTCCTTGGGGTGCTTCTCTGGTTTTTAATATTATAGCTGTAGTTTAATAAAAGATTTTTAATATTACACATGTGAGCGCTTTGGATTTCTTTTTGCTTCCTAGACTACTAGATATTCCTAACACCCATGGAGCAACATACTAACGTTATGTTTTAATTGCATGCACTTTGATCTTATTTTCTTACAAGTATAGTTCAGACAATGAGCAATCTAGAGATGAAGATCCTTGATATCCAGCCTGTCTGACCTAGGTCTCTGTCTTAAGTGACCTTTCCTCAGTGGTCTGATCCTGCCGTAAGCTGGTGCCATGCCTGATGGCTCATTAATGCCCACATTGAGTCTTTGCTGGTCATTCTGTGTTCTGGCCAATGCTGATTGGACATTCAAAGTTAGACTGACCGTTGAGGGACTATTTGGAAAGGATACTTTCCTCTCAGCAGGTGCAGCTATGGCCTGGCCCACTGATAAGCTCCTATGAAGAGACCTCTGTTCTTTTGAATGATTTTGTTTCCTGGTGGACATTCTGGTATATGGTTCAATGTGGGAACTATTGATGCAGAGGCCCCGAAAGCCCTGAGTGAGTGAATCCACTGAGGAAGGACTATACACAGCTGGTTCAGATGTCACTGTTCTAAACAGAGATAGAGCACTATTTTTCTTTACCTGCAAACCAATACCTGGTAGAAAGAACTCAGAGATCTGTTCATCGGTATGCTTGCTCTGAACATCACTAGATGGAGCCAGAGATCTTTCTGTTCTGCTACTTCGAGGATTCCATGTAAGAGGACTGTAGATGACATGCCAGTCCAGTGGGCAGCAGTTAGACTTGCGGAGCACTGGATCAATACAGCCAGCATGGAACTGGTTCAGGTTCAGGAAGAGAGAAAATTATAATGTTATCTTGCACTATGTAAGATTATTTAACTAATAGCTTGTCTTATATATAAGAAAAGTCATGTGGGTTTTGAAAGACATGAGGGTGAGTAAATGATGACTTTTATCAGCATTCAACCCACCTTGAGTGAGGTGAACTTGAGAATGTGTTACCTTGTGTTTGCAGGGAAGGGTTCTGACATGCTGACCCAGTTGAAATCTTGAGAGGCAGATTCTACATTGAACACCTGCATACAGCAATCTGGACTCTGTCCGAACCCTTATCGTCGGCAAACTCTTTATTACATAGTTCGGGACTTTATCATATGTCACGCCAGACATGCTGCTGGAGCTGTAAAGTAAAATAGAGTAATGTGTCCGGATAAATTCCCCAAACATTCCTTAAAGTGTTCTAATATGTTTGTATACATAGAAATTGGGTTAGGAAATAAAATAATTGAACAGAAGCCATGAATGGGCAGACGAACCTACAACCCATTGAGTGGTTTTCTATTTTCTGTGGTTCTTCAGAGTCGTGAGGTCCTGCTGTCTGCCATGGTTGACCTCTTTTCTGCACAATTATATCAGAAAAGGAAGAATATTTTGTTAACCCGATATACTGATTCACGACCTAGGGAGCTAGAGTTGAGATTGAGACCTGTTTGAAAGTGCCATATGGTAAACTTTTTTCTAATTTATGATACAAATAACTACATGCTGTAGTTATGAATGGCATCATCACATTTCACATGTTTAGTGAAACAAACGTTGCACAAAAACTCACCATTCGAACTATGAAGCAATGTTTTGGATGGACTCTTCTCTTAAAGCATTCCTCACACAGGTGGAAATAACTGCACTCTGTGCACCTGTGAACATCAGGCATAAAATGCTGCATATGACACGGAATCTAGCATTGGTCAGAATTAGAATAAATACATTACCATTCCAAAGTTGCTGTTTTTTTAAGAAAAGTAGGACAAATACTAATACTTTTATTCATTAAGGATGCATTAGATTGATCAAAAGTGACAGTAACGACATTTACATTGATGCAAATATGATAGAAATACAAAATGTAATTTCAAATAAATTCTATTTTTTTAAGAACTTTCTATTTATCAAGAATCCTGTAAAAATGTATCACGGTTTGGACAAGAATGTTGTAATAAAATTATTTAATAATATAACACAAGAATGATTATAATAAAATAATAATAATTCATTAAAATGTTACTCAGCACCAAATCACTCAGCAAAAAGATTTGACAGCAGAAATTTTTTTTTTTTTTTTTTTTTTTTTTTTTTAATTTTAATTTTACATTAATACTGTTTTATTGTATTTTTGATCAAATAAATGCAGCCTTCTAGCATAAGAGACTTCTTTCAAAAACATTTAAAAATCTTACCAACCCCAAATTTTTGAATGGTATTGTATGCCTGCACTGATTTGTCAGTGCTATGTAATGATTGCCTACTTGAAACATTTGCCAACGATTGGACAGGCCCTGCAGATGTTACACATAACACCCAGATGTTTGTCCAGACAGTCCCTCTCATAGTAGGTTAACAGTTCACCTGCATTTTTCACCTGTCAAAAATAAAACCCAAGATGATTTAAGCTTAAACAATAGATAGTAATTAGTTATTTAAGTGACTGTGTCTTGTGATGATGTACCTGTTCAATTAGCTGCTTAAAAGTGCCGAAGTCCTCCCTACAGAGTGGACACATAAGCTGGGCACATGGGTCTCTCTTTGTTTGGTGATCAGCCCATACCTTCATACAGGAAATGTGGATGTTGTTTCCACAGCTGAACCTTAACAATGTAACAACGCAACCAGTCACAAACCGCAACATAGAAATTTTGTGTTTTGTGTTTTAAATGGAAAATCTGCATTTGGCATTTGGCTTTAAAGATGGAGAAAATACAGTATTAATACATTTCTATGTTAAAAAATTAATTGATTTCAAAAGTTTCATGAATGAAACATACATACCACTTCATGGTTAATACATGAAATTCAGACATAAATTTATAAAGTATCCACTTAATTTCCTGAATAAGCTTGATTTATGGATTGAAAAAACAAAAAACAAACAGAACAAGTTCTCTTACTTGCAATAAGTCACAGGCAATTTTTTCAGGAAAAGCTCTTCTTGACAGATTGGACATACATCATCTTTTTCTACAACTTTCTGTCTGATTCCTCCGTCTTCCTCACTAGGCTCAGGACATGAAGGTCCGGCTGATCTCCCTCTTTCACTGGGAGATGTAGTTTTGGTAACATGAAGCCCCTGCAACAACTCTAGGATCTGTCTCTCTGCGAGACCGTACTGAAAACAGTCTGAAGAACAGACAGACAGTTGTAGCTCAAACAAACAAAGGTAGTATGTGCCTTAATGTGCAACTATTTGCTGGATCTTAGTGGAAAGGATTGTATTGTGTGATAACACTTTGGTGAGAAAAAAAAAAAGTCTACTTACATTCGTGATCTCCTGGCAGTCGGAATTTACGCATTAATATCCTAAAATAAAATGTTGATGTAAGGTAAGGTAATATTATGTCTCAACATGCAAACTATGTATGTGTTTCTTCAACTATGAGCACTTTTCTGTCCCTGGGGTTGATTTTTCTAAAACTAACTAATTTAATTTCATATGAAGGTCACATTAAAACTTGGGCATGTTATACCCTGCCTATAGAGATAATTGATTTTTGCTACTTTTGAAATGCCTTTCATGTGGTGTTGTATCCTTGACTTTCATTTCAAATTCCATCATTTTAAAAATCTAAATAAATAAATAAATAAAAGTGAAACAATCATATAGGCTACCATTTCAATATGTATTATATATATATATATATATATATATATATATATATATATATATATATATATATATATATATTACATTTACATTTATGCATTTGGCAGACACTTTTATCCAAAGCAACTTACATTGCATTCAAGGTACACATTTTTACATTTTGTCAGTTCTTGCTTTCCCTGGGAATCGAACCCATGACCTTGGCGTTGCATATACACTCACCTAAAAGATTATTAGGAACACCATACTAATACTGTGTTTGACCCCCTTTCTCCTTCAGAACTGCCTTAATTCTACGTAGCATTGATTCAACAAGGTGCTGAAAGCATTCTTTAGAAATGTTGGCCCATATTGATAGGATAGTATCTTGCAGTTGATGGAGATTTGTGGGATGCACATCCAGGGCACGAAGCTCCCGTTCCACCACATCCCAAAGATGCTCTATTGGGTTGAGATCTGGTGACTGTGGGGGCCATTTTAGTACAGTGAACTCATTGTCATGTTCAAGAAACCAATTTGAAATTATTCGAGCTTTGTGACATGGTGCATTATCCTGCTGGAAGTAGCCATCAGAGAATGGGCACATGGTGGTCATAAAGGGATGGACATGGTCAGAAACAATGCTCAGGTAGGCCGTGGCATTTAAACGATGCCCAATTGGCACTAAGGGGCCTAAAGTGTGCCAAGAAAACATCCCCCACACCATTACACCACCACCACCAGCCTGCACAGTGGTAACAAGGCATGATGGATCCATGTTCTCATTCTGTTTACGCCAAATTCCGACTCTACCAGAATGTCTCAACAGAAATCGAGACTCATCAGACCAGGCAACATTTTTCCAGTCTTCAGCTGTCCAATTTTGGTGAGCTCGTGCAAATTGTAGCCTCTTTTTCCTATTTGTAGTGGAGATGAGTGGTACCCAGTGGGGTCTTCTGCTGTTGTAGCCCATCCGCCTCAAGGTGTTGTGGCTTTGCTGCATACCTCGGTTGTAGCGAGTGGTTATTTCAGTCAAAGTTGCTCTTCTATCAGCTTGAATCAGTCGGCCCATTCTCCTCTGACCTCTAGCATCAACAAGGCATTTTCACCCACAGGACTGCCGCATACTGGATGTTTTTCCCTTTTCACACCATTCTTTGTAAACCCTAGAAATGGTTGTGTGTGAAAATCACAGTAACTGAGCAGATTGTGAAATACTCAGACCGGCCCGTCTGGCACCAACAACCATGCCGCACTCAAAATTGCTTAAATCACCTTTCTTTCCCATTCTGACATTCAGTTTGGAGTTCAGGAGATTGTCTTGACCAGGACCACACCCCTAAATGCATTGAAGCAACTGCGATGTGATTGGTTGATTAGATAATTGCATTAATGAGAAATTGAACAGGTGCTCCTAATAATCCTTTAGGTGAGTGTATATATATATATATATATATATATTTTTTTTTTTTTTTTTTTTTTTTTTTTTTTTTTTTTTTACAGAAGTTAGTTACCAGGAGTCGACATTGCCAAAGAAAAGCATACTGGATATAAAATATGAAATATATGTGATGCGTGATGAAATATGACATGATGTGTGAACAGAATATTTTTAATTGTCATAGTTTTTGTAAATGTAAAAACAGTGCTTAACTAATGTTAACAAATACAACTTGATTTTAATAATGTAGGCTATATTTGTTAATGTTGAAATTGACATTAACAAAGATTAATAAGTGCAGTTCATTGTTAGTTTATGTTAATTAATGTAGTTAACAGTTGTAACAAATGTTTGTGACTTTAAGAAAAAAAAGAAAAAGGCAATTATTTTGTGATATATTTTGGAATTTCTTATTTAACTAGCATATGACAGAATGTGAAAAGCGTGTTTTAAAAAATAGTTTACTTTCTAAATGTCCACAGGATAAAAGTGCCCATTGTTGAAGAAACACTCATCTAAAGTTTATTTACCAGCAGATGTGTGTGCAAAGATCCTTCTCTTTCTGGAAGCTAGGGCAGGTACACGTGTGTGGATCTCCCAAACACACCTTAAATATAAAATAGTTATTAGATTGCACAAAATATATTAAAAATGTATCAAACAACAACAAAAATCAAAGCAAACTTACTTTATAATTTTTGCCATCCCCATCCTCTTTCAGGAGAAATCCAATCGGTCCAAACTCTTTAAGGATGAAAATGGTGGTATTCAGTGCTCGATGTTGATGTGAGCTGACCGCATCACTCACTGCTTTCCTCCACATTGTTTTCCGGAACATTATTAAATAAATTTCGTTCAAAACTTGGCTTAATTAGTTTCATTAAAAAAAAACAAAAAAACAAACAACAACAAAAAAACTAATTCGATATGAACACGCTGGCTGGCACTGACACTTTCGGTTAGTGCGATGTGTATTGCTAGTACATTGTATCTGATGTTTCTATAGCAACAAGCTAAGTATAATAAACAGTAGCTGCTACGTATCGCCGCTTGATGGCGATACGTCTCTGTGGCCACCTCCAAAGGTGTTCCCTGTCATATCAGTTCCTCTTTGATAAACACATGGTTTAAAAAAAATTATATGCTGTTTAAGCATCATTAGTTGGCAGAGACACTGTTAAAAACACACCGTTTGGAGCTTACTGTAAAGCTTGTTGTTAAAAGGCTGGCCCTTTCTAGACACATTTATTCATACCAATTGATACAGTCTTTCAAAACAAAGAAAAACATGTTACACTGTAGCTACTTATGTTAGATATCTATTCTATATAACATTTAAAAGAAAATGCTTGCACAGAATTTCTAAAACTATGGTTCATTTTCTCTAAACTACACAAAGCTACAAAACATGTCATGCAAACATCATGCAAAACATCACAAAAAAGCAAACACTTTATTCAAAACTATTTTAACTTTAAAAACTCTACACACAACCCATCAAATGATTAGCCATAGGCTATACATGTCAAGCTACACCTTGATATGACAAATGTAAAACACTACAAAAGCCCAGAAGCTGGTTGCCTTGGTTTTTCTTTTTCTTTTATCATCATTATATATTTAAAATATTCTTAAGTAAGACTATAGCACAATTAGACAGTTAAAGGATTTTTGCTTAGGGCCCCCATTTGCTAAGAAACGGACTTTGACTTTATTGGCAAGTTTTTAATAGGAAAGATTAGGATACGTCATTAATTATTACAGTAAGACTACTTTAAGTATTGAGGATATCATCTGTGCATGGGAGTGTAATTATCAGCAGATATAAAAGTCAAACCCAATCATTATTGATTTGGGTTTTGGAAATCATTATTGACCGGTGCTTTTTATCTATTACTGTAATACTGCATGAACAGGAGCAAAAACTGCCCATCAAATCCCCACAATCCCATCAAATTTACAAAAGGATCATATCGTAGTGTGGCATACAGCTTGTTATCATTAAGCAGATCGCTCAACCAAACTTAGTCAACTGATAAAGACTTAGTCAACAGCACAAAAGTACATTTCTGGCTACAGGCTATGTTCCAAATTATTACGCAAGTGACAGTTGCATAGGATTTTAGTACAATAAACAGTCAGATTTTAGGATTCAAGTTTCAAGTTTATTATATTTATAAAGCACATTTAAAACAACCTTGGTTGACCAAAGGGCTTTACAAAGTTGCCTATGTCCATCACAGAAAATTTAAAAATAGACATTCACAAGACATTAAACGCACAAGAAAACAGATTTGAGACTTTTGAACTCAGACACTGTGGGTGCAGTTTTGATAGATAAT
Source organism: Paracanthobrama guichenoti (assembly GCA_018749465.1). Classification (NCBI taxonomy): domain Eukaryota; kingdom Metazoa; phylum Chordata; class Actinopteri; order Cypriniformes; family Gobionidae; genus Paracanthobrama; species Paracanthobrama guichenoti. The sequence goes on along the minus strand of CM031948.1, from coordinate 11,682,812 downwards.
GGCAGTTTGTTCCATAACTTTGGGCCAGCTACAGCCAGGGCTCTGTCCCCCCTGCATCGCCGTCTACAGATCTGGGTACCCGTAATAGTAGATTATGCGCAGTAAACAACTCTGACAGGTATTGAGGAGCGAGATTGTTCAAGGCTTTGTAGACAAACAATAACATTTTAAATACAATACGATATTGAATCGATAGCAAGTGCAATGAATGTAAAATAGGCGTAATGTGGTCCCTTTTTCGACTGCCCGTGAGCAAGCGGGCAGCAGCATTTTGGATTGTTTTATTTCTCATATCTTTTTAGATAAGGGTATCAATCTCAGACAGGTTTTTAGTTTGCCCGGTATTCATAGGTAAATGGAAAACCTACTTCAAGAGGTCATTCCACATTATTAAGCAAGTCACAGTTCTCATGCAATATGGGGAGGAAGAAAGATCTTTCTGAAGATGAAAAGCATGAAATGTCTTGCAAAAGGCTTGAAAACAACTAATATGTTGAGAAAACTGAATCGAGATTATCAAACGATTTGTGAGTGATTAGAGCAGGGGTTTTCAAACTTTATGATGCCAAGGACCCCCAAATATGATGAACCTTTTATGAGGGACCCCCTTCCTAAAAACCATCTATATATTTTTTATGTAGGAAAAAAACATTTAAACTGTTAGATAAATAGTAAGTGTGTCATTATAAATACAACATATTGTTTCCAAACTTTAATTGGCTATACTTAATGTTGGATGTATAAACCTGAAGAAGAACGTTTTCAATTAAAAATTATTTATATAAGCAACTTTCACAATAAATGTATGTAAGCAGCTTACATACTGCATTAAGAATACTGCCTTACAACCCCAGTGAGCAAGACAAAGGGGACTGTGGTGAGAAAAACTCACTAGAAGATATATATAGCTCTGAACAAACATATACAGTTCTGAAAAGTATGTATATGGCAAGAAAGGAAAGAAACATTTAGAACTGAAACAGTTAGAAACTGCAAGGCTTGGGAGTTGCTCCCAGTCAGCAGTGGTGAGAATTTATCAACAGTGGTCCAAGGAAGGACAAGCCACAAAGGGTATTGGGCATCCAAGGCTCATTGATGCATGAGGGCAACGAAAGTCTACTGTGGCACAAGTCACACAAAATTTTAATGATGGTTATGGGAGGAATGTGTCACAACACACTGCAATCACACTCTTCTGCAAATGGGGCTGCATAATTGCAGACCAAATCAGAGTGCCTATGATATCCCATGTCCACCATTGAAAGTGCCTACAATGGTCACGCGAGTGCCAGAACTGGACATTGGAACAGTGGAAGAAGGTCGTCTGAATTTTCCTAGGCAAGTGATAGCATTAGGATACACTGTGGGACTATGACAAGCCATTGGAGGGAATGTGCTCTGGGCAATGTTCTGCTGGGAAGTCCTTGGTCCGGCCATTCATGTGGATGTAAATTTGACACGTGCCATCTACCTAAACATTGTACATACCAACTACATACCAGGTACACCCTTTCATGACAATGTTGTTCCCTGGTGGAAGTGGCTTCTTTCAGTAGGTTAATGCACCCTGCTACACTAAACACACTCTGTTTAGGAATAGCTGGAGGAGCATGATGAAGAGTTCAAGGTGTTGCTCTGGCCTCCAAATTCAATTGAGAATATGTGGGATGTCCTGGACCAACAAGTTTGATCCACGGCCGCTCCACCTCGCAGCCTACAGGATTTGAAGGATCTGTTGCCAATGTCTTGGTGCCAGATACCACAGGACACCTTCAGGGTTCTTGTAGAGCCCATGCCTCATTGGGTCGGCACTGATTTGTCAGCACACGGAGGGCCAACAGAATAATGTTTTGTCTCATCGGTGTACTTCACAATAAGAAAGAAAAGACCAATCACAACTTTCATATATACAAAAGAATCAAAGTTGAGTCAATTTGAGTCAAGTTATAAGTAGCTGTGGATTATTTTGTGATAATGACCAGTTGATACTAGACAGCAGAATGTTATGATTGACCAATTAGAATCAAGTATTCCAGACATCTGTATAATAATGGTAATTTTCACTCTCTGTGTTTTGGTCCAGGTTTGATCTGTGGGAACTGGCCTCAATACATGACTGCTATCAATTGTATCACACCGTGAACTCCCTTCTTAAACAGCAGTGACACATAGATAATCACCAAAATGTGACTGTCTGAACATGAACCTTATGCTGGTCTTTAAAACCTCACTCATATCTACTGTCAACTAACAGGCCTCTGAGATTCATAACACACAACATGTGCCTTGGGGTTCGGCTTGCTTATAGTGAGAGTGATGCTTTCCACATTTTTGAAGCTCTATCGCTTTTTTGGCCCAGCATCCTACATCACTACTGGTTTATATTAGACTCTTGCAGTGGGAGGTCATGATTTGTGTGCAGAACATTCAGTCTGTCATGTGCTTTTCTGCCTGTGCAATATGGTACAAAAGTTCTGATATTGCACAAAAGTAGTTGCTCTGTTTGCAAATGACTAAACCCAGCTAATAGGGAAGGGTCTCAGACCTCTGGATAACATTCTGGCAAGGTTCTCTCAAAGTTAGGACAGATTAGAAAAAAAAAAAAAAAAAAAAAGTAGTTCATGGAAGGTTTTGTTTCTGTAACATTTTAGTTGGACGTTAGTCAAACGTTTTTAAAATGTTACTGCTAGTTTCAGAACGTTTAGAGAAAATTCACAAGTAACATTCTCATAATGTTTGCTAAATGATAAAATGGAATGCTAACTTAATGTTCGTATAACCAACAACAACAACAACAAAAACATGGATGTTCCGAACATTCAGGGATCATTCAGAAAAAACATTTTCATAACCTAATGGGAACGTTAGAAAACGTTTTTAGAATATATTTTTGTTAGATGGGAAATCCTTGTTGAAAAAAAACAGCATATGCTGGTTAGGTATGTTTTGAAGCATGGCAGCTGGTGTGAGCTGGTTTAAGCTGGTCCTTAGCTGGTCATGAGCTGGTTTAAGCTGGTCATGCTGGTCCTAAACTGGTCCTGAGAAACTAACTCCAGCTCAGGACCAGCTTAAACCAGCTCAGGACCAACTAAGGACCAGCATAAACCAACTCAGTGCTGTTTTTTTTTAACAGGGATTGCATCGACACAGATAGCAAGCCACATTAATGAGATATACATTATGCTCCCATACCATTTAACATACAAGAACAGATATTGTATGTGATTTTGTAAGGATTGTATGACCATATTGTGCCTCCAGGACTCAAACTATACACAAGCTGATATATTTTGCAGTGCCTATATACAGTCAAAAAGTAAATCCTGCATATCAAACTGTGCAGTGCTGATGCATCATTGCGTTGGAGAATGACAAACTGCTGTCCGATCACTCTGCTGATTCCACCCCTACGTAAAGTAGTTTGTAATGGATTACATCATCAAAACATCTGTTGACCCATGCATGCTTCATAATTCACATATCACTTCAGGCATTTCAGTGTGACAACGCCTGTTTTTATTGCCCGTGAGATTCGCATCAATTTTAATCAATGTACCCTTTTGTCCTTTCATCTGTCCACTGATTTCATATGTTTGCATTTATATGACAAGGGATTTATTATATAGGAAATGAAATGTGACGTAGGAAGCTTGAATTTGTGTGTGTGACAGAAAACAAAGACCCCAACAGTTGGTACTTGTGCTGTAAGTACCCAATGGCTACAGGACAGTGTGTTTTTGGCATGTGCTAATGGACTGTTCTTGTTGAGTCTGTCAGAAAAAAACAGACCCCATGAAGCCTAGATTTATCGGCTAAAATGGGTTGGTCATGTATGTCAATCAATCTTATTACAGTATATAAACATAGCCTTTAGTTTTCACAGTATGCAATTTGAAATCTGCCATCTTTGCTCATGGACACAAACATTTTGGACATAGTCGTATTTGAACCAATCAACTGAACTATAAATGCCATGTGATTACTCTGACGTCATGACAATGCTGATTGGCTGATGACACCTCAAGACTGCTCACAGTCCTAAAGTATTTAGCAGCTTGAGCTTTGACATGAAGAGCACTTGCAAAACATCTACTATAATATAATGAAGATCTACAATTGAATGCCTGTCACTGGAGAATGATGCTGTGTGTCAGCAGTCTGGCCATGCTAACTAAACCTTGAATCAGTTGCCTGTTCCCAAACTGTAGTGCAGTCTTTTCATCACCTCTGACGTAGCTTGCCTTCATAAAAAGTGTTGACATCACACTATTCCCTCTGAGGAGCCAGACATGGGATGATTTCAAGAAACTTTCCCAACATTGGTTTCCACAAGCACATTGACACTTTGCTGACACACTTGGGAAATTGGAAATATATTAAAATGGAATAAATATCTGAGAGCTTTCTGGATCTACTTGCAGACCTTAAACTGGGCTCAGACTACAGGAGTTTCAGGCTGATTTATGCCCCATTCGTGTCCAGGGCATCGGTTGGTTCTGAAGCCTAGATTCTCTGGTAATGTGAGGCGTTTACAGATCATATCTTAAACTTCCCTTATAGCGGACACATGGGGCCGCCCAGACAATATCAAACATGTTTAATTTAGGATTTTAAATCGGGATGATTACGACTATGATTACGTCAGCATAAAACTATGGACGCTCTTGACTCTGATGAGTTTTAGAAAATAAACTCCCTTAAAACATACTATTTCAGAGTTGCACTAGTTATTTGTCTACTAATAATCTCCAAAAGTGTATTCCCAGTGAACAGGGAATGTTCTCAGAACTTTGTGTCAATGTTATGAGCAAACATTCTCTCAGTAACAATAGAACTTTCGGTTCGTTTTCTGGTTTAATAAGGTACTTCATACATCGTTCATGAAACTTTTTAGATGGACTGTCACCTGATGTTTAAAAAAATAAATAAAAATTTCAAAAGTAACTGACCTAAGGATTTTCTGACCTTTCAGAGAACTTTTGTTCTTTTTATGATCAAAATTTTATTGTTTCAGAATTTCTGCATATATGAAATATTTCAGAATCACAAATCAGATGAACTATATACAAACAGATGCCATGGAAAAATAATAGGGTAGGTCAAATAAACAAACTAAAACAAATTAAAATATCAGGGCTTTTGTTTGTCAAGCAACACTTCAGCTATTTCTGCCCAGTTCTGAATAGCCCTGTCCTTTGCTCCATTGAGCTTGGCTGTAGTACCTTCTAGTAAAGCAATATCTCTAAAGTAGGTTAGCCAGTGGGAAGTAGTAGAGATGGTTGGCTCTATCCAGAGCTTCAGCCGGAGTCCTTTTTTTGCTGTACTTTTAACTAGAGTGTAGAATCGTCCAATAGCAAGAAGAGAATGGGATCCTGTGATATCTCCAGGTGTAAAACATCAGAAAGAACAGTGCAAACAAATGTCCAGAGTGGTACTACAGTGGGGCACTCCCAGAACATAAGCATGTAAGAACCCACTATAGACTTGTTGCAGAGATAATAGTAATGATCTGCCCTAATCTTCATTTTATACAGTATACTTGGAGTAATGTATGCCCTATTAATAAGCTTATAATTGATCATCTGATGCACAAGGTTCTTAGATGAAGTGAAACAGCTGGCCCATACCATATCCCAGTCTGGTTTAGCAGTTACTTCTCTTTCCCAAGAGTATACAGCTGGAATATAGGAATATTGTTGTAATAGAATAGAGTTATATACCTTAGAGACTAAACCACTTGAGAGGGTATTAGTGTTTAGACAATCCTATAACCTTAGCCTTAAATATAAGAAAAAAGAAAACCCAGGTAAAGAAAATTCTGCACTTAAATCCAGAAATGATTTGAGGCCATCTTTACAAAAGATGTCTTCCAGAGTGTGAATACCACAGTCAGACCAAGCTTTAAAGACAAAAGGTTTGTTCCTGGTACATACAATTATTGTACCATATGGGCGTTGTTTTGGTATAGAGAAAAGGACCCAAAGGACCATTATTTTTTCAACCCTTTTCCATACATCCAAGGAGTGTTCAACGATTGGTCCGTAATTTTTATTTATGCCTTTTGGAACATTTAGAAATGGGAGATCTTGTAAGTGAATAGGAAATGCATGATAGTAGGATTTAAAATCAGGAAATGACCCCCACACACACACACACATTTCTTAACAATGGGAATGAAGGGAGGTAAGCCAGAGGATTCTAGACATGCTGCATCATTGAGGGGCATTAATGCTGATCTATTCCAATTAATTTTATAGCCTGAAAGAGTACCAAAGGTATGAAAGAGATTTAAGCATTCGGATACAGACTTTTTATTTGAGATATTTGAGACATATAGCAAAATATCGTCTGAAAGCAATACATTTTCCCCTTATAAAACATTTTGTGACCTCCCACAGAGACTGGGGATTATTAGCAGATCTACTGTTAAACTGAATAAACTCCACTATCGAGGTACACATCCTACATCACTTCTGGGTTTAAACCAAGGGATAAGAATCACATGGCTCATATTCCATGCGAAGTATGAGCTTCACACTGTAAAAAAAGAAAGAAAAAAAAAACTTTAGATTACATTAGAGGCAACTCTTTGTTATGATAGAAAATATGATACAAATGAATGACAATTTGTTTTTTGTTTTTAAAAATGTACTGAGAAGTACTGAGCTGTTTGTTATGCAAGAAGTACTGAGATGGTTGGATTATTTCACTTTTGTTAAATATTAAAACAATATTTTTATGATGTATTTTCCTATTTGAAGACTGCAGCTTCATCAAAATACTATTATTAAAATGGTGGAAGGGTATGAGCAGGAAAGAGAAAAGGAGAGTGGCAGAGCAAGAGAGAGAGAGTGAGTGAAAGTACTGAAAGAGTTAAGGGAGGAGGGTCAGGAAGAGAGCTGTGATCCCCGATTCCTGTTTGTGTCAGCCATGCTGTAAGTGAACACTAAATCAATGCCTCTAAATCATGCGGATCATAATGGAGCTTTCCTCCCAAATTTCACCCCCTCCCATCACACACACACACTGAGCTTGCAGTGATTTTTATACAGAAGTGTTTAAAATAGAGATTGAAATGGACAGAGAAAGAAGCTCCCAGTCGACAGTATATTGTCTCAAATAAATCCTTCACTTTTGATATACCCAAGTGGAATATTGATATACTTGTGATAAACCCAGTCTAACAAAACCAAAAGGGGATACAGCTCATCCTATAAAACAGCGCCGATTAGACTCGCCAGTGGTTACACCCAGAAAAGTGACCTTTTGAGGGCTTTATGTTTATTTCTTTTTCTTCTCCTCACCTTTCGTTTCTTATATGGTGTGATCTCTATTTTTTTAGAGGAAGGACCAGCACAGGAAGAGAAAGGGGTAAAGGTTCATTCAGCACATGTTGCAGGGTCATAACCCCATTCAGAACCAACAAAAACGTCAGTTTCTGCTTGCTTTCTCCTGTTCTTTTGCACAGACACACACACACACACACACACACACACACACACACACACACACACACACACACACACACGCATTTTTAGAATCCTGGTCTATTTAAAATGTTGGCAAAAGTGCACAGAGAGGCAGTGCACTATTATCATAAGGAGACATGGGATCAGATCATTCATTGCAGCGGTCCTTGGAACCATAGAAGTATATACATAGATTCCTCATTAGCAGCTGTTTCTATGGGCCGCTATAAGTAAGCTGTCCACATTAGCCGACAACATTGGAACGGTTAAAGCCAGTCCGTGAGCCCTTTGAGAGCAAGTTGACTGTGCGTCTGCAACTGTAGTTAAACGCATGCATGAATATCTATATCTACAATAGACTTCAGCAGACGATTTTACTAGCACAATATAGACAATGGCGTCAACTATCACAACATTAAAAAGTTACCATAGTTTAAAAACCTGTAATATTGAGTTAATACAAATAAAAACAAATGAACACATTCTCACCTGTGAAAGGTGATCCCATTTTTTTGTGAATTTAAATCACGGCGGTTTCACAACCAGAAGCTGTGCAATGTTGTGGCATCATCGATTCTTACTGTGAGTGACGACATGTTGACTGTTCCAAAATGGCGGGCGTGCAGATGTGTCTGGAGCGGTCAAATGTGGTTCCTACATATACATATCTATGCTGGGAACCTCCAATAATTGTACACCGTGGCACAGATTTACTAACAGCTTGCACCAGCGTAAACCCTCTTTTGGCATCGACAGGGTTGTTTTTGCGAGTGACCTTATTGCATATGCATTTGTAGGAGAGTATTTAAATCAATCATGCAAGGTGATTTACTATGGTTTGCGCTAGTCAATTTACTGGTATTTGCGCTATTAATTACTGGCCAAAAAACAGACTCTAATTTGCGCTGCTCTTGGTAGATTGCGTTGATCATTACGGAAATGATCCAGCCTCGTTTCGTTTGTGTTGTTTAATTTGCACGTGATCAGTAGATCAAACGCAGAACTTGCCACTCCCATTTCACTCCATAAAGACATTTTGGTTGTAGTACTGTTCAATGACAATATAAAACATGAAACATTTGAAAACACCTGATATATTTAACAGTGATTTTGCTGGTGTTAGAGCTGGTAAGTTTTATTAATTTCTGTGAAGCTGTTCAAAATTTTCATTGGAATGAATCACTTGAACTCTGATTTAAAGGTGCACTATGTAAAAAGAAAAATCAGTAAAATATCCAAAAGGATACTAGGCCAGTGTTATATATTTTGTTCAGTTGAGTACTTACAATATCTCAAATGTTTCCAACTATTTGTAAATCGTAAGAAAATTGCCATTTTAACCAATGAACCGGGACATGTGAGGGAGTCGCCTGTCAATGGCATCATATCTGCGTTACCCTCGGTTTCCAGTTCTATTCTGCAGAAACTCTTTACTCTTACTGCAGTGTGCAACAAGCGTCATAGCAGCCGCTGAGCGAACGCACAGAGTAACGTCATAACATCATTTTCAACACACTCAGATGTGTCTAATATGATAAACGGAGCTGCGTTACCTCATACTCATGACCGGAAAAGCGGAAATGACGCCGGCGACTGTGGCATAATAAAAGCCCCGCTGCATCTTATTAACAATCGCTCCAGCGGCCTTGCTCAGCTCCCACAACACTCGGCCCTGCTCTGCTTCATACTACAGTACCGGTAATAATCGCATTAATGAACATGATTTCTGCCTGAGTCCTATCCCGATTCTTTTCCACCGGCTGTGAAGTGAAGAGTCTGAAGACCACATGTCCCAAGATTCTGCGCTCAAACTTGGCGTCATCAAACTACGCCTTTGTTTTGAATAGGCGACCTCTAGCGGATGAAAAAGTTACATAGTGCACCTTTAATGATTAATTTATCAAAATATTCACTGAAGTCCCCACCCTTTTCATTTATTAAAATGATTAGTAAAAACAAATGTAGATAAACATTGCTATTTATTTTTGTTGTTATATTGGTTGTTATATTAGTGCATATCAATAAAAAGGATTAAATATTCTTCTTTGTGTTCATTTAGTAAAAATCAGTGTTAAATACATTTTTACTTTTCTGTAGTTGTTGTGTTAAACATTTAAATTTATTTGGTTTTTAAACATTTAAGCCATTTGCAGAAAAAAATAAACAAATATTGAGAGATAAAATATTAAAAATAAAAGTCAAACAACATGGAAAGGCTAAAAAAAAAGTAAATATAAATGTAAGAAGAAGTGATTATGAAAAGAGGTTCTTGGCTGTGTTATTGTGCATGTTCCTTGTAGGTTAAATGGGCAAAATCCCAATGGCACAATACTTTTTTATCTGGGATCCAAAGAAAAGGCTGTTCGTGTTAATGTTTGACGCACGTTGATGGATCGTCAAGTGAGTCGTGGGTTTCCATCTGGATTGCTTACTTCCTGAGTGCTCCCTCAAGAGCAGGGGAGTGTGTGAACAACCTTTTGAACAAACGCCCACTGCAAGGTGCCATTTTGCCCAGAGCAAACACAAGAGGATCGTATCATTGAATCAAAGGAAGCAGCTCGGCCCTACAGCACTGCTCAGAGTTTTCATTGCCTGATTTGTTTTGGTTTTTTTTGGCCTCTTCAAATGAAGCAAATATCTAATGTAGAAATGTCTATAGAATCACAGAGAACAGCTGTATCAATATACCTGCCATTGAGGATCGACAGAAATGTATCCATACAGAATAAATCAAGGTGGATGTTTCCACCGCTCACACTGTATCTGAACTCGCCTTGAACCTTGAACAGGCCTGCGAGTGGATTATCAGCTCATCTTTTTATTCTCTTTTTTTCTGCTGCTATTGTTTCCTGGCCACAACATTTCTGCAAGCATGGACTTCCCATTTATGCTTCACAAATCACATGTCCATCTTTCACACAATGAACTGAATAAGTGATTTTAAAAAAATGACTTGACAACTACCCTCACAAAAAAAAAGTTTATTCAAGTGTTCTATATTAGTACTTATAGTAAACATTTCACATATTCAGTATACTTTCAGTCTACTTTTTATGTACTTCTCAGAAATATACTTAAATTACACTTGACTTATTTGGTCTATACTTGTACTTAAAGTGCAAAAATATAAATAGTAAAAGAAAGACTTCAATTAACTTTTCCATGCAATTTTAGGTCGGTACAATAAAAATAAACAAATTTGTTTGTTTCTTCACTTTACTGAAAAATGCATAAAAAACAGTTACAAAAAACATTTCAAAATGTACTCTCCTAATACAGTCCAATGCAAAGCATACTGGGAACTACAGATCCACTGTCCAGTTAGTTGTGTCAATAAAAATGATTCAAGTCCCAACACAAAATGTATACTATACTACGTATACTATGTATGTGTTTCCATTCTGCAAATTTAAGTGGATTTAACAGAATCATATCAATTTGTGATAAAAAAGTTAAAGAATTAAGTTGCTTCAGCACATTTTAACAAAGTAATTTGAACAAGGAGCAAAATTTAACTAGTAAACTATCAGACTACCTAAGTTCACTTGTAGTATAGTTGCAGTAGAAACAAAATATGTAGTTGTAAACAATGTATTCAAAGTTTACTACTGTTACACTTAAGTTTATACACTAAAAGGTTGGCCAATTTGGTTCCAAGTAGTATTGAAACAGTGTGCTTACATGTATATAAATTGATATAAGCATACATGAAGTATACTTAAAAATATACTTGAACTTTACTTAAGTATAGACCTACTTAATTAAAAGAACTTGAAGTATACTTATTTTTTGTTATGGTAATCCTTTAATTTATGTTTTCACCCTTTTAACCCAAATCTCCATTTACAGTGCAAACGTTCTTACAAAGCCTTGACTTCAGTTGGGTGTTCTTATCTGAAGAGGTGAGAAAGGAGGACCAGAGACAAGCGGGAACATCTGGACATCTGGCTCAGAGATTCCAAGTCATCTGGCCACCTCCCATCCTCTCAGTTCCTGGAGCAGAGCACAGGCACTGCTCAGGTCACGTAAACCCAGCAGTCGCTCGCCCACTCAACCAGAGTGATACAGACGGCTCATGAGCCAGGCGTGTGGCTTCTGTCACATGACATTGAAGTGATATAGTCTACAGCAGGTGTTTCAGACTGGGGGCAGGGGGCCACAAGAAAGTGCTTGGGGTATGTAATTAGTTTAATACAATTATAATTTTATTTAAAGATTAAATCATTTTGCTTTTCAAAGAATGGTCAGTGACAATATAGTCAATTTATTAATTAAATAAAACCCAACATGCATTGTATTTTGTATTGTGTACATAAGTGCACAGTGGTAGACGTAAGTGCATAGTAGTTGTAATATAAAGTGGGCTCATGACCCAGGCCAGACACAAGCTTGACTCCCATAAGCACGCAATGTCAGGAACATTGTGCCACATGAGTTTGTTGTAGTAATTGATGTCATTGATTTTTCTAAATGAAACCTGAAATGCAACCCCTGAAGAGACAAATAAACATCACAGACATTCACGGGATAAAGTTTCTGCATAAAATGCATCTTAATTACTCAGTCTATTCAGTCAATTACATTATCTAATATTGAACAATTTGTGATCTCTTTAAAGTGTCAATGTTTTGGGGGAATTGACTTTCAATTGAGGGACAGAAATCTCTTGTGTTTCATTAAAAACCTTTGGTTGCAATCAAGATGAATAAAAGTCTTATGGGTTTTGAATGACATGAGGATCAGTAAATGATGACAGAATTTTCATTTTTGAGTGATGAAAGCAAGCAAGTTTGCATACAAAAGACGCCTAATAGCCTTTCAAACATAGCCTTGATGTCTAGGCTAAAACAAGCCAAAATTTGGGCTGTCAGTGAAAATTTAATAGACTTCTAACCATAGCCCAAGAATAGACTAGTCATCTAGAACATGAACATGTCAAAGAAATGAAACTGAACACCTTGTAATCATTGTTGACTTTTCTTACATGATGGAATATCATATACACTATATTGCTAAAAGTTTTGGGATGCCTGCCTTTACATGCACATGAACTTTAATGACACCTCATTCTTAATCTGTAGGGTTTAATATGGAGTTGGCCCACCCTTTGCAGCTGTAACAGCTTCAACTCTTCTGGGAATATTCTTCTAGAAGCTCATTTGTGAGGTCAGGCACTGATGTTGGACGAGAAGGGCTGGCTCGCAGTCTCCGCTCTAATTCATCCCAAGGGTGTTCTATCAGGTTGTGGTCAGGACTCTGTGCAGGCCAGTCAAGTTCCTCCACACCAAACTTGCTCATCCATGTCTTTATGGATATTGCTTTGTGCACTGGTGTGCAGTCATGTTGGAACAGGAAGGGGCCATCCCCAAACTGTTCCCACAAAGTTAGGAGCATGAAATTGTCCAAAATGTTTTGGTATGTTGAAGCATTAAGAGTTCCTTTCACTGGAACTAAGGGGCCAAGCCCAACCAACTAACAGTTGACAGTGGAATATTTAGTAGTGAGGAAATTTCACAAATGGACTTATTGCACCGGTGGCAACCTAGCACGGTACCACGCTTGAATTCACTGAGCTCCTGAGAGCGACCCATTCTTTCACAAATGTTTGTAGAAGCAGTCTGCATGCCTATAGGTGCTTGATTTTATACACCTGTGGCCATGGAAGTCATTGGAACACCTGAATTCAATGATTTGGAGGGGTGTCCCAATACTTTTGGCAGTATAGTGTGTATATCTTGCAAGTTATTTTAGCAAAAACGACATGTAACCAAATTCAAGGTTATTTTAGCTAGAAGTGGTTTACTCATAGTCGGACTATATCGGGTATATAACCGAGACTGTGAAATGACTATTGCTTTCTGGGAAATAACCCTTTAATTATTAAGTGTGCCCTATACATCGCTTTGGATTAAAGTCCAAGCTAAATGACAAATTAGTGGTGCGAGTCACTGACATGTGAAGTGTATTGTGGACAGTCTTGATCATTTGCAGTGCAGAAATAAAAGATCCCAGCTACGTGGGAGTCTGAACTTTTTTTTCCACTTTTTTGTTCAATACAGCTCAACCGGTGTTTCTCGTTAAATAAATCAAAGTAGTCCGTTGAAATGTGCTGTGAATAACAATGGCTGCTGGGATGCCATAAAAGCATAGCATGAAGCAACATATGGTAAGCATGGTGAGAGATGGAGATAATTATTCCTGAAGGATCAGGGAGGATGACGAACTGGTTGAGGCAGCGACGACTTCAGCAGACACGCTAGGTTCTGGGTCAGTGAGTCTGTCTCCAGTCAAACCCCACCCAGAACCCTTTCCACCCCATCCCCCAACTGCCCTACAGGGAGGTAAATATTTCTTGTTTCCCGGGGAAGTGAATATAGCCGCGGCTAAATCTGTTCAATCTCCGCTCGATTCCCAGGGCAGACTTTACAGCCCGTCCACCACGGGCTGAGCTACCCCACCAGGCCCATGACCTTCCTCGGGCCTCGCCCACAGTGACGGCAACGTGCTGGCAGGAGGCTCCTTCATCATGCCCCAGTGTACATGTGTCTGCATGCAAGTGTGTGTGTCTGTAGCTTTTCAACCTTTCCCAGCTACCCTCCTTATCCTTCCTGACTCTGAATGACCTGAAGGACTCTGGGAAGGATTTTTCCCACCCTTTCAAGGAGTTCACCTTGCACTGTGTGTTTTGACACTGTCTTTTCTAAGCCATGTTGCGGAGCTCAAAACATTAAACATGTTGTGTTGTAAGAGTTCTGAACACAGGCCAGTTCTAAACATCTGTCTTTACTTAAACGACGAAAACAAATAATGTGTCAGGGTTGTCGAATCTTACATAATTTAGTGACTTTTTACCACCCAATATTTTGAAAGAACAACGGTGCTAAACACAAAGAGCAGACGGCAGATGAAACTGTACTTGTATGAAAAAAATTAACTGTTATTGGATCGTGTTTGTGTGTGTTACTCTCCTCCAAAGGCAGTGTGGGAAATTCTCAGACAGTGAGTAAAGCTTCCATTAATTACGGGAAAAAAATGGATGGCTCAGTGTGGAGATCTTGATATTAGCCAACCATAAATGTGTGTGTGTGAAAGGAGAATCACAGACGTAAATGTGTTACAGCCACTTTCCATCTCTGCAGCTGTTTGTAAACTGCCCACACACAACGCTAGAAAATTTCTCTCTCACCAGATGGCGTTTGTATGTCCGATTTGAAAAAAAAATTATACAATTAATTTTATTTATGACCGGAGTTTGCAGCAAGTGATAAGAACACAACCAGTCTGACCGAAAAAATGATGCGCAGTGCATTGTGCATCTGTGAATCCCTAAAAAAAATGTTTGTCTGTCTTCTGTCCTGGTTGAACAAATTATTAAGAGCTGCGGATTCTTGAGGTCTGCGATACAAATGCACCAACCTCTTCCCTTGGGCTTCATTATGAAGGTCAGAGTTCATGGGTGGCCCTGTCTATGGCTGTGGTGTTTGGCTGGGGTTCCCGCTGACAGACAGGAAAGGCTGTGATTTAACATTCCACCTTTTTCCCAGATAACGCCACGGCCCTGGTGGGGCTCTGCTAGCCCAGAAGAGAACAATCGCAGGAAACTGCAAATGATGAAAACGTGCTCTGTTTAGAAGTCACTACTGGCGTACCTATGAGAGAGCAAGAGACGAAGAGCAAAGAGAGAGAGACCAGTACTGAAAAAGGGGTGAGTGGAGAAAATGATCTCTAAAAGAGAGGAAAAAGACATTCTCATCAGTGCTGAAGGGAGGTGCATCATGGGCCTCTGACAGCAAGTGCTTAAACTGGCCTGTTTGCTCACTGGGATGAGGACTTCCTGCTCAGAAGATTCCATTTCCTGTGCTGCTGAACAGCAGAATATGAATACAGTCCCTTTTGGTTTTAAAGCACTAAAATTAAGTTATTTGTTGAGAATAAAATGTACATGAGATGAAAAATGTACATTTCTCTCAAATGTGAGTCCATTACTTAGTTGATTAGGTCATCACTTTTCATGTTATATATATATATATATATATATATATATATATATATATATATATATATATATATATATATATATATATATATATATATATATATTAATTAATATATTAAACATTACATTACTGTGAAGCCTCTTTGGGCCTTGTGTAGAGATGGGCCTTGTGTAAGACTCTTTTCTGTTCCAAAGAATATTTTTTGCAGGCAGCATGTGAAGCCAACCATAGAATCTGTTTAGGGATTCTCCTGCAATAAATGGAGTAATATTCCTGGAAAGAAAGAAATTAAAAATGTCCATCAGGAACTGACCAGTCCAGCAGGGGTCTTTGAGCTGTCCTCATCCTTGAGCCAGATGTGGTCTGTCATTGGTCGTGGAATTTGGTCCATTGTTCTCTAGTGTTGGAATCCGATTCCTTTCCTGCACTGGGTTTTCCAGATGTGAAGTTGGTTGGTACAGTCCTGTGGCATCACAGTGTGTTGTTTGTGATTGCTTTTCATTATGTTCACTTAATGACTTTGTTATATAATAGAGATCTGGGCTAGTTGTCATACTTTTTAGTGAACATTTCTCATGGCAAGATTATTGTTAATCATTAATGCCCATAAAAAGCATACAGCATATTAAGTATATATAAATGTATGTATATATCAATATATTATAAAACAATATTATATATTATAGAAGTCTCTGTGGTCATAAATGAATGGACATGGACAGCAACAATACTCAGGTCGTCTGTGGCATTTAAATGATCCTCAAATGGTACTATGGGGCCCAAAGTGTGCCAAGAAAAATCCTCCACAACATTACACCACCACCACCAGCCTGAACTGCTGATACAAGGCTGGAATCATGCTTTCATGTTGTTTATGCCAAATTGTGCCTCTACTATCTGAATGTCACAGCACAAATTGAGATTCAGACCAGGCAACATTTTTCCAATCTTCTATTGTCCAATTTTGGTGAGCCCATGCAAGTTGTAGCCTCAGTTTCCTATTCTTAGCTGACAAGAATAGCACCTGGTATGGTCTTCTGCTTCTGTAGCCCATCTGCTTCAAGATTTGACACACAGAGCTATTCTACATACCTCATTTGTTATGAGTGGTTATTTAATTACTGTTCCCTTTCCATCAGCTCAAACCAGTCTGGTCATTCTCCTATGACCTCTGGCATCAACAAGGCTTCCCTTATGAAGTGGAACTCTACACTGCGTCTACAGCTGAGGCGCTCTGTGTAAACTAGTGTCTGAACCACGTGTGAATACACACCAATCTTGATTGGCTACTGCAGTCATGTGTTCCTAATTTAGGAGATGTGTTACGCCTTGGGTGAGATCTATCACACCAAATGACACATATGATTTGTTTATCGTTTGTTTAGGAGTGGAGCAGGCTCAGTCAACCCTTAACTCCACAGTGAGCAAGCGTTACTCTTGCCTGGCTCCCATACCCCTTAAAGAAAGCCAGGAGAGAGTGAAGCTTCCTCATGGTCTGCACCCTGTGACTGAGATTTAGGGGTGCTAATGATTTGCAGAGGCAATTTAACGTCTCCTTGCTGGGACCTTGGGAATGGGTAACCTCTAGCAAGTCTTTTGGTAATGGAGCAATTGGAGAAAGGAATGGGTTTTTGCCATCGGTGCCCATCTTTCTCTGTAGCTTTCGCTGGATGGTGGAGGTTGGTTGTCTGTAGGGTTGACGCCCCATTTGCTGATGGTCGGTGATGTGGAAGCTGCTTTAGGCACTCTATTGTCAGTACTCTCTCAAAAGACTTTCCGAAAAGCACTTTATGGCTGTTTGCCTTAGGTAAAGCGGCAGTTAAGGGAGCATAATTCTCCTGAGGCCTCTTCTCAGTCTGAAGGATGGGATACTAACATTTTTTGTGCTCCCTTTGGTGAGCAAGGCCAAGTGTTTGGACGTTCAGGAGAGCAGCGCAGAAACTGCAGCCTCTCTAACTAGCTCTGCCTTGGGACAATTATGCAGGCAAGAATTAAAGGTATTAAGCTGTGGACCTCAGACCACAGGCACGAAAGCTCTTAGTCAGTTAGTGTGTTGTATGGCAATGTTCTGGCTACAGCTTAGTTCACTGGGGAATTCACAGTACAGTGGGCAGGCATCTGTTCTGTATAGCACAGTGGGTATCGTCATTCCCATGGCGTCGATCTACAACACAGCATCAGTTTCACTTCGAAAGGGATAGTCTAGATTACGTATGTAATGTATGTGATGCATCCCATACCTCCGGCATGCCTGTACTGTTCAAACTTTTATAGTGCACCCTTTTATAGTCAGCTGGCACGCCTATGACGTAATGTAACGCAACCAATCACAATTTGTTTTGTTCTGCGTCATGTTTAGGGGCGTGAAAATGTAAAGTCGATGTCTTTACAATAACAGACTGCACTCTCAGAAAAATGGGTACAGTGAAGGTACAATTTTGTTCCTTGGGGAAAATGTATAAAAAATTTTTAAACAATTATACCATTGTTTTCCTCTACATAGAGGTACAAAAATGTGCCCTTAAGAGTACCACCCCAGTGATGGCCACTTGTACTTTAAAAGGTACAATTTTGTACTCTTGAGAATATGGCGTGCATCTATAAATTATTAATTCAAAACCGTTGTTCAAGTTTACTGCAACAATGGAGCCTCAAACTTAACATACTTTTGAAAATCCAGGTAAGCACTCATTGTCACAGTTGTAAACACAATGGCGTTCTTCTTCCATGAGGGAGTTTGAAGTTGCGGCATTTGTTTCAAGTGAAGTCACCTTTATTTATATAGCGCTTTTAACAAGTCCAATTGTTTCAAAGCAGCTTCACATTGTTAACAGGAAAATAATGCAACAGAATTTGTACAGCCGTTCTGGTGAAACGGTGATGTTATCCAGCTAATTTCAAGTATCATATAGTGTCAATGCGGGCAGATCAGTAATATAGATGAAATTTAGGTGTCCCCAACTGAGCAAGCCAAAAGCCAGAGGCAACGGTGGCAAGGAACCAAAATTCCTTCAGGGTCAGAATGGAGAAAAAAACCTTGGGAGAAACCAGGCTCAGTCGGGGTGCCAGTTCTCCTCTGGCCGACGAACAAACAGTGTATGATTATAATTCTGGCAACATAGCAGGTCTTAATTCATATTAAGCAAATAGATATTCGTAAGATTATTCGAAAGATTGGAGTCATCACGCCGGAGATGGGTTTAATGAGGATGGTGTGTCGATGCAGCATTTACGGGGGGGGCAGTTTATTTGACACGCTCTCTGCAGACATTCCAGGGATGCGTTGGTCATGTCCTGGTGCAGGTCCACCATCTGATCTGGAAACGGCCCGGATCCGGCTGACTGCAGTAAACCTCGGGATAAACAGAGAGACTCACATTAGCATAGATGCCATTCTTCTTATGATGTAATGAGTACATCAGGTGTTATGGGAAGTGTTCCCGGTTCCAGCTGACCTAGTTAATGCAGCGTAACAATCATTTACTGATTTGAATAATAGAAATTGATAATGTTTTATGTGTATGCCATAGTAAAGAGTTTTTAGCGTTTTTAGTCTAGATTTAAACTGACAGAGTGTGTCTGCTTCCCACACAATGCTAGGAAGACTGTTCCAGAGTTTAGGTGCTAAATAGGAAAAGGATCGACCACCTGCAGTTGATTTTGATATTCTAGGTATTATCAACTGGCCAGAGTTTTGAGACCGCAATAGACGTGATGGAGTATAATGCGTTAAGAGTTCGCTCAAGTACTGGGGAGCTAAACCATTTAGTGCGTTGTAAGTAATAAGCAAGATTTTAAAATGTATACGATGTTTAATAGGGAGCCAGTGCAGTGTTGACAGAACCGGGCTAATATGGTCATACTTCCTGGTTCTAGTAAGAACTTGAGCTGCTGCGTTTTGGACCAGCTGGAGTTTGTTTATTAAGCGAGCAGGGCAACCACCCAGCAGAGCATTACAATAATCTAGCCTTGAGGTCAAGAACACATGAATTAACTGTTCAGCATTTTGCATTGGAAGCATGTACCATAATTTAGATATATTTTTTAAGATGGCAGAATGCAGTTTTACAGATGCTAGAAACGTGGCTTTCAAATTAAAGATTGGTATCAAAGTTTCCAGGCGGACCGTTAAAGAACGCTACACACAAGCCTCATGGACATCCTATAGAAGCGTTTCCAGATAAGTGTGCCATATGCATCAGACGTTCAGCCAATTGTCCATGGGCATGACATCTGAGGCTGAGACTAAGTATTAGTTCAGGGGTGTGCACACTTATTCAGTTAGGTTATTTTGAGTTGAGAATTTTTTTTCATGTTTCACATGAAAAATGTTTCACTTTGGTTTTCAGTGGCATTGCACGGGCTGTAATTTTTATATTAAAGGTGCAAAAGTACTGATATGATGTTTAATTTTTTTTTTACATCACAAACAGTTTTAACAGGGGTGTGAACTTTTTATATCCATTTTCTATTCATATATCCTTTCATCAATTGTAAGTGATTGTTTTGCAATCAATCCCCAAAAACAAAATGTGTTGCTTTACATTAGCAAGGTTATTAAAGATGAAGCACTGAGTGAGCCATGTCCAAGCTTCACGGGAAATGCTCAGTGCTTCAGTGCACGGACTACAAATTAATTAATTAATACTGAGAATCTAGCAGGAAACTTGAACACTTTTAAATCCTCTTAACCGAACAATGAGATGGGTGCTTAGTAATCAGCGTTCTTTGAAAACAGAGCAGACTGCCAGTAAGCACACACAATCAGAGGAAGATCGCTTCTCCAACTTTGTTGGCTTAACTTAACTGTCTGTAGTTTATTTCTGTTGTGCTTCAAATATCACCTCAATCCTTACAATTACTCAATCATAACCAGTGAGCAATATTAACACATAGGGTATTTTAGAATGTGTCACTGTTACAATTATGAATTTAGAGCTTAAGCATGATCCTGTTACCCAGAACAGCAAGAACTGAATCAAACCCATATTTAGCTCACAATATTTGAAAAAGGACAGAAGCCCCCACTGTGCTGGATTGTGAAGATGAACGACTGTGGTTTTAACAAGGAATTTTATAGTATTTGGATCACTTAGAAAGCTCTCACAATGAGAACTCTGCAATGAAGCATTAAATCATTTTCACAAGCTCGCAATAAACAAATACGATATGACATCAGCATAAACTAAACATGTGATCAACAAAAAAATATTTCAGCCACCCGCCAAACTTGATGTGCTGTTCATCGCTTTCTTACCCCTCTACACTTTTCTTAATTACAGCCAATTCACAAATTCTTTAGATTATCAGAATTAGGCTACTGTCATGGTGGTTGTGGCTGTTAAAAAGCACACGGCTCAAAGTACATAAACAGTCCTTTAACAGTAGAATCAAATGACAAGCTACATAGGACAAACCTTGGCGTGACCAGAACCAACCACAATACCTTCACCATTCTAAACAACATCAACACAAGACACAGAACAGACCGAAACTCAGGGCATTTATACACATGGCGAACAGAGAACTAATGAGACTAATTAACTACACACAGCTGAACAGAACTAACCTAAGAGGGTAACCAAGGAAACAATGGAGTGGCAGGAAAATGAACAAAGGAACATGTGACATGCAAAAACACAACAGAAACAGACTAAACATGTGACAGCTACTTTGTATTCATTTGGGTGATAAGTCTATGACTGTTGGCCCAGTGAAACCAGAGTGTTCTCGAAGGGTCAGAGACGTCTGTGAATGTGGGATATTTGCAGAAGTTCATGCAGTACAATTATAGAAAAGGGAAGTGATGCAGTCCTCTGCCAAAAGAGTTGATTAAAGAATGGAAAAGAACAGCTTCTCTGTCCTGATAGTGAATAAATAAATAAATAAATTATTAACAGTTAATTCAAAATTTATTTGGATTTTGACATTATAATTTTGCTCATCAGGCAAGAGAGACACTCCAATAATCCAATAATAAAATCAATCCAATATAATGCAATATTAAAATCAAGATGCACTAGAGCATCTAACTAAAAAACACATGCTTGAAATAAAGGCTGCCCCAGGTGTTAGGGTGTAGTCAAAACGTGAACCTTTTGCAAAATCTGCTAAATCTTTTGCGTTCACACAAAATTCCAGATTGTGAATATTCCAATAACACTTTGCTTAAAGCCTTTATACTTTATATAAGTAAGGGATAATCAGCTGTGTATTAAACTATTTTAATGCATGACGTGGAGGCAAAAAGTCACCCAACGCAATGAAAAAAATCAACTTGACAACTTAAAGCTGTTATTGATGTTTGCAGCATAATATCTGACCGGAAGGGTAAAAATTACGGTTTTCAGTCACGGCTCATTAGATCTAGAATTCTGCTCGCTTTGAATTTGACACAGAGATAAAGTAATGCGTAGATTACATTTATTTCAATGAATGAATTATATGAATTATTTGAATTAATTATCTAAAGAGAGAGAGAGAGAGAGAGAGAGAGAGAGAGAGAGAGATAAGAGTGTCTGTTTAGTATCTGTCTCTGTTAACAACAAAGCTGTGAGATGAATCATTTCAAAACCAGTGATGTAACCCTCTCATTTCTGCGAAATATAATGTAGCCATTTAGTAGCAGCTATTTTATTCATAAAAGTCGTGATAAGTTTCTGTGCTCCTGAATTGCACACCTTCCAGCCAATCAGAATCGTATATTCAGTAGTGGCCATGGTAGTGTTGTGCACTTTCCTAGAAGAAATACAGGAGACAGAGATCCAGTTCACAAACACCCAAAGATCGTTGCTTATTTCCTGAATGTTTACAACCTAAAACATGGGTATGCCACCAGTTCTAGCTCAATCACCTGATTTCAAAGCAGCGATTGCGTCACCACATGGCTTCCAAAAAAAGACGGTGGGTTTTGGCCGATCCTGGATATACAACGTTTAAATGTGTTCCTAAAGCCTCTTCCTTTTCTAAAGTTATGCGCATTGACATTCTGCGTTCTGTGATGGAATAAGACTGGTTTGTGAGTGTGGACTTAAAGGATGCTTATTTTCATGTTCCCATTGCACCATGCAACAGGAACTTTGTCAGATTCAGCTTTCAGGATCAAAATTTTCAGTTCAAAGTCCTAACATTCAGTCTACCTCTGGCTCCTCATGTGTTTAAGAGATACATGAGTGCATCCCCAATGAAGCAACATGCTCTACAAAACACCAGAATTTTGCTGGAACATATTCAGAGACTGGGCCTCACAAAGAGTCATTTAGCTCCAGTACAGTCCATAACCCTCATTGGAATAACACTCGATTCTCTCACAATGTCTGCCACATTGTCTCATGCTAGTACAGACAGTATTCGTCAATTACTAACTCGCATTTGACTTGGAACACAAATTCCTTATGGTGTCCTTCTGCAACGAATGGGGATGTTAGCAGCTGCCACATCAGCGATTCCCTTGGGTTTGCTTCACCCCAGACATCTCCAGAGGTGGAGCAATTGCTTAAGGCTGAACCTGATGAGACATCGTTATCACCTGATTGTTGTTTCTCCTGCTTGTGTCCACGCATTAAAACCCTGGAAACGGTTAATGTTGTTGAGGGCCAGAGTGCCACTGGGGGTGGTACCTTCTTGTTGGGAAATGGTCACAATGATGCTTCTTTAACAGGATGGGGGACAACATGGAACCAGAGGGGAATTGGCAGCTGTTGGTCACCAGAGGAGTCCTTGGAACATATTAATGTTCTGTAATTGAGGACAGTGTACCTTGCACTACAACATTTTCTTACCAGCTTTGAGAGATGTGCTTGTCCGGTCTGACAACACTTCGACTGTCTTTCATTTTTCAGTCTTCAGTCTTCAGGGCGGCACCAGTTCTCTAGCATCTTTACAGCTAACTCGCAAGATCCTTAAAAGGTCTCTGTACCGACTGGCTTCAGTAATGGCCAGCCAGGCCATAGTTTCCTCTTCTTCTGAATCTTTTGCAGGGCCAACCATGGCAGCTTCCCATCAGAAAGGATCTCCTCTGTAAGCTAAATGGGCAGATTTGGCATCCACATCAGGCTCGTCTTCAGCTTTGGGACAAGCCACTGGGTTCACTTTTAGTGGATTGTGAACCAGTAATCAACACCATTTGTTAATACCAGGGCTGCTTCAACACGCAAGCTTTAGTTACAGAGTTTCCTACAACATCTATCAGAAGACAACAAAGCGCCTTCTACCTTAAAAGTCTATGTTGCTGCCATATCTGCTCATCATGCCCTAGCTGATGATTCTTCTTTGGGATCTCATAACCTTATTGGTAGTTTGGCATTGAAAGCCTGTTCGTTTTACACCTTTTCACCCAGTTAGTGAGTCATGCTTGCACTGGTTACCGGAGTATTGCAGGGATCGTTCTTTGATCTAATCCGGCCTTTCTTCCCAAGGTCTTATTACCACAATTTGTGAATCAGTCCATAAATCTGGCTGCTTTTTAACTCCCCTCTTCCCACTCTAATATCGATGGGAGGACTAATCTTCTCTGCCCTGTACGTGCCTTAAACATCTATATAGAATCTACTGCTTCTTAGACGGATCAATTGTCTGCTATGGTAATGTGTGTAAATGTGTGCCTGTGTGCTCCAAACATTTAAGCAGGGTTTTTTCAGCATGGCAAACAAAGGAAAGCCGCTACCATTGTAATTTTCAAAGATGATCTTTTATCTTTGCGATCCTAAGCGATTCATTTAAAATGATTCATTCGTATGTGAAAATTTGTTTTTAACTATTCTCTTGGGTTGGAAATTGTTTGAGGCCCATAGCCTGCACTTGCTGCAGGTCCTTATGCGTGTAATTCCTTTGCTGAGAGGAGAGCTGATGACAAGGGAGGGCCTTGTCCCCCTGGGCCCCTAAACCACATATGGAACCAATGCAAACAATCACAGAACGTCCATCTTTGCAAACTTTGATAAATGCAGATTTTACAGAATAACACACACATTTAGAGAGAAAGTGAGCGAGAAGAGAGACCCCATAGTGTGTGGCAGCACCAAATCCGAGGCTTCTTCCTGTGCTGTTCCCCAAGGCAGAGACACATGTCAGCTGCACACTGTTTACTTCAGCAAATTTATTTCCACGGTGTGTGTGCATGCATGTATGTGTGTATTGGTGAGGAAGTTACACATCCTGTTGGAGCAGTCACATATCCGTTTGTGAAGTGACCTCCAACAGTATCTTTAGTAATCTGCTGCCTTTAACAGAACACATTTAAAAACAGTATCCCAGTGGGAAATGCGCTAACCTCTAATAATATAGGAGATATACTTTAATAATATCTTGTTCACATTGGTAGAGGCATATGTGTCTATTATGACAAACACACCGTTTCATAATTCTCTTATGTAAAATAAATATTATTTATATAGGAAGTTGGAGAATAAACAAGAACAGGGCTGAATAATAGATAAACAGGAAATAATTTGAGGCTAGATCTTTCCAGTTATAGTAACTGACTACAGCAACAAGTGGAAATTCATGCTGGTCTTTTCAGCAGGATACCTAAAACATATTTTAAATCATTTCAAGATGTTTAAAACCTGAACTTGCTCTTTAAGCACTTATACCCTCATCAGAATACACCAACAGCGACACAAAACAGTGTCTTTTCAAAATCAGTGTTCTTTTCAAAGCAGTGAACAAAGACGTTTTTACAGATTGGTGGTACGTCTAAACTCTGAAATGTCCTAATTAATAATATTTTTTGACAGTTCTACTGTAAAATATTAGATACAAACAAACAGTCTTGAACTGGACCTTTTAATGTCTGAAAAGAAAGACCTACTAAAGCCTTATATATATTTCAGTTTACAATAAGATTTCAAATCTATTAACATTAGTTAACTATTAAACATGAATAAACAATGAACAACACTTCCACAGCTAACAAAAATATGTTCTAAGAACGTTTTGCTAGTGTTCCCATTAAGTTATGAAAATGTTATTTCTGAATGTTCTGAAATGGCCAGTTTTTTTAAAAGTTTGAAAAAGATTTTTTCCTTGGTTATGAAGGAAACATTCCATTTGAGAATTCTTCAAACATTATAGGAATGTTACTTCTGAATATTCTCTGAACATTCTGAAACAATTCTTAAAAAAGGTTAGACAAACGTCCATCTAATATCAGGAGGGAAAACGCTCCATGAGCAATGTATAAATAATGTTTTTGTGCTATCATTTCAAAGACCACAATTTCAATTACAAAGACCAGACAACTTTAAAGAAATATTCTATTAATGTTACAGGAAGAACGTTTGTTCATAACTTTGAGAGAACCCTGCCAGAACGTTAGCTAATGTTCAGAGAATGTTTCCTGTTAGCTGGGTTTAAAGCATCTGTTAATCTGTTAAATTCATGTTAATTTCATTTCACATTTACTACAATTTAAAATAAAAATGTGTATCTTTTAACAATAGTTATGCACTGTGAACTAACAAACAATGAAGAATTATAATTTTATTACCTAACATAAACAAAGATGAATAAATTATGTAAAAATGATATTGCTCATTCTTAGTTCATGTTAACTCATGCATTACTAATGTTAATGAATGGGACCTTATTGTAAAGTGTTTCCTAAATTTCTATACACAAAGTACAACCATGCAAACTTGCACAAGACATAGATGTAGAAATGCATTTACAACTCAAAATAGGAATGTTTATTTATCCAGCATGTGCACATAAAATGTATTAAGAAACACAACAGTGAAAAAAGCGTATCTGTATGTTCCAGACATAGAGACACATAGAGACCTCATCTGTTTGTAGATCTGCAGATCTCCAAAAACTGTAAACCCACATGTGCTAATGTAACTTGCCCTTGAACAACAAGACTCACCTACACCAAGATTCATATGAACTACAGATAAATTAGTTCAAGAAAGACATTTAGATTAATCAAAAGTGAATAAGATAACCCTGCTGTCAGGACAGCAGGAATTAACATATAGTCCAGACTGGTTTATCCTAATCTATCCAAGATCTGCTAGTCTTTTAGCAGGGAAATGTATGTTTACTCTAGATTTTGATGACAGTAACTCTATTTTGTTTTAATCAAATATTACATATACATATACAAACTCAGTACTCCTAGAGACAACAAAACATTTTGTGTATATAGAATATATTGTCAATATTGCCCTGTACATGGATTAAAATTTCACATAAAATTAATCTGATCCACTTTATTCATTAGGTGGCCTTACCTACTATGTACTAACGTTTACATGAATACATGATACAATGCACTTATTGTGTACATACATGTTTTTACATGGTACTTACATTTTTAAAAATACCTGCATGTAATTACATCTGTAATTAATTTCTGTAGTTACATTTATAATTACACTTCCCTTATCACCACACCTGTCCCTAACTTTACCCGTATCCGACCACAATATCAACAAAAGTGTTTTGCAATACAATATGAACACAATAAGTACATTGTACTTATTTTTTGATGTACGTACATAGTAGTTAAGGCCACCTAATATAAAGTGGGGCCAATTAAGCTCATAGCTGATAACAAGATGAAGAACAAAAGGAGCAAGACGAGGTCATCAGTATCTTCTGGAATCACATCCTAGTGATTTTGTGTCTTCCACTATTTATTCCGTTCTTTTACTGCAGGTTCTTTGAGTAAGAATAATCCATAGATCCACTGACATGACAAACATCATCCAATGCATCAGGGTGGCTCAACCTTCAATTAATCAACACAGTGCCATAAAGAATAAAGCTTAATTAAGGTATGTTCTTCAGTTCATAGTTTCACCCATAGAATATCCAACTTCTCCATTTCAATTAAAGAAATCAGAACGGTGATGACGATGTGTGATGTTCTCCATAGTGTTTCACCAGATCACAGTGGAAAATGTTCATGTGACATTAATATTCCAAATAAAATACAGTATTTTCTCCAGTTCCCATCCATAAACTGGAGATCATTGAAGCGTGTAGCGAAAAGGAAAGGCTTCTTGGGGTCTACAGTCCAAAGTGTCCAGATATATGTCTAGTAGGCACACATCTCAGTCAGTGGTGCTCTCTATGAGGCTGTTCTCCCAGAAGTCAAAGAGTTTCTCACATGTAAAGGTTGTCTGATCGGAGAATGGTGGTCTCCAGATTGTGAAAACTCTTGCCGTTTAGAGTCTCCATGTGGCTGTCGATGCTGTAACATCGATGGACTTCTGTCATGGAGGAGGTTGTGTAGGATGCGGAACGCAGGGCGTCCGTGTTCGCAAATGTGCTGCCAAACTGGATGCGGTACTGGTTCCAGTGCCTTCGCAAAACACCTTGCACCTAAACAAACAAAAGTGAGGCAGATATTAAGTATAGTGACAAATATCTTTATGTTTTGAGCTACATGTGAAGATTAATCAAAGGAAAACAATGCATTGAAATTGCAGGGACAAAAACGGCTTACCTCGCTGTTGAAAAAGCAAAATATAGTGGCAACCAAAAGGCCCTATGGGAAAAGGAAAAACGAATTATTTCATAAGTGTTTGAGTGCCACTTAAATATAAAATGAACAGAATAATTATTAATGTATTAATTAATAAATAAAAGGTAAATAAATAAAAACTTTTTACAAATAAACAAATACATTTAAAAATTTATTAATGTATAAAAATATAGTTAAATGTACCAATACATAATAAACTGATACATCATTTTAAATGTAACATTTACATTGTGTTTTATAAATGAAAAATATAAATTATAAATGTAAATTTTTATAAAGCATCTACAAATAGCAAATTTCTTGATCCATTTTCCAGAGTTAAAAATGCCCCTGGTTTAATTTAATGCAGATAAAGTATGCAATATAATGCAAGTCGCATTTAAAAAATGTGGGTAACACTTCACTTTACACATAGTGTTAAATTATTCAAAACATTAACTATACATTAAATTATGCATAATTACAAGCAACTTACTCTAAACCAAACCCTAATTATATAGTAAGTACATGTTGTTAATTAATATTATTCACTGTAATTACACTGTAACAAGGGCACCACAAAATAAAATGTAACCAAATTTTTGTAAACTTTTGTAAAATTTTGTAAATTTTGCATTCATGTAAACAGAAAGCGTGTTAGCGGAGCAGTAGAAACCCGGTAGTGAGTGTTTCAACTTTTCAAATGAATTCCTATGAAAGTTAAGCTTCCATAGGCATGATCTGAAAACCCGCCAGACTGTACACACACCGTGAATGACTGCCGCGCCGCGCGCTGTTTCACTTTTCAAATGAATTCAGCTCTTCGCTCTCCCGTGATGAATGTAATCTGACTCCTGCTGCGTTTGCTCGCTGCTGACTCCTGCTGCGTTTGTGCTGTGACACTCGCTCGGCTCACTCACATTATATTGAACAGACGCGTTCAGTTTTTAATTGTAGTGTCTGTTCTCTAACTGAATTAAATGATTTTATTAATATGAAAATGAAAACAACGGCAGGGCTGGTGTCGTGGTGGGCAAGTGATCCAGTGAACCAGTAGCAGTGGCTTTGGGAGTGGCCTCGTAGGCAGCGAAGCAAATGCATTCTGGGAGTTGTTGTCTTTCATTCACATGAGACAAAAATACATTTTCTGGCTTTTCGCTTTTCTAGAAGGCACCAAATTCAAAAATAATTTCACATTTCTACTACATAAATGACCCAGTTTAAATACACATTCATCTTCCCAGCGCTGAAGTACCCCTTTAAATATGTCTATTTTTTATGTAATCATTTTAATATGTCAATTTGAGAATGTATTCATTTATTAGCATTTTTATTTTTGAATTAATACATTGGTATTTGATTCATTGTCTCTTGTCAACAACACCTACCTGGTAATGCAGAAGTATGTTCATTGTGTACATAAATATCTCAGAGGCGAGCCGTCCATCGGGTTTGTAGGGCAGAAGTAAATACTGAATGCCCAGCAGAGGTACCAGGATTAAAGTGGCCCTGACGGCCCTCATGTACAGACTGGATTCAGCCTGGTGGGTCACCTTCAGCTTTGTGATCAACACTCTCACAATGTTTAAAAGGAAGAAGAGGTTAACCTAAGGATGACAAACAGAGAAAAGAGCAACTATGAAGAGAAAGAAAAATAAATACCTTGTAGTACCCCAAAAACCAAGACACAGTACATATAAAGCCATTTCTTCTTAATGTCACATGTTTTCTGTATTTACATTTTTACAGGTTCAAATAAAAACTACATACCACATTATATACATTCTATCATGGATTCAAAGCAGAATTCTAAAGTTTGGATTATGTTATAGTCTGTCATAATACCTGTAAATTGTCATATAAACAGCCAAAGATATAACCAAATATATTTAAGATTGGTGGTGGACCAAATAGTTATGAAAATCCATCATTGACCCAGCCTATATTCATCATCTACCACCATTGTGGATGTCTAAATGGCCTTGTAAACAGCAATAACTGTTTATAATGACACATAATCAGCTTTAAACTAGCAGTTCCAGCTGAAGTCAGTCCAAGATTAATTCGATACAGAGTATTTGTCCATTACATGCTTTTTATGGGCTGTATAATCAGATACCACATATGACCCCAATACAAACACCAAAGAGAACACGGCACTTTGATTATAAAGGGTCGAATGCCAGAGCTTAAGTTGATTTTTTGAAACAAGATCAATCAGATGCACATACATTGCCAAGGGTGAATAGAAGATAAACAAGTGCGATAAAGTGTGAGAAAACGAAATAAAGAAAGAACGTAAGAGTAAAAAGAAAACAGACTTACCAACAGGGCTGCACAGATGGGTCCATGAATAATGTAGAGCAGAGAAGTGTTCGAGCTTATCCAACAGCTGTGGACAAAAGTGTGAGAAAAGTTCAGTTTTACGGAAAGCAGAACCAATGAAAACATGAATACTTCATTAAATTTTCAGTGACATCATTGCTATGATTTCACAAGATGTTCTACAGAGCCTCTGCCTGGTCAGTGTATTCCTGTGTCCCGACAGAAGCTGGGATGGATTGGATGTTCATTTTATGATACTGGATTTGCAGTTGCAAATGGAACTGATTCCATTTTTAAATTTGGACTACAATACTCTGACAGGGTTTACTGCACAGCTATTCACTAAATCTACCAAGAGTTGGTAGATTTGGCAAGAGTTGCCAAAAAAGTAAGTCAGTAAAACATTTGGAAGAATTAAGGTTTTTTCCAATTTTGATTGAAAGCTCTCCAAGGCTCAGTGTCTTCAGTGTCACATAATCCTTCATAAATCATTAATATGCTGATTAGAGCGGCATTTATTTAAAACTTTGGTCCCACTTTATATTAGGTGGCCTTAACTACTATGCTTAAATAAAAAAATAAGTACAACGTACTTATTGTTGTTCATATTGTATTGCAAAACACTTTTGCTGATATTGAGGTGGGATACGGGTAAAGTTAGGGACAGGTGTGGTGATAAGGGAAGTGTCAACAGTGTAATTATAAATGCAACTACAGAAATTAATTAATGATGTATGTATTATGTATGTATCATGATGTGAGTATGTGATTACATAATCACATGTAATTTTAGAAATGTAATTACAATGTAAAAACACAATGCACTTATGGTGTACATACATCAAATTATTAGTTTAAATGTCAGTACATAGTAGTTAAAGGGTTACTTCAGCGATTAGCATTAAGCTAAGAATCCCGGGAGTATATTCGAATGATCGTGCTTCCCCACCTCATATCCCCCTGAGACGAGATTTAAGTATTTTATGTCTGGAAAAAGAGGCTAGAGACTACAGCCAGTAGTAGGAGCTAGTTCCACATGTTTTCAACCCGCTCACAGGGGTGGGATCACACTCACAGAATGTATGACACAGACGGCCGCTCGGGCATTCATAACGGAGCGGTGCGGAGCAAAACGATTCAATGAATTCCTATGAAAGTTAAGCTTCCATAGGCATGAACAGAAAACGCACCAGACTGGACACGCACTGTGTGGCCGTGAATGAATGACAATGCGGCTGTGAATGAATGAATGAAGGTCGGCCGTGCTCATTTTAGTTTCGGTTTAAAATTAGCAGCAATTCGGGGGCGGGTTGCTTGAATTGTGGGTTCATGAAAACACAACAACAAAACGGTGAAGAAGAAAGAAATTCCTACAGGTTTAAAACAACTTGAGGGTGAGTAAATGATGACCGAATTTTCATTTTTGGGTCCCTTTAATGGAATCACTATGGAACCAGAATCATTAAGCAGGATCAGAACTGTTACATTTCTTACAATTTCTCGGATTTAACTCACTTGTCATTGTAGTAATAACTTCGGGATATTGCATGTATGAATGCCGGTATTAACGGGAAGCCTGGAAAACATTTGAAAATAATACAATTATTAAAAATGTTAATGAAACAGAAGCATTGAAGAAAACAGAATCATTGATCAAACAGAAATCCAGTTCATTTTGGTGCATTCTGGTAAGTTGAAAGAAACGTACCCCATCCTAGAAGGTAATACCACATGAGTTGCTGTTTCTCAGCAAACACTGCCACCACAATGAGGGTGTGCAGGTAGATCCCTTCACACAACATCCAGAAGTAGTTACAGCCCAGGAGATAATGGTGGATGAACACAGACACTTTACAGCTCACCTGGGAGAAAATCAATATGTGTTAATATGACCCTGTTCACTTTCTTAATAACACATTCCTGGTCATATTTTGCATGACACGAAAGCCCACTATTCTATATGTACACTTACTGGGTTGGCTTGGGTTACTTCTTGGTTGTTTGCAACACAAGTGAAAAAGATGATGGTTATAACTGAGTTCAGCACAAAGGAGAAGAAGAGATTCTTGTGTAGAGTTATCCTTTGGCAACTTAAGCTCCTGAGTGGAAAAAAAACAGCAAACTATATTAGACTGGGTATATTAGACTGTGACCTTATATATATATACATACCTTTATTTTATTTTATACTATTTTTCATATTTGTATATTTGTGTTCATGTTGTGTTGTATTGTATATGTGCACTGGAAGCTTCAGCACCAAGACAAATTCCTTGTGTGTGCAAGCACACTTGGCAATAAAGCTCTTTCTGATTCTGATTCTAAAAGGGAGATACATTTTTATGATACGGCAATAAGATTTTTCATGTGACTTACTTAAAATAGAAAAATATCCCCAGAGAAGTAAACAAAGATATCAGCGACAATCCATGACCAATCAAAGATAAATAGTAGAGATTTAATGCTGCCTAAAAAAAGCAAAAACAAATGTTATACGTATATAAAACTTTTACCATTCAGTATGTGCAAGAGAAAAATTACACTACCAGTCAAAAGTTGATGTTTTAAAAAAAAAAAAAGTATCTTTTGCTCACCAAGGCTGCACTTATTTGATACAGTAAAAACAAAAAGTTGTGAAATATTATTGCAATTTAAAATAACCGTTTTCTATTATATTTCTCAGTTATAGCTAAACTTTCAGCATGATTATTCCAGTCTTCAGTGTCACATGATCCTTCAGAAATCATTGTAATATGCTAATTTGGTGATCAAGAAACATTTATTTTTATCCTTATCCTGAAATGTATTCCAGATAACATCATATGCGTTTACACACAAATATTAACCAGCAAAAATGTTATGAAAATAATAATAATAATAATAATAATAATTTATTATTAATTGAGCGCCAATAAAATGTATAAAAATTGAGCACCAAATCAGCATATTAGAATGGTTTCTGAAGGATCATGTCAGGATTGGAGTTGCTTTCACAGGAATACATTTTTAAATATGACAATGATATGTTATTTTACATTGCAATAATACTTTACAGTATTACTGTTTTTCATCAAATAAATGCAGCATAAGAGACTTCTTTCATTCTTCAGCCAGATTCGAGTAATGGCTGCTGAAAATTTAGCTTTGCCATCTCAGGAATAAATTACATTTTAAAATATATTAAAATAAAAAACTATTATTTCAAATTGTAATAATATTTCACAGAATTGCTGTCAAATAAATAGCCTAAAAAAATCTGCATTATTACAAACTTTTGACCAGGGGCGGCGTTTACGTATGGCAGTATGGCACAAGCAGGGGAAATAAACAGCTCATGATGCCGCTCGTTAGTTCTGTTGCAGCTTTGAAAAGCAAACTTAAACAGCCTTCGTGTCCTAACCAACAAGCGGCAAACCAGACTCGACCCGAGATCAATCGATCAAAAGTCACAGCCAATCAGAATAGCGTGTGGGCGGGCTCTCTCTGCAAGCGCACTGACTGCTTTCACAACGAAATGGATAAGTACAATATCGAATTCCCAAATCTTACACCATTTTAGCATGGTTAAAAATACATACTGAGTGACTGAATACTCAGTTTTTTTTATTATCATAGAATACACTTGTTTGTTCACCTTGAGTTGACAGTTCGAACATAGCCTAGTTGTTTCCTTTCATTTTTCAAAATCTGAGGTGAATTATCCATTGCTGTTTTCAGTGATACTATATCTATAAAGGTCACGAAAAATGATATCAAACTCACTTTAAATTCCCTTTACATCAAATAAAGCACATAATATGCATACTTTGTATGTTGTTCCAGCCACAATGGCACAGAAATAAAAACTGTTTGTAAAATAGAATCGCTGTTACGGCTGGTTTGTACAAAAAAAACTCTGGAAAAGATCATTTTTTCCTCACGTGTCACATTTGGTTAGGTCACAATGAAGGCTTATAGGGTTGTTTCAGTATTTGCATTGCATTTTTATTGTTGTTAAGTCGATTTAGTGGTTCTTTTAGTGGATTTTTGTCCACACTTTGTTAAAGATATAGGCTAATGTGATTATTTGGGAATGTTGTTGTTGTATGGCCAGAAGGACTCAGGCCATACCCTAGGTTTTTGTGAAACGCCGCCACTGCTTTTGACCGGTAGTGTATGTAAAGCAGAAGTGTGTGATAATTATAGATAAGATAGAATGGACAACTGGAGTCACCAGGACCCTGTGTAATGCTTAATTAGACCTCACCCTGCTGTGATCATTAGACTTGTGCGTACAGCCTGTGTAATTTGTCCACGTTCTGTTACTCTCTGGGTGAATGAACCATTGGCCTGAATCAGTACAAATCTTCGTCGCCATTTCTGATAAAGCACAATTTGATAATCGGTTAGCCTTTTTATGTATAACAAGGTAACCTTCATTCAACTGCAAGATACAAGTCTTGCGTGGAACTCACCTGAGGTGTCAAAGTCATCATAGTAGTCTGGACAGTGCTGGGCTGAAGTGACTCCTGCTTCCAAATCCTCCCAGCACAGCCATCCATCCCAGATCCGTTTACACATAGAACTATCTGCAATACAGTCATTTGTTGGCATTAATAAATGAATAGTTGGAATCTCAATCCTGTGGTCTTGGTTTTGGACCTTGTAAAGTCCCAATTATATCAAAATTGACAATTCTTATTTTTTATGGAATATTGCAGTATACATTTTTTATCTGTTCACATCATTTAAAATAAATAAATAAATAAATAATGTTCCCTTGTATTCGTTAATCAAAGTAGCTTCCTCTCCCTGCATCTCTTCTCTCCTCTGATGACGTGTTTGCTGGTGTGAGGGCAGGACAATCTGTCACACACATGACATCACAGCAATAGCAAACCACAGCCATCCAATCAATTCCTGATGGACAAAATCAAGTCCCGCCCTACATTTTTTCTTGTTTGAGAAGCTGTTTTATTCGGATATAAGTCACAATAGGGAAGAAAAGACTAACGCAACTTCTGTTTAAAGTTTGGGGGGGGGCAAAGTTTGTTTTTTATTTTTGTGTGGGGAGGGGAAAAGGGGTATTGGTCTTATTGGTTTATTTAAAGGAAAATAAAATATTATAGGATTAAAAGGGTTTCAAGGAAATACATAAAAATAAATAAAAACGGTAACAGTTCCAGCTCTATTGTAGTTATGAAGTAATTTTTTTAAACTGTGCACACATTCACTCTTATTTTCGTCTGCCTAATATGTAAACGTTTCTTGTCACATCAAATTCAGTTAAGATTTACATAAATAATGTCATTTTCAATTCAAAATGGTGAAATTTCATAAATGTCAAGTAGTTTGCATCACTTGATATTACTGTTGGTCGCTGAACGTTTCTTCTGTAAAAAAAAGTTATCAAATATTAAATGCTTGGCTACTTATATCTTACGATGCACTCTTTCACTGCTATAACTAAAGTGTTGCATTGGAATTAGGACCTTTGATTTGATTGGCCATCTCACTCATTCTGACAGTGACAAGTGCTGTTAGACCGTTGAGGCAGACCAACCTAAAAAATGTTACATTTTACTTTTGTCATCCTAGCAACAAACAGAGCGGTGTGTAATGGAGTACAGCAGAGCAGCATCAACCACATCAAATATTTGGCAATTTCGAATTATTCGGGGGACTCAGTGTCTATGGTGGTTACGACCCTGGGCTGCAGTAGAGTAAAAAAAAGACTACAGACAATAAAAAGCCCAAATAATAACAATAAATCAGCATATACATGTATCTTTCACACAGAACTAAATGTATTTATTGCTAAATGCAATTTGAATTAAAATGTTATTAAAATATTAGGTACTGAAAACTATTTTGTAGAGAAAAGATAAAACTTAACACAAAGTAAAACTATTTTACAGATAATAGTTTAATTATTTGTTTTAGCTTAGTACAATGGCAATATAAATGCCAGTGATTGAATTGTGGGAAAAAAGCTATTTTTTACACACAAAATCTATGTCTGCCATTATATTTTGGGAAGGTCTTTCCATTCCAAATATCAGTTTTGGGCGTCCTTGCCAAATAGCTTTTAACAGCTGTCACGGAACATCCTCCTCCCCTTGTGTCAAGCTTCAACTGCCGTCCTTCAGTTGTAACTTGTGTCTCATACGCCGCAGTGAACCATACACAGAATGTTTCCATTTAAACATCCTTCCCACATAAGAGTTTTCCCGTAATTTTCAGGGTGATGTGACAAAACATCCCCTAATGCTCTTACGAGAATCCAAGTCAAAGTTTGAGACTGAGGGCAGAAAATAAACCTCCCTTTTTCAGTGGAATTCCACAACTACCACGACTAGCGGACCTTTACTAAAAAACTAAATTCTTGATAAAAAAATCATTATGAAGCCAAACTGTTAGCTTGAAAAAACCTGCGTGAATGCTTTCAAGTCTTGTTTAAAGGTTAAACGGGCTTAACTGAAAGATACATGCTGATCTGAGATTCTGAATGTTGTTCTAGATCCAACAAACGATATGTCTGAGCATAGTTTATAGCCATTGCTCATAGTCAAGAATCTTTGTGAAATAAGAACCTCTCACCTGTTCTGTTGTGATTAGTGTCTTTCATAATCTTCTGGTAACATTCAAACTGGGCGGTCAAAATATTGTGCCGAGAGAAGTCCAAATCATGGTGATTCTTTTGTGCCGTTCCTCCAGTGTTGTTCTCTGAGAGGACGTCCACAAAAAACTGTTCAAAAATACGAAGAAAAAAGATCAACAATGACATTAGCTGATGAACAATAGAGAATGGCAGATACATAAACCGTGGAAATCAAATCTTTTTGAGTGTCTGTCAATGATTTTTGAAATGCATAATAGTTGTGGCACGTTCAGCTAATTCTTGCATACTCTAACTTTAATACGTTTGTTTTGTTATACTTAAAGGGACAGTTCGCCCAAAATTCTGTCATCATTTACTCACCCTCAAGTTGTTTTGCATGAAGTTCTTTCTTCTGTTGAAAATAAAGGAAGATATTTTGAAGAATGTTGCTGGTCCCCAGGAACTTCCATAGTATAAAAAATACTATGGAAGTCAATGGGGACCAGAAATTGTTTGGTTACCAACATTCTTCAAAATATCTCCTTTTGTGTTCTGCACAAGAAAGAAATTCATACAGGTTTAAAACAACTTGTGGGTGAGTAAATTATGACGGAATTTTCATTTTTTTGGGTTAACTACCCCTTTGCGTTAATTGTAATTAATTAATTGTTTTACAATAAATGCCTACAAGCAGTTTTTTCCCTTATAAAATGATATAAACCTGTACATAATGTTTTTAAAACATTGTTTATGACAAGCAAATACCTCAGAGGTTGCCAACAGTAAGAGAAATGAGGTAATCCAGCATCCAAACATGGTTCCACTGTTTTGGCTCTTGTGTATCCAAATGATCCGAATGCTTCAGCTGAAAGCAAACAGAGATTGTTATACATCCAAAGAATGGAGTGTTGAACAGACACTTTGCTAGTAGATTTTGTTAACCAAACAAAGAGTGTAGAAGGTGAGCCAAAATGAAAACATAAAATTAGAGATTTCCCTAAAGAATTTTTGTTGGTTATTCTCGTCAGGTCAATTCTCAATTCCATAAAAACAAGCCATTAGAGCCAGGTGAACTGTAGAACTATTCCGCTCCCAGGAGCGCAATGACAGCACTGTTGTTAAGTTGGAGAAGAGGGCGGAATCAAAGTGTGCTTTACATGAAAGTTCAGTCCATCAGGAGGCCGATAATCACCACAGAAGGCAAGGCGGCATCATTAAACATACATTATACGGTTCACCGTGGCTGTTTTGGCTTGCTCGATACAGATAACATCATAAATCAGCTTCAAAGCTTAGGAAGATCTGTTATAGCCACAATAAAGTTGCTTGCAAAAAGTATTTACTATTTTTACATGCTAATATTTTATGACATCCTGGACTACAGTCTGATTATACACAACCCCGGTTTATTCTTTTTATGGTGTTCCATGTGGAACTATCAGAGCATTCCAAAACATCTTTAACATCTGCCTTGATTCTGCTGTTATTTCCCTTTTAAATTAATACCTGTCGGTATGGCCATGGCCAAGGGGCTGAAACGTCATGTGATTCTTTTGTTCGGGCTCCAAACATTTCCTGCTTGGATGGGGACCCGAAACCACATGACTAGACTCATATGTGGAAAATTATCCATTTGGATTTGTCTTTAGTCTTGAAAATGAACATGCTTCCCAGAAGTCCAGACAAAGTGAATTCACGTACATGTGTTTGGGTTTTTTTATAACTTCCATTTGGATAGGAAATATTTCTTGATGCAAAATGGCAATAATCATGACTTTTGAAGAAATTTCTGTGTAAGACTTTTTATGTCACACTACTGTAATGACACCATATAAGGTATTACACTGTATATAGAGTTCACCTTGCTTTATCTGTTTTAATTAGATGAAACTGAATTAAATGAGGAAGAATTCATCTGCCCTTTCTGTTCCGTACTAATAAATAAATAATAGTGTTTTATTTTTAATTTCACCAATTAAATAATTTTTCTGTTTCAGATATGACAGATCAGATGATGCAACATAATTAAAGGGTTAGTTCAACCAAAAATGAAAATTCTATAATTTATTACTCACCCTCATATCGTTCCAAACCTGTAGGACCTTTGTTCATCTTCAGAATACAAATTAAGATATTTTTGATTAAATCCAAGAGCCTTTCTGAACCCCCTATAGCTACGTTATTACCACTTTCAAGGGCCAGAAAGGAAGTAAAGACGTTGTTAGAATAGTCCATGTGACTACAGTAATTCAACCTTAATGTTATGAAGTGATATTTGTGTGCAAAAAACACACAAAAAATAATGACTTTATTCAACAATTTCTTCCTTTCCGTGTCAGTCTCTGACGCTGTTCATGTAGTAAACACAATGCAGCACTTCCGGGTTCTACGTCAGATTGCCGGCTCAGTATTGGCCCCTGATTGACCAGCTCCTGCGTCAGCATCACACGCATGCGTCGTGGTGCTCAGTGAACAGCGTCAGGCAATAGTGAGCTGGCATTCTGAAGTAGAAACCAGAAGCGTTGCACTGTGTCTGCTACGTGAACAGCGTAGGAAACTGACATGGAAATGAAGAAATTGTTGAACAAAGTGGTTATTTTTGTTAAAAAGTATTCACGTTGACTTCATAACATTATGGTTGAACCACTGTAGTCACATGGACTATTTTAACGATGTCTTTAATACATTTCAGGGCCTTGAAACTGGTAATAACACTGTCTATGTGGGGTCAGAAAGCTCTTGGCTCTTAATTTGTGTTCCGAAGATGAACAAAGGAATAACAGGTTTGGAACGAAATGAGGGTGAACAATTAATGACAGAAATTTCATTTTTGGGTGAAATAAGCCTTTAAGAGAAAAGTTTTGGTCAATAGAGAGAGAGAAAGCGAGTTACCCTCTGCTATATAACAATATTTGGATGTCCACTTAATCTAAGCAAATGGCATTTGCAAACAAATGATGCTAAGAGCTTTTCTCAGCTCTAACTTCACTTTGCTGCACATCTTGACATGAAGTCTGATGACAATTTCATTTAAAGCAAACGTCTTTTTGTTTTGTTTAAAATGAATTTGGTTAGACTTAAAAGTAATCTAATCTAAATGCAATAATTGTCTATCATACATTTTTAATTGTGACTGAAGATATGACAAATGAGACCTCCAGAAATTTCACTAACCTACTGATTCAGAAGGAAAGTCTCTGTCATTTAGCAGAGTCTGTAGATCTATTTAATTCAGAAAACCACACAAGTTGTAGTTCCAAGCTCACTGAATGTCTCTCTTACAGTATCCAGTGTGTCAGATACTGAAGAATGTAAACATTGCGATACTTTCAACATTGCTTGATTTGAAAATCCCAGCCAGCCCAACACAATGTTAGTGCAAGCGATGGCATGAGTTTGGGGCCGGACCTTTGTCCAGTCGCCCAGTGTTCGGGAAACCTGTTTGAAAACAGTAATCAATTGCATCTGTCAGCTGCGTCATTTGGAACCCTAACATCACGGTCACCATTCTTCTGTGTGTGT
This sequence comes from Paracanthobrama guichenoti, assembly GCA_018749465.1. NCBI lineage: Eukaryota > Metazoa > Chordata > Actinopteri > Cypriniformes > Gobionidae > Paracanthobrama > Paracanthobrama guichenoti. The sequence continues at coordinate 11,642,447 of CM031948.1, read as the reverse complement.
CCAATTGTTTCTAGTTCAGCCAATTCAATGCCACTGCTATTTGCAGAAAATATTTGTCTAAACAATGTAACATTTAAGAATTTAGAATTGAAGTGTTTCTGGGTGATCTGGACAGATCCACTCTCAGTCCTTCATTCCAGATTAACAGGCAGCCATTTATTTAGAATAGTTGTACACTCTTAAAAATGGTTCCTTAACATCCATGGAAACTTTCCATTGCACAAAAGGTAGAGAAAAAAAGGTTCTTTAGATTATTAAAATGCTCTTTATACTAAGAAAACAAGGTTCTTTTAAGGTTTATTTTTCAGCTGCCCATATACAAAGATATCAGAGTAGTAACATTATCTTTCTACACTGAATACTTTGAGAACCAAAGCTCAGAAGGAAATGTAGAAGTTATAGGGAGGTTCTGTAAAAGGATGACGACTCTGTGGAACTATGAAATAGCAGCATCTATTAAGTGCGCCTTCATCAATAACCTTTTTAAAATGGCTGAACATTCTCTTGATGTTTTACAATAAATCGCCATTCATCTCCATTAAAAAGACATACAAAGAAATACAAAAAAACAGACCATAAAACTACTTAATGAAACTTTAAGAGAGGAAAAACAACTATAAATATTGTACCATTCAGGTGCTGGCAGTGGGCATAAATCACATCATTCTAACAGGAGTGTGAAAATAAAGTTTTTTCCTAGACATTTTGGATGATTGGATGACCCCCGGCACTTGGTGAAAAAACAGAGGGCCGAAACATGATAACTTTTTGCCCTTCCTGTAAAGCTAAAGGAGTGGTTTATTGATGTGACATTCCCAGAGACCCCTCTCTCTCATACCCAAACCCCCAATTCCCTCCCTCCCTTTCTCTCTACTGGGCCTGGTCGCAAAAAGCCACCCTCCAGAACTTAAATCAGGAAGCACAATGACAGTTAGTTTAACTCATGTCCATTTAGGATACACCCATGAATATAACACACAGTTTTTCCATTCTTCACTTTTAAGGATTTATCTTAAAGTGACAGAGCACAAAGTTGTATTCAGCAGAATTGATGTGCATATTAACTGTTATAATTTGACTTAAGTAATTTTTAAAGAAATGTCTATGTCAATCTGAAGCCTTTTTTAAAAGGTTTGCCATAAAATGAATTTTGTGTGCGTGCGCATTCTACATCAACATAATGATAACAAACAATAAAATCCTTAAAATGTAATGTAAATTCTGTAAGCAGTAAACATTTATATTTATGTAACAGCTATACTGCATATATGAATGGTCAAAACCCACATCTAAACAGAAATATGTTGTTACACTATCATGATTTTTCTTAAAACTTGTGCTCTCAGAATTTGTTGTCATTTATGTTTTAATCAAGTGTTCAACATATTCATAATTCAGAACACAACTACAAACTTCATTTTTCAATTAAAAGACATCAAAGTAAATGAGTGGTCAGCTGATAAGAGTTTTTGGTGGCGTGCGGTGGAATTTGGGGTGTCACCAGGTCTGTAATACTGGCAATTATAATATAATGGCAGCAAATAATGGCCCAATTTAAATAAACACACACTGGGACAAAGCAAGACACTAGGCAAACAACCAATTCTGTTAATGATCAAATCTGGCACAATTACTGAACACCACTGAAGGTGGCCAAGTAGGTTATTGATTATTTTGGCAGATTAACCGATATATCTGTATGCCACTACTGTATTTTGTATGGTAAAATTACAGATTTATTGTTGTATAATGTTTAAAAGTTATGGCAAATGTAATCACTCTGAACACTGATTAATGTAGGGGTAACACGTTACAATAAGGTTTCATTAGTTAACATTAATTAACTACTATAGTAAACATGAACTAAGAATGAATAATACTGCTAGCGCATTTATTAATATTAATGTTAATTTGACCATTTACTAATACATTAGCCTATTAAAATCAAATGTTGTATTTGTTAACATTAGTTTACGCACTGTGAACTAACATAAACAATGAACAGCTGGATTTTTATTAACTAACATTAATAAAGATTAATAAATACTGCAACAAATGTAGCCTATTGCTCATTGTTAGTTCATGTTAGTTAATATTAACTAATGTTAACAAATGAGACCTTATTGTAAAGTGTTACCCTGTAGGCTACTATTTAAACGTTTTATTGAAATGAAGATAATTTATCAAACTGTCAGTCTTTGGTGATTTAGTCTGAACTGGTAGGGCATACCTGAACCTTTCCAACTTTAAAGGTTCCTCAATAACAAGCAAATTAATAAACCATGTAGCCTAATTTTAAGTGATTCATTACGCTAACAGCAAGAACCAGAATTGAATTAGTTAAAAAAAATTTTTTTTAAATAAGTTTCTATTTCAGTTGTGAGCAATGGCACATAAGGATGTTGTAAAGTTTGCGCAAGTGCGCAATGAGTTCATTTAGAAACCATGAAAGGGGAATAAGCGTCGTAAGAGTAAATCTACGTGTGGACATGTGTTAATAAATTCTCGCGCTTACCTTGTTTGATCGGTCCTCCGTTGTCCGCTGTGGCAGTATGCAGTGTGTACTGGGAGATGTGCTCGGTGATGACTTGAGGCCCCCGAAGCAGCAAAGGAGTGTGTGTAACGGGTTTCCTGTGACATCACATAGCTCATCTGAGTGTCCCGTTACACTGCGAACGAGTGAGGGAGCGTTCTAGTTTTGTCGCGTCGCGTCGCGTCGCCAGCTTTGCTGATAGGCTACAATGTAGATGGGATGTATCAGAGTGTGCCCGCTGAAAATACCCAATATATTCACAAAAAAGTCTAAATAAAAATAAAATAACATGATAAATAAATTAATGGATGAATATGATAAGTAAATAAAATGATCACGAAATAAAAATAAATTGTGGTTATTGTGTCTGAGATTTAATTAAACTACGTGTCAAGCTTATGGCACAGAATCTTTTATAACATATAATCTATCAAAGAAAACACAAAATCCAGTGTAAAAAACAAACAAACAAACATTTTGCATATACATTTTACAACACTACAGCACCTGTGTTAATGTTTGTAGCACGATTTGATTGCATTGAGCTGAAGCATGCGTTTTGTGGATATAACCCACTATTATAGCGCCTCCTGGTGTTTTGTCAAATAGCCTATGCCATAAAAATGTAACAAAAATGTCTAATATTTGTTTAGACACTTAGACTACGTCTCTTCAGTGGCTTGTAGGTTACTGTTATTTCATGTGTTTTTGGATTCTTCTGCTGACGAGACTATCAAAAATATCTTCTTTTTTTGCACAGGGTGTAACAAGTGGCTCTGGGTGACTGAAATTATGTATTCTAAAATATAAAATATTTAGCAGTTCCTTCAGGCAATACGAAAATTAAGAGTGAAAAAGTAGTGATTTATATTCACAAAACACCTTATTAAAATTTGATCAAATTTAATAAAAAATCTACAGTCTCCTGCTGCATTAATTGAGAAGAACATACATTTACAGATGCACAACCTAATCCTTAGGAAGCTACTTGTTCAAAATCTCGTTTTTAGTAGGTTTATAAACTTAAAAAAAAAGATATATACACTCACCTAAAGGATTATTAGGAACACCATACTAATGCTGTGTTTGACCCCCTTTCGCCTTCAGAACTGCCTTAATTCTACGTGGCATTGATTCAGCAAGGTGCTGAAAGCATTCTTTAGAAATGTTGGCCCATATTGATAGGATAGCATCTTGCAGTTGATGGAGATTTGTGGGATGCACATCCAGGGCACGAAGCTCCCATTCCACCACATCCCAAAGATGCTCTATTGGGTTGAGATCTGGTGACTGTGGGGGCCATTTTAGTACAGTGAACTCACTGTCATGTTCAAGAAACCAATTTGAAATGATTCGAGCTTTGTGACATGGTGCATTATCCTGCTTGAAGTAGCCATCAGAGAATGGGTACATGGTGGTCATAAAGGGATGGACATGGTCAGAAACAATGCTCAGGTAGGCCGTGGCATTTAAATGATGCCCAATTGGCACTAAGGGACCTAAAGTGTGCCAAGAAAACATCCCCCACACCATTACACCACCACCACCAGCCTGCACAGTGGTAACAAGGCATGATCCATGTTCTCATTCTGTTTACGCCAAATTCTGACTCTACCATCTGAATGTCTCAACAGAAATCGAGACTCATCAGACCAGGCAACATCTTTCTTTTTTTCTTCAGTCTTCAACTGTCCAATTTTGGGGAGCTTGTGCAAATTGTAACCTCTTTTTCCTATTTGTAGTGGAGATGAGTGGTACCTGGTAGGGTCTTCTGCTGTTGTAGCCCATCCGCCTCAAGGTTGTGTGTGTTGTGGCTTCACAAATGCTTTGCTGCATACCTCGGTTGTAGTGAGTGGTTATTTCAGTCAAAGTTGCTCTTCTATCAGCTTGAATCAGTCGGCCCATTCTCCTCTGACCTCTAGCATCAACAAGGCATTTTCGCCCACAGGACTGCCGCATACTGGATGTTTTTCCTTTTCACACCATTTTTTGTAAACCCTAGAAATGGTTGTGCGTGAAAATCCCAGTAACTGAGCAGATTGTGAAATACTCAGACCGGCCCGTCTGGCACCAACAACCATGCCACGCTCAAAATTGCTTAAATCACCTTTCTTTCCCATTCTGACATTCAGTTTGGAGTTCAGGAGATTGTCTTGACCAGGACCACACCCCTAAATGCATTGAAGAAACATTGATTTGGTTGTGATTGGTTGATTAGATAATTGCATTAATGAGAAATTGAACAGGTGTTCCTAATAATCCTTTAGGTGAGTGTAGACCATAACTGATGCAATTTTCTCATTATAAATGTAACATATATATGTCTATACATACTGTAGGTGTCACGTAGGCCTACAGGCTTAGACACAATGACGGAAACAGAGATCGATCAGTTCAAACAGGTACGTAACGTACGTAACTGAGTTTCTGCTGCTTCATTAATAAACGCAGGCCTACCGTATGTTTATTAATGAAGCAGCAGAAACTCAGTCCATAAACGAGTTGTTCATACACGCACGCACACACACACACACACACGCACGCACGCACGCACGCACACACACACACACACATACAAGGGCGGAGACGAGAAGACGAGGGATGACTGGACGGCGACTTGGATGACAAGTAACAAGGCTGGTAGAGTATCTCAGGAACTTCTAGCAGGTAGCAAAGTGAGTCTGTAGCATCAGACGTGGCCGGACAAAGACTGAGGGTGTGTGTAATGCTGGTGATGAGGCTCAGGCCCGGTGGATATCCTTGTGCCCCGCTCAGACTTGAAAATAGTGTGGACTTTTCTCACCCAAACCACTGCCTGCTGCCTGCTGCCTGCTTCTGATTGCTTTTGGACAGAAAAGCTGCCCATAACTGCTGGTCTAGGACTTGTCTTGGATCTTTCTGCTTATCTGTGTTTGCGCTCTGAGCATCAAAGGTTTCTATTTGCAATGTGTTTTACAGTGTTGAGTAATGTAGTATGTAATGTAGCAAATCACAAACATATCTGTGGATTTCTGAATGCAATTTCAGTATGCTTGCTTTTCTGTTCAGATTAACTGTTGTGTGTGAATGCTGACGCCGACATGTATAGAATAATTACCTAAATAACTAACTTGAGGCCTATACCATGAAGCCGGTTTAGCTGGCTAGCCAGATATGTTTAAGCTTAGTTTGTGCCAATCCTGGGTTTTAGGTACCATTAAAGTGGTTTGGCTTTTAGCAGTGTTCATCTCCATAGTAATTTACGTGCCATGGCTAACCTGCTCCAGGGCAGGTTATGTTCTGGATAAGAGATCTCAAACTGAAATTGGACCAATCAGCTGTAAGCAAAGTGACACACCTCTGATGCAGTTAAGTCACTCCCTCCTTTTCTACTCAGAATTAATGGTCACGACATAGCAAATGATTTTTAAAGACTAAAGCATCTGGATTTTAACAATGCTTATTTATAATAATATTAATTTTGAATGATTTAGATATAATTTATGTAATTATTATACCCTCAATCAATTACACATGTATCATTTTAGTTAATCAATCATTAATAGGCACTTTGTTAAAATTAATATAAATAGCCCATATAAAGGTCATATAAATAAGCTTTAAAATCAATAAATAAATCTATAAAAATGTAAAAAAAAAAATAAAAATAAAAAATTGTAATTACACATGTATGAGTTTGCAGATGCTGACGCCAACATTACCTCCATCCTCCCCACCACCACCAGGTCGGTCCCCGCTTATACCTCCCAGGGGGTCGGCTGCACCCCTGCCTTCATCTTCGAGACGAGCATTACGGACGGGGCCTACGCCAAGAACATCTAATTATAATACTTGCTGGTCTGCTAATAAACTTGCTATGTTATCGTACTTCATCTGGCCTCCCGAGTCTTTCTGGTAGAACTGAATCTCACTGCTTCTCTCGTGAGAAGTGAATCTCAGTTCCACTGATCCACAGCATGCGATTGGCTGTTCACTACTGATGTCACAGCTAAACTCCTAAACTCAGGATCAAAGCCTGATGATCAGCATCATGGGACCAACAAAGCCTGACTAGATTGGTTTGGTTTTGTCAACTCGAAATTAATCCTGTAACCCTGAGTTTGTTAAACTACCATCATGGTACAGGCCCTTGGTGTCAGACAGCAATGTTTTGGACACTGTTTGTTTTTAATCTGATCCACTTGTAAGTCTGTAATGTCATTGGTCCAGCAGGCCTTCACTGTCCTTGTACTACTTTTGCTCATTCGCTGGCCCTGTGATCTGCCCTTTATACCTGTCTTGAAGAATAAATGGATGTCAGCGCTTTAATGAGGGCTTTTAGAACATTGAGGGATTATAATTCATTCGTGGAAACTGTGGAAATGACAAGTATGAAAATGTAAAGTACTTCTCATTTATTGCGATAAAATATTCATAAAATATGAAGTCCTGGGTATGAAATGAAGTGTGTGGCTATACATTTAAATTCTTTGTTCTTTCTATTAACATGAATAGGTATGTACCCCATTAACGGAATTGTCACACAAAATAAGAAGCCTTGATTTACTGAGAAACCAGGCATAACTAACCTGGGGCTTTGCTGGATGTAAAAAAAAAAAAAATAACGCATGCATGCAATGGAAAGTAGTATTTCTAAATATACTGGATGTAAACATAGACATGTTTTCAAAGTTATAGTTTTATGAACAATGACTCTGGAGGATCATGATGACGAGTGAATTTGACAGGAATTATTTCACTCTTTTCTAATACATTTAGTTATGTGAAGAATATAATACTGTCTATTTTGGCTGACGGTGCTTTATTTGAGCAGGTAGGGCAGAGAGGGTTGGTTCACAGCGGGCTGAGAGAAGCAGTTGAGCTTCTACCCTTGATCTTTCCAATTCCTCTCTGGGGAGATGTAAAATGATTTAATTCATGCATCATAAAATGCTTATTGAGATAATGTCAATCACTCTGAGTGACAGATGGGCACACCCATACCGGCTTTGTTTTCCCAGTAGGACAGGATATGCAAATCAACCTTCTGCTCATGAATTCAAGCACGGCTGTTGTCCCACATGTCACACTTTAATGAGTAAGCCATTTCTTTATTTAGTGTCTAAAGCAGCTGTTTGTACATGTTATAGTATGGAGTCAATTCATACACATCCTAGATAGGTCATAATAGGACTGACATCTTCCAAAGAAGGTGAATGGAGAATATTACATGGAAATAATTAAATCCACAGTACTTTTGCATTTTTAGCAAATTGTTACAAATGTTTAATGTTACAAATATATGACATAAAAATCACTAGAGGGAGCTAAACAGTCAGCCATAAGGGCTAGATGGCACAAAGGTTCTATAAATATGATTGCACAAATGCATGTTTACTATAACAATGATTTAAAAAAAAAAAAAAAAAAAAAAATATATATATATATATATATATATATATATATATATATATATATATATATATGTAAATGCCTTCAAAACATTCTAAAAATTGATTTTAGAGAGGGAAAAAGTGAATACTGAATGAGAGTTTATTTGTATAGCACTTTTCCCAATACACTGTTTCAAATCATTATCATTATGTTTTCATGATCGTCATTGTTGATGTTTATAATATCTTAATATCTTCATGCTTTATAGTCACATTTAGCAGATTAGAGCTGAGCGATAATATTTACAAGACGGAGCAAGTTGTCACATGCTGTATGTTTTACCTTTTAAATATTTATAATGTATTAATTACAATATCTGATGGCCAAAATAATAGTTTACCATTTTACTCTGCTACCTTTTTATATTCTGTCATTCATTGTTTTGTTTAATATGTTTTACCATTTAAAATTCAGTAAGACTTTACATTAAAGTGTCATTTATTAGCATTAGTTAACTATATGATTTACCCTTAGTAAAACTAACAACAAAAATCTTCTAAAGCATTTAATAATCTTTTTTTTTCAAATGTAATTTTTTTTTATTGACGTCAGGTAATATGAACTAACCATGCACAGTTGTATTTTTATTGACTAAAGTTAACAAAGATTAATAAATACTGTAACAAATGTTTTGCTCATTGTTACTTTGGGCCCTATTAATGCCGCAGTGTGGCAGACGCAGCCCAAGTGTTTTTTTGCTAGTTTTCTAGTTTTTGGCTACTTATTTAACCAATCGTGGCAATACACACATATATTTAAACTGACTCCTCAGGTTGAGGGTGTCTATATTCCGCCATGTACATAGAAATCCGCCATGGTGCAAGCACCCCTGGCTTTTAAAGGGAATGGGAGAGGAGAGAGGATAGAAGACTCCCAAAATGGCCAACACATACCCATTACTCATTAAGAGACCATTTTTTCCACCATCTTTAAACTAGCAAAAGTATATTTGGTCATGCCTAAGTCAGGGTTTTGATAACTCCAAATATGATGAACCTTTTATGAGGGACACCCTTCCTAAAATCCTTCTAGATATTTTTATGTATGGAAAAAACATTTAAACTGTTAGATAAATAGTAAGTGTGACATTATAAATTCAACATATTTTATAAGTTTAAATACAACTTTAATTGGCTATACTTGTTGGATGTATAAACCTGAAGAAGAACGTTTTCAATATATAAGCAACTTTCACAATAATTGTAAGGAAGCTGCATTATGAATACTGCCTTACAACCCCAGTGAACAAGACAAAGGGGACTATGGTGAGAAAAATTCACCATAGTCTGAGAAAAAGATGCAAAGCAAACATATACAATTCTGGAAAGTATGTATACAGCAAGAAAAGAGAGAAACATTTAGATCTGAAACAGTTTGAATGTTCGGTAGACTTTGTCTTTTTATTCTCTGAAATTTTCTGGGGACCCCTTAGAACCTTCTGGAGGACCCTTGGGGGTCCCCGGACCCCAGTTTGAAAACCCCTGCCCTAAGTGCACTTGCGCTGTGCGCTTTACACCATGCACTTAGATAGTTAAAATAGGGCCCTTAGTCTTTTTGTTTGAATCTTGTTTTCTTGATTTACCGCAAGTAACATGTTCGTACCATATAGAGACCATGCTATTTTGTCAAGTGGCTAACATAGCATAATCAGAAAGAGCTTTATTTGTAGTAACAGTGATACAGCATTTTAAATAATAATATTTCATATATTTTATAATTAATTGTATGCCATTTAGAAACATATTTAGCAACAAGTCATCCAGCTTTTATTAATACGATATTCTAATATCAATCTAGCTTACTGCAATGTGCAAGAAGCATCTCATACCAGCCACCAACATAACGCACGTAACGCTATTTAACATATTTAACTTTCAACATACTCAAATGTATTTTAGTTTTGACCAAGTAAAGCAGCTCTGTGTTACCCCACATTTTTAATTTGTCAAATAAAGTGATCTGTTGCTTGAAATAAATGAATGAAATAAAATAATGTGGATTCATGTAATCAAGCATAACTATATGAAAGTTCAAGTTCAGGGAAGAAGGCAGCAGACGTTAAACGAACCTTAATAGTAACTTTAATCGTAAAGTATGCATAAACAACAATATGAAAGGAGTGACAGGGGCCGACTGCAGCATATAAGCATAATAAAAACAGCAAGGTAAAATGTCCCAGGCACCCTGCTTCATACCACAGTAACGTTATTAAAACTTTAACTCTTTCCCTGCCAGCATTTTAAAAAAAAAGTTGCCAGCCACCGCCAGGGTTTTTGATCATTTTCACAAAAATGTTATGGGCCATAGAATATTTTGTTGTATGAATATCTGAGCATGCAATATATCAAAATAAAACGCAGAAAAAAAAAAAAAACATTTTATTCTAGCTTCATGCATTCCTTTTTCATCAACATTTGAATATGTGTAAGTTTCATGAAAAAAAAAACAACTACATTTGGACTAAAAATCTGAGAAAATCACGTTTTTGTGAAAGCCTACATCCAGATCAGATTCAGAACGATGATCAAACACCGATGGAGTAGATCGAGTCCATCAACACCCCTAATGCTTGCACAGTCCTGTAGCTCGTGCTGGGTCCACATTTTATTCAGTAATATTAGATAGTTTTGATTTATATGTTAAATGTTGATGATCACGTTATTTTACGTATGCATCTGCTTACATACGATCACTTGTTTTTTTGCGTCTTCCTCATCTGTGTTTTGATCAGGAGATCCTGTACTCATTCAGAAGATGCGTAATAGCGCCCTCTAGTGTGTAACAGTGAAAACACGGAAACCTGGAAAATTCTGTGTTTGACAGGGAAGTGTTTTCTCACAAATAAAAAGAGTTAATACATTAACCGTAGGACTGCTTTCCAATGGCTTTCCAAAGGCCAAAGGCCATGATTCCATGCTCATTCACGGCATCATCAAGCTACGCCTTTGTTGTTGTTTTGAATAAGCGACCTCTAGCGGCAAAATTTACGTACTGTGCCTTTAACTAATGAGACCTTATTGTAAAGTTACCTAAAATTCTATAAAAGTATATAATATGTTTTTTAATGGCAAGTTTCATTGTGACAGCTTACCTTATAGAGTGTGTAATGTGCTCACTATTTCTTCGCAAAAAGGTCAGTTTGTGTTCTCTAGCCAATAATAATGGACATTTTCAGTAGCTTTTTGTAGCCAAGACTTAAAGATTTGTGTCTATACAGAAACTTAAAAAAATAAAATAGAATTTATATTCACTGGGGTAAAAAGTGTAAGAATAGCCTCTCTACTTCACTATATCCTTAGCCTTGAACCTAATATGAGGAGGAACAAGGCATTCATCTCTGACAGAGAGGATAACAAGTGTTCCACATGTTGCAGTCTGACTCTGCTGATTTTTAATCAGACACGCTACATGATAAACTAAATCATCATATCCATTCATGCAGAGACACAACATTGTCAAACAAAGTCACACTGGCAAACACCTGCATGTACACATCATCTTGCACTCTAAATTACAATCTGTAGTTACTTCAGACTGTTAACCAATATAACCATGCAAAATAAATAGATTTATCAGCTTTTAAAAGGAAGGAAAACATGCTTCCCATTTGTTGTTGATGTCAAATGGAAATTTGGTACAAATACAAAGTTCTGAAATTCTAGATTGCTCCTTAACTGCTGTATCAGTAGCCAATGAGCTTACGTGCTCAACCTTCAAATACTTGGTTAGCATTTGCCTGCAGCGCACTTTCAGAAACCCTCCACCTTCCCCAGCTCCACCTGTATCTGCTATGGGTAATTCATGTACACTATATTGTACAGCAGCAGCATGTCTTGCTTGCTCACAGCAGCATGTCATGTACTGTACGTTTTGCGATAGCATCAGCAGCGTAGCAGATCTAATCTGCCAAGACCACATATATTAACATTGTCATACCCACTACCATGCCAAACACTCGGAGAGTTCTCATGACAGAAATTCATCTGTCATTTGGCAGACATAAGTTAAATTAGGCAGATGCAGGGCTGGAACCACCATATCGCACTCCAGTATTCAGATTAGTACTCAACTGATTTGTTTTCTCTGCCGATTCCTAAATTATTATATTTAGTCCCCTGAATCCCTAATATGTGGTTACATCTTTGGGTAGATGCCAACATCTGGCTGTACATTTTTCATATTCAGCTGCCTAATGCAATATTTGGCCCAATGTTTGCTCCATGTGTTTGGAAGATAAATCACACTTCTGTTGTTATGCATTATCAAAGTTATGTCCAATTCAGTCTGTGTCATGTTAAGAATTTTGTTGGGCATAATTAATATTAATATACACAGTAATATTAATATATTTTCATGTTTTATTATAAGGATATTGTTGTTTACAATCTTGGCACTGTGTTGAGTCACCAGTTGATGTCCGATGTCCCAAAAAAAAATCATTAAAAACACAGTTTAATGTTTACTTATATTGTTTGATAATATGATTGATTTAAAGGGCTCCCATTATGCAAAATTTACTTTTACATTGTGTTTGAACATAAATGTGTGTTGGCAACAGTGTTGGGGGTAACGCATTACAAGTAACTTAAGTTACGTAATCAGATTACTTTTTCAAGTAACTAGCAAAGTAACACATTACTTTTAAAATTTACAACAAAATATCGGAGTTACTTTTTCAAATTTATTTGACTGACAGCTCACCTGTACTCATTTTGATTGAAACCGTGAGTAAGTGCAGAGGTGTTGTTTAAACATGATGGTTATTGTAGTTCTAGGCTATGCATTTATTCATCTCACTTGCAGAAAAAAGATTCAGTATTCCTCAAAATGAATAAAATCAGTCAAATGCAAAATCAGCAAAATAATTAAATGTTAAATAAAACAAATATATTTATGCATTTAATCTGACTTTTATTGACCAATATCTTGCTGCTGACCTTTGATGATTCAGTTAAACCATGAGCAAAAATTACTAGAATTTTTTTTCTCCTGCGTCCTATTCTTCCATTATCCAGAATGGCAGCACAGCTGAAAGGTTTGTTTGAGCTGTGCCCTCTACTGTACAGGCGTGAATTTGCATTTTTACCTCAGCCTGAGTCTTATTTCAATTTTGGTGTGGAAGGGTCTTTACATTTTTTGTTATAAAAAAAATTAAAACAGCCCAGTCAAGGTGAGAAAAAGTAACACAAAAGTAACGTAACACATTACTTTTCTTAAAAAGTAACTAAGTAATGCAGTTAGTTACTTTTTTAAGGGACTAACGCAATATTGTAATGCATTACTTTTCAAAGTAACTTTCCCCAACACTGGTTGGCAGTGTGTGTACACAACCACCCTATAATGATACAAATCCACCCAGTGCTTTTTTAAAATCCCCACAAATGATAAGCACCGTCTTGGAACAAGCCGTTCGCAGATACTGGGCAAAGTGACGTCACTTTGCACAGGCCCTTCCCACGACTGTTGCCGTTTTAAAGCCAATGCTGTAAACAGTCCGCCATTGTTTCGAAGTCGTAGCAGGTTTAGATTTGTTTATGTCTGGGCAAATCATTTCACTCCAGACTGCTTTGTGAACGAGGTGCAATACAAGGCAGGCTTTGCTAAAACGTTGTTATTCAAGGATGGATCAGTACCAATTGTTTGTGATCCAGCTTATAGTCTCCAGAGCGATACTGGTTACAGCAACGCACACTTTATTGCAGTTCATCTGAGTTGTTTTACGGATATAAATTTTACCAGTTTATTAAGCACCCCCTGAAAAGGTCTGCATATATTTGTTTACTGTTAGTTGTAATGAGTGTTTTTGTGTAATTCGCTGTGTATGCTGATGATAATGCATGGGAGAGAGAGATTATGGAGAAGACTTTAATGTGCACTTCTTGTACTGTGTTTTATTCAGCTCTTACAGTGATTTTCTGGAGTGAAAACAGATGCTTCATCTTTTGTGTGAAGTACAATAAACTTCATAAAACTCATCAGTAAAGTTTTGGCCATCATTCGGACAGGGTCCTCTACAACAGGCTTGTACTAATAGTGGATAAAAGCAAGATGACAAATACCTTATAACCGTAAATAAACAAAACTAAACCTGTTCATATATTCTCTGGCTGTGTAAGCATTATTGTTACTGGCTGTGTAAGCATTTTCGACTCCGGTTTGAAATGAACATCGCTATTGCTATTGAGAGTTTCTGTTCTGACATTTTCATTCTGTGATTGAAGCTCCGCCCTCTTTTTGAAAGGGGTCTGGAGGCACCAGCTCATTTGCATTTAAAGGGATACTCACAAAAACAACACGTTTTTGCTCACCCCCAAAAGGGGGGAAATTTTAACATGCTGTAAAAAATTATCTGTGGGGTATTTTGAGCTAAAACTTCACATACACACTCTGGGGACATCAGAGACATCTTTTAAAAAGGGCATAATAGGTACCCTTTAATGACTGAATTACTGAGAGACCCCATTTGAATAATAAAAAAAGAGTTCTTTTAATGTGATATTTTTTTTGCCTTCTGTACCCATACTTTTGTTTCCAAAGGCTTTTGTTCCAGGTCTATTTGAAAACCTATTCTTCCAGTAGATTGTAAGGCATTGAAGAAATTGGAACAATTTGAATTTGGATTTTAACAAGCAGCACATGTGACTCTCTTTGAAGCAGTAATGAGAAATCATTAATATAGCACCATTAATATAGGGGAATAAAATGCTCTACAATTTGAATCTCAAAATTTCAAAACAAGAAACCTGAACCCAAAAAAACTCCCAAAGAGGAAGGAGAAATAGATCCTTTCTATCATTTTTTTAATGCTTTTGTTTCCTTGTTTGTGTTCAGGGAGTGAGACTGAAGCTAGTGTCAATCATGCAGTGAATCATCTTTCTTTAAAAGAGACAAAACTCTTTCCTGTGTCAGAACAGAACGGAACATAATCTCAGGCAGGAAACATGCCTCAAAATATTTCTATTCCACTAAGAAATGACAATAAAAAAAATCTCAAACAAAGCTTTAAATAGGTCCAAAACCCACATTTCCTTGTAACGTGTATTCCCAAGATCCCGGTCGATCAGAAGATATTCTCATCGCCGTTTGCTAATCAATGCAGAGATTTAGCTGAAATAAACTAAATAGTTTCCTCAAAGTCTCTCCTAATTACAGTCAATAAAAAAGCAGATGACCTTGCTTTATTGTGGCTAGCAGTTCATTTAAAAGCATAAAGCCCATGCAGAACACATTTTGAATAATAAATGCAATCTTTCCAAAAGGGGATTTTTGCAGCGATGCAATAGAAGAACCATTCTGGGTTGCCCAAAGAACTTTTCAGTGAATAGTTCTTAAAATAACTTTTTTTCTTAATGTGAAGAACATTTTAATAATCCTAAAGAACCTTTATCCACTATAAATAACCTTTTGAGCAATGGAAAGGTACTATGGGTGCTAAAGTTTCTTCATGGGAATATGCCACACTTTATTTTTATTTATTTTTATTTCACGTTACATCAAAATAAAAAACTATAAAAAGAGAAGTAAATTGTGTCTCGACACAAACTGTTTGATTCGAGAACAAGTCTGTTGCTTCCTCAGGCCTTGTGTGTGTGTTTTCGTATCGTGTCATGCAAGTGTGTGCATGTTTGCCCTGAAGTAACATAGGCCACCCCTCACCATATGCCATTGTCCCGGTCGCTTGTTGATTCTCCATTGCCAGACACGCAGCAGCTGTTGTCAGTCTCTCACGAACGGAATCAATAAAGCATGTCAAGCCTTCCGAAACACAGAATCAACACTGCCGATCTATCAAACAGCAAAGACTCATTTTAATGACTTCCAGAATGTGACGAGAAAGAGCTGTGATTTGAATGGTTCAAATGGATTGTATAGGAGAGGCCTATATTACAGAGAACTGATTTATTAAATGTGCCATGGATTTCATCACGCACATAATGAAACATAATTCACAAGCACAACATCGTTCCTTTAGGAATGGCGTCTTGAGAATTTGATGCTGAATCCTAAATCGGCAAGCAGCCGAATAAAATCGCAGCTGCTCATAGACAGTTAAGCAATTTCACACAAGCAAGACTGTGATGATATGCAGACCAGCACAAATTGGGAGTGATATTATTTACAGTTCAATAAACAAAAAGGTAATAGTGAGTAACTTACATTTTAGCCAGTTAAGGGCCATTCACAAAATGAGCAAGCATTCACACCAACGGACAGTACACCTTGGTCAGGGTAGTGCCACTACCTATTATGTATCCCTGTGTCCCTATTGTACCCCTATATTGTGTGTCCCTATTATGCTTTTTCAGATATTACCTTTCATGCATGCTATATAGCTGTTTGTCAATGTAAAAGGTCTGCCAACTTTTAAAGATCAAAGTTTATGACAAATGGAGTTAATGTCTCCCAAAAGAAAGAACCGACTCTGAACTGCTTGAAATGAGCCATCAGTAATTCTTTACTTACTCCCTGCTCCCTACGTAGGTTTGTAACACATTTGCATAATACTAGTCTTCACTGGCTACCTACGGACAACATATACCACTTAGTAACGTCCTGCTCAGGTTGTTCTTGGTTTGGGTTGATCAGCTACCTCTTCCAATGTTTAACGAGTTTGTTTGTTAAGATATTAGGTTAAACTTATTTGGCTTGCTCTCCACTGATGAGAGGCTCGATGAAGCAGCTTCAATTCAAGCTCTGATATACCCCCACATAGGATATGATTATGTAGGGCAAGGTACCTAAGATAAAGGTGGAGTTTGGGGAGGTGGTGGGATGCTAGATGTAGTGTATGGACGGTGCTCATAAATGATCAACGGACCAACACTTTGATTAGTTATGATGACTCAAACAAGACCGGCGCCGTGAAGTCTACAGACTGACAGGTTAACGGTGCTAAAAGGACACAAACCATGCCTCGTGCAGCTCATGGTCATAAACAGCCCCTTCCTCACACATACCAAAGGACATCCGAACAGATTATATGACTTTTAACTTAGTTATTCTTCATTTTAGGTGTACTGTTCCCTGTATGTATGCATGCTTTTTGTTATAACCATTTTAGATGTGTTTGATAGGTTAGAAACTTATAGCCAGTGAATGCTTAAGGAAGAATGACGTCAATCCTTGCCGTTCCTTTAACTCTTAAGTTAAACTCCCCATGCTTGGTCTCGAAATCTTTGTCTCGCAATTTGTAGGCCAGCTAGGTGTGTTGTGTGGTACTATGATGCATCAGACTCTTTCTTTCATGCCAAAACCCCCAAGTCTGCTTATCTAAAGAGAGCCATAAAACATGTTAATGAGGCGAGACCCAAGACAAAGGGAGATTTCCCGCTTCTGAGTTCCTTCGCTCTCACTGGCTGTTCCGACAAAAGAGGCGTGCCCCGCCACGGCCCTTTAAGACGGGCCACAGACGCTTCTCCTGTCTCTTGTCTTCTCTCTTCGTTTTGCTTCCTGTTGCCAGCTCTCTTCCTCTTTTGGCTTTCCTCCTCTTCCTCGCCATCTTCCAACGGATCTCATCACACAAAGGAACCAAAGTTGAATTTCCCGCTGACTCCAAGGAACCACCCTGCAAGACTGAAACACGGACCGGATCGCGGAATTCCCCTAAACGCACGCACACACGACCAAGGAAACATATGCAAGTATCCCTTAAGCTGTCGTTATAAAGTCTTGAGCTTATACCAATAAGTTGGACTGATTTCTTGCTGGTGCTCAATAGTTGTGTCGATAGTATTACCTTTGCCTTGTCTCTCTCTCTCTCTCTCTCTCTCTCTCTCTCTCTCTCCTCTCTCCTTCCTTCTTTCAGTTAATTTGTGTATGTTTGTTTATTGTTTGTTGATTTTATTAAAATATATATATTCACACGTGATTGCGCTTGAGTTGCTCATACATAGGTCACTTTTACGGTGAACCGACCCTGTTACAAATTAAAAGAAAGATATTTTCTCCTGGCCAGAGAAACGTCGTTTTAAGAGTTATTAAAAGGGAGATAGTTGGTGGACAATTATCCGTCCTTTGAACTCAATTCTAGAATCAAAGAAATTTCTAAAAGTTGAATCAAGCCCTAGATATTAATAATTGTTTTAATCCGTTTTAATCAATTGTTAATATCAAAATTCCCCTCTATGCCAATTTATGCATATTTGATCGTAACACGATTAAACGCATACATAAATCCCGCACCATTTCCCCTGGGGCTCGATATTCGCTACATAGAACATCTGAGACTGAGGAGTGGTAAGCAGCTGTTTATATACTCTGGCTGTTGGCTGTTGATTGGAAGATTAGATGGGTTCGCTCCTCCTTAAATTATGTTTAGGAACTTCACTTTATTTTCAGACTCGGGCTTGAATTGATGCAGTAAAACCGACTCCATTGTTACTGTAACTGTGTATACAAGCACTGAGGATGCCTCTGGAGCTGAAATTCAGATATGGTATTGGGCATTTCATTTCCGACATAAGCTGTAAGCGGTAGACCAATCACAATAGACTGGTATCTCTGACCAATCAGAGCAGAGTAGGCTCTCGGAAAGGAGGGGTTTAGAGAGACTGGATCCTTGATTGAACAGTTTCAGACACTGTGAGAAAAGAGGTGATGCAGGAATGTATATTATGAGAAATTCTATGTTTTGAACAGCATAGCAATACTTTTCTACCAGCTAGACCAGCATCAAAACAGCACTAACCAACAGGGCTTGACATTAACTTTTTGCTCACCAGCCACTGTAGCAAGTGGTTCTCCAAAGTTAGCCACTAAGTTAGACATCGATGCCATGGGGAAAACCATATAGATAGATGCCATATATGCCACATAGATATTTTTAATAGTATCTCAATATTTGGCAGCAAGTATAGGTTGCTGTCACTTTAGGACCGGATGCATGGACCCATTATACTGTTACACATACGTTTTCTTTCTCAACTGTTTACAAAACTGAATACTGTTTTAGTGAATACTCGCCAAGACCGGCATTTTGACATTATTTTGTGTGTTGTTGACTGTTTAAGCTCAATAAGCAGCGAAACATTAGCACTGAAAGGCGGCTTTATGTGCGCGCACTTTGGATGTAAGCACAAAATGAATAAAAGTTTGGACAATACACGCAGAAAATGAGAATTGAAAGCGTTTAAGATATTTCAGGATTGATATGTATCGATTATTTGACAACACTACATTGCACTTTGTTTATTATTTCAGATGCCTTTTTAAATGATTACAACGGAAATATTTGCATTATAGAAAATTCAACCCGCCAAGTGGTTAGCAGGCGTGACTACGTTACATGCCACTGCTGAAATCCACCCGCATTTGGCGGGTTGGCGAATGTTAATGTCAAGCCCTGCTAACCAGCATAAAAAAAGTCTGAAAGTTCAGCAGGGAGGTTTGCCTCAAAAAATGTAGAATCTCATTTTCCTTTGAAAAGACCAGGTTCATTGCCCTGCCTTAGCTTCATATGTCAGGTGCTGATGCCTGTTGAAAACAGAAATCATGAAAATCAGTGCAACAAGAGCCAAGAGGGACCATCACAATAAAACCTCCAGAGATTATAAACTGTCAGAATTCTGAGGAAGCTGGGTATTTTTATCCACTTCTCCTGGTGCCATGAATAATGGAGTGTAGTAAAGTGCACTCTTATATCATGTTC
The DNA here is from genome assembly GCA_018749465.1 of Paracanthobrama guichenoti. Lineage (NCBI taxonomy): Eukaryota > Metazoa > Chordata > Actinopteri > Cypriniformes > Gobionidae > Paracanthobrama > Paracanthobrama guichenoti. The sequence continues at coordinate 11,622,834 of CM031948.1, read as the reverse complement.
CAGAAGGAAGGCCACTTCCTAGTCATAACCATCCACAGCAACAAGGTAAGCACTTTCCACATGGAGCTCTGTTGATTATTATAATTAAAAAACATGGGGCATCCATAATCAGGCAATTGGTTGTTTTCTGTTGCACTCCTCATGTCTGCTTTATTACCACAAATGAATTATTCATGTAGATGCATAGTCATGTCTCATATTTAATTACTGAGTTCTCTATCATATTTGTCTAAACAGCATCTGTTATCAGGGTGCATCAGTAACATGTTTTAAAAATCATGCTGGTGTGTAATGAGCATTAGTGTAACTGATTTAGTAATTAAGATAATCATTACGCACAATTAACTGACTGCTCATGTTTGTTTGTTTTTGTTTGTTTGTTTGCTTTATGTTGTCTGCCATGAATAGTTTAAACATCAAGGAGGCTAAAATAACGCTTTCAAATTCAACTGGGTTGTCTGGATTTTTCAGGCCATCGGCTGCATTGTTCTATAGCACTGACAGCAAGCATTGCCTATATTAATAAAGCTATGAATATTCATATTTTAGAGTTAATGAGGTAGAGTGGGATTTGGGATTCTGAATGCATGTGCCATAGAACCGATATGTTTAACAGACAAACATACAGACATACAGGCAGACACTGTCAAATGGGAAGGCCTCCAAACCCCCATACACAGCATACTCTCATCTAGTTATAGAACTGAAATTCTTTATTTCTTTTTTTTTTTAGTGTTTGAAGATCTGTTTTTGAAACTGAGTTCCAAAAATGTCAGAAAAGAAATACAAAAAGAGAATAAACATGACATGACAAAAGAAAATCAGGACATTGCTGCACAAATTATATATGGATTTGGACCACCAAATTTTGTTCACAAAGCTCCCCACTAGGGTTTTGTGTTGAATCAGAAGAAATGGGATCATGTCATTTTACAATTCTAAACACTTTGGCAGTCTTACTGGAGGGTCTATGCACATTAGATACTTGCAATTTTAATTGCTGTGCTCTGAAACCAAGGATGTCTGTGATAACTGAAATATATATATATATATATACACACACTCACCTAAAGGATTATTAGGAACACCATACTTTGACCCCCTTTCACCTTCAGAACTGCCTTAATTCTACGTGGCATTGATTCAACAAGGTGCTGAAAGCATTCTTTAGAAATGTTGGCCCATGTTGGCACATCCAGGACACGAAGCCCCCGTTCCACCACATCCCAAAGATGCTCTATTGGGTTGAGATCTGGTGGCTGTGGGGGCCATTTTAGTACAGTGAACTCATTGTCATGTTCAAGAAACCAATTTGAAATGATTCGAGCTTTGTGACATGGTGCATTATCCTGCTGGAAGTAGCCATCAGAGAATGGGTACATGGTGGTCATAAAGGGATGGACATGGTCAGAAACAATGCTTAGGTAGGGCATGGCATTTAAACGATACCCATTTGGCACTAAGGGACCTAAAGTGTGCCAAGAAAACATCCCCCACACCATTACACCACCACCACCAGCCTGCACAGTGGTAACATGGCATGATGGATCCATGTTCTCATTCTGTTTACGCCAAATTCTGACTCTACCATCTGAATGTCTCAACAGAAATTGAGACTCAACAGACCAGGCAACATTTTCCCAGTCTTCAACTGTCCAATTTTGGTGAGCTTGTGCAAATTGTAGCCTCTTTTTCCTATTTGTAGTGGAGATGAGTGGTACCCGGTGGGGTCTTCTGCTGTTGTAGCCCATCCGCCTCAAGGTTGTGTGCGTTGTGGCTTCACAAATGCTTTGCTGCATACCTCGGTTGTAACGAGTGGTTATTTCAGTCAAAGTTGCTCTTCTATCAGCTTGAATCAGTCGGCCCATTCTCTTCTGACCTCTAGCATCAACAAGGCATTTTCGCCCACAGGACTGCCACATACTGGATGTTTTCCCTTTTCACACCATTCTTTGTAAACCCTAGAAATGGTTGTGCGTGAAAATCCCAGTAACTGAGCAGATTGTGAAATACTCAGACCGGCCCGTCTGGCACCAACAACCATGCCACGCTCAAAATTGCTTAAATCACCTTTCTTTCCCATTCTGACATTCAATTTGGAGTTCAGGAGATTGTCTTGACCAGGATCACACCCCTAAATGCATTGAAGCAACTGCCATGTGATTGGTTGATTAGATAATTGCATTAATGAGAAATTGAACAGGTGTTCCTAATAATCCTTTAGGTGAGTGTATATATCTTTTATATATTTTAGCATTCTCATGCATCTCAATGCAGTTGCTCAGTTGGTAAAGGTTTGTGATTCAAAATCTGCGTCACTGACAAATAAGAATGTCCACAATACCAATATCATTAATTCACACTACATGACATTGCATAACCTGAACCATGCCTTCATATAAAAAGGTAAAATGATCTGATATTTTTACATTTTCTTACATATCTTAAATTTTTTACAATGTGATTTACTGTTTTGAAGTGATCGAAACATCACACGCTGTTGGGCTGGTCTGAACAGTAGAAATGCAACAAAACTCAGGTTCATATGAAGTGTCTATAATATGTGTTCTTTTATCAAAAATAAATAAATAAATAAAAAAATAAATAAATAATAATAATAATAATAAATATTTGTTCATGTTTTAATAAAATGAAGACCTATTTAATAAAACCAGCTCACTTAGGTTAATGGTGTTTGTGGTTACAGTTTCCTTTGCGGATCCTTTACGTCGGATACGGTTGACCAATATTGAGTAGCCTACATCTTAGATAAGATTCCTAAAGGTTTTGCCCATACAGCAGACGTTAGACATGCATAAACTAGGATATATCTAAAGTACCCTATATAGAAATAATAAACCAGTCTTATAAACGTATAAATTTAGCTTAATTTAAAATATTATCTGCATGCACAATAAACTACAGTAAAATGTATTTAAATCTCTCAACAGAAAGGTTTTTGTCATAGTCATAGACTATAACAGTATAGTCAAAATAAGCATATTTCCAGTAGCCAACGTGCCTCAGACTCAATCATCCTCTGTAATCCCCGGCAAACTTCGGCAGTTGTTTGAACCGGCTCGTTCGGTTCCTTTTGAGTCCTCGGTAATCCTCTGCAAACTTCGACAGATGTTTGAACCGGCTCTTTTGGTTCTTTTTTAGTCGGACGTGCTACTTCGGCTTTTGCGTCTTGCGTCATTAAACCGGAACTAAAGTTTGATTCAGTTCGATTAATGAACCGGCTCAACCGGTTACATGCTGAGAACCTGCTCAAAAGAACGATTCGTTCAAGAACCGAACATCACTATTGTGGATTACCCTTTCAATAAAGCTGCGTTTGGATCCTCTACCTGTGTCTCTCTAAGCAGTACGTTACAGAATCCATGGCGAACCATTGAAATCTGGAAATGTTATGAAACAGTTATGACACGTGACTTTGGCAGTTTGATACACGCTCCCAACCACCAAACAAAAGATTCATAAAGGTTTCGAAGCTTCATGAAGCAGTGTTTCGAAATCGCCCATCACTATAGCCCCATTATTGTTGCCTGCTTACAGTAGGGAGGTGGGTTCCACTTTTGTTTGCAAGGATGAAAATCAACAAAAACTTTTGTTTTCCTGTTTCTATCCCCAACAAGGGCCATTTGGAATTCCTAAAGGCAGAGGTGCTGATATGTGAACAGTGGGAGAAGTTGTATTTATCTAATTGGTCAGTTTGAATGTAACCATAACTAGATACTGTCATTTTCTACCATCTTGCTGATAATGTTTCTTCAAACCACCCTTACATGTTTTTTCTAACACTTGCTTTTCTCCTGTTTTTGAGATAGTAATTAGTCATGGAAAAGATTGGTTGTTTATTTTACTTTTTGTTTAATAAGTTAATTAGATTCCCATACTCCCAGGTAGCCTACCTTTTGTTTGTTATTTTGGCTTTAAGTCAATTCCTAAAATATTTTTTTCTAGTCACTAAACTGATGGTTTGCTCAAGGCTGTTGATCTGCTGAATTTCAAACAATGCTATAACTCCTGTATGTTGCTTCAGCACTCTTTCGTTAGCATGTATGTATGAGTAGTTTAAGTGTTTAGTCTAGTTCCAAACACTTAAACAGTCTTGTTCATGTCACACGTAAAGTTGAAAGTCAGTGTTTCATGCTCATATACTGGAGTACACTGTACAGTACTGTACAGTAAGAAAGTTATTTCCCATACCCTGGAAATGAACATTTCTTAGAATTAATAAACAATGAACAATGAGTGTTCACTGTACAAACAGGTTCATTTTTATTGTAATATTAAGTTAATTCTATTAACTGATCAGGGGATAACAGGAATTGGGAGATCATTTTATAACTGAGGCACAGATATACAGATGTTTTATAAATTGAAAATTATATTTTGTGTGTGTGGAGTGAGAAACCATATGACCGGATATCTGCACTGCTGTATTGAAATTTATGGTTTGATTATGGCTTGTCTGTAATGGCAATTACATTGTAGGGCTAAAATTGTATCTAGAATTAGATTCTTTATGCCTGGTAACCAAGGATATGATTGGGAATAAAAACAGACCATGTCCACCACAACCTGCAGTGGATAATCTCTGTTTCAGTGTTTTATTTTGTTTTGTTTTTTTGGAGTCAATGTTGTTTGGACCCCAACATTATTCAAAATATCTTAAGAAAATATGTTTGAAAAAACATGGAAAGCCAAATCTGTGGCTCGGTGGAGTTCTTTGACTGAATCTGGGTCGATTTTCTTGCCATTATCCAGGTCTTTCAGCAGGCTGGCTTGATACGCCAGAAGAATGGCCATTGAACAATGCTTCCTCAAAAGCTTTAGATAACTGAGGGGTACTCATGACATCAGCACCACCACCCAGCTCCTCAGAACCGGAGCTATCATACAATGTGACCTCGTCTGTATTTGAAGTAATCACCAGGCGAGCTTCTGAATCAAGAATGAGCTCCCAGGATTCTGGAAATGCAGCAAGAGAAAGAGCACAGCCAGTTTTAAACTCATCCACCAGATCCATCTGTGAACCCAATGATCTAAGTCGACCTGCTTCCTTGGCGGACCGGGGACCCGAACTACAGGGCACAAACGTTAGACACCCATCCCTTGAGAAGAGAGCCAAGCATGAACGGAGCTTCCTTAGAGTGAATTTCTGATTCTGATTTCTGAATTGTCTGAAGCCATACGTTCACTTTGTTCTTTTTCAACAAACAGAACAGAAGGTAGATTTAGTTTTTTTTTTTTTTTTTTACTCCAAACGACGCACACAATGGACTTTCTACACAAGCAAACAAACAACTTTCTGAAGACAAAGAAGCTGATGATGTGTTTTTCAGCTATTTATGGTCTTTGTAACGTACCGATGTTATATCACCTGACCGTTCTTCGGCCATTGGCTTGTTTTCCACACATGCTTCAGACACCGGCTCACACAGAAGCATTTCCCATATTGTTAATGTCATAACGCAACATTGAGTTCCACTCAAAAGGGAACTAAAATATACTTGGTCATTTCTGTCATTTCAATTTAGTACGTTTAAAACATTAACTTTCAATATAATAACACCGTTAAAATTCTAATCAAGTACTTTACATGTGCTTTAGTATGTTAGTTATCACGTCAAGATGTGTACATCTTTAAAGAAAGAAAAGATTAAAACTAGTGCTGTCAACATTACCGTGTTAACGCATGTGATTAATTTTTACCAGTTTAACGTGAGAAAATGTTTAATGCAATTAACGCAGCATCCTTTTTTTGGCTAGCATTACAATATATGATCAAGCTTTTATTCATGCACAGAAAGAAGTGCGCCAGCATTGTGCGCACAGACAGGGCACCAGAATAGAGTTCTCTTTCACGCTTAAACAATAACACAGAATTATGCCAAAATTTCTGTTTTGTGGAGTATCCTCATAAGAGCAGTCTTAAATTAGTTAATGTCTTAAATTAACTTAAAGAGTTGTGAGAAAATCGGAAGTGTGTGAGATCTGTGTCATGTGCATCTTAAAGTGACAGCAGCCATTAATGTTAATCAAAGAACAAAGGTAACAGAGAAAATTACCCGTTGCTCTTTTTAAGGAGTAATCTATATTTAAGTCATAATTCATGCAGTGCAGACTGTTTGATAACTTTATCCAATTTCTGTACATTTCCTACCTGTTAGACATATATTATGGGTTTATGTGAGGTTTGTTTTAACTTCACTTAAATTAAAAGGGGGACTGGGGGACCGACTGGAACTAACTTGGCAGAAAGAGGTCCAGGAAGAGGTCCGAGCCGCCCTCTTCCTTCTCAACCTTCGTTTCTCAGTAGGATTTAGAAGATGATCTGGGACTTGACGAGGGTGGGAGAGCGGGTTGGCCATTGTGATCTGCCATTCTTTGTGGTGGTGCAGATAATTAACAATGTTCTAGTAGTCCAGGATCCCTAGCTGATCCATTTCCCAATGTGGTAGGGGGCTCATTCAAGCAGAGATTGATTGCCACTTTAAGGGTTGAATCAGGGTACTCCAGGCCCTTTGCCATGGTCGAGAAAAACCGGGCAAAGGAACGTACCTCCCAGCACTCGTGGCGAAGTGATAACAATCCTTTCTGGAGCATCAGTCTCTTTAGCAGTCGCAGGGGGAACACAGATGCTCATTGCTGGGTCCTGTTCTGGCTGGTTTGTTCTGTCATGGTACTGAGAGTGAGGACCCAAATGCAGAATGAGCCAGGGGTGAAATTAACAATAATAGACAGCACAAGAATAGTGAGGCAGGAACAAAGTCCAAACAATAGGGGCAGGACACAATGGGAGAACTGGCTGGTCAGGGTTGAGACAGCAAAGATGTGATGGCCAATGATGGAGACAAGGCAGTGGCTCAGGGAAGCAGGCTTGACAGTTGGTGATGAGACTTGCCATAGAACCAGACTGGTTGCCAGGCCAGGAGAGTCAATGACCAGGGCGGAACAGGATGCAGGACAGAAACAACCACAAGACAAGACTCAAGACAACAAGAGATAAACAGGAGCAAAAAATAAAAACTATGAATAGGGATAAATGCAAACTAAGTAGCTGGAATCTAAAAAAGGAAACAAAAAGATTCTAAGTAAACAAACTAGCAAATGAGAGAAAAAGCTGAATAAATAAATACTAGAAATAAATGACTGGAACTTGAAACAAAACAAAAACTGCAAGCTTGCAGGAAACTATAAAGAGAAAGAAATTAAAACAAGAAAACTCCAAAAATAAGGACAGGTAAAATGTAGCCAAAAACTATAACTTGCCAAGATAAACTACTATCACCAGGACAAGGTTAGCTAGGCACAAGGCATACAGCAAATGCACACAACAAACCAGCAAAAACAAGAGTGAAAGGAGCTCAATATAAAGGGAACAGCACATGAGGATCAGGTGAACACAATTAAGCAAACAAGGACAAGACAATGACTAAACAAAGGGGTGTGGTAACAGGAAACAAGGAGGTGGGACAAGAGGAGTACATGGCCGACACAAACAAAGACAGAGCCGTGTGGTCAGACACAAGACAAACAAAGAAATACGGAAGACGGACAAGACTACCCCTTTGGAGTACCCCCCTTCCAATGGACGCCTGAATGAACGTCCACACTGGTTCTATGGCAAGTCTCATCACCAAGCTTGCTTCCCTGATCCATTGTCTCCATCATTGGCCATCACATCTTTGCTGTCTCAACCCTGACCAGCCAGTTCTCCCATTGTGTCCTGCCCCTACTGTTTGGACTTTGTTCCTGCCTCACTATTCTTGTACTGTCTAAATAACCCCCCTCATTCTGCATTTTTTAATCAATTGACAGCACTAATTATACCATAATGATTTAAAATATACTAGAGTTAAACTATTAAATTGACATTATTATAAAGTGCACTTTTTAAGTGTACTTAAACAGTCATGAAAGTACTCACTTTAAGTGACCTTTTAATTCATTAATATTGTATTATCTGCAATTAGTTGTTTTAAATAAACATTTAAGAATTGAAGCACACTACAAGTACACTTTCGATACAGTTAAGCACACTTCTTTTTCACAAGGGTATAACCATCTTTTTGAGAAATTATGGATCAGAAAATCAGAAAACACCTTGAGTTCTAAGTTGCTTGAAGAAGTAAGACCACAGCTGTTAAACAAGTCTTACTTCACATTTCTTTTATTCACCTTGCTCTTTATGCAGCATATGTAATGTGAAATTGTGCTATAGATGTACAGTGGCAGTCAGCTGGGGTGGATATGCCAGAGAACCACTGGTCTAAGGACTCAAGGTTCAAGAGCTTTCCCAGAATCCTTTAATGACACACATACTGTTATTGATTTCCATCAAGGAGCTCAAAATCAATGTGAGAGACATTCTTTGATTTCCCTGCAATGCTTTGTTCCATAACTAATCACTTTTTCAGAGTACATGTTTTCAGTTTATGTAGTCTGCAAATGATGTATATTGGGAATATGAGTTTGAGTCATTCTTTCTTTATTACTGAATATTCTTCAAACTTACAGTGTTTTTTAGACAGAATATTTTGGTTCTGGATGTTATTTGTTGGGTTAGGTCATGTGGGACTGGCTTGAGCTTGTTGGCAGTCCGAAAACCAATGCCATATTCATTGCACACAACCTAAAGGTCAGAAATGTCATTCATTTCTCAAGCTGTTTGAGTACAAGTCCATGTGCAAAGACTATCTGCATGATTATCTGCGTTCACAGCTCAAAAGGAATCTTGATGAACTGACTTATAATCAGCAATGGCAATTGGCTACATAGCATCCCTGTCTTTCTGTCGCTATGATGGCAGCACAGCGGTGTAAAGGCTGCAATTAAGAGGCAGTTATTCATCATGCATACTTGTGGTTTCAAGGGTAAGGTAATGAATGTCAAAAGGTTAACACAACCAAGCTTTCACAGAGTTGATGTGAACTTGTTCAAACAAAGAGACTTTGATGGTTCACTCAGACTTCCATTATAAACTATTGCATTTTACAAAGTCTTGCAGGTCTACCAATTATGCTTGTAGCTGCAGACAATAGAGAACCTGTTCTTAGATGATAGGGTATTCAGAGCTGGATCACTGTGCTCACATTTGGTTATAGGGAGTTTGGTTAATAGCAATCAATTCTTTAATCTTTCCATAAGTATATATGGATTTTAATTACAAAGCACACTTATAGGTGAAGTGTGTCATTTTTTTTTTCATTGCTAAAATACTCATATTCCAGTTTAATACAATTTTAAATAAATTTAAAAAATGCAGAGTCAGTGACATGAGGCAATTATTTAGTCTGGAGCTATTAATATATATATATATATAAAAAATATACATGCAAAGTAGTGCTGGGGAAAAAGTAATTGTGATAAAATAAATCCAAAATAAAAGTTTGTGTTTACATAATATGTGTGTTAATATATGTTAACGCATGTGATTAATTTTTACCAGTTTAACGTGAGAAAATGTTTAATGCAATTAACGCAGCATCCTTTTTTTGGCTAGCATTACAATATATGATCAAGCTTTTATTCATGCACAGAAAGAAGTGCGCCAGCATTGTGCGCACAGACAGGGCACCAGAATCGAGTTCTCTTTCACGCTTAAACAATAACACAGAATTATGCCAAAATGTCTGTTTTGTGGAGTATCCTCATAAGAGCAGTCTTAAATTAATGTCTTAAATTAACTTAAAGAGTTGTGAGAAAATCGGAAGTGTGTGAGATCTGTGTCATGTGCATCTTAAAGTGACAGCAGCCATTAATGTTAATCAAAGAACAAAGGTAACAGAGAAAATTACCCATTGCTCTTTTTAAGGATTAATCTATATTTAATTCATAATCTATGCAGTGCAGACTGTTTGATAACTTTATCCAATTTCTGTACATTTCCTACCTGTTAGACATATATTATGGGTTTATGTGAGGTTTGTTTTAACTTCACTTAAATTAAAAGGGGAAGGGGGGGGGTGTCTAGTGGGCTCGTGGGTTCGACGGGGTCTGGACTGGCAGGACCGACTGGAACTGACTTGGCAGAAAGAGGTCCAGGAAGAGGTCCGAGCCGCCCTCTTCCTTCTCAACCTTCGTTTCTCAGTAGGATTTAGAAGATGATCTGGGACTTGACGAGGGTGGGAGAGCGGGTTGGCCATTGTGATCTGCCATTCTTTGTGGTGGTGCAGATAATTAACAATGTTCTAGTAGTCCAGGATCCCTAGCTGATCCATTTCCCAATGTGGTAGGGGGCTCATTCAAGCAGAGATTGATTGCCACTTTAAGGGTTGAATCAGGGTACTCCAGGCCCTTTGCCATGGTCGAGAAAAACCGGCACTAATACAAAGCACTAATACAAAGACTGGACAACACCTCTTCTACAATGAACATTCTAATTCATTTTGTAAATTGTAAAAGGAAAAAAAGTGCTCCATTGCATTTGCCACCATGTTTCATTAACTAAGTTCGGGAGGAACACGTTTAAATGATCCATCCAATCAGCACAAGAGGAGGCCTATATATAACCGACTCACATATGTTCCTTGACAGTTTTCTGCATCCCTCCGCCACCCTGACTCCTCACTCTCAACTGGCTCCTATGCCAGCCAAGGATATGGGGGATTACTCTGGGTTTCGGGCCAAATTCCGAACTCGGAGCCCTTCTCTCGGACAGCATGCCAAATACGCATACACTCTCACTGTGATTATGTACTGCAAGTTTAAACTTGAGAAATCAAAGTCATTTCAACTATCTACTCAGCAAAAAAAGAAGCGTCCTATATATATATATATATATATATATATATGGGGGTAGGGGCACTGTGTACAGTACCTAGTAGCTGGTACTTTTAGTACCACCTTGGTTGAGGTTCCAAGTGAGAGTCAAAGAGAATCCTCACCTACCAACACCATTGGATTTGTGACACAAGACACCAAAGCCTCTAGATTTAAATAGTCAGCAACAGCCACCACAGTATCATTTGTTCGCACAACTTTTTTAAAGGACTGGAATTAAACGACCGTTACACACAACTTGAAAAAAAGAAATATAGCATATAGCTATAGTGGCACAGAAAATGCACACTTCACCTTTCTGTAACCAGTACAGGGCAACTGCCTGATCCTTTCTCTGGGAGGGGGAGAGGGTTATTGGTGAAGTGGATGCAGAAGCACTTGAGTAGTGCATTTTAAATTAAGAGAGCTTGCTGTCATGTCAGGGCTATGAACCAGCAACTTAAATAGCAATTGGCAGAAATCTATTCCATCATGTTCAGAATCAGAGGAACATTTTGTGGAAACCAAGTGAGACTTATCAAGCATATGCTGGAACTATGCTGGAAAGCCAACTGTGCCTGCTTGCACTCCCTGCTTCGTCTTCAAACACCACAATCAATGAAAAGCACCCACCTGCATACACAGAAGCAATTTTACACTCTCATGGTCACATCACGATGTCTGCATGGAGGTGTTATTGCTAAGCAATGACCTGCCACATGTTGAGTTACGTAAGGCTACTGGACACAGCATGGGAGAAATTATAGCGGGATCATCAGTAAATCTGTCTAGAGGATCCCTCAGAAACCAGTTCTAGTACACTAATGCATGGACATCCACCGCAGTAGCACATGTAAAGCTGACAGCAGGAAATTGCAAAGTTAATATCAGCAAAGGTGTGCAATAAGTGCAAAAGAGACATTTAACAGCTCATTTATCTTTCAGTCATATTAGAATTAGAGAGTATAGATATAATCTATCATAATCCACATAATTTTTATTTAACAATCTTGTTTTTGCATTGCCTATAAAAACCTTTAGAGACAGGGTCCAAAATATTTTTTTGCCTTGATGGCAGGTCAATTTCACATGGATAAATCTTACATACTGGGCATGAAAGGTTTTTTTTTTTTTTTTCTTTCATTATTTTTATGGGTCAAATGGTTAACAGAGGCCAGCTATAAGACAGATATGTTGAAAAATGTCTCTGGATACAAATGTAACCTAGGTTCCCTGAGAAGGGAAACGATGCACTGCGTCTGACGCTGGGGAACGCCTCAGCATGACGGAGACGTGGCAGGTACCCTGAAAGCATGGCAGCGAGGCACAATGTCTCATTCCCCTTTTCAAGGAACCTAGGTTACATTTGTAACCTGAAATGTTACTGTAACGCAATCAATCATTCGGGGAAGAAGGAGGTGGGAACCGGCGAACATTTAAAAACTTTAATCCAAAAATAAACCATAACGTCGGCGGCAGCCCCTCACGGACGACTGCCGCCTAAAAACCAAACCAAACACAATAATGGCGGCAGCCCCTCACGGCCGACTGCCGCCTACATACAAAACAAAAACACACCATAAAATCCAGGCCTGGTCCTCTTTCGTCTTGCCATGTCGTCGCTCCTCCTTTTATACTCCCGTCAATCCTCCATGAGGCGAGGCCGGTGTGGCGCACAGCTAACGCTCATTAACAGTCGCCACCGGTCTGCTCTCACGGTCCCCTGCCTCGCCACAGTTACCTTTCGAATGAGAACTCGCATTAAGTCTGACAAGACGCTATGGGGAACAAATACCCACTCTGCCATGCTGAGGGGAATGCATGCCATATTGGCGGTGACTAAGCACTAAAAAAACTCTCCTGACCTTGCACACCAGCAAGCTGTCAGTGACACAATTCCCTACAGTCACTAGCCTGGTCAGACTACAACCTGTCTGCCTAAGCAGCATCTCTAGATTCAGCACTCTCACAGAGACCTCCAATGAGAAGGGATTGCAGCAGGCAGCAACCACTTCACACCGGATTCCATAGACAGAAAGCAGAGACTCAGCGACCCTCCACGCAAGGGGGGTGACTCTGCTCAAGGACTTCTTCAGGACTTGCAGAGCAATAAAGTACCTCTGGGGGAGCGGAGTACTCTACATGACAACTTTCTAGAATGAGGGGAGTACTGACCAACTCACTGGAGTAAGTTTATTGAGGAGGCCGTCAATTTGAAATAAATATGTTGTTAAAGGAGGCCCTAGCAGGCCTACTGTTAACTAGCCCTGGGGAGCGAAGCACTAAGCATACTGACCCTCTCAAATGAGGGGATTACTACACAGGCTTGGCCCAAAAGGCTGAAAGCCCATCACTCTACAATAATGCTATACAGGCTCTAGAGAGCAAGGCACTCTGCATACTGACCCTCTTAACGAGGGGAGAAACAAACTTACCAAAGCCTACAGAAGTATCTTAAGGAGGCTCACAGAGAACCTAACAACTTGATACTGCAGACTGTGCGGAGTATGTTTCTAAGGAGTACTTAATATAATGGCCCTTTGTGGTTCTAATCTAAGCGAGCTCAGCTGGAAAAGGGGGGCTCTGATGGGCAGAGTCTCCAACAAGATGACTTTCTAGAACGAGAGGAGGCCTAACTATGTATTATACTATGGACAAACCTACCAAGGGGGCTCCCAGAGTATCATACTACTGGACATAGCTTTTGTATTATCAGTGATACGATAATTTATCCACACGAAACATCCACACAGATCTGGCATTTTGGGAGCATGAAACCGATATTTTTTGAAACCGGGTCCTAGAGTGGATAAATCTGAAACGCAAGGATGTCGTTTTTCGTGTGTACAGCCAATCCGTATATTTTGTTAAACGGTGATGTCATCACACCACGCCCCCCGTGGGAAAGACTACAAAGGGATACAACTACGGGCACTGGGCATGCATCAATATTGCGTAATTTAATTACTGCATTTGCATTATTGTAAGGGTAGGTTTAGGGTGTAGGCGTTAATAAAACACATCTGGTAAGTAGCTAATTTATTTATTGTTATTTTATTGTGAGATTTTGCCTCACTTCCTACCATTGCTGTACCCCTTCTAGCCACAACTCTTCTTCTCCACTTTTAGTTTATTTCTGTGGCAGAATTACAGCACCGCATACTGGCCTGGCATGTATACTACATCATTTTGAGTCATTTTCATTGCTCTTGGGTGTACACAGGTATTTCTTGAAACGAGGGAAAAAAAGATCAGATAGGGAAAGCTCTGGCTTCGTGTAGAGAGATGCGTCATTTCGTGTCTCATTTCTCTAAATGAGAGAAAATACTACCTCATACTAATGCAGCTTAACAAGCTGATATTGGCATCATTAGGAGAACAGAGGTATTTAGCAAAAGAGCCAGGCCATTCTAATTCACTATCCTAGTGGTTAGCTAAAGGGAGTGGAGGATTCAACTGATTCAATCACAATAGCTGAGCGAAAGTCTAAAAGCAGCCAATGCTAGTTTTAAGAAAAAGCTGTAAATAGTGGAGGCCTCAACTGGATTATTCTCTAGAACGAGAGGAGGCCTGACTACACTACTCTAAGGAAGCCATACTACTATGTTCCACTTGGAACATCATATGAGTAGTGCTGAAGAGTGAAAAAACCTTATAGAACGACTTTCCAGAGCGAGAACAGGTCTAATCAGTCTATATCCTAAAAACGGTTTTATTGAGGAGTCTCATTCGAAACCACTAACTATCATAGCAGTGGGCATTTACACTGAAGTTTCACATGCCCCTTCAAACAGAGGGCTAAAATCAGGGTAGGAAAATGTCTTTTATTTCTACATTTTTGATTAAAAAATTATTAGGGCTGTCAATTTAACGTGTTAATTAGATTAATTAGTTACGGTAAAAAATAACGTTAATAATTTTAACGTTATTTTTTACCGTAACTAATTTAAATTTAACACATTTAAAACACTTGCCCCGCCCCAGTTCTAACATTACTTAGGTCATCTTACATTTCATACAGTTGATTGATGAAGAATATGATGGAGGGCAACAACTGACTGTGTGATGAAGCCTATAGAATGCAGTTAGAATGTCCCTAAAATTCAAGATATGGGGCAAAAATGTCCGTTTTAGTATCAGGGCGTATTTACGCTGGACACATTTGTTGTGGTCCATGTCAGAGCGCAATTGTTCCCACCGGTGCTATGCGTGAATACACTTGCAGGCTCAGTCTTGCTTGTTTCCAAGTGTCACAATTCACCAGTGAGAGTGCCCCTGATTACCACCTGAGGGCACTCCACCCTGGACTGTCATTCCATCAAAGACTACATTTCCCATAATCCTTTGCCTGCACTCATTGTTTACACCTGTGTCTCATTTACCTCATTACATCAGCCTATACTAACCATGTTCACTCAGTTAAGTGTAATACTGTATGGATCCAGCAGTAAGTCTCGTCCGTCTATACCAAGGAACTCACTCACTCAAGGACCACATCAGAGACTTTCTGAACATCACAAACATCACCAACCTCCCGGACTTTATTTTGATTGACTTTTTTTGCCATGGACTCAACAAACAATTACAAACCAAACTCGTCCGTGATGGTCCTCGAGGGTCCCTGAGTGAGTTCCTTGATTATGCCCTTCAGGTAAGCGGCTCTGCATTCACTGTGGGAGTCGCAGAGGACGAATGTAGCAGTCCCGTCATGGCCGCCATTCCAGAGGCTCGTCCCGTCATGGCCGCCATTCCAGAGGCTCGTCCCGTCATGGCCGCCATTCCAGAGGCTCGTCCCGTCATGGCCGCCATTCCAGAGGCTCGTCCCGTCATGGCCGCTGCCACACCAGAGCCCTCTGCCAAGATGACCGCCGCCACGGCAGAGCGTGTCCACGAGAGAGAATATCTTATTCTCGTACCTGAACCTGTGTCTGTTCCTGTCAATGATGCACTGACTGTTATGGCAACAGCCATTTTGTGTGTGTGGGCTGTATACACGTCAACTTTGTCTCCTGCCCAGAGTCCAGAGAGGACTCCATCCCCCGTCCCGATTCCAGAGAGGATTCCGTCCCCCGTCCCAAGTCCAGAGAAGACTCTGTCTCCCGTCCAGAGAGGACTCTGTCTCAAGTCGGGCCACCTGCTCAGCTTGCTCTGCCGTCGGTGTCTTCAAGACTGCCTGCACCACTAAGGTGGTCGTTTGGTTGTCTGCTCCGCCATGGTGGTCAGCCCTTTTACCATGGTCATCTGCCTGGTCTGCTCTGCCCTGGCTGCCTGCCTGACCTGCACCACCCTGGTCATCTGCCCATCCTTCTCCGCTCTGGCCGTCTGCCCGGTCTGAGCCACCCTGGTCATCTGCCAAGCCTGCTTCACCCTGGCTGCCTGCACCACTTTGGTCATCTACCTAGGCTGCCTTCTCTGCCTGAGCCCTCTTCCGCTCCATGGGCCTGGCCGTCCATTCCGCCCCCAGTTCCGCCACCGCTCCACCCTCCTCCTGGACAAGTTTAGGAGCATCTGGAAGTCGCTCCTTTGAGGGGGGGGCTATGTCACAATTCACCAGTGGGAGTGCCCCTGATTACCACCTGAGGGCACTCCACCCTGGACTGTCATTCCATCAAAGACTACATTTCCCATAATCCTTTGCCCAGACTCATCAGCACTCATTGTTTACACCTGTGTCTCATTTACCTCATTACATCAGCCTATATAAACCATGTTCACTCTGTCATTCACTGAGAAGTCTTGTTAAGTGTAATACTGCATTTCTGAGCATTCTCCCTGGTCTCTTGTATTATTTGCCTGTTCCGTGGATTACCCTTTTGCCTGTCTCTCCTGCCTTGTTTGCCTGTTTGGACTGCTTGCCTGTGTATGACCTTTTGTCTGGTTTTGACTACGATTGTGGATTACCCTTTAATAAAGCTGTGTTTGGATCCTCAACCTTTGAGTCTCGGAGCAGCACATTACACCAAGGTAAATCAGCAACACTATCATCCCTTACATGTGTTTTATTGAACTAAATCCATCGTCATCTGATAAAACGAATGTGCAGGTTACGCACCCAAGTCTGTGTTGCTTTCACAGTCATGTGAATCGTGGCACAGTTCGACTGTAGTTCATTTAAACATATTTCTTTCTGAAGTTACTTTTTTTGTAATGTCTATTTTATTTATTTTTTACACAATAATGACTTTTGGCTTTTATTATTTACAATAATGACTTTTAAATTATCTTTTGGGAGTCATTTCTCAGCCAAATTTGCTGTGCGCTTAATTTGATTAATTACTTGCCTGTCACGGAACGTGTAGAATTGAAGCTCACAAAGACGAGGATGAACAGGAGAAAGGTAACTCTTAACACACGCTTATTCATAGACAAGAACGGACAAAGACTAAGCCAGAACTGAGAATATAAACACAGGGACTAACGAGCTAACTAATGAGACAACAGGTGAACTAAATGACTAACCACACAACATGGGAAAACTTGGACACAGGACCAGACCAAAATACAATGAAGGAGGGAGACAGACTAGACATGTTACATCGCCACATTGTGTAATTAATTAGATTAAAAAATGTAATAGCTTGACAGCCCTAAAAATTATACTAACATTATACACTCACCTAAAGGATTATTAGGAACACCATACTAATACTGTGTTTGACTCCCTTTCGCCTTCAGAACTGCCTTAATTCTATGTGGCATTGATTCAACAAGGTGCTGAAAGCATTCTTTAGAAATGTTGGCCCATATTGATACAATAGCATCTTGCAGTTGATGGAGATTTGTGGGATGCACATCCAGGGCACGTAGCTCCCGTTCCACCACATCCCAAAGATGCTCTATTGGGTTGAGATCCGGTGACTGTGGGGGCCATTTTAGTACAGTGAACTCATTGTCATATTCAAGAAACCAATTTGAAATGATTCAAGCTTTGTGACATGGTGCATTATCCTGCTGGAAGTAGCCATCAGAGAATGGGTACATGGTGGTCATAAAGGGATGGACATGATCAGAAACAATGCTCAGGTAGGCCGTGGCATTTAAACGATGCCCAGTTGGCACTAAGGGGCCTAAAGTGTGCCATGAAAACATCTCCCACACCATTACACCACCACCACCACCAGCCTGCACAGTGGTAACAAGTCATGATGGATCCATGTTCTCATTCTGTTTACGCCAAATTCTGACTCTACCATCTGAATGTCTCAACAGAAATCAAGACTCATCAGACCAGGCAACATTTTTCCAGTCTTCAACTGTCCAATTTTGGTGAGCTCGTGCAAATTGTAGCCTCTTTTTCCTATTTGTAGTGGAGATGAGTGGTACCCGGTGGAATCTTCTGCTGTTGTAGCCCATCCGCCTCAAGGTTGTGCGTATTGTGGCTTCACAAATGCTTTGCTGCATACCTCAGTTGTAACGAGTGGTTATTTCAGTCAAAGTTGCTCTTCTATCAGCTTGAATCAGTCAGCCCATTCTCCTCTGACTTCTAGCATCAACAAGACATTTTCGCCCACAGGACTGCCGCATACTGGATGTTGTTCCCTTTTCACACCATTCTTTGTAACCCTAGAAATGGTTGTGCGTGAAAATCCCAGTAACTGAGCAGATTGTGAAATACTCAGACCGGCCCGTCTGGCACCAACAACCATACCACGCTCAAAATTGCTTAAATCACCTTTCTTTCCCATTCTGACATTCAGTTTGGAGTTCAGGAGATTGTCTTGACCAGGACCACACCCCTAAATGCATTGAAGCATTGAAGGTTGATTAGATAATTGCATTAATGAGAAATTGAACAGGTGTTCCTAATAATCATTTAGGTGAGTGTAAGTGCAGCCCAGGAAACATTATAAAATAATGCAGTTCATGACCCCTTTAAGGAATGGTAGTTTTATCGTGGTTTGTCAAGGAGGCCCACAGAGGGTTAGGTCTTGAAATATGGATAACATTCCTTTTGGAATGGACCTAGTTCTGACAATGCTAATAAGTAAAGGAATTTTGCATGTGGGGCATCCCTCCTTGTTTTCTGTCACTCATGATGGTCTAGTGGCCCTTGGGGTTAAGCCTCTCTTGTGTTGAGGTTTCCCCTTGGAGAGGCAGCAACAGAGATGGTCACCGCTAAGGGTTTGATAACTGTCTTGAGTATTAAAGTAGGGTCCCTTGCTCCCCTTTTTAAACCCCAGTTATCCATGTATATATACGAACCTAACAAGCAGAAGCACCTTGCTTAAATAAGCAGTCCTCCTTTTTATTCTGCACTTTTTTTAATAAGCCCTTTGACATGACCCCAGAGGCCAACCCTAACCTTTTTGTCCTCTTTGTATGAGAATTGAGGTTGCATCTCCCCCTGGAGGTAGTGGTAATGGCCAAGTTTCTCCCTGTGGCAATCATTTCCTTAGAGCTGTGTCATGCAGAAAGAGACTGTCACGGTTGAGCCATTTTATTCTTGAGAGCTCTGCTTTTAGGGCTAGAATAGCCTGCAAACGAGGGAGGAAGGTTGTATAGGCCAGGACTTCTCTTGCTATGAAGTTATAGAAGCTGGAATATCTTACCTATCCCTGTTGAAAAAAAAAAAAAAAAAAAACAACAACAACAAAAAAACAAAACAAAAACAGCATATGCTGGTTAGGTATGTTTTGAAGCATGGCAGCTGGTTTGAGCTGGTTTAAGCTGGTCCTTAGCTGGTCATGACCTGGTTTAAGATGGTCAAGTGCTGGTCCTAAGAAACTAGCTCCAGCTCAGGACCATCTTAACCCAGCTCATGACAAACTAAGGACAGCTCAAACCAGCTGCCATGCTTCAAAACATACCAAATCAGCATATGCTGTTTTTTTAAATGGGGATATTTGGGAGATAATGGCTTAAGGCGGGCATACACTGTGCGAATTCGGACACTCGGGAGGTCGTGAGATATTGCACACGCTACGAGTTAGTTAACTTGATAATCGCATCAAAGCAGCTGGTACATGGCACGACTGCACTGCACGGCGAGCCGGCAGTAATCACACAAGCTTTCGATCTAAACACAGAGACTGGAGCTTTCAATGTTGCTGCTATAGCTTCAGATAGAAAAAATAAAGAAAAATTATTTGTGTGGAAATTATTTGTTGAAAAGCAGAGAACAGCAGCCATTCCTTGTTTCAACAGAAACAACCAGAGAGAGGGCGCGTGTGTGTGAGTGTGTGTTTGTGTGTGCCTGAGTATATGCATGCTGTACGTTTGCAGCCACTGAGCTATAGCCTAAAAATACTCATAGATCTAGCCTACGTGACATGGTTGTGTGCATGATTTGGCAATAAGGGACAGCTATACGCTGGTGAAAATCAGGCTGACTCCCCGAATTTTTTTGACATGTTTAAAAATTATCGTGAGGTCAGGAGGTGCTCGTAACATGTTCGGCTCGCCTCGTAATTCCTCTCACATGCTGCGAGCTGCGAACATACGAGCATCCACGATGTCCACGCGATTTTTCCAGAGAGAAAAAAATCGTCTGCGAGCTCGTACGACAGCAAAAATCGCACCGCGTACGCCCGGCTTTAAGCGTTGTTAGCATGCACTAGACGGTCTATGTATGTGTTTTTATGGATGCGCCCTGGGTTGATGCTCTGACCCTGGCTAAAGCAATCTGTTGAGTCAATCCAAGATGCAGTGTCTTGAATTTACAGTCATAACCTGAGATTTTTTTTATACTGTATGGATTTTTTTTGTTGTTGTTGCAGTTAGTGTACTTGGCCCTGTGATGGCTGCTTTCAGCTATATTATTAAAAATATTTGTTTCTATGAAAATGGAATTATATAGCTATTTTATTTTAATATTTACATTTCTGGCAAACAGCACAGATGACTGTCACTCAGAACATAATAAATCTGATGAGATGAGACAGTGTCTCTCAGTCAAACTGCAGCTGTCAAAAGAGCATTCAGATTTGTGCTTTTTTCCCTCATATTTTCATCTGGGTGATTCTATGTTAAGAATCTGTCACACCATGGAGTTGAAGTGTAAAAAAAGTTCAAGTATCCTAAAAAGATAAACTTAAAATTTGTTTGGTATGGAAGTTAGTGTCTGTTTCAGGGTTTAAAAAGGGTAATTAATTTCCTGTAACTGCAAATATATATCTTGAAATTGCAACTTTATTTCTTATTATTGAACTTTATAACTTTATTGTAATTGTGACTCATAAATTCTGCTTTTTATTTCACAGTTGACTTTATGACTATTTCTCATAATTGCGAAAAATAAATAAATAAATAAATAAATAAATAAATAAATAAATAAATAAATATATATATATATATATATATATATATATATTTTTTTTTTTTTTTTTTTTTTTACAACCTCATTGTAATGTGACTATTTTAGACTTTATCTCAATTACCATTTTTTTCCCAGGCAGAAATGGGCTGGGAGAAATGGGCTGTGGAGACACAAATGCTCATTTCACTTATGGCAGTGAGGATCAGAATATTATTCTTAGAATAAGTTTTAATCCATGAATGTTGCAGTTACTTTTAGTTACCAGTCAACTGGCGAGTAACCCTTTTTCTTTCTTTTACTGACCAAAGCCACTTTTTTTTTTTTTTTTTTTTTTTTTGAGTTATCATTTTGAACCATGTTTAGAAATGTTCATAAGTAGGAGGCTATTCATTCAGCTATAAGAAATCAATCCCACTTGAAACATAAAAACAAGTGGAATTGAGAACCAGTGACTCAGGCATCCTGCTGTTCGATATGTTGAATGATGTAGGTTTTTGGTTTTGTTGAATGGCTGGTGGCTGCGACACTGCAATGCAATCATATGGTTTATTTTTCACTTGTGTGTCTGAGAGAGGAATAGGGCAAGAGGATAAATTCACATCACTCAGCTTTTTGCTTCACTGAACTCCCATCTGTTATCACCACAGGGTAAGAAGATGGCAAAACAGACATTTCTGGAATGGTGGCACAGAGAAGAGAGAGAAACTGAAGAGCCTGGTTGAGATGATTCAGTGCAAGCCATTATAACTCTTTCTGTCATAATTGCTAAAGTGTGTCTGAGTGGGGTCTGCATTGAT
Organism: Paracanthobrama guichenoti; assembly: GCA_018749465.1. Taxonomy (NCBI): domain Eukaryota; kingdom Metazoa; phylum Chordata; class Actinopteri; order Cypriniformes; family Gobionidae; genus Paracanthobrama; species Paracanthobrama guichenoti. The sequence continues at coordinate 11,601,009 of CM031948.1, read as the reverse complement.
TTATTTTCTCCCAAAAGTTTTAGAGTTCGATGAGTGTTTTTGCAAAAGTGCATTAAAGCTTACAAGACATTTACAAAGACAAAAAGTAAGCTATTTGTTCTTCTAGCATCTGGCAAGCTTTAACACCAGGATCAACAGACATCAGAACAGTTCTGCAGATGACCTTTTGCAACTTCTCCAATTGCCATTACATTTTATTGCACTAGTACCTCGCATGACACATATTATGTTACATACTGCCTATTTTCATTGTTTATCAAGGATGTCTATGATACCTGAAGAAAACCATCTGTATGCATTAGCTTCAAATGGGACGGAGGGCCAGGCCCATGTGGTAGAAAAAGGCTTGGAGACTAAGATGGAGCCAGGGCGAACCTGGCAGAGCAGGTGGCCAGAGTGGAGCAGTTGGCTGGGGCGAAGCTAACAGGACTGAAAATCAATTAAGTGGAGCAGATGACCACCACAGCCGAGCAGATGGGACTGAAGACCCCCATGGCGGAGCAGAAGACCACCACAGTACAGCAGACGGGACTGAAAATCCACAAGGTGGAGCAGAAGACCACCACAGCAGAGCAGATAGGGCTGGTGATCACAGCAGAGCTGGTGGGGCTGAAGACCAACAAGACCACTGTGGAGCCGGCAGGACTGGTGACCACCAGGGCAAATCAGGAGGAACTGGAACAAAGAGCACAGAGAGGTTAGGGTTGGCCCATGTCAAAACAGGCAGAGATTTCCGTAATGGCCTCTGAGGACATAAAAGAGCAGACAGGACATTCAGGAGAGATGTCAAGGCAAGCAGGGTCTTTGAACGCGGCCTCCTTGGCCAAGACTCTAGACCATAGAATGGCCTTTCTGGCCAAGATGAGACAGGCAGGGAATTTATAGGCGACCTCCATGGTCATCACTAGACAGACAGAAAATTCGGGGACAAGCTCCGGGGTCGTGTCAAGGCAGACGGGAAGTTCATGGACGACCTCCATGGTCATGTCAGGGCAGACAGGAAGCTCAGGGACAACCTCCGTGGTCACATCAGGGCAGACAGAAAACTCTGGGATGACCTACATGGTCGTGTCAGGACAAGCAGAGAGTTCAGTGATGATCTCTGTGGTCATGGAGCAAACAGGAAGTTCATATGCAGACGCTGCCACCTCAGGCAAAACTGGATCAGGTGCCACAGCCACTGGAGAAACTGGAGGAGCGTAAACAACCAGAGATACACAGAATGGCCATTGCCGTAACAGAGAGTACAACTATGAGACCCCCTGACTTGATACCAACACAGAGATGGGAACTAGGGACTGCTTTAGTAGCTTCTGGTGCAATGTTCATGACAGCTGGAGACTCTGGCATGGCGGCCATGTTGTAAAGAGACTCTGGCATGGTGGCCTTGATGGCTGGAGACTCTGGCATGGCAGCCACGATGTGAAGAGGCTCTGGACTTGGGACCACCAGAATGGGAAGCGCTGAGAGCATTGGACTTGTGATCAGCAGAATTGGACATGCTGAGAACTAGTGATGTGACATTTGAACCAAGGCGTCGGAGCTTGTATCATGCATAAATGGGCGTGTCAGATGAAGCCTCGATTCGAGGCTTGTGTTGTTAACGTAGAAATCACGTGACCAATGACAAAAGAAGCTTCGCTTTCTGTCCAATCACGTGCGCAGTTCATTTTGCGTGCCAGAATGTTCAAACCTTCAGATTTTACTTTACCAGTAAGTTTTCATTCAGACTTATTCAATTACATTTTAAATGCCCAGTCACATAAGTAATATGAAGAATACAATTTCTTTCAGAAAAATACATTATTTGCCATATTCAATTCATATATGATTACATTATTCTTCTGTTACATCATATTGATATTCTTACTGGCATTAAATGCCACATTTTAATGGTTAAATACATTTATCATAGAGAGAAATTCAACACGCACACTGTTAGGCTTTTATTTGTGCATGTAACATGAAACTATCTATGGAATGTGTGGTGGCTTTGTTCGACGAAAGCTTCTTTCACAGGGTATTGGCTGCTTTATTTTTTACTAAAAAACAGATTAATTATATACTGTGCATCTGAATACCTCTTAAGCAAACTAACCCTTGAACATAACCTGCTCCGGTTCAGAGAGTGAGTTGCATACCCTGAAAGGTACCTCCGTTTTTGAAACCGAAAGTTGAGGTTATCAGCTTAGTAATGACACACAGGTGGAAGTGATCAAACAATAATAAGTCCAGGCAATGGGTTATGGGAATTGAAGTTCATGATGAGAAAGCAAGGGAGACAGGAGGAGTGCCCTCTGGTGGCAATCATGGGCAGTGCAGCTGGTGGACGTAACAATATCAAAGTTTGAGGTCAATAGCTCAAAAAGTCTGTATTATTATCTGTATTTTCCTATTTTGTTTTCTATGTATATAATTCCCTGGAGCCTGCAGAAACTACATCTCATTACCTGCATTTTTTTTAATGACTGGAACTCACAAGGTGTGACATGAAGAACCAAAGTGCAGCACAATTAGAACAAAAATAAATGACAATTCAACCAAGAAAACTAGAACCGACTTGAGATGAGGAAAACCCACAAGTTACATTAACACCTGACAAGAGACACACAGCTATTTATATCAAATGACTAAACAAGGAACCTGGGGCTAACAGGAGGGAACATCATACAACTTTAATAAACTACAATACAACTTTAAAATAAAGGTCCTGATATAAACATAACAAGATACAAATGAAAACATCAAAAAAAACAATTAAAGCAATTACTGCTGTAAAACAATTACTGCTGCGTGTTTAAATGTTGTGGATTTCATTAAAAATCATTAAATCATTAAAAATGAACTAATTTTTGAGTTTGACAACAAACACACCTCAAAACACAGCTATACAGCATAGTTAAAAAAAAAAAATGATTAAGCATTTCTGAACATTGACTCTCAGTCATTATTCACATTTTTCTCATGGTTTCTCAATAGAATTCATAAAAGTATAGAATATAATAGCATATTTCTAATAGGGGCACAGTGTAACGCAGTGTTACAACATGCCCCAACTGAAGCAACTGGGATTTAAACCATGCTTGTGTCTTCTGCTGGATCAGCATTAAATAATGATCTCAACTCTTAAATAACAGATATAAGATTACAATAATATCAGATTTGTCATATTTTAAATAAACACAAACTGAGATGAAGAATTAACGCAAGTACTAACGCAAGTAAGTAAGAAATGTACTTTTGCTATGGTTAAATAAATGTTCAGTGATATCTTCCAAAGATTTTTTTAATTTTGACACAATTATTTCTCTATATAGTGTTGATATGGCAACTAGTAAATACACTAAGTTTTGTCATCCTGGCAAAGTTTTAAACCATGTGTGTTACAACTAACCCTGCGTTAGGTTGTGCCCCTGTGATGTGTGTACTTTGTCTTTGTGAGTGTCTGTGTGTGTGTCTGTGTCTTGTTAAACTCTAGATTATTGGGACAAAATGTCTCCACAAAGATGGCAATATCCTTGTCCTTGTGAGGATATTTTTTGGTCCCCATGAAGAAAACCGGTATAAAAACCATTACACCTATTGAGAGTCCCCACAAAGGTAGTGAACCAGACGTGTATGTGAGTGTGTTGATGGGTGAGAAAAAAATTGAAAAAATACACATTTCACACTTTAGATAGAATGTAAATTTGATTTAAAATGAATGAAAAAGTGTTTTGTTGATTTGCAGAAAATCTTTCATATATTTTTAATCTGTGACTTGCTTTTCTGATGACACACACATTTTCGCATCATGCACACATGCAGCCACACACTCGCTCATGTTAACATACCAATAATTCAGTACAGTAAAACCAATGCTAAGTGTGGCACACACACCTTTACTTGATACTGTCCCAATAAAAGAAAACAAGAAGTGCAGATTAAACCATAACTCAGCTTCCATAATTTTTATATTGTGACAGGATGGGAGTGTGGCAGACATTGAAAATGTGTGTTTGTAGAGCAGGTAAATCTTGTACAAATCTCAGATAAACAACAAAAATCAATCCTGATTTCCGGTACTAGGCACTAGGAAGAGATTAAATTCTATAATCAATTTAATTTACTCAGCAGCATTATCAGGCATTTATAATGAGTTGGGTGTTTTTCGAAACTCATTTAAAGGAACAGCACTGGCTAATGATAATGAAACGCACTAGTGGAGCAGGAGAGAAATGTAGGTGTAATTATTTATGTGTTTTTCACTTCCTCCTTTCTAAGCATACATTAAGATAAGTGGAAATTAAATGCCAATATTTGAAGGAGGTATTAATCTAAGTACTTGAGAAAGATAAAGTTGCTAATCCACAACTAGGACACAATGTCCAAGGGACGACACTTCTAAACGCTTTGTTTATGATCGCCAAATGAATAGGCACAGATATACATGCACACACACAAACACAAACTAATTAATATGCAAAACAGCCAGCGCTGTGAGTTTATCTTCTTATTTTCCATGTTTCATTCTTTCTTTTGAAAGGGTAACCCCAGCCGAGAATAGGTTTTGCTCAGTTATTTATAGACTATGACTATGATGAAAAGGCTTAGGGCAAAAAATATTTTCTTCTATCTCTATGTTCCACTAATACTTCTCTGATTGCACTAAGCGCTATCTGATGAGGGACGTGATTGTGATCTGTCTTCCTGTGTGGCCCTATAAAGACCAGAGGCTTTGGTGTTTTATCACCCCCCTGTCTCATATCATTTCCCTGAAGCTCCACTCTGCAAGAGACAGACACACAGAGGAAACAGGAAGATGAGCGAAGAAAACAGGACTGAAGCTAATGATCTTCCACAGAGTTTAAATGGCATCATTAGCAATGCAATGTGATGCAACTTTCTGACACCCTGCTGCCCAACTCCTCTGTGGAGAACAAATCGATTTGAACCTGACAGGCTGAAGCTTTTTGTATTGCGCTGAGAGTTAGAGCCATAAAAACTCAAGAAATAGATTGGAGTCGAGGTGTAATGTGTGCTGGCTGAATTCAACCAAGCTCCAATGATGAAGTCAGCTGTTCAGTTCCGTTATCATGCAGCTGCCGCAGAGAGATAACTACAACTTTGCAAAAGAGTTTGAAGTACTGTTGCATTCAGTGAAAAAAAATTAATTCTGTCAAACTGATGAACTGAAGAATGAGTGTTAGCTCACAAGGTTATGTATATTTTAATTTAAATAATTCAATTTACTGTATTCATTTTTCTTGAGTGCACAATAAATTGCTGTGGACTGTAAGCCAGTGACAGGCTTTTGTTCAGTGATAAAACAATATACTGACTTTGAAGCTACTTTTTGCCTAGTCATTGCTTTTCTCAACAATAATGTCCTTGAATTATCTTAATTTAGCATATTACTAATATGTGATTAATTTCCTTATTTGGATTAAATCATTGATAACCATCTACTTATTTTATTTTATTTGTTTAGTTTGACTGACACCTGCTCTGCCGTCGATGACAGACATGCAGATCCTATTGTATTCATTTGTAATATTGCAGTAAAAATGTGCATTATAAATGATTTATTATTATTTATATTTATTATTATTGCTATTAATATCAGAAGTCATATTTATGGCATTTACATTTACTGTAAGTTCTTTTGATATGTAAATTGCTAATTTATTTGTATTTTTGTGTCTTAAATGCTACAAGTTTGACGACTAAAGGGTGATTTATGCAAACAATAGGCCTATGTTAAATAAGTTTTACCTGTGAATCAATGTGTCCTGTTGAATGATGTAACGGCATTGTTGGTGCTATTCTTCAGAGATCCATCAAACATTTATTGGTACACCCTATAAAATATAAAAGAATCGATAGTAGAATAGTAATAAAATGACCTCCTAAAATATACACATACTTGAGTATGGTTTATCTGTCGATCTCTAAACAAAATATCACAACCTGTAATATGACTTTGAGGAAAATACATTTATAATGCTACCTCAAGGAGCAATAAATGAATAAAAATGTCCATTATGAGTCATGCATTCGTAACGAGATCTGTTGTCTCTCTGTTCTAATGATTATCAGTCTGATGTGTTTTTAAATGACAAGCTGAGGCAGAAGAATGAGACAGAATCCTATTAGCAGAGTGTTTTAATGGACTTCTTGTTTATGAGGTGTCTGATGCAAATGAAGAGAAGCTGTTAAATGAGGTTGCTCAAGGCGGATCTTTAGCGGGATCAGACAGGAGAGAGACTCATTATAAGACATTCTGTCTGATTTACTGCTGTCTGGCCATCGGCTAACACCAGCTCTCCTGTGCATGGCTGATTATTTACATCTGTGTCATGTCTGCTCATGTGAATTTATATGCAAGCGTGACTGCTCATATGCACGAGTGATGCTTGATTATAGTTCTCTTTTTGGATGCGATGTGAGTCCTTTACAGACACGAGGATGTGATTTTAATCACACATTGTGTTTTAAATGTACATATATTCATAGGTAGGACCTAACTTTGGCAGGCATAAAATCAAAACTATCATCCATTTTTTTACAGTTAATCCTGTTTTACCATTCTTAATCCAAGCTATGCAAGTCACCGCTTCTGCTTTCTCTTTATTGATTGGTTACTTAAACCATGTGACACAAATAACTGGTGCACTTGACAATATATTTGGGGCCGTAGTTTAACCCAGGGGAAAACAAAGCACAGTTTCCTATTTATACCTATATGAGCAAAGTTTGTTTGCAGCAGACCTTATTTTTCTGATTTAATGACAGGTAAAATAGTTAATTCAGTCAGACGGGATTGTTTTCTCCTACCTATCAGATGTAATTGAAGGCAATACATTTATAAAATATTATCAGTATGTGTACAGATTATGAGCTAAGTATACTGTATCATATTGATAACAAAGAAAAATTAAATCGATTGAGTGTAGCTTTCTGCACATTGATTTTGTGACATTTACTCATATTTACATATTGTCACAGGGAATAAGACAGAACGAGCGACGTGGGGCCACCCTCCTGTGGGCTCACCACCTGCGGGAGGGATCATATGGGGCCGGTGCATAGTGGATCGGGCAACAGTCGAAGGCTAGGCCCCTGACGACCCGATCTCTGGACACGGAAACTGGCTTTAGGGACATGGAATGTCACCTCGCTGGCGGGGAAGGAGCCTGAGCTTGTGCGGGAGGTTGAGAGGTACCGGCTAGAGATAGTCGGGCTCACTTCCACGCACAGCTTGGGCTCTGGAACCACACTTCTTGAGAGAGGCTGGACTCTCTACCACTCTGGAGTTGCCCATGGTGAGAGGCGGCGGGCTGGAGTGGGTTTGCTTATAGCCCCCCAGCTCAGCTGCCATGTGTTGGAGTTCAACCCGGTGAATGAGAGGGTCGCTTCCCTGCACCTTCGGGTAGGGGATAGGTCTCTCACTGTCGTATGTGCCTCACGGGCCAAACGGCAGTGCGGAGTACCCGGCCCTAATGGGGTCTCTGGGAGGGGTGCTGGAAAGTGCTCCAACTGGAGACTCCATCATTCTACTGGGGGACTTCAACGCACACGTGGGCAGTGACTGTGATACCTGGAGGGGCGTGATTGGGAGGAACGGCCCCCCTGATCTGAACCCGAGTGGTGTTCTGTTATTGGATTTCTGTGCTAGCCACGGCCTATCCATAACGAACACCATGTTCAAGCATAAGGGTGTCCATCAGTGCACATGGCACCAGGACACCCTAGACCGGAGGTCGATGATCGACTTTGTGGTCGTCTCATCTGACCTCCGGCCGTATGTCTTGGACACTCGGGTGAAGAGAGGTGCGGAGCTGTCAACTGATCACCACCTGGTGGTGAGTTGGATCCGATGGTGGGGGAGGAAGCTAGACAGACTCGGGAGACCCAAACGTACTGTGAGGGTCTGTTGGGAACGTTTGGCCGAGCCCCCTGTCAGAGAGATCTTCAACTCCCACCTCCGACAGAGCTTCGACCGGATCCCGAGGGAGTCTGGAGATATTGAGTCCGAGTGGACCATGTTCTCCACCTCCCTTGTCGACGCGGCTGCTCGGAGCTGTGGCCGTAAGGTCTCCGGTGCCTGTCGAGGCGGAAATCCCCGAACCTGGTGGTGGACACCGGAAGTAAGGGATGCCGTCAAGCTGAAGAAGGAGTCCTATCGGGCCTGGTTGGCTTGTGGGACTCCTGAGGCAGCTGACGGGTACAGGCAGACCAAGCGGACTGCAGCCCGGATAGTTGTGGAGGCAAAAAATCGGGCCTGGGAGGAGTTCGGTGAGGCCATGGAGAAAGACTATCGGTTGGCCTCGAAGCGATTCTGGCAAACCGTTCGCCGCCTCAGGAGGGGGAAGCAGTGCCCTACCAACACTGTTTACAGTGGAGATGGGCAGCTGTTGACCTCAACTGGGGATATCGTCGGACGGTGGAAGGAATACTTTGATGATCTCCTCAATCCCACCAACATGTCTTCCATTGAGGAAGCAGTGGCTGAGGGCTCAGAGGTGGATTCATTCATCACCCGGGCTGAAGTCATCGAGGTAGTTAAAAAGCTCCTCGGTGGCAAGGCATCGGGGGTCGATGAGATCCGCCCTGAGTACCTCAAGTCTCTGGATGTTGTGGGGCTGTCTTGGCTGACATGCCTCTGCAACATCGCGTGGCGGTTGGGGACAGTGCCTCTGGACTGGCAGACCGGGGTGGTGGTCCCTCTTTTCAAGAAGGGGGACCGGAGAGTGTGTTCCAACTACAGGGGGATCACACTTCTCAGCCTACCCGGGAAAGTCTATGCCAGGGTACTGGAGAGGAGAATTCGGCCGATAGTGGAACCTCGGATTCAGGAGGAACAGTGTGGTTTTCGTCCCGGTCGTGGAACACTGGACCAGCTCTATACCCTTTCCAGGGTGCTGGAGGGTTCATGGGAGTTTGCCCAACCAATCCACATGTGTTTTGTGGATTTGGAGAAGGCATTCGACTGTGTCCCTCGTGGTGTCCTGTGGAGGGTGCTCTGGGAGTATTGGGTCCGGGGCCCCTTGCTTAGGGCTGTTTGGTCCCTGTACGACCAGAGCAGGAGCTTGGTCCGCATTGCCGGCAGCAAGTCGGACTTGTTCCCGGTGCATGTTGGACTCCGGCAGGGCTGCCCTTTGTCACCGGTTCTGTTCATAATTTTTATGGACAGAATTTCTAGGCGCAGCCAAGGGCCGGAGGGTGTCCGGTTTGGGAACCACATGATTTCGTCGCTGCTTTTTGCGGATGACGTTGTCATGTTGGCCTCCTCAGACCAGGACCTTCAGCGTGCACTGGGGCGGTTTGCAGCCGAGTGTGAAGCGGCCGGGATGAGAATCTGAGGCCATGGTTCTCAGTCGGAAAAGGGTGGCTTGCCCACTTCAGGTTGGTGGAGAGATTTTGCCTCAGGTGGAGGAGTTCAGGTATCTTGGGGTCTTGTTCACGAGTGAGGGAAGGATGGAACGGGAGATTGACAGACGGATCGGTGCAGCTTCTGCAGTAATGCGGTCGATGTACCGGTCTGTCGTGGTGAAGAAGGAGCTGAGCTGTAAGGTGAAGCTCTCGATTTACCGGTCAATCTACGTTCCTACTCTCACCTATGGTCATGAGCTGTGGGTCATGACCGAAAGGACAAGATCCCGGATACAGGCGGCCGAAATGAGCTTTCTCCGCAGGGTTGCTGGGCGCTCCCTTAGAGATAGGGTGAGAAGCTCAGTTACTCGGGAGGAGCTCAGAGTAGAGCCGTTGCTCCTCCACATCGAGAGGAGCCAGTTGAGGTGGCTCGGGCATCTATTTCGGATGCCTCCTGGACGCCTTCCCGGGGAGGTGTTTCGGGCATGTCCCACCGGGAGGAGGCCCTGGGGAAGACCTAGGACACGCTGGAGGGATTATGTCTCCCGGCTGGCCTGGGAACGCCTCGGGGTTCCCCCGGAAGAGCTGGAGGAAGTGGCTAGGGAGAGGGAAGTCTGGGCGTCTCTGCTTAGACTGTTGCCCCCGCGACCCGGCCCCGGATAAGCGGAAGATAATGGATGGATGGATGGATGGATGGATGGAATAAGACAGAGGATTCAAGTGCGAGTGAAATAATGTATTTATTTAAAGTCACATGAGAGAGATCAGAAGTAGAGATGGTGCCTGGAACAGTCAAACACTTGGCAGCGCAGGGACTCAATGGGCAACCCAGATCCTCCGTGGAAGTGAAGGAAGCGATCAGGAGACCACTCACTGTTGAACCCAGACAGGAAACAATCCCAGATGATCCTCAGGGAAAACAGGCAGAGCAATCAGAAAATCCGACAGGGAATCACACAGTGGCTGTAAGTAAGAACTTACCCGTTGATTGTAATCATCAATAAGGGAGTGATCCAGAATGTCCTTAGCAGGAACCCAACTTCTCTCCTCCAGACTGTAACCTTCCCAGTCCACCAAGTACTGAAATCCGTGTCCCCTCCATTTCGAATCCAGCATCTGATTGACCGAATAAGTAGGTTCCCCATCTACGAAACACAGGTTTTAATTTGGAGACATGAAAGACGGGATGAATTTTCCTGTACGCTGGAGGAAGTTTGAGGCGGAAGATTAAGGATCTTGGTGACAGTGAACGGGCAGATGAATTTAGGAGCTAACTTATTACAAACAGAGCAGAATGTTTTTGGTTGAAAGCCACACTTTTTGACTAATGACGTAAATGGGTGGCTTCGACTGGTGGCGATCGGCCTTAGCCTTGGTGCACATTCCCACCTGGAGGAGAGTCTCACAGGCACAACTCCATGTGCGGCGGCACCTCTGACTTCGGATTCCAGACTAGGAAAAATAGGTGGCTGGTACTAAACTACATTTAAACGGGGTGAGGCCTGTGGATGACATTGGTAATGAATTATGTGCGTACTCAACCACTGAGAGTTGTTGACTCCAGGAGGAAGGATTCTTGGATACCAAACATCGCAACACTCTCTCTAAGTCTTGGTTGGCTCGCTTGGCTATTAGTGATGTTCGGTTCTTAAACGAATCGTATTTTTGAGCCGGTTCATTAATCGAACTGAATCGAACTTTAGTTCTGGACTGATGCTGCAAGACGCAAAAGCCGAAGTAGCACGTCTGACTAAAAAAGAACCGAACTGGTTTATTGTTTCTATATAGGCAACTTTAGACATATCCCAGTTTGTTGATCAGTGCCTGTAATGTGTTCTGTAGTTGCACAATTTTCAGTCGGATCTGAATTGAAGGATAAATGAACTGTGAACACAAACACCATTAACTTAAGTGAACAAAAGGCAATAATCAGCAAATGTACTGACGCAAATAACTTTATTTGATTGTTTTGATATGCATTGACACGATTACTTTAAATTTATTCCTTGATATAACATAACACTGAGAAATGCGTTAAAAAAAAAAGAAAAAGCATAAAAGAAATGCATAGTGACATAATTGCATGATGACGTCAGGATCCTATGAATCAGCTTTTTGAAATGGTTCATTGAGCTGAACTGTCCGAAAAGAGCCACTATTGGCTATTGACCGTCACCCCCAGTAATTTACAAAACTCTCGCCAGAACTTGGACACAAATTGGGGCCCCCTGGCAGAGACCAGTCACTGTTGAACCCAGACGGGAAACAATCCCAGATGATCCTCAGAGAAACCAGGCAGAGTGATCAGAAAATCCAACAGGGAGTCCACCATAAACTCAAGAGACCAACTAGGAGACAGACAGACATAGGAACAAAACCCAACGATCTGACAAACACAAGACACATGACAATGAGTGTATATAGACACACATGATGAGTGGCAGCTGGTGCTGATAATCAGCTGAGTGTTAATCAGCAGACACACACACACACACACACACACACACACACACACACAGAGAGAGAGAGAGAGAGAGAGAGAGAGAGAGAGAGAGAGAGAGAGAGAGAGAGAGAGAGAGAGAGAGAGAGAGAGAGAGAGAGAGAGAGAGAGAGAGAGAGAGAGAGAGAGAGAGAGAGAGAACGAGTCAGTGTATTCATGAACCGTGACACATATATTTATAATTAAAACTCTTAGCTGCTGTTTACTATAGTCAACCCCACTTTTATGCATGGGTGTTTACTTGATAAAACTAAGATGGGAAATGAGAAGAGAGGATGTTATTATTATTTATAGACATTGGCCCATACTATACTAAGCCTATTCAAAGTGCCTGTCACTGCATGGTGTGTTGTGCTCCTGATGCTTAAGAGATTTTTTGAGAGATTTTGAGTCTAACCACATTTCAATGCTTTAAAGTAATTAATGAATAATGATTTTCCCTGAACGTGAGTAGGTTAGTTATTGTGCTTCATTAACGACTGTTGGAAAAATACAAACACAAGGCCAATAGCCTACCTGCTGTGTACTATAATTGAAAATAGAACAGGAAACGAATAGAAGAAAAAGAGGAAACAATTACAGCTCTGAGGGCTGTATACATTCATTTCCACAGCTTCAGATATTATACATTACATAACATATGTATCTAGAATACACCATTTCAGCTGGTAGGTTTGAAGGTTGTATGAAGGTGAATCAGGATGTATAGATAGCAAATGTGCATTTTTTTGTTGATTTGTCCAATACATAAATATCGTAGTCGCTGCCAATCACTATTCCATTCCTTAAACTGTCATTTTAACTGTCTATATAACATTTGCTTAATATTGCAGTATTGATAAAACCAAAAACACATTAGAATTTTGAAGCATAACCCATTGAACATTTGAGTGTGTAGTGCATTGGTAAACATATGTTTTCCTCTCGGAGCAGAAAGTTAAATTGATTGCAAATATGTTGTGGTTGACAAATGACAAATGGAATCCAGGTTTTGGAACATTCTGCCTGAATGGCACACATTATTGATTAGACACACAAGAAGAGACAGAGATAGTTTATTCTAGAAATTAAGAGGCACAGATGTGCAGAGAGATCAAGACATAACAGATGCAGGTGAAGGGAGATCACGCACTGATTGGTCTCACAGTTTATGATTAGCAGCTGCACTTGTAAGCCAGTAAGTGCTGCTGCTATTGTATAAGTACACCTACCGTTGATTGATTAGATGAATTGTTTAAAAAAACAAAGGTAGATTCACTCTAATGAGGGACAGTCCCTCTAATAGCTTCAAATGAGATTCATTGTTTGTGCTAATAATGATTTGAGCAGTTATATTTAACCAAAGGTGATGTTGTATTTTGCATTTTAATTAACATCTCAGGAATTTGTTCAGGACAGGAGATTTCTGTGACATTCCTTGTACATGCAATTTAGTCCTCCAACAAACAAAAATAATCAAATCATTTTCCAGACTCCTGTTTTCATTAAACTGCTCATCTATTATAGTCACTTAGTATGGCATGGTAAAGTTGAATGTTTTAATGGTGTAATATTCAAAGAATATGTCATTGTCTTCTACCTTACATCATTTTGAACCCCATGTTATTTAGATTTTACATGAAACGCAACTGGAGATACAGGCAGAATATCCAAGCTGCTCTTTTCCATACTGTTTAAGTTGATTGTGACTTATACTTAGAAAACACACATAATTTGACTATTATTATATTTTTAAAGTGCTTCCTTTTTGGAGCTAGACAGTATAAATTACAGCCCATTATGGATTTTAAAAAAAAATGTTATACCTGATTACTGGCTGTTTAAGTTCCACATATAGAAGACACATGGTTAGAAACTTTAACACAGTGCTGTGAACAGTCTCACTAAAACAAGTAGCTGCAGTCCATATGGTTTTTTAAAACCTTATAACATCGTTTGCATGCCTATTTTTGTTTAACAAAATCTTTTAATACTTTTATTCTAAAATTCTTCTATATTTTTTTCTTCATTTAATTAATTAAATTTTTTTTGTTGTAGTATTAGTTAATAGCATATCATTTATTAGACTGCACATCTACAGCTAAATTGTGCAGTAACTTGGTTGAGATTGATTTTGACCTCACAACTTTAAAGCCTTTATTCTGCTGAAAACGAGGAATCTTGCAGCAGGGATGTAACTGATAAAGAGGAACAGTTGAGCACAAGTTTTCATTTCATTGGTGTGTGAAATAACAAGTGGCAATTGAAAGTTTTGCTGAGCATTTGCTGTGGTTGTCATCAATGTAGATCATGTTGCATATAGAGCAGAAGTGTTCTCTCCACAATCTGCTCTCCGTTCCAGTGATATAACACGATAAAACCTTTACAAATCCACCACACTCCTGGTATGCATCCATTATACTTATACAGCTACAGAAAATGTTCATATATCTGTATATTCTTTACAGACTTCTTGCACTTGCATTTAACTCAAAGACCAACAAGTTACAAACTCCCAACAATTTTTAAAACAAAAACACCCCACATATCCAAATGGCCACCCCAAGATGGCAACTAATCCACCTTATTTTTCAACGCATATGTAAGCTTCTTCCTGTGAACATGCAAGACGTCCTATTCAATATATAACATATATAATATATAATAACTACTATAATATTTTAACTATAAAAATAGCAAAGTGCAGTAAGCAGCAAAACGATTTGTGCTACAAGCCAGTGTTTTTTTTTTTTTGTCTGGCTATCACCAGACCAAGCTCAATCTTTTAAGACTGAACACTGGTCTGGGGAGTCTGCTCTGTATTTTCAACTGCACAAGAGGCATGATCAACGAGTATAATTCAAATGTCTCTGTACGGAATTGGATAGTCCTTCAACCAATCAGACCACAAGAGGTGTGATCAACAGGCATCGATCCATCCTTCTCTATCCGTCATTGTTTTAAACCCGCCAATAGCACGCCATGTGGATAAGCTAGCCTGTGATTGGTGTGACAGAAGCAGGATAAATGAATGTACAGGTTTCCAGCCTGAGCTGCAGGGCAAAATCAGATCGCTGGCAGATCAGGGTTTACCCAGTCCAAGTGTCACATTCAGTTCCAAGTGTTCACACCATGTGTAACCCCTCCTGTTCGACCCACCCGCTTCAAGCAGGACTCGAACTCGGGTCTGCCGGCATGAGAGTCAGACGCTCTAACAAGGAGGCTAAAGGCTGCAACCTCTAGTGTCAGTCGCCAGAGCGTCTGTTGAAATCAGAGGAGTGAGGTTTACTCGCACAGCAACTACTAGCTGGCCTCCGTTACACATGCGAAATCCAATCAGAGCATTCAGACTGAAACAGATTTCCAGAATCCGATTTGATTTGTAAAAAAAAAAAACGCTTTTCATGTGATTTTTTTTTGCCCTTCACACTTGCTAAATTTGATCGGATTGCAGTCGGATATGCACAAAAACCGGATTTTGACTGACTGAAAGTAGCCTTTGACCTTTGCAGTGCTTCTAATGCTACCTTCACGTGCTATTGGAAATTTCCTAATTCCCACTTTAGAAGTCGTGATTACGAGCTTGTTGCATTCAAGCGCTTTGTTATCGGAATGAACCAGTCATGGAGGACACCAGGTTTATTCTTGCCTATTTATTGGGAAATTCTTATTAAAACCAACATCATATGTAGTGTCCAATGCAGTGACAACCATATAAACATTCCGCTTTCTGCCGATTCTGTAATTTTAGTCAAATGCAAATGCATAAATGGTTATTTTCGCTGTGTATAATACGCTTCAAATGATTACTCGTATATGTAAATATGCTACATTAATGACAAGACAAGACGACCTGGCTGTTTTGGGGAAAACTAATAAAATCACACCTGCCACAGCAGTAGTTCTCCCAGCCACCAAGTTTAAAGTTTATGGCATGCCCATCTCAGGAATTTCAAAATTATTTCCAAACTTGGTAAACACGACATCAGAGGACGTTCCTGTGCAACTTTTACCTAGGAATCTGGTATTTGCGATAATTCCGATAGCACGTGAACTTCACGTCATGAAGGCAGCATAATGCTGTCTTCCTACTTCCCACTTCTGAAGTTGTGATTACAAGCTCGTCACATTCAAATTTTGACTTGAGAGGGTATTCATGTCCATTTTTTAAAATAGGAAACTAGTATGTTAACTCTGATAACACGTGAAGGCAGCATAAGTGTTCACATCAAAAGCATGAGTTCTGTATTTTTAAGACACCACCATGCCAGGAAGCCCAGTTTGATTGAACAGCCCCTGAGATCTCCTTCGGTGTTTGTATAGAAGAAACTACATGATGTGAAACTACGTATGAGTAAAAGAACAAAATTGTCATTTTTGAGTGAACTACGTTCAACAGTTGATTATGTACACTATTTCAGCAATGGGTCTTAACGGTGCTTGGTCCCTTTAAGGAAAACATCACGTCGTACATTCCTGTGAAAAAAGCGGCGTTTTAAATGCCCGGTTGACGTCATTAAACTTTTTAAGCGGCTCGAGTGCGCGCGGAGGGGAAGACACACACACACACACACACACACACACACACACACGCGCGCGCGCTGTTCCAGCCACTCGCTGCAGATGCGACTGGACGGGCTCAGGTTTGCGGGGAAAAACTACAAAATCAACCTTCCTTGTAAGATAACTTCTCTTTCTTTAAATAGATTATTACTGCAGTGCATATATGGTTAATGGCTTCAATGGGAATGTTTTAAAGATAACAGAAGCATAAAAAGTAGTTCGCTTGAGTGTGGGTCTGTTGCGTGCTGTTTACAGAACATGTTTTACGCGTCACATTTATTCTATAATTATCCTGCTATATTTTACATGTGCTATAGAATAGGTAACAATCAAAAGGAAACATTTATTTTCTAATATTTTTGTTTTTGTGGTAAACCATTTCCATGTACTGCATAGAATGGCAGGTGTATTGGTGGTGAAACTCGTGCATGCGCGCGTTTCACCGTGTTATAAGTTAGTACTGTTGTTCAGTCCACCGGGCTTAACTGTACCGTGGTTTGCAGCACTTTTCTGCTGTGCATTAGCCAAATCCATTGACCCAGAGCTCAGCCACCGACCCCAGCAATGACACAGACAGAATAATGTTCATAATGATATTGCTGACACTGTATCCCGCGTTTGCTGCCCTTGACAGAGGAAAACGAGAGAACAGCATAATGACATTCTGACATTCTCAGGCAGGCTAATGTTGTTGTGCTTTAATAACTGAGGCTGCCAGGCTCTTTTCACAGACTGTAAATCCATTTGCTTCTGAGAATTTCAGTCAAATGTGAACTTGCTAAATAAATGCACCTTCATGCTCCACGTGATTTTAAAAAAAAGGGGGGGAAAAGAAATATATTTTACAATTAAAGGCACAATATGTAATATTTTAGGATTAAAATATCCCAAATCCAAAAGTCTTGTGTACTTGCATTATCCCCGATGTTTCAAAGAATGTTTAAATCCAGCAAATTAAGCCTTTTTTTTTACCTGGACACGGACCGTTCAGTGACATCATACCTGCGTTACCCTTGATTTCCCTCGAAACCATGGAAACACCAGAGACACTTTAATATATTATGTTTTATAACATAACTGTTTGGAATAACTGTTTGGAACACATTTAAAGACAAATCATTGTTATATAGCTCAACACAGTTGGTCTTATTGTTTAAATCTCGTTTTCTTGATTTACCGCGAGTACCATGTTTTACCATGCCTAATATCGATCTAGATTACTGCAGTGTGCAACAAGTGTCTCATGGTAGCCGCCGAGTGAATGCACAGAGTAATATTAGTACGTAATTTTCAAAACACTCAAATGTATCTAATATGATCAACAACGCTGCGTTACCCCACATACGCTTGACCAGAAGAAGCGGAAGCGGCGACTGTGACATAATAAAAGTTCTGCTGCTCTTCGGTCGTGTGTCACGCTCATCTTTCATTAGCAAACCAGCAGTCTCATTCAGCTCCAACACTCAGCCCTGCTCTGCTTCATACCACAGTAACGTTAATAATCTCATCCATGAACTTGATTTCTGCCCGAGTCCTGTCCCGATTCTTTTCCACCGGCTGTGAGGTGAAGACGACAACTCCCATGAATCTGCACTCAATCTCTGCGCCATCAAGCTACGCCCTTGTTTTGAATAGGCGACCTCTAGTGGCGAAAAACAACATATTGTGCCTTTAAATCAGCTGTATGTGAAAAGTTCACATGAAATACAAATTCTGTAATTTACAGACCCTCATGTTGTTCCAAACCTGTATTACTTAATTTTTTTCTGTGGCACACACACACACACACACACACACACACACACACACACACACAAAAAAAAAAAAAAAAAAAAAACAGTAACTTGTATGCAGAACAGATGGAAACTGAAGTCATAATTACCAGAAATCTATCCCTCAATTAGTCAAGATACAATAAATTCAGTTTGACATTAACGTGCTTGACATGTACAGACACATATTTGTGATGGTTAATAACTGTCCCCAGCAGAATAGTGTCAAACATTTGTGATGTATAACGGCTTTCGCATTGATCCACAGAGACATGCCACTATCAACTCAAGCGACCATTTCAAGCACATGATTTGTTTATGTTATCATAGATGATACATTATTTGCACTTATTTCATACCATCAGAACTCCATCAGCGTAACATTCAGGGTCTTTACATACAGTGCATCTGGAAAGTATTCACAGCGCTTTTCCACATTTTGTTATGTTACAGCCTTATTCCAAAATGGATTCAATTAATTATTTTCCTCAAAATTCTACAGACAATACCCCATAATGACAACGTGAAAGAAGTTTGTTTTAAATCTTTGCAAATTTATTAAAAATATAAAACGGGGAAAAAAATCACACGTGCATAAGTATTCACAGCCTTTGCCATGACACTCAAAATTGAGCTCAGAGGCATCCTGTTTCCACTGATCATCCTTGAGATGTTTCTAAAAGCACCTGTGGTAAATTCAGTTGATTGGACATGATTTGGAAATCACACACTTGTCTATATAAAGTCCCACAGTTAACAGTGCATGTCAAAGCACAAACCACACAAATCTAAGTAGATGACAACTACTAGAAGTAGATTTCTCCACACAAATCTATAGAAGTACATTACAACTACTAATTGTAGGGTACTTTTTTGGAGCTTTATAGCCACTGGTCACTGTTGTGCCTCATTTGCTTTTTGTAAATTGTTTGTTTAACTGAAAATAGAAAATCAAATGAGTTTTAAATGACATTAGGCTAAGTTATAGCAGAAATGTCATGTTCGGGTGAACTATTCCTTTAATTTGCAAAGGTCTTCTGTGAGGATGCATATTTTTGTCATATTCTTGAAGGGCCATGTGTCATTTACATAGGCAAGACATTTACATAAGGCTTTGAATGCATTTTAATGGAATGATTAACAGGGCAAGGGAAAATCTTTTTTAAATACACTGATCTGCAGGGTGTCATCCAATCAAATTGTTATTAAAATGATTGCAAATCACAATCTTCACACAACACCAATGTCTTGCATTTCTTGAACGTGAGATTATTTAAGAAATTCCAGTTGAATTTTAGGAGAAAGCATGATCCCTGCCAGCATCACATGCTGCAATGTCTGTTTCCATACAATATCTACACAAATTGATGCTGTAATGTAAGTGACGTCATGATCCTCACCAGGTATTTAGAAATAAGCATATGTGAAATCCTTCCTTGGAGCGGGACATATAATCTACTCATAATCATTGCTGTGACTGCTGTCAATAATGGATTGGTCTTGCTTGATTTGGTGCTTTACTTGAGTGGTTTGTTTCCAATGCCGGTCTTGGGTCTTTATTGGGTCTTATGGGAATGGGTTTTGGCATGGGATTTGGACTCAAGAAGGGTTATAGCTTGGTCGATGGCCTTAATAGAATGCTGTCCCTTGGTAACCTGATTGCCTTTGTCTTAGCAGAACTGATATGAACACTGGCTGCTGATTACTTCCTGCTGTTACAGGCCAAAAAGAAGCAAAGCACACACTTTTTATGCATATTATTGTATAATTAAGAGCTTCAACCCTTTAAACCGTAAGAATGATTTTATGAGTGTGCAGTCAAAACAAATGAGGTTCAGGAAGATTTTGAGAAAGATTTCTCTTTTTTGAAAGATTGTGTAATTTTTAATTTTGACAACATTCTGTGCAGAAACAACTATAACTAAACAATTGTTATGTCTAGTTCCCCTAAAACACTGTGGTGCTATCTAAACATTGCAGTGTTCGCTGCAACTTTTTAAATTAATTTCTTCACCACAGTAAAAAAAAAAAAAAATATATATATATATATATATATATATATATATATATATATATATATATATATATATATATATATGTATATATATATATATATATGTGTGTGTGTGTGTGTACACTCACCTGAAGGATTATTAGGAACACCTGTTCAATTTCTCATTAATGCAATTATCTAATCAACCAATCACATGGCATTTAATGCCATTTAATCTTCAATGCATTTAGGGGTGTGGTCCTGGTCAAGACAATCTCCTGAACTCCAAACTGAATGTCAGAATGGGAAAGAAAGGTGATTTAAGCAATTTTGAGCGTGGCATGGTTGTTGGTGCCAGACAGGCCGGTCTGAGTATTTCACAATCTGCTCAGTTACTGGGATTTTCACGCACAACCATTTCAAGGGTTTACAAAGAATGGTGTGAAAAGGGAAAAACATCCAGTATGCGGCAGTCCTGTGGGCGAAAATGCCTTGTTGATGCTAGAGGTCAGAGGAGAATGGGCCGACTGATTCAAGCTGATAGAAGAGCAACTTTGACTGAAATAACCACTCGTTACAACCGAGGTATGCAGCAAAGCATTTGTGAAGCCACAACACGCACAACCTTGAGGCGGATGGGCTACAACAGCCGAAGACCCCACCGGGTACCACTCATCTCCACTACAAATAGGAAAAAGAGGCTACAATTTGCACATGCTCACCAAAATTGGACAGTTGAAGACTGGAAAAATGTTGCCTGGTCTGATGAGACATTCAGATGGTAGAGACAGAATTTGGCGTAAACAAAATGAGAACATGGATCCATCCTGCCTTGTTACCACTGTGCAGGCTGGTGGTGGTGGTAGTGTAATGGTGTGGGGGATGTTTTCATGGCACACTTTAGGTCCCTTAGTGCCAATTGGCCATCGTTTAAATGCCACAGCCTACCTGAGCATTGTTTCTGATCATGTCCATCCCTTTATGACCACCATGTACCCATTCTCTGATGGCTACTTCCAGCAGGATAATGCACCATGTCACAAAGCTCGAATCATTTCAAATTGGTTTCTTGAACATGACAATGAGTTCACTGTACTAAAATGGCCCCCACAGTCACCAGATCTCAACCCAATAGAGCATCTTTGGGATGTGGTGGAACGGGAGCTTCGTGCCCTGGATGTGCATCCCACAAATCTCCATCAACTGCAAGATGCTATCGTATCAATATGGGCCAACATTTCTAAAGAATGCTTTCAGCACCTTGTTGAATTAATGCCATGCAGAATTAAGGCAGTTCTGAAGGCGAAAGGGGGTCAAACACAGTATTAGTATGGTGTTCCTAATAATCCTTTAGGTGAGTGTATATATATATTAGTAGCTGAGTTGTGAGCATGTCTGATTGAATGTGATAAATGTGAATTGAATGTGAGCCAAATAATGCCAAGACAACATGACTTTCCATTGTTCTGCATCAACAGCTGCTTCAATGGAATCAATACCATTACAATAAGGGTGTAACAATATTAAAACCGAACTGAAAAACCGCGATACACCACCGACAGTTCGAACCGCGATATCCCCTGCTGCCCCGGCCCAGCTCTCACTTCACCTTATGCCACAAAATAATTTTTTTCTTCCTTGATATTTTATTAAATAGTAATTAGTACACTTTTAACAACTAATAAGAGCTGTATTTTTTTACTATATTTTTTAATAATATTATTTACTAAATATACACTAAGTGCATGTCACGTGATTTGGGTGATCGCTCAAGTTGCATGATGGAAAGACAAAGAGAGCCAGTTTCCCATTTAGCCAGGTAGGCTCAGTGCCTGAGAAAAAGTGTTGTTACGATTTAGTATCTGCGGTCAGATGATAAATTGTAAGGCTATATCTGTCAGTGTCATTTTTGTAGCTTGTTACGAAATAAAACGTCTCTCTCACCTTAGAAAACCGAACTTTCATGTCCTGTCAGCCGTATGGTGCTCATAGCGCACATACTTCAACTGCACGTGCAAACGCTGTGGCACGCACTGTATATCACTTCATAGGCGCAAGAAAAACTACGATCATTACATTTACATTTAGCAGACGCTTTTATCCAAAGCGACTTACATTGCATTCAAGGTACACATTTTTTACTTTTTGTCAGTTCTTGCTTTCCCTGGGAATTGAACCCATGACCTCAGCGTTGCTAGCGCCACGCTCTTATTGTTTGAGCTACAGGAAATCCACAGGAAATGATCATGCAACGTAATCATGAAATAATAGTAAAGTATCAATAAATCCCGTAACTGGTACACCGTGTGTGAGCTGGGAAGGATTTGCATGCAGGTATGATGTTCATTCTGTTCATCGGGAGCAGTTTCCATCTTTCATTAATGTTGGTATTGTGTATTCGCCATGGTAACTGTTGTTTCCATAACCCTAAAATGGCACTTTATTTTCACTTTGTTATTTTGTATATTTTTAAATTAGTGTGGTGGCTACTTTATTGTGTTACAAAAACTGCTTTTTAATAGCTTTAACTTATAGGCCTATTTATTCATCAGTATTAGTTATACTCATACAATGTATGTGTTTACTGTAGGATAAAGTGGGACATTACTTGTGTGTGGTCATTAATTTTTGTGCATGAAATTTGCTTTTTTTTTTTTTTTTTTTATACAAGTCTAGACTAGTCTACAGTGGAGGCATTTATTTCATTTTAGTTTACTCAGTTATGCTAACTGCTCTAAAGAAAATGTGAAGCCAACGTATAAAGTTAATAAAGATAAAATGAATAAGTTAAATTATTGTTGTTAAGTTAAAAGTGAATCTAGTGTTATTATTGCTGGTGCCCTGCCATGAACTCTATTATATAAAGTTATATAAAGGTACACATTTATTTTGTAATATAGGCCTATATAAAATAATAAATAAATGAATTAAAAATGAATTGTAAAGTAAATAATAAATGTTACCATATAAAAATGTAAATATTATCATAAATGTTACATAAATAAACATACACATTCACAGGCATATATTTTAACCTGACAGGCACACACACTCATTCAGTTTTGATAAAGTACACCTCAAATGAGACCTAATTTGAATGACAAATAAGATGCAATGTTTTTGTCTAGAGATCTGAGCCTCTGAATTTACCCTAGATTAGGTGTGTTGTTTTTCTTTCACATTAGGTCCTTAGTGCACAGGGAAGTACTATTTATTGTGTTTGCCAGCATGTTTTACCCTGAGCAAATTAGCAACGTGTCCTTAGTTGCCCAATAGAAACCTCCTACCATGGAATACTAATTTAGTAAATGCTGAGTGTTATTTCCCCTTTGCAAGTACAGCTTTTATCACCACGTTTTGCAACTTCCATGCAAATTAAAATATGAAAATATTTCAAAAGATGACACAAATTCAATCTAAACAGATGTTTCTGGCATTTTTATCTTCAGAAACATATACATTACCATACCGATTTTAAGCTCTGCTCTTGTTTTCCAGACATTGATTAATAACTCAGAAAAATCTATCTGTTTCTTTGTTTTAATTGCCAACATCACTTTTGCGTTCACAAACAGCATTCGGCATGCACACAAAAGAAACAAACATGTGCAGCACAAAGACTGAATGCCAAGCGGGTCCATAGCCCTCCCATTCAAAACATCCAGACAGAGATAATCGCTCAACGGCGTCTGATGCTTCATTTCCTGTCAGTGAATCAGCATCTGACTTCGTGTCTACGTGCTGTCTCTTCCAAATTAGATTTGAGTTTTTTGAGATTTAAATTGTAATTGACTGGAGCAGGTGCTACATGAGTCTAATGGCTTGTCCATTTGATTCCACTGAAGCGTAGAAACCAATAGGCTTCAGTTTAAACTGAAAATGTGAATTTTAAGTAAAGCAACAGACGTAAAGCTTTTGTATGGGGAACAGGCCCATTCCTGATGATTTAGCTAAACCTGACCAGCGTGGTGCCATATCGATCTAAAAATAAATGAGTAAACAAGTTATGACCAGTTTTTCATTTTTATTTGCCTGCTTAATGTCATTTTGTTATCAGGAATGTTGGTATTGATTCATCTGGGTATGCAGTGTGACTTATACCACGGCCATAAGAAGCATGTGCATGTGCTTTTTACAGATGTGTGTGATTGTCAATATGCTGTATAATTGTATGTGTGTGAGGTGAGGTGAGGTGGGGTGGGGTGGGGTGGTGGGCAAATTAGAAATCTCTGTAACACTTTACTATAAGGTCTCATTTGTTAACATTAGTAAATAAAAATGTTCATGTTCGTTAACAGATACATTAATAAATGCTGTAGAAGGATTGTTCATATTTTAAAGGGGACATCGGATGCCCCTTTTTACTGTAAAATAAGTCTCTGATGTCCCCAAAGGGTGTATGGGAAGTTTTAGCTTAAAATACCCCACAGATAATTTTTATAGCATGTTAAAATTGCCACTTTTTGGGGGTGAGCAAAAACATATAGTTTGTGTGTGTGTGTGTGTGTGTGTGTGTGTGTGTGTGTGTGTGTGTGTGTGTGTGTGTCCCTTAAAATGCAAATGAGCTGCGGCAGCTGCTTTAAGAAGAGGGCGGAGCTTCAAGAGCTTATACCGGCATCCGGCAACAAAACAGAACAATCTCACACACTGAAAATGTCAGAAATTCAGACGTGCCAGAATAGGTTTAGTTTAGTTGTCATCTTGGTTTTATCCATTGTTAGTACAACCCTGTTGTAGGCCCCGTCCAAATGATGGCCAAAACTTTACTGATGAGTTTTATGAAGTTTATTGTACATAACTCAAAAGATGAAGCATCCGTTTTCACTCCAGACAATTACCATAAGAGCGAATTACACAAAAACCCTCATTACAACTAACAGTAAAAAAATATATACAGACCTTATGCCTTTTCAGGGGTGTTTAATAAACTGGTAAACTTTATACCCGTAAAACAACTCCGATGAGCTGTAATAAAGTGCGCACTCTCCCTTTGATTACTGTCGTGACCAGTATCTCTCCGGAGACTATATGCTGGATCACGAACAGTTGGTACTGATCCATCCTTGAGTAACAACTTTTTAGCAAAACCTGTGTTTTGTATTGTCTGTTTGTATTGTTTTGGCAGCA
The DNA here is from genome assembly GCA_018749465.1 of Paracanthobrama guichenoti. Classification (NCBI taxonomy): domain Eukaryota; kingdom Metazoa; phylum Chordata; class Actinopteri; order Cypriniformes; family Gobionidae; genus Paracanthobrama; species Paracanthobrama guichenoti. Next base: position 11,575,721 of record CM031948.1, on the reverse strand, counting down.
AAAGGGGGATCAACACAATATCAGGAAGGTATGATTGGTGTATATAAAACCTCTGTTCCAAACATCCCTCCTCCACCCCACCCCAGTACTCTGGGTTCGGGCCAAAATCCGAGCTCTGAGCCTTCCCTTTAGACAGCATGCCAAATATGCATATTCTGTACTATATCTGATATGTAAATGCGAATTTGTGAAAGAAGTATTGAAGAACGTACCAGTTACTTTTCTAAATGTATTTGAATGGAGAATTGTGGCTGTTAAGCTCTAATGACAAAAAGCTCTACAAACTTGTCATGAATCTAGTTCACACAACTTGTGCGCTGCATTCCAAGCCTTCTCAACGACTGCATGTCACGTGTCTAATCACTATGTGGCAAGTTTGAATACACAGAAGTGTGAAAGATAAATTTCAGCTACAGAAGAGGGGAAGATCAAATTCAAGGTTTGACATTAACTTTTTCACTCAACAAGCCAATTTTGCTATTAAATTATATGCCATTCGGAACTTCATCCAGCCAAAACAAGAATATAAATTTTACGTTTTACGACAGATACTATACACATGAAAGAATAGTGCCAAAAACTGAATCCACCTGTCACAAAATTCACTGCAAATATAGCCAAAAACTCCAAAATATGTAAACACATTTAACATTAGCGGACATGATAATAATGAAAATCATGCATTGCATGAAAATCTTCACCTCATTACTGTATACTGATGGCAAATGTGCTCCTTAATGTTTCTGTGTGCTCTGGATGGCATTACACAGTTTTAACGCATACCTTTCAGACAATCAGAATTGGCATAATGGTATAATTCATTGTATTCACTTATTTTGTGGTTATTACTGTACATGCTGATTAATAGATTATAGATTATGATCGTTTAGCTGAAGAGACAGATATGCTGTGGGGACCTGTTTAATTACTTGTATGAAAAGTCATTTGGATGTGATTCACACATATGAGAGAAAAGGGATAGATTGTCCCATTGTGTCTCAAGTGGTCTGAAGGACCCGTATCAGTCTTTTTCCGTCTTCAGTTTTATGTGATTGATCTCATAACCGATCAACTGGAGTGAACAGCTGGTGTGGGTTGAATTATTTCATGCATTTATTCTTCAGGAGGATGTGAAATGCCCAACCGTGAATTTACTGTTATTTTGATCGTGATTGTGGTCCAGAAATGTCCCCATGCCGATCTATCATAGGGCTGTCATTATAGTACCATAAATCTGTCACAGAATATGTGAAAGTAAGTTATTAAAGCCTGGTGCACATGGTCACAACAGAATATACGTGATTTATAGACCGCTTTCTCTTCAGTGCTAATTAAGCATTTTGACTCACTGAACCCTCATGAAAATGTTGTATTAGCCTTTTGATGGATAAATGTTACCTGAATAAACATTATATATTACACAGCTATTTACATATCATTTTGAGAATGTTTCTTCTCCCTGATTTTGAAGACAACATTTCTATTGTCTGCGTGTGTTAATGGAGGGGACATTTTCCACTCAGTAATATATCAGAAATGTCTCTCCTCCTTTGAAGCTTTGCTACTTTGTTTCTATAGCATTAACAGATTAAGAGTAAGAAGATATCAATAGCAGCTCTAGGCATTGGGACTAAAATGGTCTTTTTGATGTTGATGGGTTAGTAGACCGATAGTAGATTAGCTTCTAAAAGCATTAGGGAAAATGGAAACTATTTGTGAAGCGATTTCACATTCTACACAAATTCTATTTGTTTTCAGATCTGATGTTTATGTACTGACTTTTAGCACTGTCATTTTGCAAGTGAAATCTGATCCGTTTGTTCAGTCAATATTTGGTGTATGGACATCAGTTACATACTCAGCTGTCAGTGTAGAAAGGAAGGAAGAATTTGCCCTTGTCTATTATGACATCTCAGTGCATTGCTGAACTCATGAGGTGTATGAAAGAACATAAGTGGTTGTGTTTTGCACATTCATGGATACTTTAAAATTGCTATCTCATTCACTCATTTGCTACTCACTAGATAGTGAACATACTGCATTATTCGCTATATAAGGAAAGAGTGAGCAAAAATGTGTGTATTTGGACTATATTGCGCACTTTGCACTTTTTGCTGTTTGTACTACCAATAATTAAGGCTTTGTTCAGACAGTATAATTGTTTTGAATGCTTTAATGCAAATACATTTAGAGTTCTAAAAATAGTCCAACAAAATTACCTTTCCTAAAGGAGGAAGTATGATGATTTATTGTCAAACTAAATACAGGACAGTGCAGAAAAATATAGAAGTATAAAAATTGTAAAGACCCTGTCGAACATGAGTTTTGAAAAATCAAAGGTGCTTATAGGAACACAAGCTGTGCATGATGAAAGGCATATGGAATTGTCGCTTAAGAATATAAGCAGGAAGAGATTCAGGGAAGGTGAATAAGGTGTCCACCCTGAGACTTCCTGGGAGTGTCTCTCTGGGTGCGGTCCAAATAGCATTGTAGACTTTGCCAGGAAAGTCTATTTTGCTCCTGGAGACGCCCATCGCCTCCTTTTAGAATGCACTCATTACATTGTTTCCTCTCTAGGAGAAAACAGGAAGCATAACTCTGGGGATAAAGAGAAGTGGAATGAGGCTGAGATTAGCAAAACCATAATCCCTCGCAGAATTTGGGCTCTCGTGTTCAATATTTTGCATTGCTGTTGTTGGGGCAATTGTCAATATAGCTTTCCTGTAGCTCAAACAGCTTTCCTGTAGCTCAAACAATAAGAGCATGGCGCTAGCAACGCCAAGGGCATGGGTTCGATTCCCAGGGAAAGCAAGAACTGACAAAATGTAAAAAAATGTGTACCTTGAATGCAATGTAAGTCGCTTTGGATAAGAGCGTCTGCCAAATGCATAAGTGTAAGAGATCTTTTTTACATTTCACTGCCGGTTGTATATTCTGTATATAACTGTGTATGTGACAAATAAAACTCTTGAATCTTGTCACATGTCTTTACTGGGTCAATTTTTCTTTTGACTTCAGCAGTGTATTATTCATGTTTGCTTGTTTGGTTTAATTCCAAATGCTTGTGCTGTGCTGTGCTGTGCAGCTGCTCTCCATTTAACACTTGAACTTATTGTATTTGTTCTACAAGGGGAAACTATGCCAGCCACTTAACTTAATCTGCGTTATGCCTCCAGATGTCACAAATAAAAAATGGATGAATGGAACAATTATTACATACAGTGTAACTGTGCCTCGGTGTATAAATGTGTGTATTGTTTGGCTGAAAAGAAACGTTTGTGTTAACAGTTAACTAAAAATGCTAGGCCATCTCTGTTTCCAACAATGCTTTTGAAGTGTTTTGCCAAACTGACCTTGAAATTGAGGATTTATGAACCAAACCTGTATAAAAGAATAGGATATTTGATGATTGCCACTCTCCTTATTCAACCATTAAATGCTTATTCTAACAAAGAATCATCCACTTAAGGTAGGAAGAGCATATCTGACTAGCATGTAAACTAAAGCATTGAAAAGGAGTTCATTTAGGGGCTGGTACATCTGAAATTGATGATACTACTATAATAGACTGGCATGGAAAAAAACTCAAATAATGCCACAGCAGTCCCAGTCAGCTACAGAAATTACAGAAGAAAATTGGAAATAAAAAAAGTATGTCTATACTTGTATCTATTAATAAGAATTTCAAATTATTTGTAATGGGCGTAAATTGGCACTTTTTTGGAAAGGCAAAGATTTTTCCTTTTCTTTACTCTGCATACTCTTATACATCATTGACCCTAGTTGTTCCTCAACAGCACTCATCATAACAGAATGGTCCCTTGTAAACCGTTCACTTAAAAATGAACGTTCTGTCATCATTTACTCACTCTTGTATCATTTTAAATGTCTTGCTTTTGTGGAACATAAAAAGATATTTTGAGAAATGTGGATTTTTTGCAAAAAGTTCGCTTCCCCACAAGAAACATTGTGTTCCTTCGCAAAAATGTTTGGGTTCTTTGTGAGTAAACGCAAAGTTTCTTGAGAGAACGCAAAACTTGTGCATCATGACACCTTGACAAGTTGCATAATGCCTATCAATCAGATCAGACCTTATGAATGTTGGGTAGGGTTAGTATAAGGGGATAGAATATACGGTTTGTATAAAAACCATTATGTCTATGGAAAGTCCCCATAAAACATGGAAACACAACGTGTGTGTGTGTGTGTGTGTGTGTGTGTGTGTGTGTGTGTGTGTGTGTGTGTGTGTGTGTGTGTGTGTGTGTGTGTGTGTGTAATGTATGAAGACAGTCAGTCAGTTAATGTCAGACAGTCAGACTGTGGGCTCTCGATAAGGTCCCTTTAAAGTTTACTCTGACCTTAGAAGTCTGCAGGTTTGCATGCACAGTCCAGTGATGTACAAGCCAGGGTTCAGGCCAGGTGAACATAACACTATGTTTAGACTGTTGACAATCTAAGTTCAAGGTGTTGGTTTATGAGCTGCAGTGTGTTCAACTTCTGTGTTTTTTCATTAAATGTATTGCATTGTTTCATAAATTTCTAATTTTCATGTGCAGGACTTTGTCAGTGTGAGATTGAGATGTAAATTCTGAACCAGTACAGCAAGTTGCAGGTCTTTGGGGATTTCCCTGTGTTCTACTCATATTTCTCTGGAGTAGTTTATGTTTCCATTTTATGAGTAATCAATATTCAGACAGAGCGTTATTTTATTTTGCTTTGAGAGAAAGAAGTAGAGAGAGCCAGAATGCTGTGAGGTGAACAGTAAGTGAAACGGAAAAGCACAGAAAAGAATGAACCATCAATGTGATATTATGGGAAAAATGTGGAGATAAAGAGCCAGCTGTGCTGTGCATCCATCATACAATAGACTATTATGAAAATTTAATGGTTGTCTTTAGATGGCAGGTGAAATACACTGCATAATGTGTACTTTTCAGCTCTGAGTTACATTATTTTGTCTGGATTTTTTTATTTGACGGCAAACAAGTTTTTCCCGCACAATCAAAGATTATTATAAAAGAACTGATATCACACAGGAGGAAAAGTTTTGCCATCATTCCTTACCATGTTTAGATGCAACTGTTTTACAATATGTAAATAGTAAAGAGTAATTGTGACTCACAACTGCGAGTTCTAAAGAATTCTGAGCAATTGTGCAATTGTCACTTTTTTTCTCAGTCAAAATGACTTTATAAATGACTTTATAACTCGCAATTGTGAGGAAAAAAAGTCAGAACTCTGAGATAAAAAGTCGCAATTACTCTTTTTAATTTTTAATTTAGCGGCGGAAACGGGCTTCCATACAAATAGTAAACTAAAGACATTTAAAAATACATCTTTTCTCCTGTTTTCTTCTCCAGTGCTGTTAAAGGGATGGTTAAAAACCATGTGAAACAGCCCAGGAATTCTTTAACGGATAGTTCACCAAATATTAAAATTCTTATTCATTAGTCATCATTTCATCATTTACTCACCCTCATGTCATTCCAAACTAGGGCTGGGCAGTATATTGAGTTTGTATGATATAGCTATATATATAAATGATATAGATTGAGGAAATATATCAATATAAAGTTTGATATTATGAGAGCATCTGAAAAATAACAGAAGGCACAGAGTGAGCTGCTGCAGGCAAACTGAATAATCCAATTTGTCCTAAACATGAGACATGCTTTATATTAAAGGCCCCCTGTGGTGAAAACTAAGTTTTTAATGTTGTTTATATGCCTATGTGGTGTTTTTAATATGCTTTAAGATAAACCATATGCAAATTCATGTTAACACCATTGCTAGTATTTGAGTATTTTCTCCTTAACTGCAGTGAAGACAGTCTCAAAAACGCGCTTTGAAATCGTCTGTATTTCTTACATCACAAATTACCTTGTAACCAATCACGTCAACGTGTGGGTGGGCTTTAGCCTATCATTAACCATTCTCTGAAGCAGGGGAGTCTCGAGAGAAGCCAGGTTATCCTGGTATATCAGGTACATTTAGCAAATATAGGTGGTGAACATACATATGATGCTGAAAACATTTTCTGTCTTGCTCCTTCAAAATACCCCAGAGTGGCTCAAAAATATTTGAATCTGGTGACCGTGCAGGCCATGGGAGATGTTTAATTTCACTTTCATGTTCATCAAACCATTCTGTCACAGGTCTTGCTGTGTATATTGGTGCTTAATCGTGCTGATATGCAGCACCCCCTTCAGGGTACAATATTTTAATCATTGGGTGCACATGGTCCTTTGGAATGGTCTGGTAGCCCTTGGCAGTGATGCACCCATCAAGCACAGTAGGTAATGGCACGATATTGCAAACCATCACTGATCCACCCTCATGCTTCACTCAGGGCAGGAACAGTGAAGGTGGACTCATCAGTGAACAGTACATGTTTCACACAGCCCAAGATTTGCACTGTTGGCACCAATGAAACCGACATTTGGCATTGGCATGAGTGACCAAAGGTTTGGCTACATCAGCCCGACCATGAATATTGACCCTGTGGAGCTCCCAATTAACAGTTTTGCTGGAAACAGGAGAGTCGAAGTGTGCATTTAATTCTGCAGTGAGTTGGGTAGCTGTGGTTTTATGTTTTTTGGATACAATTTAGGTTATCTGGACATCCCTTTCAGACAGCTTCCTCTTGTGTTGACAGTTACTCCTGTTGGATGAGGTTTGTCCTTCATGGAAGTACCCCTGTTAGATGACTCGGCAAGATGCGCACCAACAATTTGTCCTCTTTTGAACTCTGATATGTCTCCCATTCTGTTGTGTGGATTGCAATATTTTATGCAGCTGTGCTATCGCTCTGTTAATTCAACGGTCACTCTTACTGATGGAATGTACAAACCCGATTCCAAAAAAGTTGGGACACTGTACAAAGTGTCTAACTTGACAATGTCAGACCAGATACTGCATCAATTACAACATCATGGCTGCGTAGAAGAAGGATCCGGGTGAAATGGCCAGCCTGCAGTCCAGATTTTTCACCCATAGAAAACATTTGGCGCATCATAAAGAGGAAGATGTGAAAAAGAAGACCTAAGACAGTTGAGCAACTAGAAGCCTGTATTAGACAAGAATGGGACAACATTCCTATTCCTAAACTTGAGCAACTTGTCTCCTCAGTCCCCAGACGTTTGCAGACTGTTATAAAAAGAAGAGGGGATGCCACACAGTGGGAAACATGGCCTTGTCCCAACTTTTTTGAGATGTGTTGATGCCATGAAATTTAAAATCTTATTTTTTAAATTGAAATTTAAACTTATTTTTTTTTTTTTATTATAATTTTTCTCAGTTTAAACATTTGATATGTCATCTATGTTGTATTCTGAATAAAATATTGAAATTTGAAACTTCCACATTGCATTCTGTTTTTATTCACAATTTGTACAGTGTACCAACTTTTTTGGAATCGGGTTTGTAAAATCAGTGAAGATTGGCCACCAGGCTGGGCATATATAGGCGTGAAACCTCCAATACTATATTGGCCAGTGTTTCAGTTTCATTGTCCAACCCCTGTAAGTATATTTTTATGATAGCAGTAACTGTAAAGTGACTATTGTAATGGGATAATATAATTTCAGTACAGTATGTGTGCTCCTCTTGTTAACATTTAGTGTTTTTTAATTCATTTTAATTTAATTACTTTTTCATTTATTAAATAAATAAAAATTAACTTTTGCTTTTTGCTTTTACCAGCATTTTTGTTTTAAATCTTAATTGTGTTGTTACAATGTTAGAATGTAATGTGAATCTGTTTTTTATTTATTTTTCTTACATATCCTTCAAAATTAACATTGTTTCTAGGACAACATTGGGCAAAATGTGAAATAACATTTTTGAAATCAGTACGGGGAAAAAACATTTTTTTATCCAAATAGAAAAAGTAGAAAAGGCCAATATGTATATTGCCATTCAGCCAAAAAGTACAGATTTCTTTTTTGACCATATCACCCAGCCCTGTATTCCAAACCTGTATGATTTTGGGTTTTTTCTGCGGAACATAAAAGATATATAAAAATGCACTAGTCTGACGTCTGACCTCTGACGTCTGATTGTGCCATGATTGTGCCATGGCTTGCGCTTACATTCTTTTCCATTTATCAGTGCTCCGGATCTACAGTTATTACATACTATAGTAACTTGTCCGATGACTGGCATCACAGAGTTTACCAGTGTTTTGGTACTGATGTGAGAATGGTATCTTACCAGTAAAAAAACCAAAAAACGGATTTTACAACATTTAGTGTTCCGGGATCACTTGCTTGAACCTTGAGTTGCCTGTCCATATGTTAAATCAGAGATTTAACCTCCTTAATGATGCATCACATTTCAGCAAAATTTTCTTGGCAGAAAATTGTCAATAGCGATGAATGACGCACACAGAAGTCACTTTCAAACCAAACACCTTTTTTTTCTTGGTCATTGCTGAGAATTTGTGTGACCAACTTGAATACAAGTGAAATCTGTTTGGGGATCTTTTCTGACACTCCCGATTGCCTGGGTTCCTCTTGAAGTTACTGGATTTCACCTGACAAATTGCGCTGAGCAACAATAAATTTGACCGTTAACTGTCAGCGACATGTATATAGTGGGACACTTGGCAAGGCTTTATTGCCTTTTTCCTTTTCACATATTTCAGTAATCATCATAAATTAGGTAACATTCTAAAGTTTAAACACTCAAAATTCCTCCTATGAAATTGGACATTGTTTTATGGAAATGGTAAAGAAACATTTTAGTGGGATTAATTTTTGTGATGTCTACTTCAAATTAATTTGGAACACAACTTGGACATATGGCTTTGATTTTTCTAGCAATTTTAGAGTCCAAATTATTTTGTAAAATACATATGTAAAAGACATGTTTATTTCAGTAGCCTACATTTGCTGTACATTAAACTTGAAATTTTATAGCTATTTTTTTGTTTTCTGTGTTTTCTTTAAAAAGAGGCAAACATTAGGTCAGTATTCCAAAGCATTCGTCACAAACGACTCTGTTACGTATATAACCCTCGTTCCCTGAAGGAGGGAACGGAGACGCCACGTCGGAGTACCGACGAATAGGAATCTCGCTCACGAGAGCCAATCTACTTCGAGTGTAACTAAAACGAGCCAATGCACATTGGCATACAATGATTGCACCAGGTGCTCATGCCACGCCGTGCGGGTATAAATGAGACACAGGTGGTTGCATCAAATCAGCTTTTTGCTGAGGAGCCGAGTAGGTAGACAGGCACCCCAGAAGGGACAGAGGACATGGCGACAGGACGTGGTGTCTCCATTCCCTCCTTCAGGGAACGAGGGTTACATACACAACCGAGATGATCCCATTCAGTCGGTCACTCTCGATGCCACGTCAGAGTACCGACGAATAGGAATCCCTACCAAAGTGCCATGGCCTCTGCCCCCTTCCAGTGCCCAGTGTGAGCCGCCTGAGCTCTCTTACCTGATGAAACAGGGCTCACACCAGGAAGTCCATCACTGCTGTTCCGCATGACCCTGCTCAGTGATTATTGGATAACACTGGGAAAGCTTGCCCTAGAGAAGGGGACGCTGCGGAGCCCACATCATACCCTGAACGAGTTATGTGGAGTACAATGCTGAGCTGTAGCCTGCAAGGGAGGAGGGGGCTCAGTCCCAGTGACGGGAAGGCTCTCCCAAGGGAAAGACACAGGCTTCCCGTAGGAGCAACCGTGGAAGAATATATGGGTCACTCATATAACCCCAGCCCATTACCGGTTCTCAATGATTCAGCGGCAAGGGGCCTGATGCCCGACGTTCCGAGACGTCCGGCACCGAGGGTGATGGAGGACTCACAGAGTTTGCTTCTGGAGAATAAGAGTGCCGGAGCGCAGCAAGCCGACAAGAGCCGGGGCCTCTCAGTGCTTCTACCCATTTGAGGTGAGAACACAGGAGGAGACCGGCTCTACACGTAGGCTATAGAATCTAGCGAACGTGTTGGGTGTCACCCAGCCCGTAGATCTACAGATGTCTGACAGCGAGGCGCCACGTGCCAGTGCCCAGGAGGATGCAACACTTCTAGTAGAGTGTGCTCACACCCTGAGTGGACAGGGCACACCTTGTGCTTGGTAAGCCAAGGTGATGGCATCCACTATCCAGTGGGCCATCCTCTGCTTGGAGACAGCCTTTCCCTTCTGCTGGCCTCCGTGACAGACAAAGAGCTGATCTGAAGTTCTGAAGCTTTGAGTTCTATCCACGTAGATCCGCAGAGCGCGGACGGGACAGAGCAAAGCTAGGGCTGGGTCTGCCTCCTCCGGGGGCAGCGCTTGCAGGTTCACCACCTGGTCCCGAAAGGGAGTGGTAGGAACCTTGGGTACATAGCCAGGCCTGGGTCTTAGTACCACATGGGTATTACCCGGCCCGAACTCTAGGCACAATTCATCGACCTAAAACGCCTGCAGGTCCTCTTGGAGGCCAATGCAGCCAACAGCAAAGTCTTCATAGACAGAATCTTTAGCTCTGCTGACTGCAAAGGCTCAAATGGGGCATTCTGGAGTGCTCGGAGCACCAGAGTAAGATCCCAAGAGGGTATGTAGGGGGGTCGAGGAGGATTTAACCGTCTCGCCCCCTAAGGAACCTGACAACCAGGTCATGCTTCTCAACCATATTGCAGCAACATAGACCTTGAGAGTGGAGGGCGACAGCCTACGCTCCAACCCTTGTTGCATGAAGGAAAGCACAGACGCGATCGAACATCTTCGGGGGTCCTCTCAGCGAGAAGAACACCACTCGACGAACAGGTTCCACTTCAAGGTGTAAGCCTGTCTTGTAGACGGTGCACTTGCCGAAGTGATGGTGTTAACTACCTCTTGGGGTAAGTCACCTAGAACCTCCGCGTCCCGTCCAGGGGCCAGACATGAAGCTTCCACAGGTCTGGACGCGGGTGCCACAGGGTGCCCCGTCTCTGAGTCCGAAGGTCCTTCCTCAGAGGAATCGGCCAAGGAGGGGCTGTCGCGAGGAGCATAAGTTCTGGGAACCAGGTCCGGTTGGGCCAGTACGGCGCCACCAACAGGACCTGCTCCTTGTCCTCCCTGACCTTGCACAGAGTCTGTGCAAGTAGTCTCACTGGGGGAAACGCATATTTGCGCAGCCCCTGGGGCCAGCTGTGCACAAGGGCATCCGTGCCGAGTGTACCCTCGGTCAGTGAATAGAACCACTGGCAGTGGGACGTTTCTGGGAAAGCAAACAGGTCGACTTATGCCACCCCGAACTGTCTCCAGATCAGCTGAACCACCTGGGGGTGGAGTCGCCACTCCCCTGGGAGCGCAGCTCGTGAAAGCTCGTCGGCCACACGGTTGCGCACACCAGGGACATGAATGGCCCGAAGCAACCTCAGACACTTCTGACTCAAGAGGAAATGGCGGGCGAGTTGCGACATGCGACGGGAGCGCAGACCACCTTGTAGGTTGATATACGTAATGGTCGCAGTGTTGTCCGTGCGGACCAGTACATCTTTCCCCCGTAACCGCCCTTCGAGGCGGCTCAGAGCAAGATGTACTGCTAGCAACTCGAGGCAATTGATGTGCCAATGCAGGTGCGGGCCCGTCCAAACCCCTGACACTGCATGCCCGTTGTACGTGGCTCCCCAGCCCATGGCAGAGGCATCCGTGAAAACCACAGCATGCCTGGACACCTGTTCCAGGGGCACTCCGGCCCAAAGGAATGAGGGGTCTGACCACGGACTGAAGGACTGGTGTGATGCTCACCCGGTGAGTGCCGCGTTGCCACGCCCATCTCGGGACTCTGCCGTGTAGCCAATGCTGAAGCGGTCTCATATGAAGCAGGCCGAGCGGCGTTACTGCTGCCGCGGCTGCCATATGCCCCAGGAGCCTCTGAAACTGTTTCAGTGGAACCGCCATCCTGCCTTGAAACGTGTTCAGGCAGTTCAGCATTGACTGGACACGCTCCTCTGTGAGGCGCGCTGTCTGCTCGACCGAATCCAACTCCATACCGAGAAAAGATATCCTCTGCACGGGGGTAAGTTTGCTCTTTTCCCAGTTGACCCGAAGACCCAACTGGCTGAGGTGTCTGAGCGCCAGGTCCCTGTGTTCGCACAACTGATCCCTGGACTGTGCTGTGCTAGAATGAGCCAGTCATCGAGATAGTTGAGGATGCGCCCCGTTCTCTCATGGGCACAAGGGCCCCCTCAGTGACTTTTGTGAAGACACGGACAAGGACAGCCCGAAGGGCAGGGCTTTGTACTGATATGCTCGACCCTCAAATGCAAAGCGCAGAAACGGCCTGTGTCGAGGAAGGATCGAAACATGAAAGTACGCATCCTTCAGGTCGATCGCTGCAAACCAATCTCGGGGACGGATGTATTCGAAAATGCATTTCTGCGTGAGCATCTTGAACGGTAGCTTGTGGAGGCTCCGATTCAGGACTCGCAGGTCCAAGATTGGCCGTAACCAACCGGTTTTCTTGGGTACAATGAAGTACGGGCTGTAGAAGCCGGTCTTCATATCGGCTGGAGGGACCAGCTCTATCGCGTCCTTCGCCAAAAGGACAGCGATCTCCGCACGCAGGACATGGGCATCTGCGGCATTCACCGAAGTGAAGCGGATGCCCTTGAAATCGCGTAGCCGAGCCTGATGGTCCGAATGAGCCAGCGAGACGGACCGGGGAGCTCTAGCCAGGCTCCCAGGGATCGTACAAGCGGGACCATAGGGACCACCGCCTTACCCACCGTGGGGCAGCGAGTTGGAATGCAGGTACCGGGCTGGGGCGGCTGTCTCGTGGTGGCGGCCCACAGCGAGGTGAGAGTGTGCCGTGCAACACTTACCTGATTCCACAGGTGGGCAGCAGGAGCGTGAGGGGGTTGTCCACCGCTGCCCACTGGCGAAGGGGGAGGATGAGTGTGGTCCGGCGTTTGACCGGCCACAACTCTCCAAGCCCCCGGAGGACCCGGAGATGGAAGAAACTGCTCTTTTATTGAGAATCCCGGCAGTGGCGGAACAGAAACAAAACTGAACACAAGATTCTCCTCCCCACCTTCCTCCGGGGGATGAAGCGGTGCGGTCACCGTCTCCAGAAGAGCAGTCCTCCTCATCTCCAGGTCACCCGTCTCAGGACCACTTGCCCTTGGCCTGCTTGCGCCCGGCTCCACGACGTCGCTTGGGTGGAGGCTGCTGCTGCGGCGCAGGAGTGGAGACAGCAGCTGACCGCCGTGGCAGAATGTGACTGATTGTCTCAGTCTGCTTCTGTGTGGCCGAGAACTGCTGGGCGAAGTTCTGGACCGCGTCCCCGAAGAGGCCAGTCTGGGAGATGGGGGAGTTAAGGAACCTAACTTTGTCGGTCTTCCTCATGTCTGCCAGACACAGCCAGAGATGGCATTCCTGGACCCGCGCCGTAACCTTCGTTGCATGAAGCGTGAGGTCCGTTGCGGTTCTCAGTTCCTGAAGAACTGTGGGATCGTGACCACCCTCGTGCAGGGCCTTCAGTGCCTAGGCCTGATGGTAAAGCAACAACGCCATAGCGTGTAAGGCGGAGCCTACCTCTCCACAAACCTGGTAGGCCTTCCCGATCAGATCGGATGAGTACCTACAGGCCTTGGAGGGAAGACACGGGTTCCCCCTGGAAGTGGAGTTAGGGCACAGTTGCATAGCAACGGCCCGTTCCACGGGAGGAACCTGCGTGTATCCCTTTGCAGGTCCGCCATCGAGGGTGGTGAGGGAGGAGGATCCACTGGGCCGGTTTCGGGCAGTAAAAGGTGCCGTCCACGACCTTGTGAGCTCCTTGTGCACCTCCGAGAAAAAAGGAACCGGGGTGGGGCACTGAGAACCAGCACGAGCCTGACTCTCTCGGCGGCCCGGGCAAGCATAGCCATCATCTCCGGATCAGTATCGGGCACAGCGGGTCTACCCGGAGGAGCCCCCTGCACCGACACATCCTCTCCAGAGAGTTCTGACCCTCCCTCCAATGCAGCGATGGACATCTGGTCCTCGAGAGGAGCCCCAAAGGATACGTATGATGCACATCTTGTGGATGGCCCACCGCGTTCCAATGGCAGCTCTACTGGCTGCGGAGTGTGAGAGGAATGAGGGTTCCCCGGGGGTTGGTTCCTTGGGGGAAACGTGCTCACCATAACCCTCAAATCACTGCCTGAAGTAACTCTTTGTGGAGGGTTAGATTGAGGCAGAGGCACGGGGGCTCTGCCCCTTGCGAGACGGAGTCTTGATCGCAACTCCGAGATGGTCATGTTCCCGCAGTGAGAACATGATTCATCCACCAGCGCTGCCTCAGCGTTCTGAACGCCCAAACACGAGATACAGTGCTGATGACCATCCCTCAGTGACAGGAAAACACCGCATCCAGAAACACACAGATAGAATGTCATCTTGAAAAAGACGCAAGCTCTATCTGTGTAAGCTCTTTCAGAAGGACGCTCTCCTTGGTGCTGAAGCATGCAGGGGGAGGGGTCGTGGCGACACAGTCAGGGCGACACTCTCTCTCACAAAGGCGCTCTTACCAGCCATAGGAACGGCTTTTCAGCGCTCTCCACCTAGCGCACCAAACCAGCTGTGTGAACAGCCCTTGTGATCGTTCTGACGAACAACAAAGAGAGATGATCGAAACCACACAACCCGCTGCTGTGCCATCACACCAACACCGACTGAAGAGATCGCTTCCAAAAGGCGGCTTCCGTCTTCATTCAGGACTGCGAAGTAAGGAGTGATAGCTGGCGTAACCATCTACCACTCGGCTCCGAAGCAAAATGCTGATTTGATGCAACCACCTGTGTCTCATTTATACCCGCACGGCGTGGCATGAGCACCTGGTGCAATCATTGCATGCCAATGTGCATTGGCTCGTTTTAGTTACACTCAAAGTAGATTGGCTACTCGTGAGGGAGAGTGACCGACTGAATGGGAACTTTTTAGTTTGGATCTATGATCAAAAAGAAGGGGTCACAGTTATTAACTAATCCAGGTATATTTGCTCATACAGAAGCACATTCAAGTCTGTATATTCCAGAGCTTGCTGCCTTTGTTTATGTAACCACTGGTGTCTTTAGTCAATAATGACTTAGAAATATTGTAACCCTCAGTTTTTATTCAACCCCAATCCATTGAAAACCCCACAGGGTGACTTTACAGGTGTTTTGTGCTACCTGTGCAGGGGAGAAGGGTCTTATCTTTCCTGTACCAGACCTGCTCTAGCGAGAAAGTGCCATAAATATATCACGCCCTCTGTTTTGCTGCTCCATTCACCATTGCCTATCAAGACTCCACAGTTAATCATGGTCTGAGTTTTATTGTCCATATTGATAATCTAAAGTCTAAGTCTTTGTTAGGTACGTGTGCTAGTTCGCACAGAAGCCTGGGTTGTTGTATTTGGTTTTCATTGACTGCACAGCTTTCTTGTCTTCCTTCCGGGTCTTCTCTGAATTGGAGCCAGAGAGGATCTGGTTTGGATTTTGGAAGACATTCTAATTTACTGGTGACATACTTACACCACAAACAAACGCTTGCCCTTGGTATATCTGTATTAGGCAGCACTAAAGCAGAGGCTTTATGGCAGTATATGAAAATAAAAGCTGTTGCTTTTGATGTGAGCTGTGAAGCGCTTGAGCTGGCCTGGTTCATTGTCATAATGTCCTCTCCCCTGTTTTATCTATGCCAGAATTGTGTGTGTGTGTGTGTGTGTGTGTGTGTGTGTGTGTGTGTGTGTGTGTGTGTGTGTGTGTGTGTGTGTGTGTGTTTGTGTGCGCGCATTAGACAGCCCTTTATGTGGCTAGCAAATTCTCTGGTCTTCATTTGGCACTGACTTCACAGCCTAGCTTTGTTCTTTATCCAGAGATGTGCCTCTTATGTGGACAAAAATGCATTAGTTCAACAGAATATCTTGCAGACTATTAAGTAATGATGTCCGCTCTGAATTATATTAATTATACAGTAACCCTCATTAAGTGTAAAATGAAACCAGCATTGTTCATGAAAACATGATTAAAAAGCTACATGATGCATTAAGATCATTTATTAAGTGGTATCCACTCGGCTGTTGGGTTGACATGAATAGGTGCGCTGCACAAACTAAGATGGATGGATATAATTTTAAACCTATTAGTTTCCATTCCTCCCCGAAACCCCAACCCCTCCAGAAAATGACAACAACCGTTGGCACTGCTCACTTTAAACCCAGCACATTGTTGCATGTGTGTCATACTTGCACGTAATCAAACACACTTGCCTAAATGTACTGAACACTTTCTTATCCATATGAAGCACTGAGAATTCATTTTAGTGAATCGTTTCATTAAGATGATTCATTTAAATTAATTGATTAGAATTATTCACATGATTTAATAAGGCACATGTGATTGAAAGATTAATAAGATGTAAGATCTGTTTGCACTATATTTGAATGACAGCACTTCTCGTTCTCGTTCACTTCTCGTTCAACTTTGGGAACAGTGGCAAATAGATGAAAGGAGAATTCATTCTTATTTAAATGTTTGGCACTCACAGTTGTGGTCAGAATTATTGGCACCCCTGGTACAAAGATGGCTGTAAAAAATAAATCTCCATTGTTTATCCTTTTGATCTTTCATTTAAACCTGATGAGTTTGAAGAACACCTGACAAGATATCAGAGACCATTGCTTCATACAGAATCTCTCCAGATCTTTCAGATTTCTAGATCCATGTTGGTGCTTCTTCTCTTCAGTTCACCCCACTCATTTTCTAGGGTTCAGGTTAGGGGACTGGGATGGTCATAGCAGAAGCTTCATTAGTGACACATTCTTGTGTTGATTTGATGTTTCTTTTGGATCATTGTCCTGATCCAACCATGGCCCATTATAAGATTTCTAGCAGAGGTCCGTCAGGTTTGGATTTTTTTTTTATTTTATCTGTTGGTATTTGCTAGAATCCATGATACCTTCTATCTGACCAAGATGTCCAGGAACTCAAGCAAAAAAAATAGGCCCACAACATTAAAGATCCAGCAGTATATTTAACCGTGGGCATGTGGGGTACTTTTTATCCCTGTTAGCACCAAACCGATCTGGTGGGTTTGCCAAAGAGCTCCTTTTTTTTTTTTCATCTGACCATGGAGTCCGATCCCTTTTGAAGTTC
The DNA here is from genome assembly GCA_018749465.1 of Paracanthobrama guichenoti. NCBI lineage: Eukaryota > Metazoa > Chordata > Actinopteri > Cypriniformes > Gobionidae > Paracanthobrama > Paracanthobrama guichenoti. The sequence goes on along the minus strand of CM031948.1, from coordinate 11,558,621 downwards.
CACTCGTGTCTGACAACTGAATATGCTGGAGTTTGTTTTTGGATAAGCGAGGATGATTTTTCTTGAAACCCTCCCACACAACATGTGGTGATGTAGGGGTTGTTTGTTGTTTTGTTTGTTTTGTTTGTTTTTGTTTTTTTGGCTTTCTGACACCAAGACTCAACTAATCTCTGCAATTCTGCTGTGATCTGCAGCTGTGATCCTTTGAGAGTCTTTGGCCACTCAAATGTTCCTCCTCGCCGTGCATTAGGATGATATAAACACATGTCCTCTTCCAGGAAGATTTGTACACTGTAAAATCTAATTAGTTAGACCGATTGCCTTAAAAAAACAAGTAAAGTGAAAGGAATAGTATGTTGTGCTAACAAATGCTTAGTTAGTATAGTTCCCTTACTCAAGAGTTCTAGTAACTTTTACTTTAGATTTACTCTTGACTTAGTATAGCTACCGCTGTGTTTTGATGCTGAATGTTGAAGTCTGTGTGTGACTCAAGCATGATCAACTGCAAGATATTGTTACAAATATAGAGGGATTATATCAACCCAATTAAAAGTTTCACAGGTCTATGACATAAGTGTTAGCACAAAAATTCTAAACGATCATTATACGACATAAAGGAAATATTACATAGATTAATTTTAAAAGGTCACCTTAATTTCTGACTAAATCATTAACTATAGTTAATTATTCGGTCAGAAGCTATGTCAACTTTTAAAAGCAACATATTTATTACTTCTCTTCCTTTTGAAACCAAAAAACTGTGATTTCTTGTTGCATCGCTGCATCAATAGGAAGAGAGTTATAATATGAATGTTCCAAGTGCCCAACCAAAGGTAACACTGATCACCATAATGGTGAGGTTTATTTATTTATTTTGCTTGACAAAATGGCACTCAAACCAATCAATTAATCTTAACTTGGGTTTTCTGAGTAAACAAGGAATAGTATGTGAATAGTACAGATTGCTAGATTTTTACAATTAAGTTAAGACATTAAGTAAAGTTAACTAAAAAGTGTTAGTTAGAATCACTGTTGGATTTTATAGAGTAACATCTTTAGTTGATTGGAACTAATTATTTCCCTGATGGTGGAAATGGCGATTTTCAATCAACTCAATTAGCTCAACACTCTTTCGCTGCACATTCAAACTATATTCTGTAGTTTTACTCATTGTGATGAATGATTAAGAGAATTTGGCATTTGTGTTTCCTTATATTTATACTCCTGGGAAACAAGAAGTCACAGCTAGACAGTTTCATCTTCCTATAGCCACCCTGATGTAATAAATATGTAAATATCAATGGGACTATACTTAAGAGATATTTTACTCATAAAAATTCTAGGGGTGCCAATAATTGTGGCCAACACAATTATTGGCTTAAATTAATTGTTTTGAACTAAAACATTTATTTCAGATTGAAAAATTTTCTTATTTCAAAACATTTTGATATGCTGCAAAAATAAATTTACTGCCACACAAATCATTGGTGTTTTTTCTTGTAAGAGAACTTGAGTTGTTAAACATTGCAATTTTACCTTGACATACAGTGACGTGACTAGCATTCAGCCATATTATCTGAATTTAAACTCTGTTTAGGTGGTTTGCTTATTATCAACAAAAAAATAGAGGCATGTGCTGTACTTTAACCTGTGTTGGTTATTTACACAAATGAGATGATGTGCCAGGTATTAGCATGGCCTTTGTTCCAGACTGCATTTTATCTGCTGGCTGAGATTATTTTAGTAGCCTTTCATTATTCATAATGCTAAATTATAAATTGTTGCTATTTGCTTTTTTTCACATAATGTTGGTATTGTTGCCAAGGGGATGGCAGCATGCACGGAGACATTTATTGCTGTTTTTGTTTGTTTGTTGTCCTGTCTCACATTCTAGCATGGCCTGTTTTAACAGATATTGGGGAGAACATGCTCATTAACAATGAGTTTGTTTCCTTGTTTCTGCCCTTCACCTCATCAAATGGTGCACTGAATACGACTGACTAAAAATACAAGCCAACGAAGAACCCACTCACTGTGCCTTATTACAGAATGAAAAATACCCATTTAGTTAAGTGCATAAACCGATATTGTGTAGTATATTCACAAAAAAAAAAATTCTGCTAATGAACATTAAGCAACATTTTGTATATCACAATAAAGCTTTTTTTACTTGGCCATTCATTTTCCAAAAAATCATGTCATTAGTCCTGTCTTGTGAGTATGAGAGAATTAAGACAGAGATCTTTTTTAAAAGCATCAGTAGCAAAAAAAGATTTTGGAATTGTATTCATTTCTGTCAGTTGTATGTATCGTTTTAACCTCAGAAGCTCTCACTGCAGTGTTGGGCAGTCATTATTTTGCATTAAAGGGATAGCTCAAAAAAAAAAAAATTCTAGCATTATGCACTCACCATCATGTCATTTCAAAACTGTGTGACTTTCTGTCTTTTGTGGAACATATTCTGGGAAATGTCAGTTTTGAAACATTCAGTGGAAGTCATCTTTTGTGTTTCACAGAAAAAAAAAAAAAAAAAAAAAGAAAGGCATACAGGTTTGGAACAACAAGCTGACATTAATATATATTTATAGCTGACATTATAATGAGTTAATAATGATTTTAAATTTTTTGGTGAACTTTCTCTTTCACTCTTATATCTTTAGCCATATTGCCTAGCCTTAGCGCACACTCGTTTGCAGGGACAATGTATCTTAAGGGATTATATGCTCTGTTTAGTGTTCTGCTCCAAAAATGCAGCTCTGTGGGCTCTACCATGTTTTTCTGTTTTCTTTTAGAAAAAGTGTTTAATATATGCACCTCGAAATCTAGTTTATTTTATTAAAAAAAACAACAACAAAAAAAAATGTTGGTGATCTAATGGTGAGAGAAATGAAGGTTGGTTCAGAATATCAACAATGCTGAAAATGAGCTTATGTGCATGTAAATGGATTTTCATAAGACTGCTGTTGAAAGCTGCTTGGACATGCTCTGTTATTGATTCCCCCCCTTGGTAAAGAGACAATATTACACCAGTATAAGCACTATTCAGAATGTCACTGTTTCTTAGGGGAACTGTAAAAAATATTTGCATGCCTCCTTCATAATAAAACTCACTGAGGTTGAGGGAGAGTTTTTTCGCATAAGCAATAACACACACACACTGCAGCTAAATATGATTGTAAATCTTCTTGTAAGTGTTTAATCACGTTTCATATGTGACCCTGGACCCCAAAATCAGTCATAAGTCGCACAGGTGTATTTGGCAATAGCCAACAATACATTGTATGGGTCAAAATTAAAGATTTTCCTTTTACGCCAAAAATCATTAGGATATTATAAGTAAAGATCATGTTCCATGAAGATGCTTTGTAAATTTACCGTAAAAATAAATAAATAAATAAAATAAAAATTGTGTATATATATATATATATAAGCATTAGTAGTAGTAATATGCATTGCTAAGGACTTCATTTAGACATTTTGGGCGATTTATTTATTTATTTTTTGCATCCTCAGATTCCAGATTTTAAAATAGTTGTATCTTTGCCAAATATTGTCCTATCCTAACAAACCATACATCAATGGAAAGCTTATTCATTCAAAAATTAAATAAAAATTAACCCTTATGACTGGGTTTGTGGTCCAGGGTCACATATAAGAATTGTATGCTTTACAAAATACAATGTTGGACGGTAATACATAGAATGTCTAGTTATTGGTCAATGTGAAGTCCGATACACCCCTTGTTTACTTGCAGTAAATGTTTGTTTCCCTTAGAGAACCTCAATGAATCTCATTATTTGATGTTCCTTTGCTAAATAAAAACCAGCCGTTATTCCTTTGGCTGGAGTGTTTAGCTCAATCAACTTTGACAAGACCACTTGAACGTCACATTCATTCAGTTTGCTTTGCCGCCTTCTGCTGCCTCTTGCTTATTTAAATTTGTTTGACAAAAAACAAGCCAAATGACTGAAATTGCTTTAGCCTGTCCTTGAGCTTCTTTACCGCTGCTCATAGAGGAGAGAAAACGGCCCCTCAGAAATCAATGCCTGACAGTAAAATATGGGCATATTTTAAGTGACTGGAGAAGTTGCAGCATTTCACCAGGGAAAGCCCTTATCATGCAGAAACAGCCATGAAGATTAGAGGAAAATTATAAAAACGGATTTAACGCATGCTCCAAGTCACCGTCTAAGATTTATGAACCTACTTCATTATTCCAGGGTGCTTTGTCTTGTCAAGTGTAGGCACTGCCCATGAGACCTGAGCAGCGCTACCGTGTCTCTTGGTGTGTGTTCGATTTTTATACACTTGAACCCAAGAAGCGCGCCAGTATAGCTCATTGATACACTGTTGATCTACTGTCCCACTGACCGAGGACTACAGTAAAATGTCAATATGAGCCAAGTTTGCTAAGTACACCTCCCCTACAATCATCAATGCCCTCTCCTTCATATAACACAAAGCCTTGATATTCTGCATGCCAATTGTCAACCTTTCGTATATTGTATGGAAGTGCAATGCAAACAACAACCAAAAGGATGGAAAAGTCATTGTCAGTACTGATTTAGGATGTTGTTGTGATTTTTTTTTTTTAAAGTACATTTTCTTTTTTTCTGCCAATACAGCAGAACATTGTACTGCATATTCCACGTTGAATTATCCCATCTACTGATTTACACCCTAATTGGCTTTCTTAGCAGTCCTGATAATGAGATTATATGCTTCATGGAGCAGCACGTCCCTTTTGGTCTCCATATCTGTAATGTAAAACTCCCCTTCTTGATTTATTAATAGTTTGGTAGCAGAAACCGAATGTTGTAGCCATCCATACTGCACAGATGGTTATTGACTTCTTTTTTCTTTCCTAGGCAAACAACTAGTGAAATGTGTTCATCTTTTTCTATTAGACAGGTATAGGACACCTGGTTTGGAGAAAAGTATTAACTTTAATACATTGACCTAGCTGCAGTGTCTAGACACTTTCCATACTGGTCTAACATTTCACACATACAGTATATGAAATGACGAAAAATATTGGTTACCAGCAGATAAGTATGGGCTATAAACTAGGATGTGAAAACGCTAATGTGAAAGCATGAACTCATTGTCAGTCTACAAAAATACAATGTAAGGTTTACCGCAAAACTTTGGAGAATAATTTCAGTGTTCAATACTTAACATAACATCTTGAAACTTGATGAATATCTTGATGAACTGATGAATGTCTTCTCTTGGGAATGATGTTTGTTTCAGCTTTCTACCAACGTTTTTTTCTCAGGCACATGTTGCATATGCGTTTACAGTTTTTACCACAATGCTTTAAGTCTTTAAGTTACCAAAATATTGGAAAACATGGGATGTGTGTTTCTGTCAAGTGAACATAAAATTGTTGTGCAATTTTGACAGTTCTGAACAATTGGGTACACTTTAGCCTAAAATGTTGTCATGTATACGTTGGGATTTACAGTGGGGGTTTCTAGCAGTTGAAATGCTGGTTGACCAGCTGTTTATCAAGAAAATGTAGATGTTGAAGCTTGTTGACTGACATTGTCTTCATGGTGAGGCTGGTGGCCCAGGAAAATCTTGCTTAAGCTACTTTAAAAAGCCTGGTGCAGTCTCCAAAATATAGATTCAAAGTAGTTGTGAAAGCCTGCATTGATTTTTGCATGTCTATCTGCTGTGTGAAAATTTTTCTTGAGTGATGACCTGACCTTCCTCTAGGCACTCTGAACGACCCCATACTTGTCTTATTTTAGTACTAGTTCTCTAGAAGCCTGCAGTGTATCTGTCACTGTAAGAATAAATGTGTGACTGATTGATAGCAATGTCCTTTTTTGCTTAATCTGCAGGTCATGCATTTTTGAGGCAATGCAGAAGAAATTGCTTGTCCCCTGATTTTCTTAAAGGAGAAAATCTGCAATGATAAATGATAGAGTTTTAGCTTTATACATGAAGGTTATGCATATACTCATACCTGGTCACTTTCTTGTCAAAATAATTTATCTTTGACTTTGCTCAACCTGTTCTCCTCTGAATATAACCAATAGGCATTGTCAGAGTACACTGTAATCAGTTACATCAAAATTTTTAAGAAATTCAAAATTTAACTAAGCAGAACTAGCAGATTTAGATTTTATACTCAGACATTTTAATTGCTCTTAAAATATTTGAGTAAGCTAATTCACACATTTAACTTAAAATTATCATGTAATCTCAATGTTTTTAGTAGTGGAAACGTGGTTAACTTTACCTAGCTATTTCAGTAAATGCTAACTTGCTAATTGGTAACACAATGCTTTTAATAGCATTAGCATAGCAAAGCAATTTAGAACATTTAACATATATGCCTATCTTTTCTCAAACCAAGTTCATGCTCCACTTGTTTCCATGATGGTAACCACCCAAAAACCCAACATAACAGAAACTCTTCTACATTAGCAGAGCAAAACATTAAACACTACTAATTAACTCCTAATTAACATTTAATCTTGAACAAAAAATACATAACACTTAATTTTAGTATTTACTCAAGTGGCACAGCAAAGCATGTTGGGGAAAAGAAATCCCAGCTCAGTTTCAGTTAAATTTAAGTTTGTATAAATTAAAAGAAACCAGCTCATAAAACTCAGATTAAGTTAATGTGTCAGTTTGGTGACCTCAAAATTAAAAAGAAAGGGTAACACTTTGGAATACTGTTCCGTCATTAATTAATAGCTACACAGGAACAAATGAGTAACCACTATTAACCAACAAGAAACTCTGATTAATGAATTAGTATGTAATAGTGCTCAGTTGAATGTGGTAGTTCACTATTAGCTACTAACTGCTAACTTTTTCATACCTAACTATGTATATATTCATACCTGTATATAATAGAACTAACTATTATATACAGGTTCATAATTAATGAGAGTAATGCATAATGTATAATATAAGGTAATGGTACCCCACTAGTAATGACTCAAGTATTACCAAATCCTTCAGAAGGAATGACTAATTATTTGGATCAGTATTCTAATTTGAAGATCATTGTAACCCACTAGTAAAGACTCAAGTGTTATCAAATCCATCGGAAGGAATTACAATCCAAAACTTTACAACAAATAACTTATAATTAGAAGTTCCTTTAGAATACTAAATAATTAGTAATTCCTTCTAAAGGATTTGGTAACAGTTGAGTCTAGTGGATTACCATTACCTTCACTTTAGAATGAATTATACATTATGCATTATTCATATTAATTATGAACCTGTATATAGTTGTCCTAAGTAGTCTTCTGGGAGGTATGAAACAAATAGTAGTTACTGATTAGCTAATAGTGAACTACCACATTCAGCTGAATGTTATTACTTACTAATTTGTTAATCAGAATTTCTTGTTAGTTAATAGTACTTGAGTCTTAATGTGTTACTCATTTGTTCCTGTGTAGTTATTCAGCAATAACGGAAAAGTATTCTAAAGTGTTACCAAAGAAAGTCCTAAATTAACTAATTTAAGTATACCATACACAAAACAATTAATTGTTTTGAGCATTATGTTTTACAGTGATGGCATATGTACTGGCTATACAAACCAAGTTGTATCATTAATAAAAACTAAAAATATGATGCATTCACTTTATATAGAACTTTCAGGAAACAAAACAAGAAAACCAAATAATAATAACAAACACAACACACATGCTAAAGCAAGGGTTCTCATCTCTGGCCCTCAAGGCCCAATTTCCTGCAGAGTTTAGCTCCAACCTTGATCAAACTCAACTGCCTGTAACTTTCAAGTAATTCTGAAGACTTTGGTTAGCTTGTTCAGGTGTGTGTGATTTTAAGGGTTGGCGTAAAACTCTGCAGGAAACTGGACCTCAAGGGCCAGAGTTGAGAACCTCTGGGCTAAAGGCTAAAGTGTATAAATGGAACCTAAGTCAGAGTGGTGGTAAGGATCAGCATGTGTGCAATGCTTACCTTTAAGACAGAACCTTTATCCATCACACATACTTTGAGGGTTGCCAGGGGTGTTGCAAGTTAATAGTGATTTAGCTTATGTCATATATATATTAGCCTTCATCCATTTACAAGCATGCCATACCTGCAGAGATTATGAATAAGCAGCATATAATGTGTGAAGAGATTGAACAAGTGCACCCCATTAAAACTTCATGAAGATTCAAGACATCAGGCTCTCCCGGTCAAAATCTGATTCCTGTCACAGTTACTGGCATGTGCGTGTATGTGTGCACCATTTCACTTTGGTCCTTGGGAATCACTACACTTATTTCCAGCCTCATTTAAAATCTACAGCTAAATGTGATTTGATGTGTATCCTGAAATGGAATATGATTGGAATGAGATTGCTTCCTGCGCTCCCTGCTACCTGTCTCTATACCATTTCACACCTCGACTTAAATGACTTTGTCAAGAGTGTTTTTCAGTTTCAGGCCACTGAGCTGTCTCTGCATAAGGAATATAATTGAACCCATTATTTTACATCTGTCAGATCTCTGGTTTTATTTAAATATATAAAATCGTCTTCAAGCCTTATCCTTCACTGATAACATATTGTCTAAAAAGCTAGTGCAACACTCTGCTGAGACACTCATATAACGTCGGTAGCAAAAATAAATTTTAATGGACTTGAATTGAGTGGTAAGGTCTTGTCAAGAATGCTTATTCTGCTTGGCTGAAGAAAATTATTTCTCCTGAATTATTTCAAATATCTCCTGCCTGTCACACCTGCTAAAAATACTGCAGTAAATGGGCTGAACGATCTGTAATGCAAGGCTTATCAAACAACATTTACTAGAATTTGGCATACTGTACATTAGACATATTTTGATGCAAAAATTTAATTAAATCAAAAATTCAACATAATGAAAATTGTTTTTGATTTTATTGTGAATGATTCATCCATGCATGTTTCTTTTTCTTATTTTATTTTTAATATTCAAAAAAACATGCATATTGGTAATGTGAATGACAAATAAAAAAATGTATACAGTATATGCAATCCATAAGAAATATCACAAAGTTGATCTCAATTTCTCAAGTGTTTTTCTCAAGACCGTTTCCTGCTTCTCAAAATGTTCTCCAAAAACGTTTCAGATCTCAACAGATTTGATCAATTTAAAAGTGAGAGTTTTCATTTGAATTGGATGAGAATTGAAACTCAAACATGTATAAAATTTTCCCCAGAACAAATTATATTATGCTCTTACAGTTTGTCAAAAATAGTCTTGTGTCTGTTTTTATTTCTCCTTATGCCTTCATAACCGATTGCATTATAGCCTTGACGTCATTCATAATTACTAAGAAGTGCTGTAATTAAGTTACAGCACTTCTTGTTTTTTCGTGTAAATGTCAAAATAGATAGCCAATAGGCTGTTATTATAAGTGATACGGGTTTATATAAAATGTATGTAAAATATAAAACAAATTCGAAGGGTTTTTTCCATAGACATAAAATAACTAAATAATTAGGACCGTGTGAGAATGTGCAGCAAATAGTTTTGGAGTTTCTCCTTTTAACAACATGTGTTGCTTTAAACCTCTGAAGTTGGAAAGGTCACCATGGATCACATCCTCTCTGCCTCTTGTCAACGATGTGAGATTATATGTGCAATCTTAAAACATAGGCTGTCATGCTCAGTAAAGAGTAATAAATCCTTGTGTCTCATTAAACTAAGCCTTCCTTAAATGCATGAGTGGCATTTTTAATGTATCATTTCATGCATATTTTTAACATGTTGCTCTTTCCTCTCAGATCCTAAGTTTTTTTCACATTCATGATTGTCAGAACTGAAAGATTAAGCAGCACTTCAAGCAGGAATACTCAGGCTTAGCAACTTTTCTGAACTTTCCTGAAGGCTGTCAAATTGGCCCTCTGTCTTCCACATTCTATTTCCGATATTTTCTCATTCTTCCATTTCCTTCTCTGAGGATGATTCTTGATTGACGGCTGAAGTGCTGGCACAAGATTAAGTATTTCGAGCTATAAGGGTCTTTTGCGCTGCAGTTCAGACAGAGCAAAGCTTTGACTCTGAAAATGGGAAGATATGCGTTTCCCTGTTGTTCAGGGCTTCACAGAAGCCACTTGACTCCTGCTGCTGTCATTGGCTGTATTTACACTTATATATTTATTTTTTATTTTTTTACTTGCATCTGACACTGAATGGAATTCGTTGCACAAAAATCTACACAAGATCCTTTCTAAGCCAAATGTTTTTAAATCAGATACATATCAGATATCTGGACATCTGACCTACGTCTAAACACATCTATCTGATTCCCCTTGGAATTTCAAGCCACCACAAGGTGAGGGCGACATGTTTGCCTGCAAAGATAGTTTGTTAATGTTGTATTATGAAGCAGACCTTATACTCTTGCACTAAAACACAGCTTTTTATTGAGGTGGAAACTTTATGTATTGGTAAGAGATCTTTTCCAGCAGCACCTAACCAATAAAGAATAGCACTTATCACTCTATTCATTTTCTGTTTGTCTATATATTAAAAAAAAAAAAAAAAAAAAATTGTTCTGTGCTAGATTAACTGAGACTTGTTACAGCACTTGCATATTGTTGCCCTTGACTGTTTTTAGTTGCTTCTATTGCTCTCATTTGTAAGTCTGCTAAATTACTAAATGTAAATGTAAATGTAGATCGCGCACACAGAAACATTCAGGAGCATAGAAACTTGTTTTCAACCTCTGTGAATTGTGTAAACAAAACCGCATCACTACTGAAATCTACATTGTTTCTCAGTAAAAACTTTATTTCACTTCAGAATTCTCTAAACAGGCAGGACAAAAAAAATCTGATATGGTCAAAAGATAAGATCTGTGCATTTAAGACTTGCAGTGTAAATGCAGCCATAGAGCCAAATAGGCTATAGCAGAGCAGCTTTAGAATGCTCTGGAAGCTTTGCATCAAGTCAAATCAACTGAAAATCAGAAAGCTTTCAGTAGAGATGACATTGACTCTGATTACATTGCTTTCTGTCTTTGAGGGACTCTATCTTAGTGAGCAATCACAGCAGCCTTAACCCTATAAAGCCTAATGTATCATATTTGATAAGCAAATTTCTAAGGCCTCTAAATTATCAACATGACAACAGCCTGTTGTACACACTCTGCTTCTGTTGATTGATAGTTTTTACTTTTTTAGAAAATAAAAGGCCTTTTAGTATAATTTTAAAATGTCCCTCTTCAGCAGTGGTCGCCAACCCGTTGATCTTTATCACTGTTCCGGCAGCTCCCGATAAATAACTGAAAAATAAGTAACAACACATTATCAAGACTCGAAATTGCTGCATATGCTCCCAAAATGTATTCTCTGCAACTTCAAAATTCGCACCGCACCGATCAACCGGCCATAAATCGGAAACAGCCGGTTTTGTGCTCCAAACACACAATTAGCAACTGGACGGTTTTTTGTTTAATTTTGGCTGATCTCTATTCCTGACTTGCACACAAACTGCATTGCAATCATTTCCCGAATGTCATGTGTGTGAAAATATTACGAAGTCTGTTAACGGACGTTAAAACACGGCCCAGAGACACACTGAAGACGGACGCAAAGAGGAGAGTGCAGACGCGCAGCAGAGAAAATACCAGACACAGTGTCTGGGACGCCAGTGCGAGAGTATAAGGTCTGCTTCATAATACAACAAACTATCTTTGCAGGCAAACATGTCGCCCTCACCTTGTGGTGGCTTGAAATTCCAAGGGGAATCAGATAGATGCGTTTACACGTAGGTCAGATATCGGATATGTATCTGATTTAAAAACATTTGGGTTAGAAAGGATCTTGTGTAGATTTTTGTGCAACGAATTCCATTCAGTGTCAGATGGGATGGCGGCTGGGACGGAGTTTCGTCTTATTCCAGACGAAACTGGACAAGTGTAAATGCATCTGGTTGTTGAAACCACATATGTAAATTTTACTACTCCCAACAATGCTAATAAATAAATGTGTGAGAGCATGTTATGGGCTATATGTCATGTTATAGTGATGGCAGCGCTATGCAGCACGTACAGACGCTCAATACACAATCATCATCATCATTAAAAGTAAAGAAACTAAATGATCTTACCAGTGCTTATGCCACTCTCTCTCTCCTATTGCGGTCTTTGCTTTTGAAATGAGCTGTTTATCAATAAAATGTTGCTCATATTTGTTGATTTTGGTGACGTTAACTTCATAAAAGTGCTTATAGTGCGGGAATTGATGATCGGATTTATATCCGTTTTGCGGAGACACATTTATGTTACCATGTGTAAATGGAATCGTTCTGATAAATCAGATAGCTATCTGGTCTGTAAAAACGCATTAAGTAGACCAGGCATAAATAAGCCCAGCAAGATCACTGAAGCTTGAAACATAGGAAGAAAAATATAAATATTGAATTGAGGAGGGGGTTACATGAATGTATCTCTGAACGTAACTGACTGTCTTCAAAATAGTTTCGATGGCAAAAATGCTTCTTTTCCATAAGCACCACCTACTTGTGGGATATCAAAGGCAGCGAAGGATACATCTATGCTGCCTTCAAAAATCGATCAGATGAAGGTATCTTAGGAGGCAGGAAATAAAGCTAACATTGGATTCAGACGTGCCTTGATGCCTTCCTACCTTGAAATGTGTCCTCCGAAGGCAGCATTTTCCAGTTTTCAGACGCAGCCCTAATATCACAATCGCACCTGGCTCTCCCCCACTCACTCAGCCTTCACATTCAGTATTAACCATGCACACCTGACACTCATCACCAGAACCATAAGTAGCACACAAACACCCTCAGTCACTGGCTGTGTCCGAAAACCTGGAAAATGCTGCCTTCGGAGGACACATTTCAAGGTGGGAAGGCATCAAGGCACATCCGAATCTAATGTTAGCTTCACTTCCTGTCTCCTGAGATACCTTCATCTGAACGATTTATAAAGGCAGCATATATGTGTCCTTCGCTGGCTTTGATATTCCACAATCCTGTCCAAAAGTTGCGTTTGCTGGTAAGTTTCTGTGTAAATGTAAGTTTTTAACCAAAATCCACTTCTGATGTCATTTCTAGTGAGAAATTACTAATGTAGTAATTAAATATGTTTAGTTCTCACCAAAGCTTGCTCTTTTGCTGTAGATCATTTAAACTGTTAGGCTTTCCTTTTAGAAGTCTGTCCGAAATCAGTTTTGTGAGGTGCCTTCATGCACAAACGCTGCCTGCAGAGTCATTGTCTGATAAGGCAGCGAGGCAACAAGTCAGCTGCCTAGGTTTTTGGATGCAGCCTTTTGTCTGGCCTCATCTGATGCTAGAAGTTCCTGTGATACTCTACCAACGTTGTTACCTCGATCCAGTCATCATCTAGTCTTCCCACGTCTCTTTGTTATTTTAAAATGTCCCTCTTCAGGTTTTGAAATGCGTGTGTTTTTGCTGTGAAATTCATCCAGTCTTCCCACTAGTCTTCTAGATCTAGTCTTCCCACGTCTCTTTGTTCCCTTGTGTGTGTGTGTACGCTCTGCAAACCTGTAAGACAAGCTCAAGCTCTCATTTGTCTCTCTATTGATCATCTTTACCTGTGTGTGGACTGTTCCTGCCGCTTTACTAATAAACTCACTTGTTTGACTTGATCCATCTGTCTACTGTCATTGTGTCTAAGCCTGTACTTGATAGTTATAAAGCCAGTTATAACGATAAATTACATTACAAGCGATTTCATCTTACTTTTTGGTCCTCTAAATATCAGCAACTGCACCAATTTGGATAATTTTGCTCCGTTTCTTTGCGTGTAAACTCCATATTCTTCCATATTATACTATATGAGCCATAAAAGCCTAATGTATCAAATTATACTTTTTTTTTTTTTTTTTTTTTTTTTTTTTTTTTTTTTCATATGGGTTAAAAGAATAAGACCATGTGTTTTGCATTGCAACAAGGTGAGATTTTACACTGTGTTTGCAGTACGTCAGTTGCATGGGGTCTCTGAGGTGTGTTTGTTCTAATGGAAAAGGATCGGCCCTAAGGAATTTACTTTTTGATATTGAGTGTGTTTGATACAGCGTTTTTGACACGCTCAGCCTCCAATGTTTCTTTGAGGCTTCTTTGATCTTGCATACTTCTGTGTCATCTCACTCATCGACTCAACATCAACCAAACGCTTCACAGCAAAAGTAGGAATTGATGTCACCTATATGACTAAGGGTGGCTATATTCTGAACCACAGAAATCCTGTTTCTACACTCTGAGCAAACTATGCCAGGATACTTTTAAACAGATGTAAAATATTTTTAGTCAGCTTTGCACAGGATTGTCATCCAACACTCAAAGTGTAAGTGACATATACCACACTAATTGGCGGGAGAGTCTAACTGCAGCAAACTGTCACTGGAGTTAAGGGTGCAATGGTGATTGCAGATTTGTTATCTCAGTAACTCACCCTACCTCTGATTGAATCTGCAACCTCAGGGCAAATTTCTGCCATGGGCACTGAGGGGGGTAAGTTTACTTACACAAATGTGCAATGTACTAAAAACAGAAAAGTTTTTCATGTACAGACGACAACATTGTCAAAGCGATCCCTGTTCACTTGGATCTGCGAAAAATGATTGAAAGCGTTGTATTGTTCATGCCAGGCCAGTAGTTGGTGTTGTTACTTTGTAAAGAAACACTACATGCCTATAGACTGAACATGTAATACACATGACATCTCCATTTTACAGATTTGTGTTTTTGTGGTTTACACATAAACAATAACATTATTGTTTTCAAAAACTTGCACTTTGAAACCCGTTTTAAAAAGTTTGCGTTTTCAGGCCACCAAAACACTTTTGTCGTGTAAATGACATGGCCTAAAAGCATAAAAAGTGTTCTGTTTTTAGTTGAAAACGGTGTCGTGTAAATGGCCCCTAAGTTTTCCACTTTTTCACTTTTTTTGTTTGGTGGTTTTGTATGTACTTGCCACAGTGTAAATGTAAACAAATGTAGGAGACATAATGCTTGTGCAGAGTTGCATTCTGCTGCATATGAAATGTTAAAGTTTGGTGAATTTATATGACCAACCAATAGTGGATTTACAGTAAATGTCACAGACCTTTTGGCTGAATTCAAAGAACACAAACTGATTGTTGATGGCCAATATTAAGCCAAATTCCCACTGCAGTGACAGACGCCGTCCAATGGCAACAGACACTTTTGTTGGGTTTTGTCTGGTGATTGTCCACGTTGGTCACCGTTTGTTGGCGCAGTGTGTTTTGATGTTTATTTAATCTAAAAAGAAGCATGACATAACATCCAGGTTTGTTGCAGTGTCCACTGAAATCCATATCTAAAATCTAGTGCAAGGGTGTTCAAACTCGGTCCGGGAGGGCCACTGTCCTGCAGAGGTTAACTCCAACTTGCTTCAAAACACCTGCCTGGAAGTTTCTAGTATGCCTAGTAAGACCTTGATTAGCTGCTTCAGATGTGTCTTAATTGGGTTTGGAGCTAAACTCTCCAGGGGTGCATTTCCCAAAAGCATCGTTAACCAACTATTGTCAAAAGTTCCATCATTATCAACATAGTTCAAGCAGTCAGTGTTTCCCGAAACCATTCGCAAACAGCATTGCAAACTTGTGTGGTTGCAACGACAGCTCTCCACCTGTGGTTAGACGCAGTTTCTTGTTTGCATGACATGTGGACTTAATAAATCTTTATCTTGAGCAAAATAAGCAAGCTGACATTTAATACAGTCTATATCTTTTATTTCGAATACATACTATATGTCATTTATGTCTTTTAAGTTTGTCAAGAGATTTAAAGCACCTTTTTTGAAAAATGCGCATGTGCAGACATGCTCTAGTATGTAAGAATGAGCCTATGATTGAATCTGGAAATAAAGCAAAATAACTGAGAAAAATAAGAATTAGTCCTCAGGTGCCATGTCCATAATTTATAGCAAAAAAATCTAGCGTAATAAATGTTCTATATTTAATGTTAGACCATTAGGAAACAACCATAAGTCTTGCAACCATAAGGACTGCGAGGCTCAAAGGGTGCTCTCACGTAATGTAGTAAACATACATTAGTATTGCATTGTTTGTGGAATGTGCTTTACTGCAGAAAAAGAATGTGAATATCTCCATTAGTCACTGCAGGGCGTATAAAACTACATTTAAGATTACACTAAAAACTTAATTGTGAATTAAAAATGCATTAAATTACAATCTATTTATTTACCTTCGTTCATTAAAATGCATTATATCATCATCATTAGACACACAGCAGTCATAAAACATTACAAGTCTAAACTGGCAGCGATAGAAAGAAAATCATTAAATTAAATTTAATCTTCATTAAACAACATACAATGTAACAATTTTCATAAATTAAATTATTCATTTTCTCTTTATTCATTAAAATGCATAATATCAGCATCATATGCATACATGCAGTTATAATAGTCATTACAATTCAAGTCTTATCATAACTGGTAAAACCTGAAAGCCATAGAAAGAAAACATCTGTATTTTTACTTACTTTAGAACGATATACAGTATCACTCAATATTACTATTAAATATAGTAGTGCCGTAAAGGAGTCCTACATGACGCGACATTCCCTTCTCTGCCGTCTCTTATAAAATAACCTTTTTATCATAGTAAAATCTACATATCGTTCCCAACAAAGTATTGTTTAGTGTAAAACATGTTGAATATTAGTGGACAGGCAGTCGATTCATTAAATGATAAACTGTTTCCTCACAAAAGCGGTTTATTCAGTGTAGTGAAGCCTTTTCTCCATTGACATCCGCTCTCTTGTCTCCTTTCTGCGTACAAAGCCGGGGCGTTTTTTTTTTTCTAAAGGTTGCAGGCTTGACTTCCAGTGGCTTTGGATTGGACATCCATGGTCTATATTTCCTCTTTTGTCCTTTAAATGTAGTCAATATTTCATTGTCACATTTATTATTTTAGTAAATTTTACTTCAACTTAAACATCAAATTTATACTGTGTATATGTAAATGTACATGTATGTATATATCCCCTGTGCATTTTTCATTCTGCAGATGTAAATTGAAATATTTATGTTGGTGAGATTTTGTGTGTGTTTCTGTGTGTGTGTGTGTGTGTGTGTGTGTGTGTGTGTGTGTGTGTGTGTGTGTGTGTGTGTGTGTGTGTGTGTGTATATATATATATATATATATATATATATATATATATATATATATATATATATATATATATATATATATATATATATATATATATATATATATATATATTTTTTTTGACCGTGAACATTTCATTGAGATTAACACCACTTGTTCACACACAGTTGTTCTGTTCATCTGTGCTTTTTCTTCAGGTGGTTTCTCATTGGAGTCCGTCCTCACCTCACAGGCACTTCTCAAACTCTGCAGAATGAACAGGGCTTTTAACAGGAGAAAGGGTATGAGAATAGAATAGATTTCATTCTTGCAATGTCAGCTGCCAATATGCCAACAAGCCTGACTGACTGATAAAGACGAATGTGCATTTATGAGGCTGATTAAACTACAGACTGTTTATAAACTTGTTTTGAGTGACAGAAAGTCATTGAAGAACATGGCTAAATGTTTTGTATTTGATCATTAATTATGTTTTTTAGGTGCACCATAAGGGATGCAGTTCCTAGGGGTTTTTGCTCCCGGTAGAAGAACCTCAGACTATTTATTTTCAACATATTTTCTTTGGTAAAGTAATTAATTCCAGACCAAAACTGCGTTAAAACTTGTTAAAATGGGACACTCACTCAAGTTTCACCCCCAAACTTCAGGTTTTCAAAGCTTTGTTTCTGGCACTCATCTCTGTTCTGTTTCCAATTCCAAACCTCCCCAACACACACACTTTGGCTAATTTGAACATCATGGACAGACCTGGATTCATAGGTGACATAGGTTAGCCTACTTCCCACAGAAAGTGTGCCTTCTAGGTTAATGTTTTATTAATGTCACTGACAGAAGAGCCTCTGGACTTGCTGGCATGGTCACAGCCCATGTTTGGCAAGTTTATCTCCAGCCACAGACACTGCAGTAGTAGGTTGCTTTGAATATTTCATAGCTCTCAATTGGGATTTGCTCATTCGCTGAAATTATCGTTAAGTCCAAACAGACACTCTCACTCACGACTCTCTTCCTCAGAAGGTGATAATGCTGCTTAACGAACTAGAAATTACGTGAGACTTCACGTTCATTGACCTTTACAGTCACCAAGGGACGCATTGCTGTGTGTAAACTGTTCTGCAGTATTTGCCCTATTAATGACAAATGATTCAAAAGGAATATTAAAGATTTTAGGCATAAATATGTACTGTATGAGTTTGAATGATTCATGCCTCCCCAATACATAAAAATTCTTAAATCTTTAAAGAATTTATCCGTGTTTACATGTTTGTTTGTTTTTCCTGCAGCTCAGTTGGAAAGCAGAGTTTTGACTCTTTTTGTAGAATACACTCACCTAAAGGATTATTAGGAACACCTGTTCAATTTCTCATTAATGCAATTATCTAATCAACCAATCACATGGCAGTTGCTTCAATGCATTTAGGGGTGTGGTCCTGGTCAAGACAATCTCCTGAACTCCAAACTGAATGTCAGAATGGGAAAGAAAGGGGATTTTAAGCAATTTTGAGCGTGGCATGGTTGTTGGTGCCAGACGGGCCGGTCTGAGTATTTCACAATCTGCTCAGTTACTGGGATTTTCACGCACAACCATTTCTAGGGTTTACAAAGAATGGTGTGAAAAGGGAAAAACATCCAGTATGTGGCAGTCCTGTGGGCGAAAATGCCTTGTTGATGCTAGAGGTCAGAGGAAAATGGGCCGACTGATTCAAGCTGATAGAAGAGCAATTTTGACTAAAATAACCACTCGTTACAACCGAGGTATGCAGCAAAGCATTTGTGAAGCCACAACACGCACAACCTTAAGGCGGATGGGCTACAACAGCAGAAGACCCCACCGGGTACCACTCATCTCCACTACAAGTAGGAAAAAGAGGCTACAATTTGCACAAGCTCACCAAAATTGGACAGTTGAAGACTGGAAAAATGTTGCCTGGTCTGATGAGTCTCGATTTCTGTTGAGACATTCAGATGGTAGAGTCAGAATTTGGCGTAAACAGAATGAGAACATGGATCCATCATGCCTTGTTACCACTGTGCAGGCTGGTGGTGGTGGTGTAATGGTGTGGGGGATGTTTTCTTGGCACACTTTAGGCCCCTTAGTGCCAATTGGGCATCATTTAAATGCCACGGCCTACCTGAGCATTGTTTCTGACCATGTCCATCCCTTTATGACCACCATGTACCCATTCTCTGATGGCTACTTCCAGCAGGATAATGCACCATGTCACAAAGCTCGAATCATTTCAAATTGGTTTCTTGAACATGACAATGAGTTCACTGTACTAAAATGGCCCCCACAGTCACCAGATCTCAACCCAATAGAGCATCTTTAGGATGTGGTGGAACAGGAGCTTCGTGCCCTAGATGTGCATCCCATAAATCTCCATCAACTGCAAGATGCTATCTTATCAATATGGGCCAACATTTTTAAAGAATGCTTTCAGCACCTTGTTGAATCAATGGCACGTAGAATTAAGGCAGTTCTGAAGGCGAAAGGGGGTCAAACACAGTATTAGTATGGTGTTCCTAATAGTCCTTTAGGTGAGTGTATATTGTAGAATAAAAATGTAAAAGTCTCTTTAATATTAATTACAGACACATTTTTTCCCCCTCCAAAATCAAAAATTGCAATTCTAAAAACCATTGTAAAAATGAACCTGGAACAGTGCGTTATTAGGTAATTATGTATTTATTGAAACATTGGTGCTGATGCTGATTTTTAAGGTGTTACTTAAAGTAACTTAAACGAAAAAAAAAAGAAAAAAAAACGTATTCTGTAAGTAAGTTGATGTACACCGATCAGGCATAACATTATGACTAATATCGTGTTGGTCCCCCTTTTGCTGCCAGAACAGCCCTGACCCATCGAGGCATGGACTCCACTAGACCCCTGAAGGTGTGCTGTGGTATCTGGCACCAAGATGTTAGCAGCAGATCCTTTAAGTACTGTAAGTTGTGAAGTGGGGCCTCCATGGATCACAGCCACCAGGAAATACCATTTCCATGAAAGGGTGTACATGGTCTGCAACAATGCTTAGGTAGTATGTGTCAAAGTTACATCCACATGGATGGCAGGACCCAAGGTTTCCCAGCAGAACATTTCCCAAAGCATCACACTGCCTCCGCCGGCTTGCCATCTTTCCATAGTGCATCCTGGTGCCATGTGTTCCCCAGGTAAGCGACGCACACACACACGGCCATCCATGTGATGATAAAAAAACATGATTCATCAGACCAGGCCACCTTCTTCCATTGCTCTGTGGTCCAGTTCTGATGCTCATGTGCCCACTGATCGGCGGTGGACAGGGGTCAGCATGGGCACCCTGACTGGTCTGCAGCTATGCAGCCTCATATGCAACAAACTGCGATGCACTGTGTATTCTGACACCTTTTCTATAAGAACCAGCATTAACTTCTTGAGCAATTTGAGCTGCAGTAAATTGTCTGTTTGATCGGACCATACGGGCCAGCCTTCACTCCCCACGTGCATCAGTGAGCCCATGACCCTGTCGATGGTTCACCACTATTCACTACTTTTGATAGATACTGACCACTGCAGACTGGGAACACCCCACAAGTGCTGCAGTTTTGGAGATACTCTGACCCAGTCGTCTAGCCATCACAATTTGGCCCTTGTCAAACTCGCTCAAATCCTTACGCTTGCCCATTTTTCCTGCTTCTAACACATCAACTTCGAGGACAAAATGTTCACTTGCTGCCTAATATATCCCACCCACTAACAGGTGCCATAATGAAGAGATAATCATTGTTATTCACTTCACCTGTCGGTGGTCAGAATGTCATGCCTGATCTGTATATATAAATGTTTGTATTGTAACAGCTTAAAAACAAGCATGAGGTTATTTGCTCTTGGTTAGTTATGTGCTTTTAGCTGGTTTAAATCTGACTGACCAAAACCCCTCTAAAACTACCTTGGTGGAACAGGGTGCTTTTGCCACTGAGGATGACCTTTATTTAGGTGAAAAGGTTGCATCAGAATTTTGCTTCATGTTCACAAGATAAATAAGCCTGGCTGGCATTATAATAACTTTTGGTAACAGGTTGTATTTTAACATCTAAATTAATACACATTAAGTGACCTCATCCATGCTCTTGCTTTTCACCAGTTGTTTTGAATGCTTACCCTTTATGATTATGTGTGTTTAAACTGACAGCTAATCGGTGGGAGCATTACAAAATGACCTTTAGACCTGAGCTCTGGACAGAGATGTCCTGTGGTGCAGTAACCTTTTCATAGCTCAGCGAGGTACAGGGAAAAGCAAAGGGTAAAGCTAAAAATGGTTCTGTCTCCCTTGCACCAAGTTTATTATTTTTGAGTTCAAAGACTAATGAGCTACATGAACCTGTTAATTGGACTATTGTGGTTTCACTTACTTGCTTAAATATTAAAAAAATATAAAAATTACCTAGATCAACGTTATGAATTTTGGAGGTCAGATGACTTAGCAATTTTCTAAGTAGAGGCTTTTATTTTCTGTACTTGGAGAAGTATTCTGTTAATAATTATGTTGCTATGTTTTTTCATATGAAAAAAGGTTGTGCATGGTGTCCAGACAGTCCAGGGTTTTTCTTGGCTCAAACTGTGGTGAAGGTGGTAGGTGTTCTAATAATCAGGTGATTGAAGAAAATAACACGTATCAAGTTAAAGTCACCATGAAATTAACAATTCTTATTTTTTATGGAATATCTTTAATCAAAATAATTCCCCTCCATCTTGCAGCAACATATCTTCTCTAATGATGTGAGGGCGGGACAATCTCCACATTCACATGAGATCACAGCAATAGCAAACCACAAACCATTCAGTGATCCAATCAATTATCTATGAATAAAATTAAGTCCCGTCTTACAATTTGTTTTGTTTTTTTTGAGAAGCAATTTCACTCAGCAATACATCACAGTAGGAAAGAAAAGACTATCACAACTTCTGTTTCATGCCAAATTTAAAGCATTTATATAGCATTTATAATTAAAAAAAAAGTTAATCTGTTTAACATTAAATTAATTGAAATACAATCACCTAAAGGATTATTAGGAACACCATACTAATACTATGTTTGACCCCCTTTCGCCTTCAGAACTGCCTTAATTCTACGTGGATTCAAGATTCAAGAGTTTTATTTGTCACATACACAGTTATATACAGAATATACAACCGGCAGTGAAATGTAAACAGGTCCGCTCCATGGACAGTGCAAATTCACAGTTAAAAACACAAGGGGAAATTATAATAGAAATAGGATAAAAAAGTACTATATATATATATATATATATATACACACTCACCTAAAAAGATTATTAGGAACACCATACTAATACTGTGTTTGACCCCTTTCGCCTTCAGAACTGCCTTAATTCTATGTGGCATTGATTCAACAAGGTGCTGAAAGCATTCTTTAGAAATGTTGGCCCATATTGATAGGATAGCATCTTGCAGTTGATGGAGATTTGTGGGATGCACATCCAGGGCACGAAGCTCCCGTTCCACCACATCCCAAAGATGCTCTATTGGGTTGAGATCTGGTGACTGTGGGGGCCATTTTAGTACAGTGAACTCATTGTCATGTTCAAGAAACCAATTTGAAATGATTCAAGCTTTGTGACATGGTGCATTATCCTGCTGGAAGTAGCCATCAGAGAATGGGTACATGGTGGTCATAAAGGGATGGACATGGTCAGAAACAATGCTCAGGTAGGCCGTGGCATTTAAACAATGCCCAATTGGCACTAAAAGTGTGCCAAGAAAACATCCCCCACACCATTACACCACCACCACCAGCCTGCACAGTGGTAACAAGGCATGATGGATCCATGTTCTCATTCTGTTTACGCCAAATTCTGACTCTACCATCTGAATGTCTCAACAGAAATCGAGACTCATCAGACCAGGCAACATTTTTCCAGTCTTCAACTGTCCAATTTTGGTAAGCTTGTGCAAATTGTAGCCTCTTTTTCCTATTTGTAGTGGAGATGAGTGGTACCCAGTGGGGTCTTCTGCTGTTGTAGCCCATCCACCTCAAGGTTGTGCGTGTTGTGGCTTCACAAATGCTTTGCTGCACACCTCGGTTGCAACGAGTGGTTATTTCAGTCAAAGTTGCTCTTCTATCAGCTTGAATCAGTCGGACCCATTCACCTCTGACCTCTAGCATCAACAAGGCATTTTCGCCCACAGGACTGCCGCATACTGAATGTTTTTCCCTTTTCACACCATTCTTTGTAAACCCTAGAAATGGTTGTGCGTGAAAATCCCAGTAACTGAGCAGATTATGAAATACTCAGACCGGCCCGTCTGGCACCAACAACCATGCCACGCTCAAAATTGCTTAAATCACCTTTCTTTCCCATTCTGACATTCAGTTTGGAGTTCAGGAGATTGTCTTGACCAGGACCACACCCCTAAATGCATTGAAGCAATTGTCATGTGATTGGTTGATTAGATAATTGCATTAATGAGAAATTGAACAGGTGTTCCTAATAATCCTTTAGGTGAGTGTACAACATAACATTTTAATGTGTTAATTTACAGTGATCACTGATTCTACAATAAACCATATCTGCAAAGCTGAAACCATTACTCTAATGGGATGCAACATTAATTTAGGGAACCTTTTTTAAGAAACCGAGCGTACTTGGATACAAAAGAAACGTCTTGGTTACGTACGTAACCCTCGTTCCCTGAAGGAAGGAAATGGAGATGTTATGTCAGTACTGATGAAATGGGGGTTTCGCCTAGAAGCCAATCGCCTTCGAGATCTACAAAACGAGCCAATGGCATGAAAATGCCATGGGTCTGCGGAATTTGCAGAATGCAACTCTGCCCCACTGCGTGGGTATATAAGGAGTTGCATTGCAACCCTATAATAATGTTTACCTGCTGAGGAGCCGAGGCTGAGTGCCCCGGCCGTACCAGCTGTACAAAGGTTGTGGCATTGGGATGTAACATCTCCGTTCCCTTCCTTCAGGGAACGCGGGTTACATATGTAATCGAGACGTTCCCTTTCAGTCAGTACACTCCGAGTTATGTCAGTACTGACGAAATGGGGGTCCCAATTCTATCTCGCCACAATGGCTGTCTTCCAGCATCCTGTGCTGACTTGCGCTCGCTGCCGTGAGATCTGGCACGAATGAGGGGGCTGGCTTAGCTTACCAGGATACACTGGGAAGCATATCCCATGTAGAGAAATGCAACACAATGCCTGCCCGAAGGGAGGACTTAAGAATACACATATGACCCATGTATGGGCTGCATATGGAACACTCTGGAGTATCCAACCGCAGGTGGAATCTTTCAACCCCAGGGGTGGCAAGGTGTCTTGCCAAGGGAAGACACGTGCTCGAAGAGACTTACCGTGGAATACACATGTGGGGGTTGCCCAATGGGGGAACCATGGACATGAAGGCACCTAGCCTAACACGAGGGCTGACCAAGCGGGCATGCACGTCAACAGTGCTGGAGGAACTCAGGGCTTACTGAGAAACTCACCTGAGTAGATATGCACACGCATCCAGTCCGTGGAGTGGAATGGCGCAGCAAGCGATGACACCCAAGCCTGTCCAGTTACTGGCCCCTTGGGGCGAGTACACAAGAGGAACTGGCTACACTCGGAGACTATGGAATCTGCGAATGTGTTGGGTGTCACCCAGCCTGCAGCTCTAAGTCTGTTAGCGAGGCGCCATGCACTAAGCCCAAGAGGAGGCAACACTCAGTGGAGTGTGCCGAGACCCCTAGGGGGCATGGCATGCCCTGAACCATAAGTCCAATGGTGAGACAACCTCTGCTTGGAGAGAGCCTTCCCTTTCTGATGCTGTCTGTAACAGACATGAACTGGCCTGAGGTCCTGAACACTGCGACCGGTCTAGGTAAGCGCAAGGCGTGTACTGGACAGCGCAGTGCCAAGGCTGGGTCTGCCTCCTCCAAGGCAGTGCTTGCAGGTTCAGCACCTGAAGAAATGGGAACCTTGCACACATCCAAGCCGGGGTCTCAAGTTATCATGTGAGAGAAAGCCAGCTTGAATTCCAGACATGCTTCGTCAACAAAAAACCCTGCAGGTCTCATACCCCCTTGATAGGAGCTAGGCAATCAAGAGTGTCACTTTCATTGAAAGGAACTTACAACTCAAAAGGACTGCGAGGCTCAAAGGGAGCACTCAGCAGGGTAGAAAACACTACTGTGAGGTCACAAGAGGGCATAAGACCTGTGGATCAGGTCATGCTGTCCTACCATTTTAGAGTCCACCAGGTCGTGGTGAGCCAATATAGCGGCCACCTAAACCTTCAGGATAGAGAAGACAGCCATTGTTCCACCCTACTTGGAGGAAGGAGAGCACATACCCGAACGGGCATTTCCTGGGGTCTTCATGTAATCAAAAATTTTTAGTAATGGAAACTTTAACTAGCTAATTCAATAAATTCTACCTTGCTAATTGGTTACACAATGCCTTGGTAGATTTAACATATATCTGTTCTCAAACTAAGCTCATGCTTCATTCGTCACCATGATGGTAACCCTACAAAACAACAACAACAACAAAAACTCTTCTAAACTAGCATATAAAAATATTAAACACTACTAAATCTCCAACTTTACGTTAATCTTGCACAAAATAACAAACATGATATAACAATTAATTTTGGCTTTTAATGCCCCTTTTGAGTGTCGTGGCAAAGCATGCTAGGAAAAAAAGTCCCGGCCCAGTTTCGGTTAAATTTAAGTTACTCTAAATTAAGTTACTCATTTAGTACACAACATACAACTCAAAACAATGAAACAATTCAGATTACTTAAAATGTGTCAGTTTTGAAATCTCAAAAGAAAAAGAAAGTTCTAAATACTCATAAGAGCTAATTTGTTTGAACTAATTTGTTTAATTTGAGTTGGCTCTACTCAAACCAATTAATTATTTTGAGCGATAGGGTTTACAGTGCACCAGTAGGTGACAGCAAGTCTTAAAGTGTCATGAAACCCCCAAATTTTAGCACTGCTTCTGCACTGTTTGATTTGAAAAAACAAAAAAAATGGGTGTGTAAATTTGGAAAAGAGAAAGTGAACTTTAAAGCGCAATTGAAATCAGAACCAGAATGGTTTAATTCGTTATGGTTCCTATCCCTGATGGGAAACTATTGGGAAACCGGTCTATCCAACTCTATCATTATGATAGTAAGTTTTGCATATAAGAACTGACATTTTTGTCAGAAACTGTTAAAATTTCATATGTAAAGACATTTGTGCCTCCCAAAGCTATATGCAGTTGAGTTTATCTTATGTCCTTATGACATTACTGAAGCAGGGTATGTCTGACCATTCGTCCTCTCTCTGTGTCGAGCATTAATTGGTGTGTAGTACAAGATTTCAGCTGATTAAAGTGTGTGTGTGTGTGTGTGTGTGTGTGTGTGTGTGTGTTTTGTACCTGCATGGTGGTGAATGCTGAAGAGTCTGTGTTATAAAGGTGTCAAATAAACAGTAAGAGAGCTGTCTCCTCTTTGGCACAGGATTGGACGGCTTGTCAGCTTCATTATATTATTGTTTTTTGTCTGCATCGCAGTTCTCTAAGGGCCATCTTTCTTACTCTCTGTATCTCTTGGTCTCCTTCTGTGTCCCTTAATCTTTCATTCTCTCTCTCTCTCTCTCTCTCTCTCTCTCTCTCTCTCTCTCTCTCTCTCTCTCTCTCTCTCTCTCTCTCTCTCTCTCTCTCTCTCTCTCCGTCTACCACAGGTTTTTCAGTTTCTCTTAATTTTTCTAAAGCCATGCCCTGCTGAGTCAGGTCTAGATCACGGCAGCATGCACTGACCGTAGAGGTCTCCTTTTGCCAATTCATCAACCCACAATTTCAGTTCAAGGGAGAAAAGAAAGAACAATGAGGGGCTCTTCATCAACACCTACAAGGGCAATAGGAAATAAAGCATGGCATGTCAGTCAGCCGGCTAGGAAAAAATGCTGCTGTCTGTTCAGGGTCTTCCCGTGTTATAAGTAATATAGGCATTCGCCGAGGTCCCCGAAGTTCCAGGGGAACCCCTCAAGGAGGTCCGTAATAAATAAGCAGCCTAAAACTTCCAAAATGAGGACATGCAACAGCGAAACATGACATAACTATACCAAACTCACATTATTTCACTTTCTGGCTCAATCTAGCTTCCACAAGTTGCGATACAGCTTGCACATTTCAAAATAAGTGTATGACCACTCTAACCCAGGGGTTTTCAGACATTTTGATGCCATTGACCGCCAAATATGATGATTCAAGTATATTTCATATATGTATAAACGTCCATTTATATTGCAATTAAAAAAAAAAAATCTTTAAAAAGCATTATCTTAAAAATAATTTCTGTCTATTTTATTGTATCTGGCAGTAAAATAAAATAACTTGTGATTCATCTCATAGGGGTGTAACAGTACACAAAAGGGGCAACCTTTATTTATATACAGACCGTTTCATAGCAGCCTTACCGTTATAACAGGAAGAATTATGCATTTCAGCTGTTGCTCTAATCTACAAAGCAGTTCTGCAAAAAATTGTCATCGCTCAGTTCAGTTCAGTTCTCATACAACAGCGTCAGTACAGAGAGACCAATAATATTGTTGATGTTGAATATTAAGTGTCCCCAACTAAGCAAGCCAAAGGTGACAGTTGCAAGGTACCCAAACTCCATCAGGCGACAGAACAGAGTAAAAAACCTTGGGAGAAATTAGTCAGGGGGCCAGTTTTCTGGCCAACGAATGAACACGGTGTCATTATGATACAGGCTACATTACAGTTCAGAATTCAGATCAGAATCACTAGCAATCAAATATTTATCCAGATGAAGATCGATTCATCATGCCGGAAGCTGGTCATAGGGTCTGTGCGGAGGACATGTCTAATTCTTGTAGTCTCTGCTGAGGATCTGTGCTGATGGCTGTCATGTTGATGAGGCCTTTACAGAGGATTGTCTAGTAGACACGGTCTCTGCTGACATTCAGGGCTGCGTTTTTTGTCATGTCTAGGTGCAGGTCTACTGTGTGATCTGGATATGGACCGGATTCGGCTGACTACAGTAACCTCGGGATAAGGATGAGACAGACAGACTAATATTAGCTTAGATGCCATTCTTCTTACGATGTAACAAGTATATTGGATGTTATAGGAAGTGTTCCTAGTTCCGGCTGACCTAATTTATGCAGACTAATAATCATTTAACTGATTTTGAATAATAGAAATTGATAATGTGTTATGTGTATGCCAGGTTAAAGAGATGAGTTTTTAGTCTAGATTTAAACTGACAGAGTGTGTCTGCTTCCCAAACAAGGCTAGGAAGCTGGCTTGTTTGTTTGTTTGTTTGTTTGTTTGTTTGTTTGTTTGTTTGTTTGTTTGTTTGTTTGTTTGTTTAAAATAAAGGATCTTCTGCCTGCAGTTGATTTTGATCATCTTTTTCTTGATGATTATCAACTGGCCAGAATTTTGAGATTGCAATAGACGTGAAGGACTATAATGTATTAAGAGCTTGCTCAAGTACTGAGGAATTAAACCATTTAGTGCTAATTAATTAGCAAGATTTTAAATTGTATGCAATGTTTATTAGGGAGCCAATGCAGTGTTGACAGAACCGGGCCAATATGGTCATACTTCCTGGTTCTAGTAAGAACTCTAGCTGCTGAATTTTGGACTAGCTGGAGTTTGTTTATTAAGCGTGCAGGGCAACCACCCAGTAGAGCATTACAATAATCTAGCCTTGAAGTCATGAACGCATGAACTAACTTATTAAATGAACTAAATTACTAGCCATCCAATTTGTTATCAACTATGCATTCGGTTAATTTTGTGATTTGGTATGTTTTGTCAGGGCGCAAAAAAATATTGAGCTGAGTATCATCAGTGTACATCAGTATGAAAACTAACACCATGCTTCCTAATTCGTCCTAATCTCCCAAGGGTAGCATGCACAGGATAAAAAGCAACGGTCCTAGTACTGAGCTTGTGATCAATATGACACCCCTTCATGCATTTTATGGTGGTGTTGTAAATAGGGGAAGATATTTTAAGTGCTTTTCACTTTTGGAATCAAAACATTTGAGCAAAATTAATATTTTAGTCAGAATTATTGTGCTCCCATTCTATTACACTCCTCTGTTTGACACACATGTATCATTATAGTCTGTGAAGTTTAACAGAGACAAAATGGAAATACTTGAGTGAATTTTTTTAAATATAAGAGATGAAAAAAAGTTGGACTTCCTTCCACTATAGAAAAATGAAGCCAAAATATCCCACCCTGTGTCCGAAACTGTGTACTGTCTGAGTATGTACTACATTTGAATTTGAAATTTCTTTGCATCTGTAAAAAAGTATGTCCTATATAGTATGGATATGGGAAGTATGAATAAAATTCAGACATACTACATCCGCCATGTTGTCTATGTCATGTGACCTACCAGAGTCAGTTGCATCACTTTACTGCCATTCATAAATCCTCTCCCATGGTGTCTATTGTCTATTGAATGTGCACTTCAGATTCTCAGCTGTGTTTTTCTAATACTGTGAATTCGGACATACTTCTCTGTTGGCGAACTGTTTTTCACACACTATATAGTAGGGAAGTATTTCAAAATACTTTTCGGATTTCGGATGTTTGAAATGTAATTTGATTTTTTTGTAGTTTGGGTCCCATCCAATTCGATTGGGGTTTTTGACCTATACTACAGCCAGCCACCAGGGGGCGATCAAAATGTTTTGGCTTCACTTTTCAGGATGTGTGCAGAAACTTAACATGTGCCAAACCTAAAGACTACTGTATGAACGTGTATACTGTTACACCCCTATCTATGATTTCTAACTAAGTTTAGAAAGTGGTAGTGTAAATTGTAATTTTTAATTTTAATTTATTATTACTATTATTATTATTATTATGTAATAATTTAGAACATTTAATCATTTAATAGACTACCTTTTCCTATCCTTTTCTGTGGACCTAGGGGGTTCCCCCTTACAGCTGCCTGGAGGTCCCTGAACTCCCTGGACAGTATGAAAACCCCTGCTCTAATTAAACGTGATGCGCATGGACCTCAACATTTAACAAGCCAACTACACTGAAGACATTTAATTAAAAGATGAGGTCTGATTAATCCTCACATGAAAATAATTTAAACTGACAACAAATGCAACAACAGCAGCATACAAAAAGCAAGCGTAATCAGTTTCATTTATTCATGCTGTGCATTGCTTTGATCTCAAGTACTGCATCACAGTATCATTATCCTCACATTACATACATTTCTCAAGAATGGTCAGAAACAAAAAATGTGAAAAAGCTTTCTTTGTGTTTGAGACTTTGGTGTGTTGATTGTTTCATATTTAAAGCACTTAAATTGTGGGACAGAAAGACTGGAGATCCTTATTGATGTTGAGTGCTTTTAAGGGGTCCCTGAGGTAAAGATGCAATGTCAGGAGGATCAATAATCAACTTTAAAGTTTCCAGTGATTGCAATTCCTGTTTAAATTCAGTGCTGCTTCTGTGCCTGTGGTGCAATAAAAAATCAGGACAACCACACACACTAAAAAAATAAAAAATGGACCCACTTTATATTAGGTGGCCTTAACTACTATGTACTGACATTTTAATTAATCATTTGATACAATGCACTTATTATGTACATACATGTTTTTACATTGTACTTACATTTTAAAAATTACTTGCATGTAATTACATCTGTAATTAATTTCTGTAATTACAGTTATAATTACACTGTTGACATTTCCCTTACACCTAACTCTACCCTTAAACTTACCCACACCACCACACCTGGCCCTAACTTTACCCATATCCCACCTCAATATCAGCAAAAGGGTTTTGCAATACAATATGAACACATTAAGTACATTGTACTTATTTTTTGATGTAAGTACATAGTAGGCCACCTAATATAAAGTGGGACCAAACATTTAAATCAAATGTCTGTCAAATGAAACATTGACTGACCATCTTTGCAAAGCAATGCGGCACTGAAAAGATGCACTGACTTTTTAATCACATGGAACAGCATAGACGTAAATACATGAAAATAAATAATAAATAATGTAAATGTATATTATAAAATATAAATTCTAAGCCTATTAAATTGTGACAGGCTCAGGCAATAATTATAGCTGAAATGTGTTGCATGATCGGCCTTAAATGATTATGAACCTTAAGCTGCCCGTTTCTATCTTGTACATTTTTTGAGAGCTCCGACTTGTGACAATCTGATAACTGCATATACATTATATAAAAGCATAATTCTAAGTCTGACTTATAAAATTTCAATCTTTTTTTGCTGACTTACTGGAAATATCAGTCATCTGCCATTACACCTTCATCTTTATTCTCTTTTTTTCATCCAGATAAACCAAGTATGCACACACCTGAAGCCTTGGTGAGAAGTCATGTTGTGTATAATGCAAAGGTACAGTTTGAGACCTATTTCTCATTTGTTCCTGCGGTTCTCTCTGCTTCTTCTATATTTACTACACAAACTGGTGTGGGGTTGGGGGGCAGCAGCCCTATGCTGCAAATGCACACTGTGTACACCATGTCTTTGACTTTGGGATGTGAGATGTGTGTGAGAGATGAGCCTGCTTTTGAAGCTGTTGTTATGATGGATGTAGTGATGTTTAAAGTTGTACTAAATGCACTTGAGTGTGTGTGTGTGTGTGTGTGTGTGTGTGTGTGTGTGTGTGTGTGTGTGTGTGTGTGTGTGTGTGTGTGTGTGTGTGTGTAAAGGGACTGTTATTACAGCTCATTGAACTCCCCTTATCTGACCTTCATCTTAGTTTTCATCAAGTGCAGAATGCTACACACACATACTGTATGCTTATCAACCCAGTCACCATTACAAACAAAATTTGTATTATTGATGTATTACATATTATTGATATATTACCGTCCATTGTGTGTTCATGTAGTTCTTGGGAATCACAGAAGTGGAGCAACCCAAAGGGACAGACATGGTCCGTGTGGCCGTCAGGAAGCTGAAGGTAGTGTGTCCACAGCATTCCACCATTTTGTTCATTCATGGGCTATAAAATGTGCTCACGGTTCATGCCTGTTTATGGGGCAGAATGTAAATATACAGAGATTTTAAAAGGGTAAGTTTACTTCCAAAGTTCATATAAAAGACTCAAGCTGCATTTCAATTTTATGTGAGTGCCAGTTAACACAAGGCAAAAGCTACTATATCATTATAAAATCAATGATAATTAAATTATTAATTTAATAGTAATTAAAGTGATTTATAATTATATAATTATGCTACCAAAGTGCCACTATTGTGCTTTTTCGGATATCACCTTTCATGCAGTAATATAGCTGTTTGTGAATGTAAAAGGTCTACAAAGTTTCAAAGATCAAAATGCATGATAAATGGAGGTATTGTCTTCCAAAAGAAAGAACTGATTCTGAACTGCCTGAAACAAGTCTTCAGTAATTCCAGTCTTCGAAGATGAGGATATGAAGAGTCAGTGGTTCAAATTCATATTTACAATGATTCAACAGCAGTTTAACCACAACAGTTAACTCCAACTGTGTTTGTATCACTGTATCACTCAAGCACGAAACCCAAGAAGCTGAAGCTCAAATAAGGTAATGGGCAACCAAACAGTCTTTGACATCTGACCAATCAGAGAAAGTGAATGTGTTTTGATCTTGGATGCATGTAAACCTATTGTAGGAGACCTTAAAAACAAATTAAAATAGCATAACATTAACATCCTAAGTAGGCGATACTAAATTGTTAAGAGTTGGTGCAGTATTATTTTCTAGGTAATCTGCTTATGATTTTCGTCTGATGAAATCAGTAATAAAAAAAATCCCATGTACTTACATTTTAAGGTACAGTTACATGACAACGATGTACTAAAAACGGAACTGTGGAAACTTCTAAAAATGCAATATTATGCATGCCAGGCCAGTAGTTGGTGATGTCACTTTGTAAAGAAACACTACATTCCTATTAGACTGAACACATAATACGCATGCACATGACATCACAGGTTTCACACATTCACATTTTTGTTGTTTACAGTACATGGAGACAATAACGGTATCGTTTTCAAAAGCTTGCATTTTGAAACTGCTTTTCAGGCCCCCAAAACGCTTTTGTCATGTAAATGAATGGCCAAAATGCTTAAAAGTTTTAGTTGAAAACGGTGTTGTGTAAACGGCCCCTAAATTAGGGACCTGAGCCATATTCAGGGATAAGAATATCAGAGAGACTTGTAGGTGTACCTAACAATGCTAACTAACAATGCCCTAGCACATAGCAACCGCATAGCATTGTCCTGGCTACCACTACCCAACACCCTAACATAGTTGTGTGTTGCACTGGCAAACACCACTCACATTTCCTTTAGAAAATGTACAAATCTTTACTGCTTTGTTGTTGTTTAAAAATAGAACTGAAATAGAACAGTGGCTCGTTCATGGTGGGATTTTTAGGGGACAGTTTAAGGACATGGTAATGATGTCCTTTTCTTGGGCAATATTTCTTTCGCCCAATTTATGTCCAGTTTTGGACGTTCTGCAGGTCAGTGCATTGCTTTAGAGATGTGTTTGAGCACCTCATTTTTACCTGATGTTCTACTGCTCTCCAGCAGCCTTTAAAAAATGGTGAACACCTCCGGCTCTGTCTGCTTTTCCCTTGATATTATGTACTTCCACTGCATGTGCTGAATCACTTTTCCTTCCTCAGTTTCAAAGGCACATCAAGAAGTCAGAGGGGAAGAAAACTCCTAAAGTGGAGCTTCAGATCTCTATATATGGTGTGAAGATATTGGACCCTAAAACTAAGGTAAAGGTTTAAAGGTTTTCTCAAATATAAAATCGTCTTGTGTTCAGTCACAGGAAGTGCTCTATGAATAAAGATAAAAAGCACATATTTGATGTGATTTCATGCATGGCAACCCTAATTTAGACTCTAAAAGTCACAGCAATTTATTCAGCTCCATAAACTACCCCACTACCACTCTCACACCTGCTCTGACAAAACAATGCAATGCAGTTTAACTGAAAATTAAATGTGCTATCTTATCTTTCAAACATTTACTGCTAAATGACATACCAATTAAGTTCTGTTAGAGCAACTGGTGGAATTATCCATTCCAATACTAAAATAATGTAACTAATTCAGCAACTAAAGTAACCAATTAGCACTTGATAAATCCAATTAGATGTGTTTGCTCAAAACAAAATAGCTCTGGCAGGATCTGAAAAGAGAGCCAATGTTTGTGAACAGTAGATTTTAGAACAATCATTAATGGGACGTTTCTCCCAGAATCAAGATTTCGAATTATTTATATTATTAATTATAAATTAGCCTTTGTTTAGAATAACTAAAATAAAAAAAAATTTATATTAGTATTATACACCGATCAGGCATAATATTATGACCACCTTCCTAATATTGTGTTGGTCCCCCTTTTGCTGCCAAAACAGCCCTGACCTGTCGACGCATGGACTCCACTAGACCTCTGAAGGTGTGCTGTGGTATCTGGCACCAAGATGTTAGCAGCAGATCTTTTAAGTCCTGTAAGTTGCGAGGTGGGGCCTCCATGGATCGGACTTGTTTGTTCAGCACATCCCACAGATGCTCGATTGGATTGAGATCTGGGGAATTTGGAGGCCAAGTCAACACCTCAAACTTGTTGTTGTGCTCCTCAAACCTTTCCTGAACCATGTCCTGAACCATGGCCATCCAAGTGATGTAAAAAAAAATGTGATTCATTAGACCAGGCCACCTTCTTCCATTGCTCCGTGGTCCAGTTCTGATGCTCATGTGCCCACTGTTGGTGCTTTAGACGGTGGACAGGGGTCAGCATGGGCACCCTGACTGATCTACAGCTATGCAGCCCCATACGCAACAAACTGCAAGCAAACTTTCTATTAACTTCTCGAGCAATTTGAGCTACAGTAGCTCACACGGACCACATGGGCCAGCCTTCGCTACCCACATGTATTAATGAGCCTTGGCCGCCCATGACCCTGTCACCGGTTTACCACTGTTCCTTCCTTGGACCACTTTTGATAGATACTGACCACTGAAGACCGGGAACACCCCACAAGAGCTGCAGTTTTAGAGATCCAGTCGTCTAACCATCACAATTTGGACCATGTCAAACTCTTTTATATCCTTACGCTTGCCCATTTTTCCTGCTTCTAACACATCAACTTTGAGAATGTTCACTAATAATGATAATATATCCCACCCACTAACAGGTGCCGTGATGAAGAGATAATCAGTGTTACTCATTGGTCATAATGTTATGCTTGATCGATATATAATTCATAATATACAACGAATTTT
The DNA here is from genome assembly GCA_018749465.1 of Paracanthobrama guichenoti. Taxonomy (NCBI): domain Eukaryota; kingdom Metazoa; phylum Chordata; class Actinopteri; order Cypriniformes; family Gobionidae; genus Paracanthobrama; species Paracanthobrama guichenoti. The sequence continues at coordinate 11,523,174 of CM031948.1, read as the reverse complement.
ATACAATTACTACAATAATTTAGGCTCAAACAATTAAAACAACTAAAATATTGTATAATATTTTTTATATTTTGGAAAACCAACTGAATTTTCTAATCCAAGTTACATTTGTAATTTAAGGACAAAATGTTCCATTTCTAAAGCACAGGTGGCAAGTAGCAGAATCTTCTCACATTAGAAATCATCATGTGTCATCATGTGTAATGTGAGATGTTTTGCTAGATATTTGCAGCATCTGCGCAGGCAAGGTATAAAATAAAAAAAACCCAGCAATAACCAAGGGCGATCGCTTCTGGGCATCGGCATCGCTTCTGGGCTTTTAATGCTCAACGGAGAAAGACTAACACTAAGTGAATTTGCAATTACGTTTGAAATTTTATCACAATATCCCTTCTTAGACTTTACTGAGTTTTTTAATGCTATAGCGCTTGTCAGTCTGGATGAGAGAGAACATACAGAGAGGATGTATGTGTCAGTTGTCAACCACAATATGCTCTAGACATTTATATTTACCATCCATTTACCTCATTTACAATTAAACCCTTTCACATGCACACACTGCTTTTGTCCATGTCAAAGTTTCTGTTATTGGATGTTGATTTGGGGCACTGTACTGAAATTGATGTAATTTCTAGATATTTAAAATAAAGTACTGCACTTTTATTTTACAGTACACATGTACTTAGTGTACTTCCCAAAGAAAGTACTGAGTAATATAAGGTAACTACATGAGTTAAGGTTAGGTTTAGGGGGTAGGTTCAGGGTTAGTATTAGTTATTACCCAGTTATTGTAATTACTATAATAAGTACATAGTATGTGCATGGGGAACAGGGCTGTAAAATAATAATAAATTAAAAAGTAAAATGGTTTTCGAAACGGACATTTGAGAACTATGTATAACGAACTTGATCATCATGAAATCTAATTTACTGAAAGGGGATCACATTTATATTCAAGTGGAAAACATGCATGGCCAGTGTCAACACTGTAATCATTTAATATAGTCATATGCATCATTGATAGTGCTGAGGATAGGACCTATCTAAATCAGTTTTTGAAGCAGCTCTCAGCAGGAATGTATCCATTACAGAGGAAGCATCTTGAGTTGTTAAGCAGAGTTTTCATTTTGTTCATGTGCGTAAAATGGAATGTGTTATTTTGAATGTTTTGATGAGAGCCCATTGAGACAGTGGCTGAAGGCAACAAATGCTCCAGTTTATCGCTTTTCATTCCAGTGAAATCACACAAAAAATTAGAACAAAAATGTCCCTGCTTTTTATATACATACACTGAGTGCATCTCCGATTTTCCTTACAATGTGGCCGATTAACTGAATGGGTCAGCAAGAATTATGTCTCTGTGTAATGAGTTAATAAAAAGTCTCCCTCCCCCATTCACACCACTTTTTAAAACAAAGTGACACCCATGGGTATGGGTGCCAAAATAACTATGTGAAATAGGCTAGTCAAAAATTTTATCAATTTGTTCTTTCGTCTGTTAATTTTTGGAGAAACATCTGAAAAAATGTTATAAACTAAATTGTTGAAACATAAATGAGAACACATGAATTCACCCAAGCCATGAAAGAGCCTTAAATATTTAAACCCCTGAGCAAAAAAAAAAAAAAAAAAATCTGGAATGTTTTCGATTTGTTGCTTTTTGCTTCAAAATAGGTCAGTCGTTCCAGTGAGCTTTTCATCTCAGTTCAACTGTCCTTCTTGTTCCAGGAGATGCAGCATAACTGCCAACTTCACAGAATGTCCTTCTGTGCAGATGACAAAACCGATAAAAGAATCTTCACCTTTATCTGTACAGAGCCTGAGACGAAGAAACACCTGTGTTACGTGTTTGACAGTGAAAAATGTGTAAGTAAATAAGCTTGCGATACCTAACATATGGTACATACAGTAGAATCCTGGTTTGTTAATGATTGCAATGTGTGCAAATCTTGCCCAGGCGGAGGAGATCACTCTTGCTATTGGACAAGCCTTTGATCTCGCCTACAAAAAGTTCTTAGAGTCTGGTGGAAAAGATGTAGAGACGAGGAAACAGATTGGAAACCTTCAGAAACGAGTAAGATTATGTTCGTGATTACGTTCAAGATGCAGATATGAGCCCAGAACTCTCACACAAACACACTCAAAGCAGGGTGATTGGATACTTCTGGCCCTGTGGAAAATAAACTCTTTTAAGCCACACTAAACACTAAACAATTTATTTTTAAGAGAATTTTGTCGTTTCTTTCTTAATGCAATTTTTTTTTTTTTATAAAATGGCTGACTCTTTAATCTTGCTGATGTTATTTTTATTGCTAATATTATATGTATCCTAAATAGTAATACACAAAATGAAATGTTTTCAAACTTTTTGCATAATTTGACTCAAATCAAGCGTAGCATCAGTTCTGTCGGGTCACGTTAGTCAAGCTCGCATCAGCTGACTGTCAGCTGATCACGTCTACCTATAGGAATATGACGTCTATCACAGCATACATGTATAAGCTCCTTCAGTATTATCAGCTGCTATCGCGTTTCTCCAGAGCTAATTACCCTCCTCCATCCCCAGCTCCTCCTCTCGTCAGTCAGGATTTGGTATTCGGATTCCCCTTGAATCAGACTAAATTCCCAAATTATTTTGTACATTTAAATATCGACATTAATGATATCTGAAATACATTATGTTGGTTCAGTTCTGTTTACCCTAAGGGGGGTTATTGCTGCTTTCCCTGCTCTTATCCATGCTAGGCTGCATGGATGTGCAGGGAGTTCTTGCCCAGAACAGAACCATACTGTCAATCTAAACTATATGCTAATTGTCAGTCCTGACAGAATTATAGTTTTACCGGAAATGACACAATAAAAATATTCTTGATTTTTGTTTGCAAACATGGTATTTATTTAATGTATTGTCATAATTACACTGTCAGAAATTTTTACATTGCTGTCACTGGGGCGGTACCCTAAGGTACAAAACCGAAGAGTTTTTTATTTGTCACATACACAGTTATATACAGAATATACAACCGGCAGTGAAATGTAAACAGGTCCGCTCCATGGACAGTGCAAATTCACAGTTAGAAACACAAGGAGGAAATTATAATAGAAATAGAATAAAAAAGTACTATATATATATATATATATATATATATATATATATATATATATATATATATATATATATATATATATATATATATATATATATATATATATATATATATATATAATGTAGAATTATAAATAAATCAAGTAGAAAAAAATACAAATAAAGAAGTGGAATAAAATAAGTGAAATAAACTGTGCAGTGAGTAAACTGTAGACTTATAAATATCAGCAAAGCATTTGGTTAACAGAAATGTACAAAGAAGTATAATGTGCAAACAGGTTTATAACAGCCTTCTGTTACACAGTATGTAACAATGTCAGTATATCGATGGTCATCATGATGTTAAGTGACTGGTGGTGGTGGTGTAATGGTGGGATGTTTTCTTGGCACCCTTTAGGATGGCCTTGTTTAAATGCCACGTTCTACCTGAGCATTGTTTCTGACCATGTCCATCCCTTTATGACCACCATGTACCCATTCTCTGATGGCCAACAGGATAATGCACCATGTCACAAAGCTCCTGAACATGACTGTTCAGTCTCTCAGTTTTGGCCTGCAAGAGGCTGTTTTCAGCACCTTGGAAGCGCTTACCAGATGGCAGCAGCGTAGAAAAAAAATACAAATGAGAAGTGGAATAAAATAAGTGAAATAAACTTTGCAGTGAGTGATTAGACTTATAAATATGCTTGATGATCTTAGTAGCAAACAGGTTTGCAGGTTGTTACACAGTATGTAACAATGTCAGTATATCGATGTCACGTGATGTTAAGTGACTGAGTTCAGAGTCTGATGGCCTGGGGAAGAAGCTCCTCCTGAGTCTCTCAGTTTTGGCCACCAGGCGGAAGCGCTGATGGCAGCAGCGTGAAATGAGGGTTTAGAGTCCTTGATGATCTTAGTAGCTCTACCTTTGCAGCGTTTGGTGTAGATGTCCTGCAGAGACAGGAGAGCTGACCCTGAGATTCACTCGGATAAGCGCACGACTCTTTGCAGGGCTTTGCGGTCATGACTGGTGCTGTTCCCATACCACGCTGTGATGCAGTTAATACACTTTCTATCGCCCCTAAATAGAAAGTTTTCAGGATAGCTGGTGAAACCCTGAATTTCCTCAGCTGGCACAGGTGGTACAGTCTTTGCCTGGCTTTTTTCACCTGTGTCTGAATGTGTGCAGTCCAGGTCAGGTCCTCGGAGATGTTTACACCCAGGTACTTGATGTACCTTTTAAGGTACTAATACACACTCTGAAAGTACTGATATGTACCTTTTAAGGTACTAATATGTACCATTTAGGGGTGAGTGAGGTACAAAGATTCACTTTTGCACCTTAGGGTACCGCCCCAGTGACAGCACTGTACCTTTTTTTTCTGATAGTGTATGAACACACAGGCACAGTTTTACCGTTTACTGCACATTGTTATTCTTCTAGTTATTTACCTATATTTACCTATTGAATCTAGACTGGGTAAACCCAGGCTGATCTGCTGGCGTTTTGATTTCGCCCTGCAGCTCAGGCTGGAAACCTGTAAATTAATTTATCCTGCTTCTTACACATTTGCGGGAACCAATCACAGACTGGCTTATCCACCTGGTGCGCTATTGGCGGGTTAAACACAATGATGGCTAGAGAAGCGATGGATCGATGCCTGTTGATCACGCCTCTTGTGGTCTGATTGGTTGAAGGACTATCCAAATGCGTACAGAGTCATTTGAACTATGCCCGTTGATCACACCTCTTGTGCAGTAGAAAATACACAGCAGACTCCCCAGACCAATGTCTTAAAAGATTGAGCTTGGTCTGGTGATAGCCAGACAATATTGAATCCGAAATCTCACACATTCACATAAAATAGTTTACTTCCGCATTACAAAATAAAGTGGATCCATAAAAGTCATCTGAAAAGTGGCAAAAGTAAATGATGAAACTATGATAAGAAGTTTCCAAGATTTTGTTCATGTTGTCTTTGAGTTAAAAGCTGTTAGCTTTTTAAAAAATCCACCCCTGAGACATTAAAGGGCCCGGCGTTAAAGAAAACACCCATCAATTTGTCAAAACATGTCAAAAAACAGCAACATAGAGGAAAGCTTGCGGTTTGTGCAGAACGGGGAAATAAAAAAAAATGGTGGAAAATGTGGATGTGACAGTGCTTGGGGAGATAAGGAGAAAACTTTTTGTAGACTGGTACACACAAGGGTCTGGAAAGGGGGGTGGGTATATTATTTGGGTTGTTGTCAATAAACAGGTTTCCTTAAAAAAAAGTTTCAGTCTGGCGTACTACAAACTTTGCCAATATCAATCTGTGAATCCGCATGGCTTATGTGGCCATTTTGAATACTGTAACTTGTTAATAGGTGCCAAAATATAAAAAGCACAGCTGATGTGCAACAAGCCCATGCCAACAATAATTAATTTTTTAGGATAAATATCTGAGACAAAGTTTATAAACATAAATTAAACATTTTTGTTCAACAACTTTGTCTCTCTCAGTCAATGTGTCTTTTCTGACTGCTTCCCCCATTTCTGATTCCAGTATAAATACATAAATACAACGTCTGTAAAAATGCTCCTTTTTGTAATGTACTGTATCTGTATGTGGCTTATATGCAGCTTTCTTTTGAAATGTAAATATTACTATAGATAGACAAATCTAACCAGAACAATCCTGTGAGCTGGCAGTGGGGTGTCCTGTATGCCAAAGACTTATGTAAAAATGTTTTCATGTGATTGACAAATGAAAATGTGAATCTTTTTATCCGATATGTGCTTATGTTAATTGGAGATTCAGGATTTGGAGATGGAGAACTCAAAACTGAAGAAGAAGCTTAAAGAGCTGGAGGATCAGCTGATGGATCCTCGCTGCTCACCAGTATGTTCAGTAGGAAATGAGTCTTGCTTATCATTCCAGTTGGATGCTGTTCCAATCTCAATGATTCTGCTCTCTGTCAGTTCATCAAAATGTGTTTGTTTTTCTCTTCTATCTACCCACGCCACACATTCTCCCCCTTTTCTCTATTCCAATCTATCTTTCGCTCTCTCTCCCTAACCCCCAGTGCCCTTTTTCAGCACCTGCATGTTAATGTCTCTAATGAGCCGTACATTTTGCAGAGGCCGTCTGCCTTGTCCTGGTGTGGTGATGTCACATCACTGTCCAGCCTAGAGATCTCCTCTGTCACTCTAACGCCTGTCAGCTCACCCGATTCCAGCCAATCAACCGGCTTGCTCACCCCTCCTCCTGCTAAGCCCACCCAATTACAGTCCACAAGTGGTTACATCGTGCCACGACCACGTGTAAATGTCTCGTACACATTAATAGCATTCATTTAGTTCTTTAGATTCACTTGGTTATTGTACAATCGTACACTCTTTAATCTGATTCTTTCATACATAAAAAGGGATAGTTCATCCAAAAATGAAAAATCTGTCATCATTTACTATCATGTGGTTCCAAACCTGAATGTCTTTTTATTTTTTCTTGCTCTTTTCCATATAATGAAATGAATGAGGACTAAGGGTGTCCATCTCTAAAAATGACAAAAAGCTCAATACAGATACAATAAAAGTAGTCCATATGATTCATGCAATATAGAAATGGATGAACTATTTCTTTAATGCAGTGGTTCTCAGTTTTTTGGGGGGTGACACTCCCCTTTGAAAGTAAAAACCTCTGCACTCTCCCCCTCAGTATCAAATGTTAAATAATGGATAAACATTAACATTACATTGTTAATTTAGTAAATGTCCCAAAAAGGCAGTTGTAGATGTTGAGCGCATGCGCTAAAAAGTTTAGTAAACAAAGTCTATCATATTAGCTGTGCGTGTCATGGATTTATTACTACATGGTGTCAGAAGTTTTGATAATGCAATAAAAGGACACTGGGCGAACACTTCCGGTACTCTTCCGATGCTCAAGAAACATTTACTGGATTGCAACAAACGTTGTATTGTTTACATCATGTCTGAGAATGAAGCACCTGCTCGCACGCATACAGAGAGTTTTCATCTCAGCGCACCTGACAAATTTGATTGTGCTGATGGCAAAGATTGGCCAAGATGGATCAGACGTTTCTGAACATACTGTGTCACGTTGGGACTGAACAAGAGAGATGATGTGGATGCAGTGAAGTGGATGCAGTTTCAGGACCAGTAAAAAGAAAACAGGCAGTATATGACAGTAAACAACAAGCTGGATATGCAATGAAACCGACAGAATGTATCAAACATGAGTAAATGTTCAAAATGTGACAATCTCTTCTCATGGTTGGAAGGAATGTCCAGCTAGGGATGTAAAATGCTGTAGAAGGGGGCATTATGCAGTAGTATGTCGTTCTAGGAAAGACTCCCTTTATTTGGGGGAATTAAAAGACTCCAATGCAGAGTGGTACACAGGCGTAACACTGAATGGGGAAAACATTTCATTAAAAGTAGACACCGGCGATGCAGTCATAGTCATCCCAACAAACTTTATGACTACAGGAGGGACAGATCTTTGATGGAAACAAAGAAAAAACTGTACAGGCCCAATAATAAACGGTTACTAGTAGTAGGACAGGTAATGTGCAAGTTGGAAATCTAAGATGGCACAACCTCTCAACCTGTTTTTGTAATTGATTCACTCTCCAGATCCCTATTGGGCCTGCCAGCTATTGAGGCATTACAGCTTGTTGAACGGTTTGATAGAATCAATGCAGTATAATGCAGTAGAATCAACTGAAGAAAGGTTCCGAAAGAAATTTCCAAAAGTATTCACTGGACTGGGAAGTCTAAAGGGAGATTTGCTTAAAAGCTGACGCTTTGCCATATGCACTCATAACCCCACACAGAGTGGCAATTCTTTTGGAAAACAAAATTAAGGAGGAATTGGAGTGTATGGAACAAATGGGGGTGATATCAAGGATAGAGCAATCGACGGAGTGGTGTGCTGGCATGGTGTCTGTTGTAAAGCCAAATGGAAAAACCAGGATGTGTTGATTTAACCAAGCTAAATGAAGCAGTATGCAGAGTGGCATTTATTTCCTTCTGTAGAGCAGTCATTGGCCCAGTTGAATGGAGCAACCATTTTTATCAAGCTGAACGCATGGTCTGGTTTTTGGCAGATACCACTGGAACAAGAGTGCAGGGAACTCACAACCTTTATCACAACTTTTGGTTGATTCTCCTTTAATATCCTACCCTTCGGCATCAACTCTGGTCCCGAACTCTTCCAGAGACATATGTCTCAGCTCCTAAATGGAATAATAGGATTAATCTGCCATGCTGATTACGTGTTAGTATGTGGTAAAGACAAAACCCAATATGACGAGCAACTAACTGAGATCCTGTCCAGGCTTCAAAAAGCTGGCTTAACTCTGAATGAGAAGTGTTCTTTTGCACAGTCTGTTTGTAGGCCACAAAATGAGTTCTGAGGGAATAGCACCAGATCCAGAAAAGGTAAGGGCAACTGTGGAGATGACTTCACCCCAAAATTTGGTGGATGTTAGATGCTTCCTGGGCATGGCCAGATATATGAGTAAGTTCATGCCCCATTTCACTGACGATACAAAACCACTGTGTGATCTGTTAAAAAAACAGAATGACTGGATTTGGGGCAGTGTGCAGCAAACGGCTTTTGAGAAGATCAAATCTGACTTGTCATCAGCCCAAGTATTAGCACAATACAAGCCTGATGTACAAGAAAACAAGAGTGTCTACTGATGCATTCTCTTTTGGATTAGGAGCAGTCCTTACCCAAATGCACAATGACAAGGAATGGCATCCTGTGGCTTTTATTTCACAATCTCTGTCGGAGACAGAACCGAGATATGCCCAGGTGGAAAAAGAGACTTTGGCAGTAACGGGCTTGTGAAAGACTCAACTCATACCTGATTGGCATTAATTTTACTATAGAGACGGACCACAAGCCATTGTTGGCCCTTTTGGGAAAGAAGGATTTGGATGACTTCCCCTATAGGATTCAAAGATTCCATCTAAGACTTCTGAGATGTACATGTTCCAGGCAAGGCATTAGTCACTGTGGACGCATTGTCAAGAGCTCCACTAGTCAGAGAACAAGTGTCAAGTGAGGAAAAGGAGCTGGAAAGAGAAACACAGGTTTTTGTAGATGCGGTACATCACTACTTGCTATCTTCAAAGTCAAAACTACAACAAATAGCAGAGGGACAGCAACATGACATGATCTCCAGGCTGCTGATGAAGCGATGTAAGATGGGGTGGCCAAGACAGGAGGAACTAAAAAAAATAAGACCAAACTTACTGGGTCCATCAAAGTGAGCTGTACATTGCAAATGGCCTCTTGATGAAGGGCCAGAGAGTGGCAATCCCAGAGAAAATGCAGACAGAAATGTTAGCCCCATTTCACAAGGGACATATGAGAATATCTAAGTGTAGTATGGCTCAAGCACAGCAGTCAGTGTGGTAGCTGGGCCTAAGTAGCCAAATTGCTAAAATGGTTGTGCAATTTTAGATATGTTTGAGACATCATCCCCAGCACACTGAACCTGTAATACCATTCCCATTACCCTGGCAAAAACTTGGGGCTGACCTGTTCTTCCAAAAGGCACAACCTACCTCCTGGTCATTGACTACTTCTTGAGGTACTGTACACTGAAATCGAGAAGATGCCCATCACTGCAGATAAAGGTGTAATACAAGCATTGAAGGCCATTTTCACATGGAGTGCCAGAAACACTAATAAGTGGTAATGGCCCACAATTTGCATCTGCCGAGTTTTCAGCCCTTGCTGCAGGTTATGATTTTATAAGTAGCGTACCGTGGGGTTTCAGTTAGGGCCTAATGATCGACACACCCCACGCCGCCGCCATAACAACACCACACACACACTGATACATACAGAATACAATACGATCAGGATGCACACGAAGCTCGCGCAGCCCGTCATCCACAGCAGCCATAGCCTATTTCACATAGATCGCTCACAACCCGCAAAAAGTTCAAACGGCTGATGACATCAGCAGGGGGTAGTGCCAACACATTGCTGGGCCCCTGGGGCGTTCTATCACTACACAACAAATTTTGATTGGATGATGACCAACGTCAGTCAAAGTTATGATCCAATGGAAAATGGCAGCTTCAACGGAAGGCTAGCTATACTACTAGTGCTGGTCCACGGAGCTGTGATGCGTTTAGATGATGACGCATGGAAAATAAAGCTCACAAAAAAATAACCACATTCTTTCTGGAAATATAATTGTAATGTACTGAAATAGACAGTAATTGCATTTAGACACATTCAGACATATTAATAAAATTTATTTAATTATGATATATTTTTGATTTTGACAGGGCCAGCAGAGAAGGCCCTGATGGCCCTGACAGCCCACCACTGGATTTTATTCATATAACCAGTAGACAATTCTTTAGCCAAAGCAATGGGAGAGGCAGAAAGGGCTGTGAAAACAATTAAAACGTTGGTGCTAAAAAAAAAAAATCACAATCCTTACCGTGTACTGTTGGCCTACAGAGTTACACCTCTGCTACATGGACCCTCACCAGCTGGAGAGGGCCGGAGAGGGAAATTGAGATCTCCACTGCCAAAGGCAAAATCACAACTCAAGTTGCAATGGCCGAACAGGCGAGTATTCAGAGAGAGAAAACGAACAGCTGAAAATAACACAAACACTGAAATTTAACAGGAGACACAAAGCCACTGTGAAGCCTGAGCTGAAACCAGGACAAGCAGTATGGATCTCTAAATTGCACCTACCAGCAAATGTGCTTGGCAAGGCAAATGCACCAAGGTCCTACATAGTTCAGGCAGCACCAGAGACACCAGGGTCCCAGAGGGAAACTGCAACAGTTCAACCAGAGCTTAGTTTAGTAAACAAAGTTTATTGTATTAGCTGTGTGTGCCATGGATTTATTACTACAGTAGTATTTTGGTATAGTAGGTCAGGGGTGTCCAAACTCGGTCCTGGAGGGCCACTGTTCTGCAGAGTTTAGCTCCAACTTGCCCCAACACAGCAATTTCTAGTATGCCTAGTAAGACCTTGATTAGCTGGTTCCACTTCAATATCAGTCTCTTAATGTTATGCCATCAATGATGCTATGGGGAAACTCCTAGAATACTGAAGCCTGATTGGCATAAAGACATTGCATCGCAATGTTCAATGGCATTCAAGCATGTGAATCAGGTGCTAGAACGCTTCGTATATAATGCGGTGCTGGGAGCAATTTCCTCAGAATCTTTCTCCTTCATGCAAGACTGTGACTTCTGTCATCATTTCACTGTCGAGTCATCACCGAAAAGTGGATTTAAGTCTACGAGATCCCCTTGTGAATTCCAGCAAACAAACATGCCCTTAAAGCCTTGTTCTGTCTGTGCAGGACCTATTGATCCTCCAGATGGACACGAGATGTGCATCTTTTGCCTGGGCTGCGCCCACGCAGAAGCCGCCATCAAGGGCTCTAATTGCCCTCACTTCGAGGCCTCTCTGAACCGCTGAGGAAGAAGCAGTGGCCTCCCGATGTGGAGGATCACATATATACGGTCCCTGATTTGCACGCTTGAACGCCATTGGATTGCATTGCAATGTCCTTATGCCAATTAGGCTGTAGAATTCTAGATTCAAGATTCAAGATTCAAGAGTTTTATTTGTCACATACACAGTTATATACAGAATATACAACCGGCAGTGAAATGTAAACAGGTCCGCTCCATGGACAGTGCAAATTCACAGTTAAAAACACAAGGAAGAAATTATAATAGAAATAGGATATAAAAAAGTACTATCTATATATATATATATATGTCTATATCTGTAGAATTATAAATAATCAAGTCAAGAGAAAAAAAAAGGTAACAAATAAGGATAAAGTGGAATAAAATAATTGAAGTAGACTTTGCAGTGAGTAAACTGTAGACTTATAAATATGTGGTTAACAAATGTATAAAGAGTATAATGTGCAAACAGGTTTATGACAGGTTGTTACACAGTAACAACGAGAACAGAAAGTGCAGTGCAATGTCAGTGTATCGATGTTTATCCTGGACGTAAGTCACGTGATGTTAAGTGACTGAGTTCAGGAGTCTGATGGCCTGGGGAAGAAGCTCCTCCTGAGTCTCTCAGTTTTGGCCATCAGGCTTGAAGCGCTACCAGATGGTAGCAGCGTGAAATGAGGGTTTGCAGGGTGATTAGAGTCCTTGATGATCTTGGTAGCTCTACCTTTGCAGCGTTTGGTGTAGACGTCCTGCAGAGACGGGAGAGCTGACCCTGAGATACGCTTTCGGATAAGCGCACTACTCTTTGCAGGGCTTTGCGGTCATGACTGGTGCTGTTCCCATACCACGCTGTGATGCACTGAGTTAAAACACTTTCTATCGCCCCTAAATAGAAAGTTTTCAGGATAGCTGGTGAAACCTGAATTTCCTCAGCTGGCGCAGGTGGTACAGTCTTTGCCTGGCTTTTTTCACCTGTGTCTGAATGTGAGCAGTCCAGGTCAGGTCCTCGGAGATGTTTACTCCCAGGTACTTGAAGCTGCTCACTCTCTCTACTGGTGACCCGCTGATCATGAGGGGGAGTATGTCCGTTGCTGTCTCTTCCTGAAGTCCACAATCATTTCTTTGGTCTTGCCAACATTCAGAGAGAGACAGTTGTCCTGGCACCATGATGTTAGATGCTCCACCTCGTCCAAGTATGCCGTCTCATTGTTGTTGGAAATGAGGCCCAGGACAACAGTATCATCAGCAAATTTGATGATAGAGGTGGAGCTGTGTGTGGACAAACAGTCATGCGTGTAGAGAGAGTAGAGCAGGGGGCTCAGGACACAGCCCTGTGGAGCTCCCACACTCAGGGTGATGGAGGTGGAGGTGGACTGGCCTATTCTCACCACCTGAGGCCTGCCAGTGAGGAAGTCCTCAATCCAGTGGCAGAGAGAAGGATTCAGGCCGAGATCCAGGAGTTTGGAGGTTAGCTTGGTGGGAACTATGGTGTTAAAGGCTGAGCTATAGTCAATAAATAGCAGTCTTACGTGAGTTCCCACTTTTTGCTGTTGATGTGAGTGAGGGAGGAGTGGAGGACATGAGAGATGGCATCTTCAGTCGATCTATTGGGACGATAGGCAAACTGAAGAGGGTCCAAAGTGTCAGGAATGAAGGCGCAAATGGTGTTTTTAATGAGTCTCTCAAAGACCTTCATGACTATAGACGTGAGAGCCACTGGACTATAGTCATTTAGGCAAGAGGGTTTACTGTTCTTAGGGACAGGGATGATGGTGGATTTTTTGAAGGAGGTGGGGACCACAGATGTAGCGAGGGACTCATTAAAGATAGATGTAAACAACCCGGTGAGCTGATCAGCACAGGACCGCAGAACACGACCTGAAATACCATCCGGCCCAGCAGCTTTCCTGGCGCCCACACGCTTGAGTGCTCTCCGAACTTCATCCTCCGAGACAGAGATCACGTGATTGTTGCTGCTCTGAGTAATTTCTCTAACGCGCCACTTGGCGGAGTCGCGTTACGCGCGTTACAGTCAAAGCGAGCATAGAAAGAGTTTAACTCGTTCACGAGCAACGGATCAACGCTTGCCTCTGCAGAGGATTTAGATCCAAAGGAGCAGATGGACCTCAGACCTTGCCACATGCGCCGCGAGTCGTTGAGTTGGAAATGAGACTCCACTCGATCTTTATAACGGAGTTTTGCGGCTTTAACTGCTCGTCTGAGAGCATAGCAGGACGATCTGTATTCATTCATATTCCCTGAATGGAGACCGGCGTTGTAAGCAGCAGTGCGTGCGTTCACTGCCGCGCGGATTGAATTGTCCACCCACGGTTTCTGATTTGAGAAGGACGTTATTGTTATTGTTTGCGTGGCTTGCTCTGTAAGCATGTTGATGAAGCAAAGCGCCACGTCTGTGAACTCACTTACGCCAGCTGAACTCGCCCGAACATGTCCCAATCCACATCGCCCAGAGCTGCCTGTAGCGCGGTCTCTGAGTGGGGTGACCAACGCTTAACTTCCCGCCTCACCGGGGGTTCCTGGAGGAGCTTTTGTTTGTATTCGGGAGTGAGGAAAATGGCGGCATGATCCGATTTGCCAAACGCTGGAAGTGACCGCGCTTTATAGGCGTTCTTAAACGGAGAGTAGCAGTGATCCAGTGTGTTTGCTCCTCGTGTGGGGCAGGAGACGTGCTGGTGAAAGTTTGGCAGGACTTTCTTTAGGTTTGCTTTGTTAAAATCGCCCGCGACAATGAATGCCGCGTCGGGATGTTGGTTTATGGCGCCGCTGGCAACATCATGAAGGCCAGATAAAGCCAGCGCTGTGTCTGCCTGCGGTGGGATGTAAACGGCGGTCGCGACAACCGCAGAAAACTCCCTAGGCAGATAGAATGGGCGGCAGATGATTGTTAAATGTTCCAGATGAGGTGAGCAGGACCGCGAGAGAATGGTGATGTTCCTGGGATCGCACCATTTCTTGTTGATCATGAAACACACTCCACCGCCTTTGGATTTACCGGCCTCGGCTGTTCTGTCCATCCGAAAAACAGAGAAGTTCTCCGACGGCGTCACAGCTGTGTCCGGGACCGCGGGCGTGAGCCATGTTTCAGACAAACAATAGATATTACAGTCTCTCATGTCCCGTTGAAAACTTATCCTGGCTCTAAGATCGTCCATCTTATTATCCAAGGATTGAACATTTGCTAGAAGAATGCTCGGGAGAGGAGGTCTGAATGCCCTTTTCCTCGGTCTGTTACGGATCCCAGCGCGTTTCCCACGGTGTTTCTTTGTTCTACGCCGCTGGCTCTGGCCATTGTTCAACTCGGCGTTCCGAAGAATCTCAGATGGCCACAGAGGATCGGCGAAAGTGTCCTGAAACAGTCCAGTGTAGAGGTAACCAATGTCCAAAAGACTTTTGCTGTCGTAGTAGATCAATGCAGATGATAAGTTTGTAAAAACTGAGAGTAAAAGAAAGTAAAATAGTAAATAAAAGCACAGTCTTCGCGGAGCGACCTGAACGGCGACCAAACACAGCGGCGCCATTTTGAGAAGGAGAAAATTCCTCTCCTAGAAAAATCCTTTCTAGGAGAAAGGATTTTTCCCCAAGCACCATTGATGATGCAACAGATGGGTTTATTTTGGGTTTGGAGCTACACTTTGCAGGACAGTTGCCCCCCAGGAGCTGGATTGGAGAGCCCTGTAGTAGGTATTATTTTGTTATTTTCTGTATATTTATTTATTTGTTCTGTATACTTAATTGTTGCAAAAATAAAGAACAAAACATAGTATTCATAAATTAATAAATAAAATTTGATAGGGCCTACAGCTTTGCAGGAGCTATACGAAATTAATATTTGGCCATGAACCGGTCATCTCTTCCTAGTAGCTATATCACAAAATAAACATGAATGAACATCAGAAGGTATGTTGTTTCAACTGTGGAAAGACATCAATACACACTTTTTTCAAGTGAAAGTCCTCCAACGTTACCACCGACATTAATCTACTAACTCTCCTGTCTGGTTTGTTTGTCGGACAAAATAGTGGATTCAACGTTATGATTGGTCAATCAGCGAACTCCCGGCGAAGGGTGAATTTGTTTACATAACCGCTACTCAGTGAACGCCATACATAGAAGAAGAAACTCACAAAACCTCAGTGGTTGTCTCGTCTGCCGTCAATGCGGTAAATTTGAATGTTGAAAGATTTGAAATCTAGGGAATTGTCCCCACCTTTTGAGAACCACTGTTATTTTTATTTTCTTGCAAATAAATTAAAAAAAAAAAAACTAAATACCTAAATAGCAAAGGAACACATAGTGATCAAATGTATACTCTGTATTTACAGTTAAATGAGTTTCACACAAATGTCTGATCTTACATTTGAGCTGATTCTGATGCCTTTATAATGATATGTTTGTTGTCAACGTTATTAGGCTGGAAGCATACAAGCTAGAGCGCCCTCCACTGACATATTTGATATGGTTCCATTCACTCCTGAGTCTCCAATAACAAGGCGGTTGAATTGTAACGGCGTCTCATCTCCGTACCTGCCTCCAAAAGAAAGAGGTAGGGGGCTCTTTATTTGTTTTGTCTCACTTAGATGAATGTGTCACATTTTCAAAAACCCGAAGACAAAATCCATAATTGCTCATTTCATATGCGTCTCCATAAAATGGTCCATTTGAGTTGAAAACAAATGGAGCCAGAGTGTAGATGTTGTATGAAGACATTAGTATGCAGTTATGAATTTCACTTTCAGTTCCAATGCACTGAGAGAAGTTTTTAGTTTATATACAGTAATTATATAATATACATTTATATTTGTATATATAGTTTATAGAATTTTCTGGATTCAAGTTTTGCAAGGGGTGATCCATGAACTATTACTTCTGGCAAGTGTGTGTTAAATGACAAATTGTTTACTAGTTTGTCTGGTTGTGCTGTAGATATAGACCTGTTTGGAGCAGAACCATTTGATCCGTTCATTTGTGGACCTGCTGTCTTCACCCCAGACATACAGTCCAAACTGGATGAGATGCAGGTAAACACATTTATTAAGTTTTTTTTAATCTTTCATTTACATATGCGACAATATTAAAATTCTGATCAATATGATGATTATTTTCGTGTTATATATAGGTGGATAATCAGTATGGTACCAATAAATTCTGCATCCCTGTTTTTATTCTGTAAAGGCTCTGTAAAAATTGTATTTTTATAATATCATGCATGTACTAAATATTGTAGGAATCAAGCACAATCTTTATATTACAACTGTACAGCAGCACTAATATCATAAAGTTTTAATTTGGTCTCTGACATAATGTGCAATATCTCCAAATTTAAAATGAAGGTGTAAATAATTTTGAAGTAGGACTATGACAGAATTCCAGATATGGGAGCGAGAAATGTCAATAATGTGTCATAAACATAAACAGCAGAAACAGCCAACATGATTGGCAGACAATATTAAAAGATCAAAGGAAGCAAATAAGCAGTATTTGGCTGGCAGCTTTCACCGCACTGTATTATAGAGCGTTTTTAATTCCCATTCCAATAATCCAGAGGATTATGGAAGTTTCCATTTCCGAGGACATCCTACCTGTTATGAGATTATTAGACCCTGTAAGTATCATTTGCACTCCTGTGTCTGTAAACCCTGTAATCCTGAATAATTCAATTATCTTCATTTCTCTTTTCACCCTGAATGCCACCCCCAACCTCTCAGCGGCAGAGATGGTTTGTACACGTTCATTTGTGATTCACCTCACAGTGTGTTGTCTAGTTTTACAAGATTTACAAGCATGCATTTTGCTGTATCTATATATGGTATTTTGCAGTGTCTATATGGTGTTGTATGTCTTAAAGGGAAAAATTTAATTTCTGTCATTAGTTACTCGCCCTCATGTCGTTCCAAACCGTAAGACTTTGGAACACAAATAAACATATTTTTGATTAAATCAGAGAGCTTTCTGTCCCTCCATTGACAGCTATGCAACTACCACTTTGATGCTTCAAACTGTTTATAAAGAGATTGTATCGCTTTATATAATGAACAGATTGCACTTAGGCTTTTATTCACATAAACATTCATCAACTCACACATCAATTGTGGTAAAATGGAGATCAAGTATGTTCGCTTGACATGCGGAAACCAATGAGGTTCATTCTCGTGTTACGCAACACATTTGAGCTTCTGCAAGAACCAATGAGGTTCATTCTTGTGTTACACAGCACGTTTGAGCTTCTGCAAGAACCATTGAGGTTCATTCTTGTGTTACGCAGCACATATGAGCTTCCGCAAGAACCAATGAGGTTCATTCTCGTGTGTTACACAGCACGTTTGAGCTTCCGCAAGAGCTAATGAGTTTCTTTCTTGCATGTTACACAGCACATATGAGCTTCCGCAAGAACCAATGAGGTTCGTTCTCATGTGACGCAGCACGTTTGAGCTTCTGCAAGAACCATTGAGGTTCATTCTTGTGTTATGCAGCATGTTTGAACTTCTGCAAGAACCAGTGAGGTTCATTCTTGTGTTACACAGCACGTTTGAGCTTCCACAAGAACTAATGAGGTTCTTTCTTGCA
This sequence comes from Paracanthobrama guichenoti, assembly GCA_018749465.1. Taxonomy (NCBI): domain Eukaryota; kingdom Metazoa; phylum Chordata; class Actinopteri; order Cypriniformes; family Gobionidae; genus Paracanthobrama; species Paracanthobrama guichenoti. The sequence continues at coordinate 11,505,033 of CM031948.1, read as the reverse complement.
TGTTACACAGCACGTTTGAGCTTCTGCAAGAACCAATGAGGTTCATTCTCGTGTTACGCAGCATGTTTGACCTTCAGGGAGTGTCATTAGTTTTTTCAGACTAATTGAAATTTTTGTTCACACACACACACACCCACACACACACACACACACACACACACTACTGTGCAACTACATGTAGAGTTTTTATCCTACACTTATTTTTGCAATGTGTAACGAAGAAAAACCTTTGAAAAATGTGCACTGAAAGAGACTCATTCCAACTGACTGCATTCATGATACACACATTCATTGAAGTCAATGTTTCACAACCATAGATACAAAAGAACCTCTTTCTTAGTGCTGTTGAGTGGACACTTTAGTGCCGCTTGCGTGTGCAATGTGAAGCCTGTTTTACTATGGTGGTTAAAATCTTAAAGATAACAATCTTGAATGTACATAAACTACTGATCTGTTAGCATCTAACAATGTGATGATGTTTTGTTATAATGTTACTAATGAAAGTTATTATATAGTCTTATCTAAACTTGAATGTATCCCCATCATTGACCTTGTTGCATGTTTTTATTGAGCTCAGTTTAGTTCATATTTCACATATGTTGTTTTGGCAGGAGGGGTTCCAAATGGGACTGACTCTAGAGGGGACGGTGTTTTCCATGGATCAGGTGGACAGCCGATGCTGATTTTGGAAAGACATTTTTGTATATGCTGTGATTCTTGACCACAAAACCCTCAGAAAAATCACAATAAATATTTGTTTTTGAGTTTGAAAGAAATGTAGCAGGAGCCTCAAAAAGGCCTGTAGAGGTCATTTATATTTTTATATAATAAAATCAACATTTAAGATTGATTTTGTGTATTTTAACTTCTTAATCTTGAAACAGAAATTGTTAAAAGAGACATGGACACAAAATGTGCTCTAGCTCTTTCTAGAATTGTTCTAGAGTTTGGACCAAATTTAGACTGTTTGAAATGCAAAGATTCATTCATTCACGGCCAAGTTGCGTTTATAATCCTTACCAAATTATAATAAAAATTGTGGTTGCAGTTGTTGCAGAGGAGGTTGCTCATGTTGTAATGGTGCAACCATAGACTAAAAGGTTATATTGTAATATCTAATCTATTAAAATATTTCACTTTTTCAAGGTTATAGATTTATCAAAAACCGGTGGGTCTTTCATATGTTCAGCAACATCATTGCTGAGGTTCTCCATTTATATTTCCAGCTGTCCCAGTCGTTTTCACTTTCATTGATGGCTGTTTTAATATGTTAAATGCTTATCACTTGCTCTTTGATGGTGAATAAATGAAAACTGATAGCACACTATATTAGCTTTGTGCTCTTTTCTTTCAACAGCAGCAAACAGTTACTCTAACAGAAAACATTTCTTGTTTTCAGACATTTATTCATGATAATCAATTGAGGTCTGTTGAAAAGGATTTCAAATATTTAATCTGGAATTCATTACAAACAATTGCTGGCCCCCTCCCCTCTTAAGAGTACAAAGCGGACTTTGCTGTAAAAAGCTGGATAAAAAGTTTCTTTGTTTCTATGTATTGTAGGCTAATGAGTCTTTTAATGAGACCAATATTGGCTTCTGTCTGTGAGAGCTTACAATTAATTAAATAAATTAATCTTCAGTCCAACAGTTTGCTATCAACATAAAACAGCATTTTCTCTCTCAAGTGGTCAATTGGGCTTGGGAAGAGAACTGTTGGGGAATTGAATGCTACCCTGAATAAGATCCCACTTTAATACTACACAAACAAACTCATCTTTCTCACCCACATTCAATTAACTTTCAAAATCTACTAGAAATGATTTCAATTTAAGGGTGAACAACATTTACAAAGCAACATAGCAGTACATGTTAGACATGCAAGGCCATCAAATTGTAAAACAAATTTTTGAATTAATTTCAATGAATGTTTTCACATATTTTGAATAACACATGGCGTATAAAGTATAAATTAAAGGGTCCATGTTATCGCTCATACACCACAGGCTATTGGAAATCATCATGAATAATCATGAAATAAAGGTCAGAAATTCCTCAAGGCTCTTACAGACGGCGTTTGACAATAAATACTGTATTGGCTGAGAACTCCAGTCCAAATGATGACGCTTTTATCCTTGACTTCATGAGAAGCACACATGACCGATATCAATGCCAAACTCCTGATCTTGGCCACCTACATCCACTGGAGCCAAGTCCACAATCGGCAGCCGTGAAAGTGTTTGTGTGCGGTACTCAAAAACAGTCCTGCCCCATTCACCGTTGGGTTTCTGGAGAGAGGAACAAAGAGGGAGAATTGTGAGCTTTTCATGGGTAGCATTTTTGCATAAATGAAAACTTACAACATGAACACTTACAGAATGCTAATTTTGACATTGTCATCAGCATTGGGGACTAACTAACTTAAGGACCGTTCACACTGATTCGCAGCAATTTGCAGCAGCTAAATGGCCGCAAGTCATTCAGTGAGATGAGATGAGTGATTTCCAGCAACAGCAACGCATCAAAGTTTAACAGAGTGATGATTGTGCAAATGAGGATGGAATGTGAAGTGGAAACTGCCAATAAGAATGTATAGATCTGCCGTGTGATACAGTTGGATACTCATGTCATGTAAGAACAACTTGCATCAAACAGCACAAGTGTAATTGTTGTCAGAGTGAATGTATACAGTAGATATATATAACTCAGTCTTTTAAATTAGTTGTATTTATTAGTGTAAATGTACACTACCAGTCAAAAACTCTCTTTTGCTCACCAAAGCGTCATGTATTTGATTCGAAATACAGTAAAAACAGTAATATTATGAAAAATTATTACAATCTAAAAGAACTGTTTTCTATTTTAATTTATTTTAAAATGTAATTTATGGCAATGCTGAATTTTCAGCATCATTACTCCAGTCTTCAGTGTCACATGATCCTTTAGAAATCATTCTAATATGCTGATTTGATGATCAATTATTATTGGTACTTAATTATTAATAATGATTCTAATTATCAATGTTAAAAATCATGACACTTTTGTCAGGATGAATGACGAAGTAAAGAATGTTCAAAAGAGCAGTATTCATTTGAAATACTGTCACTTTTTATCAATTTAATGCACCCTTGCTGAATAAAAGTATTATTTTTTAATCATACTTACCCCACACTTTTGATTTGTAAAATCACGGCAAATGAGCATATTAGAATGATTTCTGAAGGATCATGAGACACTGAAGACGGGAGTAATGATGCTGAAAATTCAGCTTTGCCATCAAAGAAATACATACATTAAAATAGAAAAAGTTATTTTAAAATGTAAATGTGTACTGTATTTTAATCAAATAAATGCAGACTTGGAGAGCATAAAAGATTTTTTCAAAAACATTTAAAAAAAAAAAAAAAAAAATGTAATTACTGGTCAAAAGTTTGGAATAGTGTACGTGTCAGCATAATTGCGACAAATGCATGTCATTGTACAAATGAACTCTATTGAAATACATTTTTACCTTCTTAAATAATTTCTAATGTACTAGTCTAGCTTTTAAACGTTAGCTAGTAGTTCAACTACTTTAATGTATGATTAGCTTTTACCCAAACAATCTCAAATTTGCAAAGTAGCTTCCCCAAGGCTGATTTCCATTTTATGTAAATAATAAATGTTGTCAAACAATACAAAGTCAAAAATCGAAAAACATACAGAGCAGCCGTCGGTGATGACGGTGTACTTCAGACGGTTGTTGCTATATGCCTTGATGTCCTGTCCATCAGAAGCCTTTAGCACTAAAGCCTTCTTCAGATTGCTGTTCTTCTCATCTTTATAGGCCACACTGTTTTTGCAGTGGTAGGTGACGGTCTGTGCTGCTTCTTTTGACAGCAGGCGGAGAAATCTTAACTGGACTGATACCATGTTAGCTGATGCCTCTTTGTTTCCATAAGTGAACTGAAGACAAGTGATATAAGAGTAGGAAATATATATTTAAGTGACATATACAGGGAAATTTGTGGTAACACTTTACAATATGGGTGCACTAATATGCATTTATTGATGCTTAACTAATGCACAGATAATCATGCACTCTCAGAAAAAAAGGTACAGTACTTTACTCACCCCTAAATGGTACATATCAGTACTTTAAGATTGCGTATTAGTACCGTTTCGGTTTTGTACCTTAGGGTACCACCCCGGCTATACCACCCCAGTGACAGCAATGTACCTTTTTTTCTGACAGTGTGAGTTAGTGTGTGACTCATGAAGAACTAAACCATTTATTAATGATTACTGCATCAGCAACTAATGAAGATTCTATATTATTAATAGATTAAGTAATATATTAATTGCTATTAATTAAATATTAAATCATGTATTAATTTCCTAATAACATATTATATTAATTAATAATGTAAATTCATGTGTTAATTAAATTCATTAGCTAATGATTTGCAAAGGTATCTTTATGTTATGACTTGGTGAGGCACATGACAATTAACTAAGTCAAAATGAATTCAAAAGCCATAACCACAATGACATATTACTTAATTAGTTAATTGTCATGTGCCTCACCAAGTAAAGTCATAACATAAAGATACCTTTGCAAATCATTAGCTAATGATTAATTAAAGCAGACAACTGGAAGTTGAAATGCATGGTTTTGACCCATTGTGGTAATTAACGCATTAATTTACATTATTAGTTAATATAATATGTTATTAAGGAATTAATACAATTTGACACATTTAACGAATAACAATTTAATGATTACTTAATCTATTAATCATGTAGAATCTTCAATAGTTGCTGATGCAGTAATCATTAATAAATGGTTTAGTTCTTCATGAGTCATACATTAACTTTATTTAAATTGAAATGGTCACCATTGTAATCATATTAACCTTAGTTCCCCGGTTCATGGTTGCTCCAAACCAGACTGGTTTTGGTATGCTGGAGCGTGAAATCCACCAGTTCTTGCGTGGGATACTGGCAGGGTTGGCAGGTATACAGGTCTCGCCCATTTCCATGTTACAATACACTTGGATGGCGTCTCTAGCGTTGCCCTCATTCGGGTCTATCCAATACTCACCTGGGATACATTGAGAAAGAGAGATCTTAACATATACAGTATATCCTTTATTATTGTGCATATGTATCACACTGGATTATTCTGACTCGTGTGGCCTACAATCACGAAAGAGGTCATGAACCAGTGTTAATTTTGACAGCCATTTTTGATTTAGTCTTAGTCTTCAGACGAAAATGCTTATTAGTCTTAGTCACATTTTAGTCATTTTGTATTTCAATGTTTTAGTCTAGTTTTAGTCGACGAAAAGTCATTGCATTTATCAAGTTTTAATCATTATTTTTAGTCAAACTGTCGTTACCAACGTTAATTTTGGTAGCTTTTTTATATTTAGTCTTTAGACAAAAATTATCATTATAATTTTTCTCTATTTAGACCAATTCAATTAAGCTTATGCAAAATATAAATCAGGCTGTATTGACATTGCACTCTCAGTAGTATCACTTATGTAATGCTACATATCCCTTTACCACTTAAGGGTAAGTGATGATATAGATTTTCGTTTTGGGGTGAACTATACCTTTAAGACGTCTACCAGGATCCCATATATAGCCTACTACTATACATGCTTTATCTTAAACTGTTAACGTTTATTTAAGCAATATACATCCATCAAGTTTATAATCTAACCTAAAATTGGTGGGGACTATGATGCTGTGTTTTATCTGCTTCATGTGCCCGTCAGCTTGCTGTTCCACAACTTCCACTCCATCAACAGCTTTAGTAAAAATGACTATAGCTTGTCAACGTCTCGTTTTAGTCACAGAAAAAGTGTGCGTTGACGAATATTTTTCGTCATTGTCTTCGTTAACGAAATTAAAACTGTCGTGAACTCAACTGTATCGTGAACGTGGAGCTGTACCAAGGCGCTTTCAATATTTGAAATCTTTTTAGTCACTATTTCACAGTTGAATAATAGAGAGAATAGAGAGGTTTCGGCTCACATGCCGTCTTAGTAATTTCCTAGAATCATCGTCTGGGGTTGTGTAGACCCCTTTGAAGCAGCCTATGGATTTTGAACCATCAAAAATGGTCTACGGTGGGCACCATTCACTTTCATTAGATGGAGAAAAATCCTGGAATGTTTTCCTCCAAAACCTTAATTTCTCTTTGGCTGAGGAAAGAAAGTCCTCAGCCATTAGTGTTACATTATTTTCCTGTTATCACTGAAAAGCTGCTTTGAAACAATCTGTATTGTAAAAAGCGCTATATAAATAAAGGTGACTTGACTTGATACATCTTGGATGGCCTTGGGGTGAGTAACGTTAAATCAGCACATTTTTATTTGAGTTTGAATTTAGTTCAGGCCCGGTTACAGAATCAAATCACTGAGGTTGCTCTAGTAAAGAGGCAGATGTCGGCTAAGCAACGGCTCCACCATAGCAGTGTACAGTGAGAAATGTAACATTATTTACTAGTCATCACTTTTACCAATAAGTAGAATTTCAAAAATATTTTGCTACAAATGTTTGTCTATTAATCTATTAGTCTGCCTTTACATTGCTTTAATTTCATCCTCCTGAGAAGCAGAAAAAAAAGCAGATTTGTTAAAAAAAAAAAAGCACATTACCTAAGCATAAAAAAAATTAAATATATACACATACCTTTATGTGTTATACTCTTTGTAGAGGACACCAGAACCCATTTATTGAGAAAATTAAAAGACATGAATAGGCAAAAACAATGGGATTTTTTGATTCTCAACTATGTTATGGAAGATATAATTTGATATACCATTTTACTTTATGCAACATGCGTGTAAACATGGCCATACATGTGTTTTCAATGCAATGTATCTATACACTGTATTTGTTTTTGGGACAATATGTGATGTAAAAAGACGTGTAATAATGGGAGCAATAAATGGGAATATTCATAAGAATATCCAGACTTAAAGCTGTGTATGTTGTCAGAGAAATTCACTAAAATATGTCTTCTACAGAGGCAAAACATTGATTCTGGGTCTCAGGAGGATATTTTTTGTCTTGTGCAGAGTGAATCCAGCATTTATATGTCACTTCCGAATAGGGCTGCACGATTAATCGAAATCGAACCGCAATCGCGTTTTTGCTTGTGTGCGATTATGAAAGCGCAAAGGCTGCGATTTTAATGAAATAAATATATGCCCAGCGTGTCAGTGAAGAGCGGCTCTATGATCAGGAGTAAACGCTGCTCCGCCTGAAAGACTGCGTGTTTGAGTCGCTTATAAAGCAAGTTTAAAAAAGCAACACGCGTCAAACATCTTCACAAACTAGTAATGCGAAGCGTTGTACCAAAATACGTTTAATAACAATTTAACTCAATTCATGTCAGTCGAGTGTTTGTGAGCTGATGTGGCTTCTTTATCACAGAATGAGGCAGACAATGCATTATTTTATAGTATTCTATACAGTGATAAAGTCTATGTCAATCAGCACTGCATACTTTATTATGAAAATACCCGAGAAGGCTCGAAGAACTCAAATACACCATATCTTGATGCAGTCGTGTTTATTTTTCATGTTTAATCAGTCAAAGAGTTTCCATCTTCTGTTTATGCAGCTACACAGCGCTAGCTTCACATTAGGGATTTCCTGAAAACGATTACTTTTCTGAGGCAAATGTGGCGTTTCTGCTCGAGGGCGCCCTCTGGCTTCCAGTATGAATTAATCTTTTGGGTAAAAAATAAGAAAAATAATTTATTATGACAATCCATGTTTTTCTTTAATGTACAGGAGTTTTTTTCCCCACAGTGGATGCATAAGAGGCTCATATTTCATATTAAATAAATTGATATCACAGATAAAAAGCACATTTTGTTTTATTTCTTTTTACAATAAAAATCATTAGAAAGGTCTAAGGATTTAGTCATAGGCTGTCTGCATATTAACAGGTAACCCAGCAGTTTCTTTTGTAAAACAAGTTTTCTGTAAAATATAATAATAATAATAATAATAATAATAATAATAATAATAATAATATATTTATTTTTAAATATTTAAAATACTAAAAATTTTAAATATTTCTCATTTTGTTAAATATTTTTATTTAGCAATAATAATAATCATAATTATTATTATTAGTCATATTAATATATAAACACAAAATCTTATATACACACACTTTTCGCAATTTTACCAGAATAATCGCAATTAGATATTTTCCCCAAATCGTACAGCCCTACTTCCGAAACTTTGCAGCAACTTTGGCCGTCGGCCCCCTTAGCAGCATGAAAATCAGTCGTTTTATTCAATGAATTTTATAGACTTGAAAGCGAACCAAGATCGCTCACTAAAATGCTGTTGCTTTGTTAAACACCTCTGATTAGACATTGCGTTCGAGAGATCACAACTAACATTATATCTGTGATTGGCTACATTACCCAAACGCTGCAAAAACACATCGTAATAGATGCATTTGACGCTCTTCAGAGCGCGAACACGAATTGACAAATCTGCCAAATCGGTTTCGCCAATATATTACTACAGTATCAACTGAGGGTGCTTTTGCTTGTGTTTAAGGGTGCTTAGCACCCTCTATCACCCCCGTAAAACCAGGCATGTGGACAATTGTAAATAAATTTGTAAGTAGGTTCTAATTCTTCAATCAAACTACTTGCACACAACATTTATCTGGGCTAGTCCAAGTGATCTGGCTCATGATTCAGGTTCAGCTCATTGCCCATCTGTTTTCTGATACGGTACAACCATGCTTGCTGTGGGCGGCTGTGTTTGTTTTATTCCTGACATAATTGGATTTAGCTTTGACTTGCCTGGTTATGTATGAATTCTCCTGAAAGATTGGCAATCATGTAAGTATATCCTGTCAAATATTACATAAACCTTTTATATTGGCTAGCATTTAAGTCAATTCCTGTATATTTCTGCCATGGAACACTGTTTAATTCAATGGCTCTAATTATTCATTCATTGAATGGGCAGAAGATTATTTTCTCACACAATGCCTGCTGCTGGTGTTGCATACGTTTATCAATTATATAAAAGATGCTTTAACCCATAGTCCTTTACCCCAGACTATCTGTGGTTGAAGGCCTGTAGCATTCTTGTGTGTGTGTGTGTGTGTGTGTGTGTGTGTGTGTGTGTGTGTGTGTGTGCAGTATCATGGAAAAAACAAGAAAAAACATAAGGTTTTCAAATGGTGGTCTAGGGACCCTCAGAACAATTGTAGAAAAAGACTTTACAAAATGTATTTTGTAGGACTGTCACAAGATATTAATTAAATATGTTTAACGATATGACAGTTTTAAACCGTAATAAATAAAAGTTTTCTTGTGTAATTCCAAACCCTGTGGAACACAAAAGGAATTATTTTGGAGTGTCCGGGAAGCTCTTTTTCTTACAATACAAATGAATGGAGACAGGGGCTCCAAAATGGCAAAAAAAACATCATAAAAACTGATATAACCCTTTCACTGAAGCAAAAAAATAATAATTGTATTAATCACGAGACTTATTTCCCAGTCAAATATCTAAACATGCTTATAACTAAATAATACATTTACCGAGATGAAAAATGGCATATTAAAGAATTAGTTCACATTTAAATAAACTTTTGCTGATAATTTACTCACCCCCATGTCATCCAAGATGTCCATGTCTTTCTTTCTTCAGTCGAAAAGAAATGAAGGTTTTTGATGAAAACATTCCAGGATTTTTCTCCATATAATGGACTTCAATGGGCCCCAAACGGTTCAAGGTCCAAATGACAGTTTCAGTGCAGCTTCAGCGGGCTTTAAACGATACCAGACGATGAATAAGGGTCTCATCTAGCGAAACGATCGGTCATTAAAAAATAAAAGTTTTAAGTTTTATAAGCACAAATGCTCGCCTTGCTCTGTTCTGTGATGCGCGTTCGTGACGTCACCTAATACGCAATTACGTTGAAACGGTCACGCTTGACGTAGGCGGAAGTAAACACTGACTCGGTACAAGTTGAACGTGCACATACCAAGTCAAACGCCGTTTACAAAAATAGGGAGTTAAAAGGTAAAACAACGATGTCAGACGATTTTGAATCTTCCGCACATTTGTAAACACTGACTCGGTACTTCCGCCTACGTCAGCGTGACCTTTTCAACGTAATTGCGTATGACGTGACGTCACGAACGCGCATAACGGAACAGGAGAATAAGTACAAGGCGAGCATTTGTGCTTAAACTTAAACTTTTTTTTTTTAAACGGCTGATCGTTTCGCTAGATGAGACCCTTATTCATCATCTGGTATCATTTAAAGCCCTTTGAAGCTGCACTGAAACTGTCATTTGGACCTTGAACCGTTTGGGGCCCATTGAAGTCCATTATATGGAGAAAAATCCTGGAATGTTTTCATCAAAAACCTTCATTTCCTTTCGACTGAAGAAAGAAAGACATGGACATCTTGGATGACATGGGGTGAGTATATTATCAGCAAAGTTTATTTAAAAGTGAACTAATCCTTTAAAACTTGTTTTCAAAAAATGTTTGTTGAATAACATTTTTTCTTCTTGTTTAGAATTTTTTATACCCAAATTTTTACTTTCACATTTATACTTAAAGCTAGTAAAAAAATCTGATGAGATAAAAACAAACAAAAAAACACTTGCATTAAAAACATTCACTAAACAGACAACTTTATATCTCATGCAGTTTTGCATCACTTATCAGGTGAAATTCTTATTTTGGATGTTTGAATATATTACTGCAAAACGAGACATATAATATATACATTTTATTACATGTGTTCTGAAGTCATATGAGAGATTTGGAACAGACTGAAATTTCAATCTACATAACTTGCAAACCAAGATGTACTGGTTCATAGTGTATCTAATCAGGGTCAGTGCAACTAAAGCATTCTGAGCTACAGTAATTCTAAAATGTGTGTTGGTTCATCTCACTCACCGCTCTTCTTCAGAGGATAGCACTGTTTCAGGTCCTGGCACGTGCGGGCAGGATATTGGCGAGTGCCATCACGGCTGCGCATGCTGTCCAACTGACTTCCCAGACTCTTAAGAGACAAGTGAACCTCACTGTCGACCCGTACCGCAGCAGATCCGTTATTGGGTCTTGCTTCATCCTCGTTGAACTCTGGTGGGGGAGGTGGGGGTTCCTCTGGCTCAGATTCGACATCAAGGTCGAAGTTTGTACCAAAAAGGTCATCTACAGCAGCTGTTGGGGGGCCAGGAGCACCTGGGGGTCCAGGTGGGCCGGGTTCTCCAGGCGGTCCCTACCGACAGATGGGTGAATACTGTTTATGCTGAACATTAGTGTTTAAACATCTAATCACATTAGCAGCATCTGGTAATTAATCATGATTATGAATCACAAAGTACAAAAAGTATCCGTTTATGAGTCATTAAGGATGGAAAATTTGCCAAAAGAGACAAGAAAAAACACTTATAAATTATATAATTGACATCCGAGACAGTGATTGGATTTTTCCCATGTGAAAATGCCCAAAGCCTCTCTAATCCAGCTAAGACCAGCAAACTTCCTTAGGCTGGTTTAAGCTGTTTTTGTATCAGCAGGAAGATCTCATCTCATAATAAACATAAAACACACCATACACATGATCTCATGCCTCACCTCTGGTCCAAAATCTCCAGTGGCACCTCGAGATCCAGGAGCCCCCACTGCTCCAGGTGGACCGGGATCTCCTTCTTTTCCTGGTGGTCCAACAGGGCCAGGGGATCCCTAACATTGACATGTTTAATATTAAATTCTGTTCAACATGCACATGTATTGCTGGTGCTTTGTGAAATCAATGTTGTTCAATCTGTTGCTCACTCTTTGTCCAGTTGGTCCAATGATTCCTATAGCACCATCATCCCCTGTAGCACCCTGGAGGAAATGATTGACAGATGATTATTAAGAGATGGATATTATATTGTGTGACAGGTGACATATTGTCAATTATACGTACTGTTGTTCCAGGTAGCCCATGAAGTCCAGTGAAGCCACGATGGCCCTTCTGACCTCTCTCACCCGGCTCTCCTTTGTCACCTTTGTCTCCCATCGGTCCTTGTGGTCCCTAAGGTTAATTAGAAGACACTTTCACTGTGGGTTTTTATGTAGTAATTACCATAATTATGAGATTTCATCAGAGACATGAAACTAGTACATCTATGCAGAAAATGGGGGAAAAAAATAATAATAATTTTATATATATATATATATATATATATATATATATATATATATATATATATATATATATATATATATATATATATATATATATATATATATATATATATAATATATATATATGAGTTCACTACACAAAATAAATAAATTAATAAATAAATAATTGGCCATGATTTATTAATCGGAAGTGAGTATTCCAAAGTGGTACGTAATAAAAAAATGTATCATTTTACTGGACATTGGCCACCCTGCTCTCTAGACCAGTGTCAATCAGAGGGCTGGAACCCACAAGCATGACTTAAAAGTATTCAAATTTAATTAAAGACATTATTATTAATACAATAATATTATATAAATAAATTAATAATAATTATTATTATTATTATTATTATTATTATTATTATTATTATTATTATTAATAAATGAAATGAATCAAGCTTAATTAAAAAAATAAAATCAAGAAATAATATTTATTTTCCCTCTCAAAAACTATTGTTTCTGTTTATATAAAAAAATAAAATTATATATAATATAATAGTGTACCTATATGTGAATATGCAGACTTACTTTTTTCCCTCTGGTTCCTGCCGAACCATCAGGACCAGGTGGGCCTCTTGCACCCTGTCAGCGAAATCAACAAATAAAACAGCATAACTATATACACTCACCTAAAGGATTATTAGGAACACCATACTAATACTGTGTTTGACCCCCTTTCGCCTTCAGAACTGCCTTAATTCTACATGGCATTGATTCAACAAGGTGCTGAAAGCATTCTTTAGAAATGTTGGCCCATATTGATAGGATAGCATCTTGCAGTTGATGGAGATTTGTGGGATGCACATCCAGGGCACGAAGCTCCTGTTCCACCACATCCCAAAGATGCTCTATTTGGTTGAGATCTGGTGACTGTGGGGGCAATTTTAGTACAGTGAACTCATTGTCATGTTCAAGAAACCAATTTGAAATGATTCAAGCTTTGTGACATGGTGCATTATCCTGCTGGAAGTAGCCATCAGAGAATGGGTACATGGTGGTCATAAAGGGATGGACATGGTCAGAAACAATGCTCAGGTAGGCCGTGGCATTTAAACAATGCCCAATTGGCACTAAGGGGCCTAAAGTGTGCCAAGAAAACATCCCCCACACCATTACACATCCACCACCAGCCTGCACAGTGGTAACAAGGCATGATGGATCCATGTTCTCATTCTGTTTACGCCAAACTACCATCTGAATGTCTCAACAGAAATCGAGACTCATCAGACCAGGCAACATTTTTCCAGTCTTCAACTGTCCAATTTTGGTGAGCTTGTGCAAATTGCAGCCTCTTTTTCCTATTTGTAGTGGAGATGAGTGGTACCCGGTGGGGTCTTCTGCTGTTGTAGCCCATCCGCCTCAAGGTTGTGCGTGTTGTGGCTTCACAAATGCTTTGCTGCATACCTCAGTTGTAACAAGTGGTTATTTCAGTCAAAGTTGCTCTTCTATCAGCTTGAATCAGTCAGCCCATTCTCCTCTGACCTCTAGCATCAACAAGGCATTTTCGCCCACAGAATTGCTGCATACTGGATGTTTTTCCCTTTTCACACCATTCTTTGTAAACCCTAGAAATGGTTGTGTGTAAAAATCCCAGTAACTGAGCAGATTGTGAAATACTCAGACCAGCCCGTCTGGCACCAACAAACATGCCACACTCAAAATTGCTTAAATCACCTTTCTTTCCCATTCTGACATTCAGTTTGGAGTTCAGGAGATTGTCTTGACCAGGACCACACCCCTAAATGCATTGAAGCAACTGCCATGTGATTGGTTGATTAGATAATTGCATTAATGAGAAATTGAACAGGTGTTCCTAATAATCCTTTAGGTGAGTGTAAAAGGCTACACAATTAAAGAAATTATTTCATTACATTACATTATGCAAGGATTATTTCTTTAAATAATGTCAGTCTGCATGCTTTTAATACAAATAAATGGGTTTATATTATATATTATTATTATTATAGTATTACACTTTATATTATAGGTGTCTTTGACTGCTATGTACTTGCATCAAAAAATAAATACAATGAACTTATTCTGTTCACAGGCTTGGTGGTGTGGTTAGGTTTAAAGGTTCAGAGGAAAGGGACGGGTTAACTGTGTGATTATATGAACAGCTGTAATTACATGCAGGTATTTCTTAAATATAAGTACAATGTAAAAACATCCATGTACACAATAAGTGCATCAAATTATTAATTTAAATGTTAGTACATAGTAGTTTAAGAAATCTAATAAAAAGTGGGACCAATAAATGTATTAAACATCAATCTACTGTGAAGTATCAGCAATGAATACAGGAAACAGACCTGATCTCCTCTCGGTCCTGGACCTCCAGGAGTTCCGACAGGTCCTGAGCTTCCTGGGGTTCCCTGGCCACCTGCAAGACCCTCTGGTCCTGGCTCTCCTCTGTCACCCTGAGAGCAAGTTAACACATCATTTAAATTTGGCCATATTTGGTTACAAACATTTTAAAATAGATCATATCAAATTATGAATGGGCTCCTACTCTGGCTCCAATGATACCATCAGCTCCTTGAATTCCATCAGCTCCAGCCAAACCCTAATTTAAGAAGGAAATCATCAAGATAATGTTTTGTATATATGTAACCAATCATCTCCACTGTGTTCTTCACACTAACAGGAGTTTATACCTCTGGACCAGCATCTCCTCGGGGTCCGGTTGCTCCTGGCAAACCAACGGGTCCAGCACCACCTTTGGTTCCTTGGGGACCTGGGGTGCCAGCTTTTCCAGGTTGACCCTTGAAAAAAACAGATAGTAGATGAGGTGTCAAAGATGTTGTCTTTTGGAATCCATGCCATGATCATTTTGACCAATTTAAAAAACACCAACCAGAGGCTGGGAAATGTAATTCTAAAAAGACAAATTTTAATATATTCAATTTGCATGACAAGAGGATAGAAGTGTTGACTTACTGCAGGTCCAGGAAGGCCAGCCATACCACGCTCTCCCCTCATTCCAGGAAGACCCACAAGTCCCCTCTGTCCTGGAGTTCCGCCAGGGCCTGGAGGCCCATCTGGGCCCTAAGAAAGAAGAATATGAGTTGGGATACAGTATCAACACTTTCCCCAGCATTGACTGAATTGTTTCCGTCATGGCAGTCCATGTTTTCATTGTTATACGGTAGGGGGCGCTATGACTCATCTAATGAAAGAGTACAGAACAGAATCTCTGGATCAAAACTGGTCAAGCGATAAAAGCATTGCTTGTGCATGTTGTAGTCTTTGAAAAAAAAAAACATTTTCTCAGCTTTTTATATAAAAAAAAATGCAAAAAGCTAAGAATGAACATTTTTGTTGTTGTTTTGTTTAAAAGCAGAGTCTCTGTTCTTATGATATATTGCATGTTCAGATATTCATGTAAAAAATATGCTATGAAACTTTTGTGAAAATGATCAAAAACACTGGCAGTGTCCAGCAACTTTTTAAAACAAGTCTAGCGGGGAAAGAGTTCAAGTGATTTCATTCTAATTCTGTAGTACTGAACACATGAGGGCTTTTCACACTTAAAACGTTAACACGTTAACCCTGGGTCATTCTAACTCCTGTGATCCTGTGATCCAGAATCCTGGTTATCTTGCTTCATGGGGTTAACAGTTAATCAACAATTAAAGGCTCTATCATTGAGCATTCTCATATTATATTGTGCTGACTATCAAGTTTATCCTGAATGGACTTTTTGGACTAAGAAGGTAAGAATGAAAATGTCTCTTCTTCTTTCCAGTTGTCATGTTTTCAGTCACCATTTGATATTTGTGCCTTCAAATGCTGAAACTACTATTTATACAAGGCACTGTGTTTCTGTGTCCAAAGTACGTGAATATGAGGCACGTGATTGGCTGGCTGTTGCTAAGAATCTAGTCTTAACTTTCTAACACCGCATCATTTCACTTCACACTGTACACGTTTGGCACCATAATGCAAGGTTAACACCACGAAAGCAGGGTTTTATAACCCCAGGTAAAAAAAAAACCCCTGTTTCTAAATTTCAAGTGTGAAACATTCATCCTTTACCCGGGGCTAAAAGCAGAGATAAAACCACGAGTTAAGCGTAGTGTGGAAAGCCCTATAGAGTTTTCTGTTATATATAGTGAAAAGGAATCACATACTGGCAGTCCGTCCTCTCCCGGTTCACCTTTGTCTCCAGAGCTACCAGCAGGTCCAGGGTTTCCACGCTCACCCTGGCGACCAGGACCTCCAGGTTCTCCCAAAAGCCCAGGTGGGCCCTCTTTACCTGGACCTCCGATAGGACCAGGCTCGCCAACTGGACCCTGAGAAATATATCAGTGTAAGCAGATTAGAATCCAAATGTGACGAGAAGTGTCTTAATTTATTGGTCAAAAAGAATCAAACACATTGCAAATACTATTTGAAGGACTGGCTGTTAAGCACTGCTTTGTAGGTTACATCCGTATTAGGGAATCACTCACAGCAGAGCCTGGTGGGCCAACACCTCCTGGGGATCCTGGGAAACCACTGGGACCCTTTTAGCAAAAGGAAAAAACCAAAGAGGATTCCACAAAAGAGAGAAAAAAAATCAGCAATAGGATTCAGCAAGTAAAAAAAGCATGTCTAAGTTGATAAACAGTGATTTTGATACCATGATTTTTGTAACTTACAGCTGCTCCTTGAGTACCTCTGCCACCTTTGAGGCCTGTAATCCCAGCCACTCCCTAAAAGAAGTACTATATTTATAAATGCTGTTTTTCTTAGTAGATCAACCCATATGTATATACAGCACAGCCTTCAAATTTTTAAACAGTAAAAAGTGTGTGTGTGTGTATATATATCTTTCACCTGTGGTCCAGGTTTTCCTGCCATTCCCTGAGGCCCTGGAGACCCCGCCTCTCCCTTCGCACCTTCCTCTCCAGTCTCACCTTTAACTCCAGGCTGACCATCAGGACCCTAGCACAGAAACATAATGTTTACAGCTTATAGCATATTATATAATCAAATAAATATGTTTTATAATGGGTGCATGGACTTACAGGAGGCCCAGCAAACCCAACAGGACCAGTAGGACCTGGTTCACCAGGTGATCCCTGAAACACAATACATCAATGAAATTGATGTAATCACATGAGTAAAGAACTTCAGCAAACATCGGTTTTCTCCTTGTAAACTGCTCTACTCACAGCCATTGCTCTGGAGCCTGGAGATCCAGCAGGGCCTCTTGGGCCTTGTTCCCCCTGTAATTGAACAATCAGTTCTGAGTACATCTAAGTAGCATAAGCTGTAAAGTGTACTTTTTAATCAGTTCTTCTAATAAACAGATGAAACTTTAAAGTCTCAGGGCCCTATCATACACCCGACGCACTGTGATGTTTTTTGCCAGTTTCTGACTGACGCAGTTGTAATTTTCATGTCCAGCGCCCACGTTGTTTAAATAGCAAATGCACTTGCACCTATCTGTTCGCCCATGGGGTGCTGGTCTGAAAATTAGGTGTGTTCAGGCCCATTGTAGGTGTATTCCTATTTTGAGGCAACTGAAAATAACTGCAGTATTTATTTATTTTTTGTTATTTAAAGGGGTGTGTTAGTAATATGCGCCCATAGATGGGTACACAATGCGCGTACACAAACATGCCAAATATTAAAAATAAAAGGTTTTCATGTAAAAGATTATTATTGTGTACATAAAGATAAAAATGCCTACATGTCATAATGGATAGTCATTGCATGTATCAGAATGACCTATTTGCAGTAATGACGAATGAAATTGGCTAATTATTTGACCAACTGTGGCAATACACACATGTATTTAAACTGACTCGTCAGGTCGAGGGTGTCTATATTCCGCCGTGTAAATAGAAATTCGCCATGGTGCAAGCTCAGATGAGACTCTGATTGGTTTATTGCAGTTTATTGTTAGATCATGTGCCTGATGCATCGACCATTTTTTTCGTTGTTAAACTAGCTAAAGTGGATTCGAACACACCCTAAGTGCATCTGCACCATGCGCTTCAGACAATGCGCTCAGATCGTTAAAATAGGGCCCTCAGTCTTTTTTTAAATCAGACCTTCTCCCCAGATGGGCCGCCTGGTCCAGTAGGTCCAACAGGTCCGGGTAATCCCTACAGACACAAGTTCAATTTTATTTAGTGTCTTTGTAACCCCTGTTGTGTTAAAAAAATGGGTCAGAAATTTTAAATATGGATATTTTTTAATTCAGAATTATTGACTGGTATGTTTAATTTTTTCCAGTAAATTACGGATAAATGATGGGTCACTCACTCGAGCTCCATCATTGCCAGCTGCCCCTTCTGCCCCTCTGTCACCCACTGCACCCTGAGAAAACAGATAAAGAGTATTAAAACACAAGGTTTTGAGCAAATCGAAAAGAAAAATATAGAGAACTCTGTATTGATATGTTACAGATGTGGTTTCCTTCGCTACTTCACAGCGCCACACAGATAATGTTTCACAGATGATATTAGAGAATATTAACTTCCTGCCGGAGGATATTAGAGAGTCATCCAGTATATGTCAGCCGTCATCCCTCACAGAGCCTGAACCACCAAGGCATTTAATATATGCAATATTGTTGCACAGATTGCAAAGCATGAAAGTAAAATATATACTGCATTTGTTATGCATGTGCAAATGTTTAATGTGCCAAAGCCTTTGATTTAGCAAACCCATTTTCTCTTATCTCTCAGAGCCACACTCACACTTTCTCCTTTAGGCCCGGCTGGTCCAGTTATCCCTCTCTCTCCTGGCATTCCCTGTAGGCCTGGTGGTCCTGGTTCACCTACAATTCCAGCTGGACCTGGTTTACCCTGTACAGCCATCATTTTTGTCATGTTGAACATGTTGAATTCTATCAACTTTTAGGAACTAAATGGATGCATTGAGCCATGCAGCATTCTTGATGATTATTAGCGAGTATAAATCTGACCCTAACCTTGGGACCATCAGGTCCAGGGGTTCCTGGGCTTCCTTTGGCTCCTGGTAACCCATTAGGTCCTGGATCACCTCTCTCCCCAGGGGTTCCACGTTCACCCTACAATAACAACAGATAAAAATACTGGGATATTGTTTATGTGCACTGATAAATGCTGTGTTCTGATACACTGCAGTCCAAGTACAATAGGCTCACCCTTGGACCAGTCTGCCCTGCACCACCAGCCTCTCCATGGATACCCTGAGGGGGAAAAAAAATCAAAGCCATAGAGTTCTTTAATAATTCCCATTCTCAGTCAGCTTGTGTTCTTCCTGTCTAGAAGAAATTACAAGAAATAAAGACTGGAATATAGTGATCAGGTAAAGAGCACAAAGAAATGATCAACCCACCTCATCACCTGGTTTTCCAGACTCTCCTGGTGGGCCTGGGGGTCCAGGCAAACCCTAGAAATTTAGCATAATTAATAATAGATTTAGCTCTAACAAGGACAAATCATATCAAGTTTACTTACAGATATGTGAAATATTTAATTTTACCAAAAAAATGTTTGTGTGATACAGACAACACAAAGTCTGACAGACATTCCCACAATTTAGCCACATTTTGTGTGTTCTACATCCTTGACTCTGACTGCCCAGACAACATTTCTGAACACCAAATAAATAATTCACTGTTAATGTGGGCAGAAATCCTGGAATTCAGAAATCCCTGGTTTAGCTTGATTTTGAGCAATTGTCTTTTGGGACTAGGGAGGCAGTTTTCCTTTAAGAGCATTTGAACACTGAACATTCAAAGTCATCTCAGACTGAACGCATAACCAAAGAAAAAAGAACATACTTGGAAGCCAGTTAGTCCAGGAGGTCCCTGTTCACCTCTCTTCCCTGCTATTCCCTGAAAATAAATAATGAATATAATATAAATATTCCCAGTCATATGCTATGAGCTCCACTTCTTAATATTTTACTACAACAGAATTATTACTTGAGATAATTGGAATGGCTAAGAAGTCAACCAATCAAAATACACACTATTTACATAATAAAACAGAGTAATACATAGTAAATAGCCATAAATGTGCCATAAATGACTAATTGGAAGACTCACAGGAGGTCCTGGAGTTCCCGCTGGACCTTCTTCTCCATCTTTCCCATTAGGTCCCTGCAGGAATCAAAACCATCATGTCATAATGATTGACTTGACTTTTAAATCACTATTCTATACAATAGCAGCACTGATGGTCTTTACATAAGAAGGCTTTATAAAAAAAAAAAAAAAAAGATTATGACATTTATAATAGCTTGTTGTGAAATGTTTTAAGCTTGCTATGGCAATGTTGCACTATAATTGTAAGCCAGGACTCACTCTTTGTCCTGAAGCTCCTGATGATCCTATCTCTCCTGCTTTCCCTGGATCACCCTGCAAATTCAGAGAAACTCAATTCATTACAGGAAAACAAGTTTTCAAAGGGGAAAAACATCACATGAAAAGTTATAACAAAACCTTATTTTAAAACATAATTATTGTAAAAGTCATTATCATTGACTCTCTATTCATTTTAGCACACATTTGAACAGGTTTACTACAATATCAATGGGTAATTTGTCCATTAGAGGCATGTTTGTCTGCTGAAACGTCTTCAAATAATGCTTCATCTATATTACATACCTTCATCATCCTTCAGGTGGCTTTCAATATAATGTCTAATAGCACAGTGTTTTGACACAGTGTGTGACGGTAATTGTATGTGATAGAAATTACTTTCTTTTTCTTTTTTTACTTTTAGAGAAAAAGCTGAATAACCTTGGACTTAAAATACTAACCCATCAAGTTTTCTAGCAAATAATTATCTTTAAAAATAATAATAATAATAATAATAATAATAAAAATAACGACAGAAGTATTGGGGCAATGATTCTTTGGTGTCAAATATAGCTACAAACTGTACGCATACAGTAAATACCAAATTATATATAAAAAGAAAAAGAAAATTAGCAAATATGAGTCTAACACAACACTTTTAAAATGTGTGTCAAAATACACTCGAAAAAAAGGTACAAAATCTGTCACTGGGATGGTACCTTTTCAAAAGGTACACTTTTGTTCCTTTTAGGTACTAATATGTAAACTTGATGTACCTTTAAGGTACCAATATGCATACCTTTTGAAAAGGTCCTGCCTCAGTGACAGATTTTGTACCTTTTTTTCTGAGAGTGTAGGGGACAAGCCCAAAATAGTGTAATTCTGGCAAATGTAATATTTCGACAATTAAAAGAAAAAGGAAAAAAAGAAAAGCTCTAAGCTGTTATGATCTATCATTTGAAGTTAAAGTGATGTTTTGGGGGGGTTTTGATAGTGTTGATGGTGTTGTAAAATCAGTAAATCTATGGGACAGAAAAATCCCTCTACTAGAAGAATCACCCTTATGTACTTTTTGCTCAGAAGGTGTCATGAGATACATTGTGACACATATCAGTAAAATTAATAATATGATCTTATGACTTTTTTATATAAATATAAATATATTAGAGAATTACACTGAAGCCTTTAGGTCCAGGTAGACCCATGGGTCCTGCTGCACCTCTGGTTCCCGTAGACCCAGCTGGACCTGGATTCCCATCATCTCCTGGTCCTCCCTAAGGAAAAAGGCCACCACTCTTCATCAAAAGACCTGACAGAACTCACAAAAGTGTTATTTTAAATACATAGTTATTTAGAGCTGTTCAGCCATAACAATAGGCTAATCCAGAAGCCTAATTGCAGAGGGAGGTGTTATTGTTTTACATGAGTGTAGTTTTGAAAATCTTTATTGTCTG
Source organism: Paracanthobrama guichenoti (assembly GCA_018749465.1). Classification (NCBI taxonomy): domain Eukaryota; kingdom Metazoa; phylum Chordata; class Actinopteri; order Cypriniformes; family Gobionidae; genus Paracanthobrama; species Paracanthobrama guichenoti. Next base: position 11,483,050 of record CM031948.1, on the reverse strand, counting down.
AGTTTAAAAGTCTTCCTGAAAGTTTGTATGTTTTTGTTTGATCAGATGCTTTAAAATAACAAGGTTATTTTAGGTAAAAAGTGCATATATTACCTGTGGCCCTATCTTCCCCTCTGCACCTTGCATTCCCAGAACGCCTGTTAAACCCTAAAGAGACATGACAATATATGAACATCTTAAATGAAGTGGACTCAGTACCATCAGAGATCCTTATTTTGCAAATTAAGAGTTATTACATAATGTATAAAATAAATATACTACATACCAAATATATAAATATACAGAACATATCTATTTTACCAACCCTTGCTCCCGGAATTCCTGTTTCCCCAGGTCGGCCAGGGTCTCCCGTTGAACCCTTAGGCCCTGAAGAGCCTGGGAGACCACGTTCACCCTGTGCACCCTGGGGGAATTAGAAAGAGAATATAGAGTAGGTATGGACTGACATTACATTGAGAAAACAAATGAGTGGTGATGATGTTGCTGGCATTGTTATCAGCTATCTTATTGGCTGACCACTATTTAATATGTTTCTAACCTTTTGACCAGGCAAACCATCAGCTCCTGGAAAGCCACGGTTACCTGGAGCTCCCTTGGAAAAAAAATAAAAAATAAAAATATTATAGTAAAGAACAAACACGTAAAGCAGTTGGATATGTAGATTTGCATGTTGGTCGTTCAGAATAATGGAATGGCACTAACTCTTTCTCCAGCTGGACCCGATGCTCCAGTGGCCCCTGCGTCACCTCTTGGACCTCGCTTTCCTTCTTCTCCCATCGGTCCCATTTCTCCTTGAAGTCCAGGTGGGCCCTACAACAAAAAATATACCATTTCATCTATATCACTGGATGAATGTTCTGATAACATTATTTCAAACAATTATTAGCAATAATAACAGTGATGCATCCAAATAAATTGTATTACTACAAGGCACTGTCCTAAATGCTGTTAATACTTACAGGCTCCCCTTTAGTTCCAGGTTCTCCTTTAAACCCAGGGGAACCTAAATCCCCCTATGAGGTACATGAAATATATGAATGTGCACAATATGAGTGATCAAACAATGTATACATATAAACACAGGAGAAAAGTGATTGGCACCATGGTGGTTATAATATTGCTATTTGCATTGTGTCATTACCAGTTGGCCCTTGGCTCCTGGAAGTCCAGTTGATCCTTGAGGTCCAGGTGGACCAGGCTGTCCAATCAGTCCAACAGGGCCCTGCACACCTGGGATCCCCTATGATGAACAGATGATGATATTGTAAAACTGTCTGTAGCACAAATGGTCCAGCATTATGGCAAGCCGTTTTGACTTTTAATTTAATTAATTCCCAGGATATGAATTTGTGATATCAAGAATTCAGTTTTCACTAGTTAAAATGCTAATTCTTGATATCAGGAACTAGACTTCTACTAGTAACAACGGCAAAGTTTTGATATCAGGAATTACATTTCAACTAATGAAAATTCAATTATTGATATCAGGAATTTATATTTTTACTAGTAACAAAGTAATAAAAAATTATGATTTTTACTAGTAAGAATTGTATTTCTGATATGTGAAATTGGAATTTCAATTAGTAAGAAATTAATTCTTGATATCAACAATTGAATTTGAATGGCAGCCTATGGTGACATTTCACTAATGAAAATACTATTAAAGATATCAAGAATTATAGTTTTTCCTAGTTGAAATGTAATTACTGATATCAAGAATTTAATTTCTGCAAGTGATGACATCTTTGTTGATATCAAGAATTAACATTTTACTAGTGGAAAGTCACTCTTGATAATGTTCATTGTTACAAGTAGAAATCTAATTCCTGATGTCAAAAATAAGCATTTGAACTAGTGAAAATTGAATTGTTGATATCAAGAAATCATATCCTGTGAATGATTAAAAGTCAAAACAGCTTGCCATAACAGCATAATATAAGTGCTGGAGTTCAAATCCCTCACCCTAAATATTATCAATAATAATAGCAATGCTTGCCTTAGCAATGTTATTCTGCATTAATAAGCACACAAATTGATAAATAGTGCATTAAGTGGTGTTCTTTGATGAGTGTTTAAGGAGCTTACTGATGGTCCTTTAAGTCCAGGAGCACCATCTGTTCCTGCTGGTCCCTAGAAATGACATCAACGTTATGGAAATAATTTAATACACAAATCATTAGAAAGTAGAATGTAAGACAGGTGAGACTGTACCTGGTTGCCCTGCGGTCCTGGTGAGCCTTGCCGGCCTGATTCCCCCCTTGGGCCTTGGGGTCCACTGGTTCCTCGTGGGCCTGTGGCTCCTGCCTGACCCTGTATAATATTTAAAAAGAATATGTTTCATTACTCACGTTTCTTTTTTTTATACCACCCATAAACAATGGTAATGTAAATTTTGATGGTACAGCAGATCAAATGCTTTAACTATAACCATCAATCAGACGAACCTTCATGCCTGGACCACCAGGAAATCCTGGGGCTCCAGAAATTCCCATTGGGCCCTGTAAATTATATTAGTGTCAGGTTAGATAACATATATGTATTTATTAATAAAGCATACTCCGCATCCTTGAAGATAAAAGGCAGATATATGTCAGATATTTTGATTGGGTAGACACATGAAAACCGATAGAAGAGAGACTGTCATGCACATACCAGTGCTGTTATTATATATAAAAGAAAACTTAAACCTAAAAAACCTTTAAATAAAAAAAGTACTGAAATTACAACAACAAAAACTTCCTACAGTAAAGCTTAATCTGAAATTAAAACAAAACTGAAAATGCGAAAATAAATGAAAAATATTAAATTATTGATAAATACTATGAGAGTATATAAATAATACTTGCACATACCAATGGACCAGGTTTTCCTACATGTCCAGAAAGACCACGTTTTCCCTACAAACAGAAAAAAAAAAATTGTCTTCCACAGTATTTTTTTTCATACCATGTAAGTCAATGGGGCCAATCAACTGTTTGGTTCAACTGTTTCTTCAAAATATTGTCTTTTGTGTTCAGCAGAAGAAAGAAATTCATACAGTTTTGAAACAACTTGAGGGTGAGTAAATGATGACCGCATTTTCATTTTCTATCCCTTTAATTGTTCACTTACCACAGGCCCTCCTGGACCGATGCGTCCTCTCTCACCAGGCATGCCAATCGGACCCTGTGAAGAACAATATTATTATCAAAAAAGTGCAGTTTACAAAAATTCTATAAAGTGCAATATAAATGAAACATCACAATCAGAACTGCAATCAAAAAGTGCTCCATACCGGTGGACCCACAAGTCCCATGGTGCCAGGAGTCCCCGATTCTCCCTTTTATAATGAAAAGAAAATGGCATTTACTAATATAGTCAAACTACAGGGACACAGGTTCAAGAAAATGTTCACATGAATTTATCTCCAAATATGTGACCTCTGACCTTTGACCCCACTGCACCCGATTCTCCTTTCACACCCTGCAGACCTGGATGTCCCTAAAATGGTAATGCGTTTCATTGGTTTAACACTGTTTGCAAAACTGCTCTCAAACACAATTAAAACATTACATGAACTTGTGTATTTGGTTTGTACATTTTATAGTATAAATACTTAAATAAAATTTTAATTAAAAAGTAATTGCAAAGAGTAAACAGTGATCAGTGTATTGGAAATTAAGTTCTAATCTAACCCACCTTTGGACCTTTCATCCCAGGCTGACCTGGTAACCCTGGAAACCCTCTGGAGCCCTATGAAACAAATCATAAGGATACACTAAGCATTTAATATGCAGTATTTATGGAAGCTGGAAGCTAATTATAGTTTTTGATCCCTGTCGCTACCACTGTTTTCTTATAGCAATTGCATTCATCTGATGTTTTGATTTGTGTAAGCATAGCACAACACTGTGAGCCACTAGTTGGCACCATGGCATCTTGCATTCTGTGTTAATTGCTTCTAGCTCCTTTGAATTAATTAGTCATTTTTTTACATCTGTATTTAATTTGCCATTGCCTGCCACACTATTTAAGTTCCACTCTTTGATTAGTTTATTTTTTTCTCTCTCTGCTCTCTTGTTCTTCCTTGTGTACTGCTTGAGTCATCTTTTAATTATTATCAGTTGCAGTGTTATTAAAGTCTTTGATTGGAGTCTGATTTTGATTTTGATTGGAGTCTGTTTGACATTGTGGTTGTCTGGAACTCTTCAACATTGCTTGACAGCCTTTCAGCACATTTAGTTTAGGAAGCCTTCATCACTCAATAGTGTCCCCAGACATATGTGGAATTTTACGTAGACTTGTAAAGATCAGCAGAAGATTGTGGAGAAACCGACTGCCAAATGTTACATTGTTTATAACTTAAACCAAGATGTCAGGGTTCGGCTGGTTAACATGGCCCAGTTACCCAGCTAACAGGGCACATTCTCAGAACTTTAGCTATAACATTCTGGCAAGGTTCTCTCAAAGTTCCAGTAACATTAACAGAATGTTTTAATAATGCTCTCAAAACATTGGATCAAAAGCATTATTTATACATCAGAACATGTACATACATTTGAAATGTTTTAGTTGAACGTTTTTTTGTTGTTGTTGTTGTTGTTGTTGTTGTTTTTATGTTACTACTCAGATAACATTCAAAAGTGACATTCCCATAATGTTGAAGAATGATAAAATTGGAATTTCTCAACATTTGCATAACCAAGAAAAAAATTACTTTTAAAACGTTTGAAAAACTGGACGTTCACAAATGTGTTTATCAAGTAAATGGGAACGTTCTTAGAACGAAAACATTCTTAGAACATATTTTTGCTAGCTGTGTTCACCCATCTTGGTTTATTCCAACAAACTCTTGAGGGCAAAAAGCTTTCTCGGCCATGCAAAAGTAGAAGTACAAAATTGATTATGACCTGCTTAGAACGGTTGGAGTATCTTAAGAGTGTGCATACTTGTATTATTGCATTCACAAACAACTAGATGCATCTGTTCCTTTGAGCATCATTTTTAAAAGCTGAACTTGATTTGCTGAAAAAAACTGTGAGATGCATCACAATGGTCTGAGATGTCTGATTTGGTGATGTGTCCAGATGATGGAGAATGTGTCCTGTGCTCCTTAATTCTCCTCTATACTGCACATAAGGAACATTTCAGCATCCATGTCTATATCAAATGTTTAATATAAGATCAACTACCCCTAAAACAGGACTGAGAACAGCAGCATTGTCTTACTGTAGAACCAGGGGCTCCTTTTTCTCCTGTATTTCCAGGGGGTCCAGGCTCACCCTGTTACAGAGAGGAACATGATTGTGTTATCATAAGTACAGGGAAACCCAGCTTACTTCTGTTCAGTGTATTCAAACTTTATAACATGTATATGACAGCATTTTTGAGAAGACTGGACTCCATATTAAACAAAATGCTTTTCTATGATGTCACAGGGTGAATTGTTGGTCTACTCACATCTGGACCAGCTTTTCCCGGAGGACCATCTGGTCCCCTTGGACCAAAAGAGCCCTACAGAGAAAAAAATATTTGAATGCACAGTAAGTGACATAATTTTTTTTCTTGAACTGTATGGCATGGACAGTTTCTCTAATGAATACTATAAACCTACTGCCACACATAAATGATGAACCAGTAATTGTCCGAATTTTTACGCATTAGCCTTACCATGGGCCCAGGATCACCTGCATCTCCTGGTACACCTTGTGCTCCTGTTGGCCCCTGAGTGACACAGAGAAAAATACATTTGGTGAAAACATGCAGTGTGAAAAAAAACATTGAAATTAAGATATTCATTACATTTACACAGCACCAAGCTTGAGAGAACTTACTGGTGGACCTGGAGGGCCTGGATGACCTCTTGCTCCTGATTCCCCCTGATCACAACAAAGACATTATATCTCTGTTTAGAGGTTCTATATGGTAATTCAGCTAAATATTTATTTAAAATAAAAAAGTCATTATTGAACGTGGAAATATCCTTACCGGTGATCCAGAGATCATCCCCGCCATTCCATGCTTTCCATCCTGGAATCCAGAGGCCATTTGAGAAGCAAACTGACTCTGTAAAACATAAATTGAATTTAATTTTGAATTGAAAAAGTGCAGTCATGACACATTTGTCGCCATAGATTTACAGATCAGCCGGTTCAATTCATCATGAAAGCAAACGTAACAATTCTTGTTTTATAATGGAATATTGCATTATTTATTATATGTATCCATGTACATTATTAAATTCATGTGCCCTTGTCATTTATAATGAAAACTCCACTCCCTCTTGCAGCGACATGCAGTCTCTGATGACGTGAGGGCGGGACAACCTGTCACTCACATGACATCAACCAATAGCAAACCACAACCATCCAATGATCCAATCAATTCCCGATGGACAAAATCAAGATCCACCATACATTGTTTCTTGTTAAAGAAGCCGTTTCACTCATCTCAATTGAGTGGTGCAGGCATGACTTATTTTTGTAGGCCAAAAAGCCCAAAACGAGTTAGCATTTTAGCACTTCCGGTTTCACGGTCCTGAAGTCAATGGGTTTTTATGAATGGGAGCTTGGTTAAATGCTTGAAATAGGGTCTGTGGTTAACAAGTTTTATTCTATGATATAAAATAGATTAGTAATCTTTAGAAGATTGCTAACAAGTGGCTAAATGCTAACAAGTGGCACTAGTGGTTGTCAAGGACATTAAACGTCATCCGCTGAACAGGTAAACTCTTCTACTCTCAAGTCCACTTTCACAGTCTCCTTGTGTTTATAATCGTACTCTTGCAAACTAATATAACTCGAACTTTCAGGGAAAATGTTTTTGAACAAAGACTGAAAGGGTTCCCTTAAGAAAAAAAGTATACTTCAAGTTCATTTTATGAAGTATACTTAAGTTATGTTCAAGTATATTTTTAAGTATACTTCATGTAGTAAGTATACTAATATCAATGTGTACTAGTAGTAAAATTGTAATACTGTTTCAATACTGCTTGGGACTAAATTGGCCCACTTTTAGTATATACTATAACCAGTGTTGGGGAAAGTTACTTTGAAAAGTAATGCATTACAATATTGTGTTACTCCCTTAAAAAAGTAACTAATTGCATTACTTAGTTACTTTTTAAGAAAAGCAATGCGTTACGTTACTTTTGCATTACTTTTTGTCACCTGGGCTTCTTTGTTTTTGTTTTTTTATAACAAAAAATAATATTTTGTGAAAATGTAAAGACCCTTCCACACCAAAATTGAAATAAAATGCAAATTCACGCCTGTACAGTAGAGGGCACAGCTCAAACAAACCTTTCAGCTGTGCTGCCATTCTGGATAATGGAAGAATAGGACGCAGGAGAAAGAAACTTAAAAATCTAGTAATTTTTGCTCATGGTTTAACTGAATCATCAAAGGTCAGCAGCAAGATATTGGTCAATAAAAGTCAGATTAAATGCATAAATATATTTGTTTTATTTAACATTTAATTATTTTGCTGATTTTGCATTTGACTGATTTTATTCATTTTGAGGAATACTGAATCTTTTTTGTGCAAGTGAGATGAATAAATGCATAGCCTAGAACTACAATAACCATCATGTTTAAACAACACCTCTGCACTTACTCACGGTTTCAATCAACATGAGGACAGGTGAGCTGTCAGTCAAATAAATTTGAAAAAGTAACTCCGATATTTTGTTGTAAATTTTAAAAGTAATGCGTTACTTTACTAGTTACTTGAAAAAGTAATCTGATTACGTAACTCAAGTTACTTGTAATGCGTTACACCCAACACTGACTATAAGTGTAACAGTAACAGTAGTAAACTTTAAGTGCACAACTAGGTTTCTCATTTTCTCATACTACAAGTGAACTTATATGTATAGCTACTCGTAGTTGACTATTTTAATACAAGTAGTACATTTTTAGTTTATGAAAGTACACTTTGACGTGTACTCTCAGTAAACTACTAGTGTAGTAGTTTATACTGCAAGTATACTAGTTTTCTTTAAGTGAACATAACATTATACTTATAGTTTACTATTTATATATTATTTTTGCACTTTCAGTATACTACTATGTTCAAATGTAGATATACATTTTTAGTACTTGAAATATACCTTTAACTGTACTGTAATTTTAAAAACATTTTATTATAGCTACATGCATCCCTTTTTATCAACACTTGAACGTGGGTAAGTTTCATAAAGAAAGGCAACATTTTAAACAAAAAGTTGAGAAAATCGCATTTTTATCAAAGACTACGCCTTGACACGTCTCAAAACATAGATGGAGTAGATTGAGTCCATCAACACAAAGCTTCACAGAAGTTTCCTCTTCGTGGGTTCGACATTTCATACATTAGGCAGTTTTGATTTTCATGACCACGATGTAGTTCGTTTAGCTTTTGACTTCTGACGCTTCAAAATTCATAAAAGTTGTGTTCCTTTGTGAAGATTATCAACGATGAACAAAACGTGTAAGAATCATAAGCTTTTGTTAGTCACAGACCTTATTTTCTGCAATAATCCTATTGGGTTTTTGTCAAGGGAACCAGTGTGATGCTACAAAAATATGTAATTATTGCAGCACTATAGGGAAGAAAAGACTTTCGCAACTTGCCGAATTTAATGTGATTTTTCCCACTGCAAATTCCAGAGTGGTAAACCCACAATGATTTTCACAGTCCTCATAAAACACTCACACCAAAAACTGCTAACCAAACACTGTTGCTCAGACATGTAAGACCATCATGAAATAGAAATGGACATTTTGTATGGAATATTGTTGCGTTTGTTGTAAATGACTTATTCATGCACGTCTTAAAAAAAAATATTTGCCCTATCTAATCTTATTTTTTTTTATCTAATCTAATCGAATTTTTTTAAATACTTCCCCCAGTCCCCCTTGCTCTTCTCTGATAATGTGTGCACCAGCACAAGGGCGGGACAATGAATGCTCAAATGACATCGCAACATTTAGCAAACGACAATGATCCAATCAATTCCAGATCTTGTTTTTTTTTTTTTTATTATTGTTCTAGAAGCAATTTCACTCTGATATACGTCAATAGGTATGAAAATATGATAACAATGTTCATTTCATGCCACTTTCAATAAATGTTATAATGGTGTGAAAAGAACACATTGAGGTCGTTTTTGAAAAACAACAGGATCAAGTCCGGATTTTGGTGGGTTTGCTTGTGTTTTGTATTGTCACTAAAGTGGTATTTAAAAACACTAGTACACTAGTAATACAAAACTTTATTTTTTGGGTTTGTTGAAAGCAATGGGGTATTATGTTTTACTTAAAACCATTTCTCTTCAAACTATATAGAACATGAACCATGAACACAATTTATCCTCATTTAGTGATATTATGCATTACATATTCAGATCAGAGGAATGCATTTAATAATTCTAATCACTGATAAGGGATGTAACAAATACAGGATGCCAAAACCTGGACAGATCGTACTACTCACCCCAGGCAGTGAAGTGCCCACAGGACCAGGCTCACCTGGCATGCCTGGGACACCTGGCTCTCCATCAAAACCAATAGGACCTGGGACACCCTTTACAAAAAAACATTGCATGTCACTTAACAATTTATCTATCATTTATTACATTACGCCATGTATTCACTCAAAGTAATTTTGAGTAGCCATAACTTACACTACCATGCAATAAGAGCAAATCACTATTTGTACATAACTTAGATGTGTTTCTGAAGTGAAGTAGCCACATAACAGAATACACATGACTGTATGGGTATTGGTAAATGTCACATACTTTTCTTCCTTTGCTTCCTGGATATCCTGCTCGGCCGTCTGCTCCTGGGGGACCCTGTTTGATGTGACACATAAGATAATGGACATCACTTTGATTGACATTACAAAGAATAGGGATTCTGAAAAAAAAAAAAAATTAGAGGCCAAATGTCTCCACAAGTATAGTACTTCCAGTACATTTTGACCTTGGGTGGACTTTTTTGGTCCCCATGAGGAAACAAGTTTATAAATCATACAGAATAATCTTTTTGAAAATCTAAAATAGCAGAACATTTTCTGGGATGGGTAGGTTTAGGAGTAGATTTAGTGTAGGGGTAGTGTAGAGAGTGTTATTTTTTTACCATTGGTCCTGGACGCCCAGGTACTCCCACAATCTAAAAAAATTAAAGATTAATTCAAATTAATAAAATGGTATGTATCTGTATATCAATTTTTACAGAACAGTCATATTCTTATATCTGACACAAAATATTGGATGATGGACGGAAGCAAAATCTTATAGACTCACATAAGGAATGTCACCAGGTTCACCTTTTTCACCCTGAAAAAAACAAAAAAAAAAACATGCAGGACTAATCAAAACTTTATATAGATTAATATGTGATGGAAAAAAATAACAAATGTTAATCTATATGCCTGAATTTTAAGTATTCACATACCTTAAACGCAATTATTTCTGCAAAAGAAACACAAAATATAATTAAAATGAATTCAAACGCTAAATTAGAATAAATATAGCCTATCAAACAATAAATAAACAATCTCCCCTCCTCATCTAAATGAATTCCCATTACGAATCTAATTGACGCCTGCCCTCTAGCGGCCGTTTCATGTATGACTCACCGATCCTTCCATGCGCACTGGCGAATGTTTGACACACAGGGCAGCACTCTCCCTCTGGGATCATGAACTGTTCGCATCCCTTCAGCTCCTCACAGCGGATCTCCTCACAAATCACCTGGCCTTTATCACATACACAAAGTCTGCACGGCTCTGGCTTCCAAATCTCATTTTCGGAATAATTCTGATCACCGTCTTTACAGCTATTCGTGTCCTCTGTTCAAAGATGAAAATGAAAACAGACATATGGATTTTTATAATAGGTAATTTATAGCCATCATAAATCATACCCAAATATCACATTGCAATTGTTTTTTTTTTTTTTTTTTTTTTTTTTTTTTTTTTTTTTTTTGTGGTTTATGTGGCAGCAGCACAAATTCAATCCGCCGGCAGATGTCAGTCAAGCGTCAAGAATGATTTTATTCCCAGTAAGTTAAATGAGTTAGTTCGTTTTAATATTTTCATCCTAAAATTCCACTCTGGTTATGCTTAGCTACTGCTAAGATTGTGGTAGAGATACACAAATATTCCTTGATATGTCTTCATATGCTGAAAGCAAACAGTTTAGCATGCTAACCACAACTGCTAGAGCTACAAACATTGTTATTACAATTAACAGTCGTAACGAGATACCACTACTCTCATCAAGGCAAAAAAGCTAAGAAATAAAATAGAAACCACAAAGACTCATTGTTTGAAGGACATGCCAAGAAGATGGGCTAACGTACCCCAAACTCACAGCAGAGCAAGTCTCAAGTTTTCTGATTGTCTAACATGCAGGCCACGCAGTGAATTGATTGATTGATTGATTGATTGATTGATTGATTGATTGATTGATTGATTGATTGATTGATTGATTGATTGATTGATTGATTGATTGATTGATTGATTGATTGATTGATTGATTGATTGAATTTAATAATCTGTAGGCTCAAAACATATATCATCATTCAGGTAATGGGGACATTTTATGTGTGGTATTTTAAAATTGTGCTTGCAGCAGCTTTAATTATTATGATTTTACAATAGGCTAGTAATAATAACCAAGAATTGTAATGAAAGTTTTATGGTAATTTAAGGTTACCATTGTAATATTTTTAAGTGAACTGCCTTCTCAGTTGCTTGATAGACATACAGTATCCATGTATAAGAAATTATAGTCACAAAGTTACAAGAATGGACACACCATGTATGTAATACATTGCAAAAGAGACAACTGACACCATACAACATCAAAGCTGTTTAAAAGGCACCGTTAGTGCTGAGGAGGTGATGTTATCCAGTAATGGATAACATTGTTAATTTCTTAATTTATTTCACATTGTGGCAACAGTCAGTGGAACACATTCAAGCTGTTTGTCTGTTTATCAACTTAAACAAGTAACAAGTGTCTGGGCATTGCAGACCCCTCAGATGGAGCCTTGTGATAAAGCACTGGTCCCATTGGTCTGGTCTATAATCTGTCCTTGACAAGAACATGTAAGTAACTATAATTATAACTCAAAGTATAAAGTACAATGTTTCAGACTCAGTGAGAAGAGCAATGCCACCATTCATCCAATTCTGCTTGCCCTCATTTAGCTGGTGATCACATCATATGCCACACCCTGTAATTGAGGTCTACAGCTGGAGACCTTCAGCCATTTTTCACCATTTTTGAGGATGCACCTCTTGTGTACCACATCAAGAACCACATCTTTTTCATTTTTCTTTTTCAAAGTCAAATTATCGGGTTGGTCTGCGTATACAGTACACCTTTCTGCATGGCCAACATTGCTTTAAGTGGTTTAAAAAGTTCTTCACTTTTATAGACTGTCTTACCATTTCTGCTTGATACAATATTATGTCTATATTGTCAGACACAATCAGCACTAAAATTCTGTTCCCACAGGCCAATTTGCACTGTTAAACTTTAAAACTATTTAAACTTTAGTTCAAAACATAATGCAAAATTGAATGTCAGCAATTTGCTACATTTTAGTAATACCATATTCAAAGATGCCAAATTGAAAAACTATCAAAATCTACTTTTTTCCTTTCTTTTTCTTGTTTTTTTTTTTTTTTTTCTTGAAATATTAGTATCAAGTAATTAGATGTAGCCGAACACATACACAGGTGTACCATCTGTACCATCTATACAATCTATACTGTACAAAAGAAGAAAACTTAGAAATAATTGTTTACTGTAATGTAACACGGACTTTGTAACATGCCGCAGTGAATTCTAAACATTGGAGAGGTCTCATTTTTGTTTTGTATGTTGTTAGTGTTTTTAAGAGCTCATTGTTATATGAGTGACAAAGTGTGTTTGTTGGGTGAAACCTTTGCTAGTGTTATGGAAGAATGGCTTGATTTGAGACATGAAGTGTTTTGGTAGTCTTAGGGCATTTTACATGTAAAATTGACTGCTGTATCAATCTGAAATTTTATGAGACCTGTGTGAAGATGCCATATTAATTTTCCTTCATGTCTCTCTTTTATAACCTCTCATGTTGTGTTTGTCTGTGGCTCTAGGCGACAGCTCCAGGCTGAGTAACTCTTGATTAGATGCTGCAGTATGACAGAGACGGCAGACAGAGTAAATGCCGGTTCTGATGCTCAAAGTCTGTCGCATCCGAGTCTATTCTGACGGCTTACTTCTAGCATGGCTTCCACTGCTGTAATCAAGCAATAATGTGTATGACTATCTGAAAGCCTTTAATACAGTGCTGTAGTGCAGGAACACTGTGGAAGTACAGACAGCTTAACGCAAGGTAAGAATTATTTTAGGAGACATTTGTTGCCCCTACTTTCATCAAAGGCTTTTGTGACAGCTGTAATTGTTCCAGTAAAGGCCCAAATTATGTCATAAAGACATTCCAAGCAATTAAGAAGACTCAAGAATTTCTCTGAACTTTACTTTTCAAAATAATATACTTTGTGAGAGTGAACTAGAGTATCAGGCATAACATTATGACCACCTTCCTAATATTGTGTTGGTCCCGCTTTTGCTGCCAAAACAGCATGGACTCATCGAGGCATGGACTCCTGAAATTGTGTTGTGGGATCTGGCACGAAGATGTTAGCAGCAGATCCTTTAAGTCCTGTAAGTTGCGAGGTGGGGCCTTAATGGATCGGACTTGTTTGTTCAGCACATCCCATAGATGCTCGATTGAATTGAGATCTGGGGAATTTGGAGGTCAAGTCAACACCTCAAATTCGTTGTTGTGCTCCTCAAACCATTCCTGAACTATTTTTGCTTTATCCTGCTGAAAGATGCCACAGCCACCAGGGAATACCGTTTGCATGAAAGGTTGTACATCTGCAACAATGCTTAGGTAGGTGGTACGTGTCAAAGTGACATCCACATGGATGGCAGGACCCAAGGTTTCCCAGCAGAACATTTCCAAACTACCTCCACCAGCTTGCCTTCTTCCCATAGTGCATCCTGGTGCCATGTGTTCCCCAGGTAAGCGACGCACACACATCCGGCCATCCATGTGAAGTAAAAGAAAACGTGATTCATCAGACCAGGCTAACTTCTTCCATTGCTCCGTGGTTCAGTTCTGATGCTCACATGCCCACGGACAGGGGTCAGCATGGGCACCCTGACTGGTCTGCGGCTATGCAGCCCCACACGCAACAAATTGTGATGGACTGTGTATTCTGACACCTTTCTATCAGAACCAGCATTAACTTCTTGAGCAATTTGAGCTACAGTAGCTCGTCTGTTTGATCAGACCACATGGGGCAGTCTTCGCACCCAATGTGCATCAGTGAGCCTTGGCCACCCATGACCATGTTGCCGGTTCACCACTGTTCCTTCCTTGGACCACTTTTGATAGATACTGACCACTGCAGACCGGGAACACCCCACAAGTGCTGCAGTTTTGGAGATGCTCTGACCTAGTCGCCTAGCCATCACAATTTGGCCCTTGTCAAATCCTTACGCTTACGCCCATTTTTCCTGCTTCTAACACATCAACTTTGAGGACAAAATGTTCACTTGCTGCCTAATATATCCCACCCACTAACAGGTGCCGTGATGAAGAGATAGTCAGTGTTAGTCACCATAATGTTATGCCTGATTGGTGTATAAATGTATAATATAGATCAAAGTGCGTGCGTGCGTGTGTGTGTACAGGTAAATATGGTTTATGAAGACACAAATATGTACATGACATTACAACGTAAATCAAATGACTTAAAAAAAGATACTAAACTTTTTTTTATTAAAAAATGACAGATATCACATATACAAAAATGTGTGTGTGCATGTGTGTGTGAATTTAAACACTAATTATTACTGAATGCTAGCACTAATCATTTGAGGTAGTTAAACACTGAATATAATTTGTAAAAATGTATATTTGAAGTGTAATGGCTAAATATCATGCTAATTTTACATGTGTAACCAGGGCACTAAGTCTGCTTAGTGTCTAATAAACTTCACAATTTCTTAGCGGCAACAGCTAAAAGTCCTCTTAAACTAGAAAAATAGATTTATGACCATATAACCATGCTGAAGGCCTGAAATAATAGTAAATGTATATTATTTTCAGTCTTGTCAATGGCATTGGAGCAGTAAAACTACTACCAGTACACCTGCTGTTACTCAACTGTATGTAACTGGCCTTTTTAAAGCACGTTTCTGAAAAGACAGCAAGTACCAATTTAGTGGAAAAGCACATACGTTATTTTAGGGAAACCACAGCGGCCTCTATTATAGGTTCTGCTTAAGGTTAGCCTGTGGTCAACTTTTATTTCTGTCAAAGCGAAAAGGCACGCCCTCTGTCTGAAGTTTTTAACAAAAATATCCTCTTTGGAATGTACTTTTCTTTACTATATACTCATGTATAGAATGGAAATTGTATTTGTCATATTGGTACTGGCAATGTCTCTCTACAAGTCCTGTATTGCAGGCCCTGTGATTGACATAATATCCTCCCCCTCATAAAACATAACAAGCTTGCTCTCATGACGTGTCCCCATATGGGATAATTACTCTGGGAGGGTCACACACGTTGTTTTATGTAGTGTATATTAGACTAGACCGATGTCCATCAAACTAGTGGACTGCATGATTTCACCATCCCAAATGTGTGAACTTAATATACTTCAAGACTCGATTCTTTCTGAGCTACCCAACAATACTAATCAGTAACTTCAACTGAATCGTGTAGCTAACTAAACGAATGTGAAAACATCATAGTTGGATTTCAGGCAAACGCATTGGCCACATGATTGGGTGTGTCCAGCATCTCTTTTGGAAAGAACTTTGACCACAATTGGTGGCTTGCTTTGGTCCGTGAAAACCTCACATCATTACACGCAAGGCCATGAAATTATGTCTCCAACTCTGATAGAGCTGACAAAGCAAGATCAGGATAATTCAGCTTGCTAGTTCACAATTAAATTAGAAATCAAAATTGTGCTAATTAAGGAATGATGCTATTCGGGTAAAATCACTATGAACAAAGTAATGAACAAACGTTCTTTCAGTAACATGAATAGAACGTTCGCTCAGTATTATCTGGACTGTAGTAATGTTCTCAAAACATTAGCACAAAAAGGTTTTCACATTCATGGAAGGTTGCTTTCTGAAACATTTTAGTTGGACATTCGTCTAAAGGTTTTTGTTTCAGAATGATCAGAGAAATTTTTTTTTTTAAATGGATATTTTGAAGGTGAACAGTTAGAAGTAACATTTTCATAACTTTAATGTTCTCTGGAATTCTTTCTTCACAACATTAACTTCCTTCAGCAATATGGCTATTCCATCACCTCATTTTTTTTTTTTTCATTGCTGTTCATAACATAAATGGACTAAAACAACATCTCCTCTGTAGTGTTTCCCACATCCATTATTAATGATTAGTTTGCCCAAAAATGAAAGTTCTGTCATCATTTACTCACACTAATGTTGTTCCATACCTGGATGACATTCTTTCTTCCATGGAACACTAAAAAGAGTTGTTAGGCAAAATGATAGACTCATCATTGACTTCCAATGCCTCTTTTTTCCATAATGAAAGTGAATAGGAATAGGGCACTGTGAATGAGGCTGACTAAATGATGACCATTTTAATTTGTGGTTCTAAATCTCATTGTAAGCATTAAGTTCTTTCTAAAATGGTAAGACATTCATTTAGCCAATTAGATCTTAATAAATGCTCAAACAAATTAACATATAGTGTCCCACTTTACCTGCATTTATGCTACTTGTATAATTTACTTAACATAATTTTACTGCAATAATACAAAAATTAGGCTTTATTATTTACCCAACAATGGAAGATATTTTATTCACAGTCATTTTTAATCTAAATGAAGTGTCACCTTGTTTTTCATTTAAATCCAAACTTGCATTTTTAAACTCTAGACATAATATTCTTACACTGTCCACAGATGCATGAAAAAACAGTTGAAGGAACAGCCATGAAAAAAAAAAGAAGAAAAAAATGCATGAGAGAAGCTGTCCTTTCTTCCAGATATTAAAGTAAAAGGTGAGAAAAGCCATTGTGTTGAACCAGATGCAAACCAGGTAAGTGTGAAACTTATTTCACCTTTTTAAGCACTTCTTACATATTTATCTTAAATACTAGAGTTATAGGCTACATACTGATATTCAGAGTGTCCCACTTCACCTGCTCTGTCAGGTTAGTAAAGTGTGAGGCAGGTTACTCACCGGTCTTAACATCCTGGCACGTAATCAATAACACCTGGGCCAAACAGATCCCCAGCCATACAGGTATCCTGAGGTGATGAACTGCGGTCATTTTCACGACAGGGGGGCACAAGCTTTGCCTGTGCCTTCCACAGGAGGTAGACTGTTAAGAAATCACAGTTTCATGCGCTCCACAAGATGCCCACTGTACCCAAGAGCGCAGCTGCCAGCCTCTGTGCAGACGCTCCCTGTATGAAAACTCCAGGCAGCCTGTGCACCCCCGCCCTGTGGTTCTCCAGCCTCTCATCTAGCTGGAGCAAAAATAACTCTAGCCTCCAGTCTTCTTTGAGATGATGCACACTTATGAAGAACACGAAGCAGAATGCATCATGTATCACTGTCATAACACTACAAAGCTCAACAGCATCACTCGGCAGGCACCGATAGTTTTAATTATAGGGCAACTATTGCAGTGAGTTTACTTTATTTCTTAGATGTGTAGAAAAGGTAGAAACACGATAATTCGGTTTGTGGGTTGAACCTATTTGATCACATTAGACACTGTAGAGCTTAACACACTTAATAACAAAATAACCTTTTTCACTGATGTTGCAGCAAGAACCAGCAATAATTTAAACAGTTATGAAACACAAATAATGTGAAATTTATGTTTCACAAATTATGTTGCACCTGAATGCATAAAGTATTAAACATGATCATTTGCTAAGCTAGTAAACATGAATTAGTCAACACGCTCATTAATATTCATGAGTTAAAACTTGAGATATTCCTATCAGTCTTTCACCTTGTAACGCAAGGAGCTGAGATGAAGGTCATGATCATAACATCATAAAAATGTATGTAAATGTCATTTAAATATTGTATTGCCCAAATGTGCCATGAGGTTTTAGTTTTTACTTTATACAAATTCATACACTGACATTCAAAAGTTTGTGGTCAGAAAGTTTGGGCTTTAAAAAAAAAATGCTGTAATTCAGAAAGGATACATTATCAAAAGTGACAGAAAAAGATTTCTGTTTAAAATAATGCTATTCATGCTATTCATCAGAGAATCCTGAAAAGGCTGTATCAAGGTTTCCACACAAATATTAAGCTGCACAACTTTCAACACTGATAATAGCATCAGCATATTATAATGATTTCTGAAGGATCATGTGACGCTGAAGGCGAGAAGAGTAATGATGCTGAAAATTCAGCTTGGCATCACAGGAATAAAATGCATTTTAAAATAGCTATTTAAATTGTAATAATATTTCACTGTTTTACTATATTTTTTTAAATAAATGCAACCTTGGTGGCCAAGAAGAGACTTCTTTGAAAAATCTCACCCCAAACTGTAAGTGACATTAGTTAAAATTATTTATTTTAAATTAATATAACCATGTAAATGTCCATCAATTTTAAAGGCCCAATTGAATTTAATTGCATGGACAAAAAACACTTTTCGTTTTTCAAAATATCTTCCTTTGTGTTCCAACTAAGAACATGTTTGGATCGACAAGATTAAATGTCGACACAATTGAATTTCTTTGGTGTGCTATCTACTGAGTATAGGCTATGTTACCTCTAATGAAACTGGTGGGTGGGGGTTCATTTTGAAACCAGAACAGGATTGGTCATTCATACTCGGCCTGCCTAATTGCACAAATCTTTCTACATCTGAGAAGGCAAATTACTTTGAGACAAATATAGGTTGTTAGACCGTTTCCCTCTTATTCATGTCCTACAGTTGTTTGTACAATTCTAAATGAAGAAGTTTATTCCCATTGCAAACATTCTCCCACCTTATCATCATAATTGCCTGACTAACACGGTGACCTCAGGATGTTCTTGGCTAGCCTCACAAAGTATTACTGTACATGTGTACAGACTGTTGTAGAAACTATGAACAACTCTTTACAAAAGCTCCTTTTCCCCATTAATGTTTTACCAGTGTGCCTTCAACAGTAACGGACCTCAGTTCTCTCCACTCATCAGTGGACATAAAGAGGAGCCACATGAGGTCATGAGTGAGTGAGTCGTTCCGTAAATACACTCTAGCCAGGTGAGCCTTTTACACTGCAGAGTAGACATATTTTAACAAATTACTTTATGTAGACTCACAGGTTCACTTCCCTTTCATAGTAGAAAGAATCCACATGTTTTGTTGGTGTAGGCAAAGGGATCTTGGTTCAGTTATGAGGTGAAAAACACCTTTTAGTTGTCTTTAACCACAGTTTATTTCACCATCTGTATGAATCACTGCAAACACCAGCATTTAACTTGTCCTAAAAATGGACATCATCACAGATTGTAAATTTTCTGGCCCATCTTAAGCATAACAGACCATAACATAAGTTAACCTCAAAGCAGGCGTTGCTATGCTATTCTGGTAAAACATAACATATGATTTATCTCTTACATATGTTGTTTCTGTTCTTCTTTGAAACATTTATTAAATCTCTCTCTGAAGCTGACCTGGTCAGCATGTAACGAGAAATAACTGAAACAAAACGAACAAATTATAACACAAAGCTACAATAAGCTCCCATTTTTTAACATTGTTAATGCATTAACTAACAATGAGCAATACAATTGTGAAGGTATGCATTAATCTTTGTTAACGTTAGTTCATGTTAGCTCAGGTTCATTAAAAACGACTAACATACAACTTTAGATTTGAATTATGTATTAGAAATGCTGAAATTAACATATACTAAAATTAATAAATGCTTTAGAAGTAGGCTATTTTTCATTGTCAGTTCATGTTAACTAATGTAGTTAACTAATGTTAATAGTCATTTATTGTGAAGTGTTAGCAGTAAAATAAAGTGTTGTTGTTCATACAATTAACCACAAATATTCTTAATGTTTCAAATATTCTTAATATTCTTTGTTTTAACTCCAGCGGTTGGGTTAAATGTTTGCTTAAAACAACCCAATCGCTGGGTTAGTCCATTTTCAACCCAACTTGGGTTGTTTTTAACCCAGCATTTTTTAGAGTGTAAACAATAGTTTGACCTTATTATGCTATACAAAAGAAGGTCAGATCTGCAGTGCTGTCGAATGTATAAACTAAAACCTCATACAAGTAATGTAATCTAGGTAATTACAGAACATTTAAGCTAATTATATTATGTTTACAAATGAAGTGAAGCAACAATGAACTAGCATTAATAAGGTCATTATACTCACTATAAACTCGAGTACAATTTATGTTCTAGTTTGAAGGGAGTTAGGCTACTTATAACAGATGTGATGGTGTCAGGTCTATTTATTTGAACCCGATAAGACACTACACATATGGCAGAGAACACCCTGATCAGTTTACAACCACTTTATTATTTATGATCTGGTTGGACTAGCACAAGCAGCACCTCTGCAATCTCATTTAGCTTTGAACAGGTAGTGATGTTGCCACAGGCAGTACCAAGTCAAATTCTAACTACTGTGAATGAACGCACAAAGTAACGATATGCTCAAGCTGCAGTGAACTACAGTCATGTTTGCGGCAGCGACTAAGAACTTCGTGAAACAGGTGGGGGACACTGGACGGCTGGTCCATGTGCCCAGTCTAAGTGAAGCGGACCGATATCAACCCCTCAGCCTGGTGACGAGGAAGAGGAGACGACATTTCTGGAAGAAGTCCAAATACGCCACAACTCCCTTCTCCCTGAAAGACATACTCGTGGGAGAGAAAGAGATCACAGCAGGTGAGCAAGAAATATTTCATAATTTGAAATCAATTAAAATAACTTGATGAGTATAGATGAACAAACACTTGATCATCTCATGCCTTCAATTATGCATTCATGAAGAATTTTTTGTGCATCTTTGTGTAATTTGTACTTACAAAATGCATACAAACAGTTATTATACTGTATATTGAATTGTTCACACAAAAATGAATAATTTACTCACCCTCAAGTTGTTTCAAAACTGTACGAATTTCTTTCTTCTGTTGAACACAAAAGAAGATATTTTGAAGAATGTCGGTGACCAAACAGTTTATGGGGCCCATTGACTTCCATAGTATTATTATTATTTATTTTTTTCATACTATGGAAGTCAAAGGGGCCCATCAACTGTTTGGTCACCAACATTCTTCAAAATATCTTCTTTTGTGTTCAACAGAAGAAAGAAATTCGTACAGTTTTGAAACAACTTGAGGTACTTTAAGTACTGTAAGTGATATCAAAGGTCTCTGGTTGACAGGGGTCTCCTCATACCAGCTCCTGAACTATGAAGACAAGTCTGATGTTGCCCTAAATGGGCGTTTGGGCAACCATCTGATCCACGAGGTGGGAGTAAACGTAAGTGGTTCAGACTCTGTGGCGGTAAAGGCCTCATTTGGAGTTGTGACCAAGCATGAGGTGGAGGTTCCTACATTACTGAGGGAGCTCAATGCAAGGTAAAGGACACATTGTGTGTATATTTTTATACAGTTAGACAGTTAGTTCCCACCCGCAAAATTGGCTGAGACCTGGTATTTAGTCCAGCAGCAATAGAACTTTTCACTGTTTGTATCACTCACTTTTTGCACATCACAGACAGGCTGTCAGTATGATCATCAGTGGTGGAGATTTTTAAAGTGACTCTTTTTGCAGGATACATTGTTAGGGCAGTACATTATGTGTGACAAGTAACTGTATTTATGAGTGAGTCAGATTCATTCAAAAACAATGTTTCATTCAGAAACACAACAGAAATGTAATGCGCAAAGGTTGATTTTGCTTTGGCTGCATTAGGAACTATTCTCATTGGTAGAGTAAAAATTATGTAGCCCCTAAGGGGACATGGTGATGGGAAAAAAATATGAGATGGGCGGAAAAATTATATTTCAGTACATTTGTGTTCGCTCACAAACTTTATGCATATACCCCAAACTGCCAAGAAACAATGCTTTTGTGTTTGCTCACAAACCTTTTGCATACCACCAACTGCAAAGAAACTTTGGTCTCATGCATTCAACTTTTGCTTTCCTCAAAGAAAGGTTTCATTTGTTCTCCCTCAAAATTATCACATCCCCCCAAGAAACTTTGAATTTGCTCACAGAATCATTCACTCAATGATTTGGCAATTAACTGTATTTATGAGTGAGTTAGAATCATTCCCTCAACGATTCATTCAAAAACACTGTTTCGTTCAGAAACACAACACAAATGTGATCCGTTGTGAAGGTTGATTTTGCTTTGGCTTTATTAGGAACTATTTTCATTGGTTGAGCAAAAATTATGAAGCCCCCCAGGGGACATGGTGATGGGGAAAAAATATGAGATGGGCAGAAAAATTATATTTCAGTACATTTGTGTTCGCTCACAAACGTATGCATATACCCCAAACTGCCAAGAAACTTCCCACTCACTTGTGCTCAACTTTTGCTTTCCTTGAAAAGCAAGGAAAATTTTATTTTTAATTTGTTCTCCTGCAAAATGATCACATTCCCACAGAAACTAAACTTTTGCATTCCCTCGACTCCTGAGAAACTTTGTGTTTGCTCGCAAAACTTTTGCAGTCCTTCAAAAAAATTGCATTTGGTCACAAAACTTTTGTGTTCTCTCGTAAAATGATTGTGTTCCTCTGAGAAACTTTGCCTTTCCGGGCAAAACTTTAGGGTTCATTCGCAAAACTTTTGCATTCCTCCAAAAAAATTTAATTTGTTCACAAAACTTTTACGTTCTATCTCAAAATGATTGCGTTCCCTGAGAAACTTTGACTTTGCTCGCAAAAAAATTGGGTTCATTTGCAAAACTTTTGTATTCTCTTGAGTCCTGAGTTTGGTGTTTGGTTGAAAATCTTTTGCCTTCCTCCTAAAATACATGCATTCGTCTCACGAAAACATTTGTGTTCTCTCGCAAAATGAATGCGTTCCCCCAGAAACTTTGACTCCGCTCGCAAAAATATTGGGTTCATTCGCAAAACTTTAGTGTTCCCCTGAGAAATTGACCTTTGCTCAAAACAGTTTTTTCACAAACCTATTGCGTTCCCCTGAGAAAACTCATAAAAGCATTGAAATCATGTTATTTTCATCACCATGTCCCTAAGTATGACCTCATAAATTTAGAGAAAGTAACATAACTGGGTCTCTATTGGGTCATAATTGGGTCTCAAATTTAAGTTACTGATGGGAGTTATTTTGGTATCCATGCTAAATATTGGGAACAGCAGCACTCTTGCTCGTGTACTTAAATTAAATCAATACATTCTAACATTCTTTTTCTCACAAATCTTTCTGTCTGTTCTCCTCTCATTTCTTTTTAAACATCAGGAAAGTTGACCTGGATCACTGTTTGATCCGTCAGTCCAAAGAGAGTAAACGCACTGTCCTGTGCATTGTCATGGAGAGTATCCGCACCACTCGACAATGCTCGCTCACCGTTCACGCTGGAGTGCGTGGAACTACCATGAGGGTAAACAAATGCAATTGTGCCACTGGGCCAAACTATATATGTGGCTATGAGATCTGCTGTTCTCTGATGCTTTCTATCATCCCACACAGTTCCAGATAGATGATGGTCGAAATCCTAAAGGGCGAGATAAAGCCATTGTTATTCCAGCCCACACGACCATAGCTTTCAGTGTGCTCGAGGTTTATGTGCGTCTTGATGGACGTCTTGGTAAGCGTTAAATGACCGCATAATTCAAATAATGTAGTATTCAGACTCTATCATTCTATATACACTACCGTACAAGTTTGGGGTCAGTAAGATTTATTTTTTTAAAAACTTCTATTCAGCAGGGATGCATTAAAGGCACAGTACGTAAGTTTTGCTAGAGGTCGCTTATTCAAAACAAAGGTGTCGCTTGATGACACCGTGAATGAGTGTGGAATCATGGGAGTTTTAGTCCTGACTCTTCACCTCCACAGCCGGTGGAAAAGAATCTGACTGACTCAGGCAGAAATCATGTTCATGAATGAGTGAATGTATTACATTTTTATTAACGTTACGGTGGTATGAAGCAGGACGCACCGAGATCCCTTGGGAGTGAATGCTAATGAGAGACACCTGCGCAAAACACCGGTCTCTGAGCTTTTATTATGCTTATGTGGGGTAATGCAGTCCTGTTGTCTCTGAGGCATGTCTGAGACAACAGTGTTGTCTCTGAGGCAAACATTACTCGCGATGATTCAAGAAAACAAGCGATTCAAATGAAAAGACTATCCCTGTTGAGCTGTATGACAATGAGCAGTTTCCTGTTGATGAATGTATATCCAAACAGTTGCTCACCTGTCTAATAAAATGCATATTATATTAAAGCATCTTTGGTGTTTCTACGGTTTCTATGGAAATCAAGGGTAGTGCGGATATGACGTCATTGACAGGAAATGCAATGACACAGTCCATAACACTGGTTAAAATAGCTGATTTCTCTGGATTTAAACATTGTTGGAAACGTTTGGGATAAATGTTAGTACACAACAAAAGATATAACATTGTTTTTGTATATATATTTTAATCAAAAAATCTTACATATTGTGCTTTTAAATTGATCAAAAATGACACTAAAGACATTTATACAAAGCCCCTAAAAGGACATGGTGGTGGAAAAATATGGGATGGGAGCAAAAAATATAATTTTGCATTCCCCCAAGAAACTTTGTGTTCCCTCTGAAAAGTTTTGCGCAAATTAAAAGTTTCTTGGAATGCAAACATTTGCGAGAGAACGCACTGAAGTATAATTTTTATTCCCCATCTAACTTCTTTCATCACCATGTCCCTTTAGGTGCTCCATACATTTTTATAATGTTACAAAAGATTTCTATTTCAAATACATGCTGTTCTTTTGAACTTTCTATTCATCAAAGAATCCTGAGAAGAAAAAAAAAGCAGCAACTGTTTTCACATTGATAATGTTTCTTGAGCACTGATTTCTGAAGGGTCATGTGACACTGAAAACTGGAATAATTCAGCTTTGCGATCACAGGAATAAATAACATTTTAAATTATATAAAAATAGAAACCAGTTATTTTAAATAGTAATAATATTTCACAATATTGCTGTTTTATTGTATTTTTGATCAAATGAATGCAAAAACATTTAAAAATCTTACTGATGCCAAACTTTTGTGTATTGAGTTATACTTTATATGAAGCTCATCCATAGATGTTTTTTTAGATTTAAACATTTTCAGAAATTAGTTGATTGTCAGGTTCAAGTAGAGTCTCCATCTGTTCTTTTAATTTAACTAATGACCTTTGATGTAACTTTGGTCAGACATATGTGTAGCACCAGAGTCAGTGGGAGGGTTTGAGAGAGAACAGATACGTGACCAGCTCGGGGGATTCATTGACCGCTTTTCCTTTGGAAGACTCAGGAGATTCCTGTCGGGAATCATCTATGGGAATCCTTTCAGAGCAGGTGATATAATTTATGTTGTCAAATATACACTCACCTAAAGGATTATTAGGAACACCTGTTCGATTTCTTTGAAGCCGCATTTGTGAGGCCACAACACGCACAACCTTGAGGCGGATGGGCTACAACAGCAGGAGACCCCACCGGGTACCACTCATCTCCACTACAAATAGGAAAAAGAGGCTGCAATTTGCACAAGCTCACCAAAATTGGACAGTTGAAGGCTGGAAAAATGTTGCCTGGTCTGATGAGTCTCGATTTCTGTTGAGACATTCAGATGGTAGAGTCAGAATTTGGCGTAAACAGAATGAGAACATGGATCCATCATGCCTTGTTACCACTGTGCAGGCTGGTGGTGGTGGTGTAATGGTGTGGGGGATGTTTTCTTGGCACACTTTAGGCCCCTTAGTGCCAATTGTGTATCGTTTAAATGCCACGGCCTACCTGAGCATTGTTTCTGACCATGACCATCCTTTATGAGCACCATGTACCCATTCTCTGATGGCTACTTCCAGCAGGATAATGCACCAAGCTCGAATCATTTCCAATTGGTTTCTTGAACATGACAATGAGTTCACTGTAGTAAAATGGCCCCCACAGATCTCACCCCAATAGAGCATCTTTGGGATGTGGTGGAAGGGGAGCTTCGTGCCCTGGATGTGCATCCCACAAATCTCCATCAACTGCAAGATGCTATCCTATCAATATGGGCCAACATTTCTAAAGAATGCTTTCAGCACCTTGTTGAATCAATGCCACGTAGAATTAAGGCAGTTCTGAAGGCGAAAGGGGGTCAAACACAGTATTAGTATGGTGTTCCTAATAATCCTTTGGGTGAGTATCTGTAATATTTAAAATGTTCCAAATATGACTCTTGATTTATGCTTGCTGTAGATGACAGGACGTTTGAAGAGCTCACTCACTCTGATATGTACATGGACGATGTCGTGACGGACTACTATGAGAAGGCTGCCAGCATGACTGACCTGTCCTCGGCCTACCTGCGGGATGAGAAGCACATACGTGTGAATCTGCTCAACCATAACATACCTAAAGGACCGTGCGCCCTGTGTGGCATGGGGCATCAGAAGCGCGAGACTGTCTATGGCTGCCTGGAATGCTCTTCGGGGGGACATAAATACGTCCGCCTCCATGCTGTACCATGTTTTGACCTCTGGCACAAAACCTTGAGGTGAGAAATGGCTTGGAGGAACTCCCAGGGTGATTTTCACGCAGACCTTGTGCAAGATGACCACAAGATGTAAAACCATCATCTTTAATTTCAGCAAAAACACATTTTAAGCAAGAATGTTCTTTGCTCAGTGTTAGAGACACTGACATTGTAAACCAATGCAAATTCTAAAGAGTTTGTCCTCAATCTGATTATTTATTAGGTGATTAATGGTTTGTATATTTTTCCCTTGTTTTGTCACAAATTCAGCTGTTTGAAAAATAATAATTCAGCTGTTCATTAAATAATAATTAGGACACACTTTACATTACACTCCTAACAATAAATGTTCTTTATGGGCATCTATGTTCCATATAGAACATTTAACATCCATGGAACCTTTCCACTGTACAAAAGGTTCTTTATAGTGGAAAGGGTTCTTTAGGGGAAGTTTACGCAACACCATTTTCAACAAAAAAACAGAAAACTTCTTATGTGTTTTGGCCATTCATTTACACGACAACAGAATTTTGGGGGCCTGAAAACGCAAGTTTTTGAGAACAATACCGTTATCGTCTCTGTGTAAACTACAAAATTGTGAATTTGTGAAAACGGAAAAGCCACTTGAAGGCAAACCTGCAACCTTAGCCGGAAAAGGTGTAACGCATGCTAACGCTGCGGTACGCAGGGAAAGAGACAAGAGGCCTTTTTTTAATGGATGTCAATGGAGAGGCTTCACTACGCTGAATAAACTGTTTTTGTGAGGGAATAGCTTATAATTTAATGAATCGACAGTCCATCGGCTAATTTCCAACATTTCAACAATTCGTTTTTGATTAATCTATTTTAGAGTTTACACCATAAAAAAATTATGTTTTATAAACAAAGTCAAGGACAATTATGCGACAGGACCAATTCAGTTTACGCCACTTCTCATTCGTTTCTACGGTATCCGCAAACATTGCCTGACTGTCACACACCTATGAAAGAAATTCAATGGCTGCATCCGAAAACTGGGAAAAGCTGCCTTCGGAGGAGATATTTCATGGTAGGAAGGCATCAAGGCACGTCCGAATCCAATGTTAGCTTCACTTCCTGTCTCCTGAGATACGTCATCTGATGGATTTTTGAAGGCAGCGTAGATGTATCCTTCGCTGGCTTTGATATCCCACAATCCTGTGCATTCCATTCCATTCATAGTTGAGCTAGGAAAAGAAAGATGGTGTCTGAACTTTGCGGTTGCTGGTCAGTTGATGTCATTTCTAACTAGAAATTACTACTGTACTGTAGTAATTAAATATTTGTTTAGTTATCACCAAAGCTCGCTCTAATTTGCTGTAGATCATTCAGCTGTTGGGCTGCCTCAGAAGTCTGTCCGAAATCAATTTTGTGAGGTGCCTTCATGCACAAACTCTGCCTGTAGAGCCTATAAGGCAGCGCGGCAACAAGATTTCAGATGCAGCCAATGATGTCAAGGCTGTAATGTGATTGGTTATCAAGGCACATGTGATCCAAGTTAGCCGTTACACTTTTTCCAATGGTAGAGCCATGGACCCTCGTATAAAAATAATAGCTGTGTCCGAAATCGATTACTTCCCTACTATATAGTATGCGAAGAACAGTATGCCAACAGAGTAGTATGTCCAAATTCATAGTATTCAAAAAAACAGTAGGCGAAAAGTCCCCAGATGACCTACTACTTCCAGCAACTTCTGAAGTGCGCATTCGATAGACACTTTACTATCCCATGAGGCCACAGGAGAGGATTTATGATGGAAGTGACGCAACTGACACTGGTAGTTCACATGATAACGAAAATATGGCGGATGTATCATGTCTGGATCATAGACTGTAAAAAAATATGGACGTAATGTCTGTGACATCACCCATAGGATTCTGAAGAGCAGTTTTGGAGCGTAAAGTAGGCTCAAGCTGGCCGTTGCCATCTTGGCAACGCGTCATCACGCGTCACTCCCGGTTAACTGGCAATGGGCAGCGGCGGGACATGGGCGGAGCTGAAGTGACATGATGACTAACAGACAGCAGACAAATGGCTATTCATCTGTCACTCAAAGTGGCCAATTATGCAAAACTTTAAGGCTTTATATAATGTAAATTAATGAGTTATAAAAAAAATTCACCCCCCTCACAGTTGTCATGAAGGGCAAAATTAGCCGTATAGACCACAATTTGAACCAGGCTGTAAACACGTTTTAAAGTTGGGCATTTTAACATGGGCTATATCAGATTCTACTCCCTTTTGGACCATGTCCCTAGCGGCCAGTCGATGAATTACAGTTTACATTACTTCCGTATTGGCTTCAAGAGAAACTGGGGGAGGTTGCCGCTTGGTCTGGATTAAATTCATACTACACATTCATACTACATAGAACATACTTTTTTAAAAAGTCGCTTAGTAAGTTAAAAATTTAAATGTAGTACATACTCAGATAGCACACGATTTCGGCATTTCTGGAAAACAGTGACATCATGCACGTGAATTATGTATTCAGTTGGTGGGCTTTCTTTATGAAGTGACATCGCCAACAACTGGTCTGGCATGCATAATACAATGATTTTAGTCGTTTTCACGCATCTCTGTGAACGAGGATCGTTTGACGCCTGTATGCAAAAAATGCTTCCATTTTTAGTACATCGTTGTCATGTAAATGTAACCTAAGATTGTTTAAAAAAGCTCTTCACATTAATAAGAAAAAAAAAAGTTATTTTAAGAACTTTGGACTGAAAGGTTCTTTGGGGAACCAACAATGGTTCTATGGCATCGCTGAAAAAGTATTTTTAAGAGAGTATGTGTCTTTAACCAAATGAAAGTATTTACATAAAAAAAATAATTGTTAGGTACAATGTTCTTATTGTGTTCATGTTGCATTGTAAAACACTTTGGCTGCTATTGAGTTGAGGTGGTATGCTAAGGTTATGGACAGGTTTGGTGGTATGGTTAGGTTTAAGGGTGGGTTAATGTGTAAGGGTCGACAGTGTAATCACAATGTAAAAAACATGTAGGCTATGTACACAGTAACGGCATAGTATCAAATGATTCATTTAAATTTTAGTACAGTAGTATACTTAATATAAACTGGGACCAGTAATTACCCATCTATACTGAAACACTGAGTTTCATAATTAGAAAACTATAAAATGCACATAATACAGTATATTAATAACACAAACTGAAAGAGACTGATCTTAGACAGAAAACTTGGTGCTAAATTATGTTTACATATGGTCTGTAACGTTCATTTTTATCAGTTTAGAAATGGCGCTTCTTACCCATCTAGACACACATGGGCAAGATAAGAGATATGTTAGGGCAAACATCTAGGGCAGATATTGGTTTCATCACGTGAAGACCAGCTGCTGGATTTTCAACATTCTGGGCCATCTAAATAATTCAGACCCATCAATAAATTAGCCTGTAGATCACGTGATGGCAGAGCAGGAAGTGCATCACTTACAGTTGTCTCCTGTGAATAGTACACCATGGATGGAACTGAAGTGAGGGCAATGATAGTGCAAGGTTACATTTGTGCGCTTATTTGACACCTGGTGGCCCTACTGGTTAGATTAGTGCAGTGGAAAAAATAGAGGCCTACCTTAAAATGTTGATTAATAGCACAGAATGTCAAGAGCACATATTAAAAGACTGCCTCCACAAACTCATGTGCTGCCAGAAATATTTTCCATGTCTGTTTACAATGTTTATAATAAAAATAAAAAATAAATGTTAAAGTGAATAATACAATATTAAATAAAGATTAAATGAAAGTTTGGGGTTGGTATGATTTTTTTATTTTTTTATTTAGGAGTCTCCTCTGCTCAACAAGGCTGCATTTATTTGAAAAATACAAGAAAAACTGATATTTTTAAAAATTATTAAAAATTAAAATAACCATTTTCTGTTCATGTATATTTTAAAATGTAATGTTTTTCATGTGATGGCAAAGCTGAATTTTCAGCATCATTAGTGTCACGTGATCCTTCAGAAATCATTCTAATATACTCATTTGGCTCAAGAAACATTTATCAATTTTGAAAAGTTGCTTAACAATTTTGTGGAAACTGGATAATTTTTTTCAAAAGAGCAGCACTTCCTTGCAGTAGAAATCTTTTTGTAACAATGTAAAAGTCAGTGTAATGCATCCTTGTGGAACGACACCTGTAAGACAGCATTAGCTCAATGTATTAAATCTATTAGCTCAACATATGTAATTATTTGCCCATCAAAAAAATATATATATATATATATATTTTCACTGTATATGGTGCATTGACTACCAATTAAACAGATAAAACAGTAGCAACTATTAGAAGATCTTCTGAATTATGTTGCAGTTTTATCTACAGGAATTTGACTGAACTTAATGCATTAAACTACGACAGAAAACTAGTTTCATTTTCACATCTTTATTACTTACAAAAATAATGACCAACACTCTGCATTAATGACAAAAACAGTTAATTTGCAGTGGGCCTTTTCATTTTCTATATTAAAGCTCACATCACCCACTGCCAATCGAATCACTCTCCATTCTCACAAACAATTCCACTTCAGGATATGCACTCAAGCTCAAACTAAATCAGAAGAGCCACATACGAACAAATAAATATAGACCTTTTTCTTCTTTTACACTTCAAGTCAGAATTAAAGCACTTTTTGATCCTGTGTTACTGGATGAGAGAGGAATATTGCAGAAATGAACCACAGAAATGTCAGTTTGGCACAACTTCACTGCTCCACTTTTCCAGTTCAATAAGAATGTCTAATACAGCCATTGGGATTATGAATATAGCATTTAAAATCAGAAAAATTAGACCAATGCTTTACCCTCCCCATCATATAGCTATGGTTTTTACTCGTGTTATGCTCTGTTGCTTCCCTACACACAGAAAACAATAAAACAAGCATGTCAGATGCTCCAGCAACAGGTGTAAAGCCAAAATATTCAACATTTAAATTTTACAGATTTCAAATATGAGATGCACCCGGATCAAGGCACTTGAAGGCCAGGACTGTGTAGAGACACAGATGAAACAAAACAGATCCACCGAATACTGCTGTTTTCAGTGCAAGTACCATTATCGTCATGCATGTTAAACCTTGCCAGTAAGATGCTCTGAGACTAATGAGTATGACTGTTGGTTTTAAAACACACAAGTCTTGACATACTAAGCTGACATAACTGCATCTCATTCAAACTAAATAAATATATTTATTACTCATTAATCCAAATATAATGTAAAAAGAGATATGTTAATGCTAAAACATCTCCATGCTAAGAAACTCTGACAGATTACTGAGAATAAGGTCCATTTTGTTTTACAGCTACTTCTGTGAGTTGGGAACTGCTCACAG
The DNA here is from genome assembly GCA_018749465.1 of Paracanthobrama guichenoti. NCBI lineage: Eukaryota > Metazoa > Chordata > Actinopteri > Cypriniformes > Gobionidae > Paracanthobrama > Paracanthobrama guichenoti. The sequence continues at coordinate 11,450,902 of CM031948.1, read as the reverse complement.
TATAACCAGTAGGGGGCGATAAGACTACATTCTTGGAATGAAAACAATTCCAGCCTCACAAAAACAACTGCTAATGAGGCTTCCACCTGCTCAGATCTATTCACACCCCAGTCCAGTGTTCTGCTCCTTGAAGCATATTTTCACTTCTAATGTTTGGATTAATACAGCAGGGGTTGGATATTTGTGCAAACAAACCCGGCCGGCAACCAGCAATCCACTGTCTGTTAACAGAATTGGGTGGAATTTTGCAACAGGCCAATATAAAGCCAAAAGTCTCTAGAAAAGAGCAGGATGGACAGACGTATAGTGGTCCTGTGCTTTGGTCAATCTGATTCAGTCAGTACGACATTCCCAAAACTCCTACTGCAGCAGCTTTTGGTTGAGGATCTCCCAGATCATAGCCTTCCTGAAATACGGCATATGACTCTAAAAAGAGAAAGAATAAATAGTAAATCTAATTCTGAAATAATTACACACGTGTAAGTAAGTGTGTGTTGGGTGTAAATAAGCAGTACCTGTCTGAATGTGAGGTTGCGTCCTCTGGAGATATAATCAGCATATTTGCATACGAACACACCACAATCACTACCATTCTTCTGCTGAGGGATCTCCTACAAACAAAAAATATAACTGAGGTTTTAGTGCAAGTTTCATCAGAATTTGCCCCAGAATAAAACTTCTATAGCTGTCAAATTAAACATTTGAAACATGAATATAGGTTACATTCGAATGTGCCAAGCACTGATTTTACATCTAAATCCAAACGCAGACTCATACTTGTTATCTGCTAACAATAGAACTCAGTGCAGTTTCATTTAAATGTATTTGTTGCACCCTCTAGTGGAAAGAGGCGACATTGATTAAAAAAAAAAAATGTGATCACTGAGGTCTTGTAACTTTGACCCAGAAATGATATTAAAATTAATTTGGAATTTTGGTAATATTCAAGTGAAAACTTCAAGTTTCTCAGATCTGTTGCCAGTCTTAGGGTGTGTTCACACTTGTAGTTCAGTTCTTTTGGTCTGGTTCCAAAAAAGAGCCTAAATACAAAACAAAACAAAAAAAACGGCTTTTATGACGTATATTTTGCGACATCCAAAACATGTTCAGTCTTACTGAACATCCAAAACAATGCTGAGTGCTGGGCTAAATGTGCTTGTATATGCGTACATATGATGGGATTTTTACCACATGAGAACTCATGAAGAGCTTATACAATGTGTAAAGGAGTCAAAATGGCACCGGGAATTCCTCCATTTTAAACAAATGAAGATCTGCTACAAGGAGACAGTGTTTTCTGATGCCTGTACTGAACTGACATAATGCCGACTGATTGGCAACATAAGCATATCTGGTTCTTCTCAGCATAGGAACTGAGCATTCGATCCTTTTTAGGGTTGCATCTTGTTGACACTAAAGCCTGTTTTTGGTTTGTTTAGATGTCTTTGGTCCATGTGTTCATACATCAGTAAAAACACCACAATACTCTTGGAAGCGGACTGACACCCACTTTTGGTGTGCACCAGGTTTAACTGCAGCATTAACACATTCAAATGAACCGAACTAAGAGAAATCGCAGTTCATTTTAATCAAACCAAACTTGCCAAGTGTGAACACACCCTTACACTCTTCTTATAAGATTTTATGAACAAATTATGCATTATACAAGTGCTTACAGAAGGCCGTAAACTGCTCAAGGTCCACTTTGACATGTCCAAATCTTTTCCCTTCTTCACCTTGAACTCTTCTTTCAGATAAAGCCTAATAGACAGATGCCGTTATTAGGTTAATATAAAGGAGTACAGTCGGCTGTGAAAAACTGACTACTATGAGCACAAACTTTAACATAGACACATTTAACCTCATCAACGCAAACAGCACAATTACACAACTCCTCATTTTAACTGCAAAATACTTGTCTTAAAATATATGCAGTGGGATAACATTATTAAGCATGTTGCTCTACAACATTATCACTTACAGAATCATATTGCAGATGTCATCATGCCGTTGACCCATGGAGTCGTATGACAGAACAGACTTTGATTTGAAGTCAACAACCTACCGTGGAAAAGGAGGAAGCATTAAAACAAAAATCTAAACATCATCACACAGACACACACACACATATACAAAGCAACCAGACAATTAACAGTCCTGTAACACTGTTCATCAGGCACCAAAAAAATGAAAGCTTCTGTGTCCTTTTCGACGTGCCGCAACACTGTTGCAGACTGCAACGGTTAATATAAGGGTTTCTAATGTTTGAACAGATAATACTTCTGGTTAATTACTCACAGCAAGGGACCAGTGAACACCCAGGTGAAGGGGGATCAGAATGATGTCATACAGGAAGAGGTCTACAGCCTTAGTCCAGCGCCGTACTGAAGTATGTCCACCACCATGCAACTTGGGAAAGAGGAAGGTACTGAAAGAGTAGATCTTTCTGGCTCCTACTTCCTGCTCACTGCGGGACATCACGAGATTCATGTAGAAGTTGATCACCTGAGAGCAACAGGGTTACATGTTCAATCAAATGTAATGCGTCTTAAGAACTTTCAGATTATGTGCATCAAATAGAGAGGACAGACCTGACCTGCATTTTGATTTAGAATTTCAAATGGGGGGGGGGCATGTAGAACTAAATATCCATTATCAGCTGATAACCAATACGGTACCAATATAAATGTACATTTCTAATAAAAGTCTTTTGAAATGACACTACCTCATCGTTGAGCCAGCTGCCTTCTTGCAGGGTAGACAAATCCCTCTGTGTGATGCGCAATTTGAAAGCACTGCACAAAACCAAGTTTGGATCACTTTGAGCTAGAGCAGCACTCACTTCCTGTTGCATCTCCTGTTACACGATGCACAGAAAACATTGAGAATCAAACAAGGAGGAAAGGAACCAATGTGACAATGAATCAAAACGTGAAACAACTGAAGTTTTACATGCACATCCCCGTTTACCCAAGCATTGAGTCATGCTTTTTCCTTTCCCCACAATTCTCTTATTGGAGATGTTTGGTTTTGTAATTTATTGTCAGTAAATTATCACACATTAATGAAATGAGACCCGAAATTTAAATGACTTTATTAATTGCAATTAACTGCAAAATTAAAGTAAAAAGTCATGACACCACTATAATGCCTTCACTCATACGTAAACTATTTAAAGCAAGCTTTTAAAAGAAATTAGCATTAAAGGAAATATATACTATAATAAATATTCTATTTACTTTCAAAAATAGCACCCAAAATTTAGTTTGTACATGCACAGATTAAAAAAATATGTCTATTCTGTTATAAATTTACATTTTAGAATCTTTTGATTTTTACAAACTAGAATTTATAGTAATCAGGTTGTGACATTTATAATCAGAATATCACCAAATTCCAATCAATACAGAAATATTTTTATGTATGCTCACAAAAAAAAAAAAAAAGCAACAACCACAGTGTGTGGTATAACAACGCATATAAAGTGCAGGTTTTAAAGACACTAACCTTGGTCAGTCTGGGAAACTCCTCCTCACTGCGCCTTACTGCATCTGTAATCAGTTCAGATCTGGATGGTAGCAAAGGTCCTGCAGCAGTGTCTTTCTCCTTAAGGTTCAACCTGGCTTCAACCTCAGCTGACAGATCCACATCTACAGGCTAGAGAGAGGGTGAGGAAAACAGAACTACAATTATAAAAAATAAAATACTACATTAAACACCATATAGCTGTAAAATGTGGATCAAATTACAGCTACATAACAGCGTTTAATTTTGTATAAATCGCCATAAATCTCCAAATTTAATTTGTGGACAGCATGAATATGAATGACATGAATAAGACACTGAAATCACTTATCTCCAATCATTCATTTTTTGATTTAAGATTGAAAGCAGAAAAATTAGAAAACTGCCCCAAGAATTCATCTAGATTTTTTTGTTTCTACGTTCAGGGTAGAAAATGAATAAACAGCTTGAATATTCAATCTGTACACGTGGACAGGAATGAAATGCCCTTTCTGTTGATTAGTCAACCAGACATTAAACCGTGCCATCATCAGTTGTTCCTCAGTTTAGCACAACAGAATAATAGTCATCTGCTTTAGGAATTAATACAACTGTAGCAGCAGATGACTATTATTCTGTTGTGCAAATCTGAGGAACAACTGATGACAGATGTTTGTTTGGTTGACCAATTAGCAGAAAGGGGCATTTCATTCCTGCCCTTGTTCAGAGATTCAACATTCAACCCGTTTATTCATTTTCTACTTTTGAACATAAAAACAAAAAGGCCCCATTTTCTCATTTTTCTGCTTTCAATATTAATATCAAAAAACAAATGATCAGAAGATACACAGATTCACGGATCACTTACGATTTTTCTTGCAGTTTGATTATCCAAGGGTCCTTGCTTGACATCACTTCCTGGTAGGCTTCGATTAATATCTATTGTTCTATAGCAGATTTAAAAATAAAATAAATTTGAATCAAATGTAGATGTGCATTTAATGTTTATGCAACATGTTAAAGGGTTACCTGTCTTTAGTCTGCATCAATGATACTGTATCCCGCCACACAGACATGTTAGGGATGGCTGAAGGCAAACAGAAAATTGGATTTGATTGGAAACGCTTCATCAACAGGTTAAAACTGTTTCAGAGAGTTATAGGAAAACAGAGCAGACGTAAAGCAGTGTTTATTATGGTAACTTTAATATTAACACTCATTTGGGATGGGGCTGCTATATTAGATCATAATTAAGCTCACCTCTTACTGGAGCTGGTCTGCTCATGTCAGTAGTGCGATTGAGGGAGGTGTGTCCATTGGCCTTGTGTCCATCAAGAGGGAAATTTGTGCTAAAAGATTTTAATAAACATAGCGTTAATTTCCTCCAGCAAAACTACAATAATTTCAAAAGTGTTCTTAGGTCTTACATGGGAGGCTTCATCCGTCCAAATGGCAACGGTTTGCTCTTTGAGTATTTCTCCGACGCCATCTCTACTAGCTTCCTATAATGTTCTCGATCGCTCTCTCTCAATGCCTACTCAAAATAGAAACACTCAGGAAAATCAAAGACATTGACACAACAAGCTTCACAGTACATTAAAAGGTTTTCCTACCTCCTCCACGGTCAGGCAAGGTTTGTGTGTGCGGCTCGGGTGCTCCATCTCAGGCGATCTTGTGCTCAGACCGTGGGTGGTGCAAGACGGCACTAGCTTCAGGGATCGCCGCATCTCCCTGCCTCTGTCCTGGCTTCCCTTATACAGCATTGCTCCACTGCTAAATGCAGAGACTGTTACAGAACATCTAAAGGACAAATTATAGTATCATCAACCATCCATAAAATCATTTACAGTAACAAAGCAGAAGTATCCATCTCAAGCCCTATTTTGATACTGCTGTTAACAAACGGTAGGTAAGGTGCATCTGCTTTTTAATGTCTGAAATAAAGGCTCCTTGATTAACTTGTAAAAATGTATTTAGAAAGGTAATTTCTGCTATCATTCACACACACAAAAAACTTGGTGTTACGGTTTAATGGCAGCAATGTACACAATAGTAAATAAGTAAACAAGCAAAGATGCTGCTGTTAGTAATTTGTGACCAGTTTATGTTTCCTTCAATACACTGATAGTGACATGATGGCGGAGAAAAACATCACCTTGTTTTATACCAAACCTTCATTAATTATTTTTATTTTTACTGTTTTCATAATGCATGATTTTTCATAATCACTGAGTGTTTGTTTGGCTGAATTACACCCATATCCTGCGCATTCTGAGGATTTAAAAAAGAAAAGAAAAAATGTCAATCTCCCCTTTAAACTTGTAAAAATTAAACCATTACAACTGGATATTTATTCCATCAGGAAAGATAATCATTAACACTATGGCAGATGATAAAAACACAATTTGATAAGACTTAGAAACAGCTTAAAATTGTAAAACACATCAACAAAATTGACAACAATACTTACTCAGGTTTATGTACAGCCTGGGCATTGTGGTGGACATTGGTTGCTGTTCTTTCTTTATGTTTAAGTCCCATTTCAATCTGTTTATCTAAATAGAGATAGGCTACATTGAAATAATTACAAAACTGAGACTGTACTCAAGTATGAAATGCACTTTATGTGCACTACCATTTAAATGTATGGGGTCAGTATGATTTTATTACATGTTTTTGAAAAAAAAGTATCTTATGCTCACCAAGGCTGCATTTACTTGATCAAAAATACAGTAAAAACAGTAATATAGTAAAATTTACACTTTTAAATAAAATAAAAATGTTATCCATTTTAACATTTTAAAATCGAATTTATTCGATTAATATAAATAAATAAATAAATGAATAAATATTACTGTTCCCAAACTTTTGAACGGTAGTGCACATCTCAATATTTTTCACCAGATCACAGAGATATGCTGGTAGGTCACACTCACCCATTCCGTCACTCTCAATCCATGAATTCAAACTGTTGCTGTGTATGTCATCAATACCCATAAAGGCAACCCTGCCAACCTGAGCCACCAGCAAGCACAAGAAACAAAACAATGTGCAGAATTTATGAAACCAAGGCTGTACAAACAATGCACGTTTTTGCAAGCGATTAGTGGTGATGAACATACCTGCGTAAATGCTTTCTGCTTTTCATGTTCGTCCTTCCTGCGGTGTCTCGAACGGAACAGCCCAGCAATCCCGGCAAAAGTCTTCTTGACAACCCTAATGATCACATCTGTTGCCAGAGACCATGACATATTTGAAAAAAAAGCTTGATAGTAGGCAAGTGAGAAATGTTCAGTGGAGTTGCATTAGACACTGCTGTTTACATGGAAGATCTGGTCTAAATATTTACCATGTCTTGCTCTTTTGACCTCTGGATATTCTGTCACACCATCAGCAGAGTGCACACTGAAACCCAAGAGAACACATCAGGTCAGTGCATCAGATAGATTTAGACGAAAAATCTTAAAATATAAATAAATAAAATAATACATAAAAGCACTAAAAATAAAACCACTAAGCCTTTGAACCACTAGCAAGCAGACAATACCACTTTGCCTTAGTAAAGAACTTCCATACTATTCACTCATATAACTTTGTTGCGATAACACTAGCAGACCAAAATAAAGACATTATCTATACGGTCCATTTAATGGCAACCAAAACTGTACTAAGACCAATTACGACAAACAGTCCATAAATTAGGTTGTTTGCTGTAAATAGATTGTCTAATGATGAATTGTTTACACTGACTGGACTGATTCCCGCCCCTAAAGACAGATGCTAATACTACACTGCCTATTGTTCATGTAAATGAGCTAACGTTAGACACAAACTGACAACAGCCAAAACAAAGTATTGTGTGTTCACAAAAATAGAAAACAAAACAAATTCTGTTCATTCAAAATGAGGAATTGAAAAGACTAATACTACACCTTTGATAGTTGCGTTTGGCGGGCCTGCTATTCTCCTGCCGCTGCGTGTCTGTGCCCGCGGCTCGTGCTAAGCCGTTACCGTGCTCACTAGGCCAGGCTGCGGATTTATCACCAGAAAAGGGCACGAACAGCGACGATAATCCGTCAACTATCCATTCATACATCACAAACCACCACGATGAATAAGACTCTGCTTCGTTTGTTAGTGCCAGGTCTCTATACTGAAGATTTTAGAAACCGAGAAATTGACCCACTCGTGTTTCAATAGCCTTCCGTGGCAGTTACGTTTACTGCGTCACTGATTTGTCAACTGCGACAACGCACGGCCCTCCCACTCTCCACTGAGATTGACGTTCCATCACACCGCAGTTAACGGCGCTACAAAGCCTTTGAAGGATGCAGCCTTTCTGTCGCGAACGAAACTACGTTTTTGTTAAAATTGTTTTAATTACTTACATTTATTATCCCTATATTCCGTGAATGTTTGATATGTAGAAGTAAAGTGATTAGCTATACTGCTAAACATTTGGCGGGATAAGTAATGTAACCAATCGGAGGCGCAACTGAGCATCACATGGCTCAAAGCGGAAGAAATATATCGAGTGGGTGTGCTTTTACCAGTTAAATGTTCTATGTTAAACCTTTTACAGCGGAGAAGGCGTATTTTAAACAGCATCATTACCTGACATAGCCTCAGTTAGCCAGATTTATGGGGTTAAGCCTTGTGTTGCGCAAGACAGCGTTAAACACTGTAACGTTACTGCCTGTATGACAACGTGTGTAACCCTAGTATGACTACACTGCAAAGACAGGAACTGTACATTTTAAAAAGTGTGTTGCATGTCAGAACAGCCACGACAACTAAATAACAGTTTTTTTATTAAGCTGAGTAACACAGTTGAAGCTCTTTTAAATATCACTGTAACATTTAATAAATCCTTCAATTATTATAACCAAATTAAAATCACAATAAATCCCCAAGAAAAACAAAATGCCAGCTGTATTGGCAAAAATTGTAAATTAAATATATATATAAATAACATTTATGTCAATGTGTAATCTGTCTTTGAAGATGAAGTAGGATCAGTCTGCACTTGGCAATTTGGCTGGAAAAAGAAAGAGGAAATAAGATATTAAACTGTCTTCTAACATCTTTAAAAATAATAATAATAATATAAATGATAATAATATAAATAAAGAGAAAGGGAGATGTTTACCTCAGAGTCCAACTGGAGTTCACTGCATCAATCCCATTCTTCTAGGCAAAACAAGTTAACTATTAGGCTTCACAAAGTCTGACAAGTGAATGTTTTAAACCAAAAGAAGGCTACCACAAAATACACATAACTAATGATGAGGCTAATTTTAAAATGATGTAGTGATTTTGGCCAAAACATTTGTAGCCTACTGTACACTCAGTATGTGAAACATCTCACTGTAAGACCCCATATATTTATGAACAACAAATGTAAACAACACCAGGTTTTGATAAAGTTGAGTTGAGGTCCTGCAGGGGACAGTTGCATAAACATACACTATGTTGGAGTCTTATGACCAACTAGCGGTTAGCCAAGGAGTAATCAAGTCTTATTTCTCAAATTAGACCAATTATGGTCAATATGACAATATGAACCATCTTAAAGAAAAAAAATTAAATAAACAGAGCAATTCCAAGAGGGTCCTTGCAGCATTGGTGCTTGCTCGGGCCCTAATTACATACTTATAAGACTCATCTAAGCAGTAAATAAAACTGGCCAACCGGTATAGAGACAAGACTTCCAAAAGAATTCCTGATCCATTTGTTAAATTTCATTTATTTTATTATTATTATTTATTGATATTGTTACTCTGTTTACTCTTACGTGTTTAAGGGAGGCAGAGATACGGGACCAATCGCATGCTGAACTGTTGGCTGATTAGTCCCGCCTTGTCCTGCTGACATCATAGAGGGCCAAACAGAGTAGCCAATTGGAGGGAGAGGAGGTCCATGGGAGCCATAGTGATGATGATGATGTACAGCCCCTCTTCTCACTGCTGAATAAAGTTCCTGAACAACATCAAATTAGCATTGTAACTTACATAGTACTACATTGTGAAATGAACAAATATCAACTTTATGTATGTTGAACACAACAGCCCCTGATGTTACCTGCCCATGTGAGGCTGTGTGAGGTGTGTTTCCTCCTGGGGACACAGCCACTGGTGGAAGAGCCTTCAGCATCATATTGTGCATGATGATCTGGTGCATCTGAGCATTCTGCATGAGCATCAACTCCACCATATCTGTTGTAATAAGAATAATAAAATGAAAAACTCTTGGTCTATAGCTTAAATCTTGAACTGTTGTCCATTTAATTTGTTCCTATTGACTATTGATGTTTCAGGCATGCAACTTGAAACATTAACTACAATACTCTTCAAAAGTTTGGGTTCAGTAAGATGTTTTTAAAGAAGAGCCTTCTGTTCACCAAGACTGCATTTACGTCTTTATCAAGTCAAATCAGTAATATTGTGAAATATTATTTCAATTTAAAATAACTGTTTTTGAAATATATTGTAATTTAAAAAAAATTATGTAATGGCAAAGCTCATTTTTCAATGTCATTCATTCAGAAATCATTGTGATGTGCTGATTTGGTGCTCAAGAAACATTTTGTATTGTTAGTTGAAAATGGTTGTGCTGTAGACTGGGTAAACCCAGCCCAATCTGCCAGCAATTTGATTTTGCCCTGCAGCTCAGGCTGGAAACCTGTACATATTTCTATCCTGCTTCTGTTACAAATTTGCGGGGGCCAATCACAAACCGGCTTATCCAGCTGGCAAGCTATTGGTGGGTTTAACACAATGACGGATAGAGAAGCGATGGATCATTGGTCTGATTGGTTGAAGGACTATCCAAATGCGTACAGAGTCATTTGAACTATGCACGTTGATCACACCTCTTGTGCAGTAGAAAATACACAGCAGACTCCCCAGACCAATGTTCAATCTTAAAAGATTGAGCTTAGTCTAGTGATAGCCAGACAAGTTGTGCTGCCTAATGAAGTATGGAAACTATGGAAGTGCTTTCTTCAGGATTCTCTGATGAACAGAAAGTTTGAAGAACAGCATTTATTTGAAATAGAAATCTTTTGGAACATTATACATTGTCTTTACTGTCACATTTGATCAATTTAATGTGTCCTTGCTAAATAAAACAATCAACTTTTTGACAACAAACTTATTATTACTTATGGCTTAGTACATTTGCATTTATTCATTTAGCATTTAGCTTTTATACAAAGTGACTTACAAATGAGTACACTCTAAAAAATGCTGGGTTAAAACAACCCAATCGCTGGGTAAGTCCATTTTCAACCCAATTTTTTAGAGTGTACTCATTTGTAAGTTGCTTATTTTTTTACTAAATTACTAAGCCTTGAATCCTTGTTTTATAACAGTTTTTATACACACTCTAAAAAATGCTGGGTTAAAAACAACCCAAGTTGGGTTGAAAATGGACTAACCCAGCAGTTTTAAGCAAACATTTAACCCAACCGCTGGGTTAAAACAACCCATTTACTGGGTTAAATCAACCCAATCGCTGGGTTAGTCCATTTCTGTTATAGTACAAGGATACAAGGCTTAGTATATAATAACTTGTTTTTTTCTGTATTTGATGTACCTTCTTTAATACTTCCGGATCTGTAAGGAAATGTTTGTGGGGGTGGGATTTGTGCTATGAGAGGCTGTTGCTGTGGTAACTGCTGGATAATGGTGGCTGGCTGTTGAGGAACCTTGTGGAAGGAGAAATATAAGTTATTAGAGGAGGGCCAGCAATAATATCATTGTTATAGACACATACACACACAAATTGTTTATATGTACTTGTATATTTTAGAACAGCTATAAAGAATGAACTGGAGTAGTAAATGTAGATATTCTATGCAGGATCTGGCCAGTATAAGGTGCTAGAAAGAGAATATAACAGCTGGAGGATAAGAAAACTTTTCATACAGTGTGTTGAATGATTCGAGGGGGCTGAGGGACAGGAAGAGGGAGAGGAGCAGGTGGAGCACTTTGGTGGACATGGATGGGAGGCACAGGCTGGAGTGGCCCATGAAGTGGTTCATAATGATATTGCCTATGAGATCCACCCCATGTGTGTGGCCTTCCCAGATCCTCCATCATATGCTGTTCCTGTTACATACACATAAACATATGCACACTTATATATTTGTGATTTAAGTGATACAATGTTTCTGTTTACTATTTATGTGACACTTTGTTCAAGATGAGAGGCTGCTCACTGCAGAGCCAATGTGTGAAGCTTGACTTTCAGCTCCAGCCACACCCTATCCCTAAACCTAAATTATGTTATAAGCTCCACCCATTAGGTCCTTCATTACTTGTTCACTTGAACACTACTTGTTCATGATCGCCTTTGTTTTAATCATCTCTTCTTATAGCACGCAGAAGAATAATTTTAGCATCATGTGAAACACTATACCCTCAGTCTCTGTAGGAGGTTTCTCTTCCGTCTCAGAGCACTGTGTAATGCATCTGCCTGACCATCATAACTTCCTGCAGAATCAAAAAACAAGGAATTATTCAGACAGTATGTTGTATTCTGAATTTTCAATGTCCTAATCTGCTTTTGTTTTTATTCCTTGATATGTTTTATTTAGGCTTAGAATAATCCACTGAGATAATTACTACAAAACTAGAGCAACTGTCTGGGCAATATGACCAAAAATATTATATTATTTCCATATCATATACGTTATTTATCACAGTATTCATTTACCATTATTGGGGGAAGGAAAGCTTGCCACATATTTGTTAGACCTGGAAATGAATGTAAACATATTAACTTTTTTGTTCGTAATTTAACTCCACAGAGAAGCTTTTAATTTAGGCCCCATGAAATCTGTTTTATTTTCCCTAAATTCGATGTTTTACATTTTATTTTTTTGGGAATCTGTGTTTTATGATTTAATACAAATTGATATAAACGTTTAATCAAGCTTTTAAAGTGTAATCAAATGAAAATAGCAATTCATTTACAATAAAACATTGTATTTTTATTTTTTTGTCAAATACGATGCTACATAACAGAACTGTGTAAATGTAAAAATCCAAAAAAATAATAAAAAAATAAAATGGATGCATGATATTCCTGCACATTATAATTACCTTGAGAAGTCCTACATTTTAGTAGTGATATATTTCCTTGATATAATCTCGATATGATGTTTGCCCAGCCCAACAAACTTTTTTTCAGGTCAGAATTTTAGTCAGGAGACAAAGCACCAATCACTTCAATCATGTAATATATGCCTAGTGCCTAATTATTCTTAAAATACTAACAACACAATAATGCAGCATACAAACATCACTCTTATCTGTGTACTTGTAGAAAGTCCTGAACCCTCTCGTTCAATGTTGTCATTTCTCTCATTCTCCAGTCTCTAAAGAGGAACAAACAGGATATATTAACGAAGCTTCATAGTCTCTTCATAGACAGGTTCTCTTGATAGAATGTTGTCAACAAAAAAGAAAGAAAATCATGTCAGTGATGGATAACTGATAAATATTTATTACATCAAAACAACTTACCTTTTCCAGCATTTTCAGTCTCAGCCTTGTCATTTGGTCAACCAAATCTGCCATTTTAAAACACCTTTTAGATCAGTTTTAGTTATTGCCCATGCTTGCTTTAGAAAGATGTCCGTTGTCAAAAACATTTCTGTGTTCTTTGCCCAACCCTCACGTTGCTAAGTTACATTAGAAGTCCAGAGAGGCTCTTTTGTTATGGTAGAACCAATAGTAGAATACTCTAAAATAAAGAAATAAATGGAATAAAAGTGCAATTTTAAACAAATTATTTTGAATGTGCATTTAACCTTAGAATGTGTAAAAGGATCTGTATTGGAATTAATGGTTTTCTTCAAGAATTAAATAATTCAAATAATTGATGATACACAAATGTTTTCATATATCAAGCATGTTTATTTGTCCACTTTCCATATATGCATTACAAAAGATGAAATTGAATCTTTTTAAATTGTTGTAGTTGCAGGTGTACGTTTTGTAAACAAACTCTAAACTAATTTAGATCAACTGTAAAGTATATATATAGTCTGAACCATTTGAAAATGATCTTTTCAGACAGAGACAGAGCATTCAAGATTCCCACCTTTCAAAACATAACTTTTGGGAGACTTTGTTTTTTGTCATGTGTTTTTTTGTCATGTGTTTTGAGCATTTATAGCATTAAGTTTTATTTGTAGTCTTTAACACAACATTATCAGTATGTCATAATTAACAAAGACATTAATAATTAACATTGTTATACCTTTATACTCCAAATAAAATGTAATGATTATATTTCTTCTCTTTTTATTATTCTATAGGCTATTTATAATATTATAATCAAAAGTGTATTATATTTAATTGGTCTAGCTTTTACAGTTTATGAGACTGGGCCTTATATTATCAAGATGATATAAGCTGAAAAAATAACTTTTGTTATGTCGTTTCCGAATTCAGCCTTTGTTACCTACTGGTTGATTTTATTCACCCGGGCTTTTGCCCGCGTCTCTCATTTGTCAACCACTCCGACTATCGGAAACGAGAGTACAACAACAAATACACAACCTACGGAGGATGGCCTTTCTCTCTATCATGCTTCGCAATAGGCTCTAGAAGTTGTCAATCAAGGGGTCATGCTTACAAACGCCTTTTCATTGGTCTCTCGGGCCCAATGCATTTAAAGGAGGGCGTTTTAAAAAGAGCAGGTGAATTTCTGCAACAAGAAATATCATTGGCTGCCAAGTTCACGTCCCTTGTTCTAATAGGTTCTCACAGACTGTCAATCCGATAAGGGCGGGGATAAACACACTTCGCGGCCATGTTGAAAACTACACTGACAGTTACTCCTTAGGAAAATCTCTCAACTCGCAAAACATTGCGAGAAATTTGTTTGGAGAGTTTTACAGAAACACAGTTTTAATCTGCTTGCCCCCCACTTGAGTGTTTCCTTCATTCCCATGAAACTCCTTGATCCAGGAGATGGATCAGGATGAAAGGCAGAGAAAATTAGAGGCCGGACGAGCAAAGGTAAGCGCTAACATTAGCAGTAACTTTACATAGGCTTATTTTGAATTTGAATACACTTGATATTCTTTATGCCTGTAATTACATCAGCTATTATACTTAATTTGGTGTTTTCCCCTTTCATTTGAGATCCACTTATATTTCGACCAGGCACGGATATCACAGTCACTCATATTGTTCTAGTGCACAATGTCTTATTATAAAACTTGTTAGCCCGAATCTGTTTGTCAGCACATCAGTCTGTCTCACGATCCATTGTGCTGGTTATTATAATAATATATCATAGTGATAATGGACAAAATTAGGCTTTAAACACGTATACCTCGTGTATTTGCAATGGCTTACAAATTCATAACAGTATTCCTCAGCTGGAAGGTTTTCGCCTTTTTACCTTAATTTAAAAAAAAAAAACATTATATAGCTTTTGGTATTTATTTGGAGTTTGAATTTAGGGTAAAAAAAACGGTACGAATTTTGTATGCGTCGCGTTGTAGCGGAAACTTTATTTGGTTATGGCATGTTTCACGTTGCAAATAAAGTTTATATTTGCTTTTGAATATGAGGGGAAACTGATACAGCTCTGTCTCTGGGCAGGATCAGTGCAACTCACAGGTATCTACAGTATATATTTAGCTCGAGAGCTTTTAAGGGAACTGCATTTTATCCGCATTGAGCGGAAAACCGAGATGAAATGTCCTATGTTTTCATTTGCTTTTAAAGGTCAAACGATTAAAATGATGTGAACAACACTATATTGGCTGAATGTCTGAGTATTTTATGATTGTTGAATGACAATTCAATCCACAGAAGAATTCAACCTGTTATTTATAAAGAGACCTGTAGGAGGCACCACACGATTAAAATATCAACACCGCAAGGACGCATTTCAGGACTCTCAAAAGTGAAATTGTCATAATTTGCTCTCCCCCATGTTGTATTTTTGTCACAAAAGAGCTTGTATTTTTCATTAAATTTATTATTTAAAAAATGACACATGTACTTGTTTTCGCTACTATTCAACTCATTCTAACTCGTTCTAACTTCCTAAATTGCCGATCAAGCAATTTCATCTCATCCTCTTCTATGTGATTCAGCTATATAACAAAATTGAACACATAAAATTTAAAATTATTTGTTGGTTGATGTATAAGTTTACACATTCATAATCAATGTAAGATGTCCTATTCTGCATTGTCAAGCATATCATCTGGCCTGACTCTTGCATTGGCTTTGGGTCATTGGATCCATACTGTTAAGCTTTGAATTTCATTTGTAACTTTAGCCAGTTGTAACAAGTTGATTATGGGATGTGTCTGGACTGTTGTGTGTTTGTAGATTAATTTAGCTCAAAGATTAACCTGTTTTAGAGTGGCTTGCTGGTTGCCATAGCGTTTGTTAAAAACTGTTTAACCCATAGTATTAATTCTTACTGTTGGTTAATGTTCAACCAGTTAATTATGGGCATCCCTACTTGTAAGTGAACAAATTAGGACAAAAGTATTGTGATTTCCCTATAATGTAAAGATAAATAATATACTTATTATTTTAGGTGTTTAGCTTCCTATAAAACCAGTGTGAATATTGTAAGCTGAGATACTGTAAAAGTCCAGGTACAATGAAAAGACTTTTTAATCTGTTCAATTTGTACACTGGACATGGGTTGGAGCTCTTAAATTTGAGCTCAAAGTGCACCAAATTGATACCATTTAACTTTAAAATGTAATCGTTCTTATAGGGGACCATGCCCCCCAGATCCCTTTAGAAGTACTGAGGTCCAACCCCCATAGTCACACAGGAGGGAAGCATTGGACCTTTAATATTTAATCAATGTCATAATTGGTCCTTCCATTGAAAACAACAGACTTTTTTCTGGTCCATTTAAAAGAATGTGGCGTGTATTTCATTTTATATATTATTTCAGATGTCCACACCATTTTAGTAGCTGTTCTAGAGCATGGCCTGAACATTGCATGCAAGCCGCTGTTCCAGAAACTGTTTGTGGCTTGTCGTACCCCAGGCTTCATATCAACATTTTATGTGATTTGACATTCAGTGGGCAAAACACAAACTGATTACCTACGTTTATGAAAGCAGCTCAGTAGTAATCCAGCAGAATAGCCTGCTCTTGTGATTTTTCAGGTGTATTTGTACTCTCATCTGGGTCAGAGGTTTAGTCCAGAGAGGGTAGTTCCAAGTTAGTCACAGTATATATGTTTGTGTGCATTTGCTCCTCCTCTCCTTTTCCCTTTCCTTTTTCATTTGGTTCTCAATGGGTTCTGCAGAGAACATCTCTTCGCTTGGCAGTCTTAGTTCTCATAGTTGCAGACCTGCCCAGGAATCATAAAGCATTCTGTTTGGTTGATGGATTGCTGTCATGTGACTGTAGTTTAACCGCCTTAGGGGTTAAGCTGATGTTTGTTCATAGAAGCACTATTGTAATATTTGGTCCAGCAGGGCTCATTTCGGTTGCTTTAATCTGGAATAAGCTTCTTAAGGCAGCAGTGAGAAACGTCTCGCAGAATTGTGCGTATTTCAGGCGTCAACACGTTTCCATGCTTGAGGATCAAGGATTCTTCAAAAAAGGAAGAGGTTGATGGTTTTTAGAAGATTTAGAATCCATTGTTTTTCCTGCCTTAAGAAACATCTATTTGGATATCTTTTTTTAAACCTGGTTTTCTTGCTGTTGTCTTTCACATTATGGACTAATCCATCCCTTAAGAAGAATATGCCTTATTTTGTTTGGTCTAATTATGAGACCTTAGTCATGCATGAGTCAGGAGATTCATCCATTTGACCTTTGACATGGCTCATATTTAAAGCCCAGCAAAATGCTGATTCTGTGTTCTTGCTATCTCATCCTGATGTACGTTTCCCTCTACCTGTCCCTCAACCTCTGGCGCAGCTTGCTTACTTTAGACAGCGCCGGGCGAAAAGCGACAGTTCGAGCACGCAGAAAAAGACGACGAAGAGGAAGGGCCCGACTGTCAAGACGAATGACTGCTCTGTGCAAGAACGCCACCTAGAAGGACCACAGACAGACGATTGTCATGGAGAGATCAACAAGGAATACTCAGAGGTTTGCTTTTAGTTTAATTGTTTCTTAAATTGTCAACTGTCCTGTTTTTGTTACAGCTGACAAATTATTTAATTATATACGAGCATAAAATAAAAATACTTCTGTGACTTTGACACCTGTCAGATGCATCAACACATCAGTCACAGTGATGCAATCAGGAGAAAGCAATGTCAAATTCCAGATAAAAAATACTTTCCCAGAGTGTCTGAATGTCAGGAATAAGCAGGTGAATTACGTTTTTAACAAGATTCCTTGTCTTAAAAAAATAACTATTTATAAGGGGTTGTAGAAAATATGGCACACAATTTTACTAAAAATATATGTCGGAATCAAATATTGATTTACAAAAATGTATGACCCCTTTAAGAAATGGGTCAGTTGATTCTTTCATTTAATTGATTTTAATGTCTAGTCTGCTTGTCAATATTAATGTAAATCCTTTCACTGTTCAGTTGTTTCATTAAGACATCAAGTTTACATGTCACATGTATATAGCATGTGCAAATTACACAAGCATAGGCAAATTCTATAGAATGTATATTTGTTCTCCCTCCCCATATGACAAAAAATAGGTCAGTTAGCATAACATGGCTGGGGGGAATGTAGTCATGGTAACACAAACTGTGGAAAATATGCATGTTTGTCTGAACATTTAGGCATCATTCAGAGCTGGCGGCACAGAGAGCAGTGTTCCAGATGTCCATCAGTGCAGCAGAGAGGCAGATGACACCAATGCTGAGGAACAGAGCTCCTCTTCTGGGTCTCTGTCAGAGTTGCCCTATCAGGAAGAGGGTGAACTTGCAGAAATGATTGTAGTTGCACACACTGGCAAAGAACAACTGAAGGTAAACCTTTAACCTTGACAGTCATATACACTTGAAGTTATGTTTTCCCATGCTTTTATGCATGTGTAGTAGTTGTCACGATAATGGAATTTCTAACTTCAATACGATACTGAAAAATATTGCGTTTCGACATCAAACTGCCATTTAGATATTTCTCATCCTTTCTTTGTTTTGATAATTTGGGTAATTTTGTTGCAATAGCTTTCACATAGCACAATGAGGCTTTATTTGAAACTTTAAACTAAATTTACAAATAAACAGTCAGTAATAAATACAATAGAATAAAGAGACAAATCCAATAAAAGTCTAACAGTAGTGTTCTTGTAAGAAATGGTACAGAAGTTAAAGTAATTTTGACAATAAAGCCTATCCAGTGTTATTTTACATTTGATTTAAATGCTGATTAATGCTACAATTAAAGTTAAACCTGCTGGAACGAGTAAAATTTTACTCAATACCTGGAACCCCGCAGCGAAATTCAGGCAACACATTCAACTGGAGTGAACGAGACTAGCGAGTGAGATGAGGCAGATGTGTCTCCGTTTGCTGTTGAAGAGAAGAGAGTGCAAGAGTGTGCAGATGGTATCTGTGTGCCAAAACTGAAGTTTTTTGTTTTGTTTTTTGTCTTGGAATAGTTTCAGATATTTCAGTATCGAAGTATTTATATTTTTGTTAACATTTACGTTTAGTATGTTTGCCTATCCATTAGATCGGCAGCTAAACACCACCACAACAACAACAAAAAAATAAATAAATAAATAAATAAAATAAAATATAATTTTATTTATTCTGCACAATTTATTTTACTTGGCAGTTTTTGTAAAAGAGAATTTTTCCCAACTTTGTGAGAAGCATGACTAACGCCCTTTTCTCAGATGTTGAATAGCTCACTACAGCCACTATCCTGAGATAGAAATGAGAGAATCTTCCAAACTGGGTTACATCTGTCCGTTTGACTGGATTAAGTTATGATTATGAACACATCTAGAAACCTGAGGCAGAGTACTGCTTTTTGGAGCGTAGTGTTTACCATAATTCATTTGCTTGCATTTCTGATGGTGCAGAGGGAAAGAAAGAACCAATTAGATTTCACGGATGAGGTTACACATATCCACATTCCATGTTGTCATTGCAGTCATAGTTTTTTATTTTTTATTTTATTTAACTTGCTGTATGTTCTTCCTAGGTGATAAGAATAATATACATGTGCTTATTCTGTAAAATGTAACTCATTGTTTGCTGCACTAGTTTTTACAGAAACTTAAAGAATACTGTTGAAATTGCTTAATTCTTCACACAGCAATTACAGGCTGCAGTAGAGAAGCGGAATGAGATCATATCACAGCTTAGTAAGAACCTGCAGGTGGCACTGCAAAGCAGAGACCAGGTGCAATTGGAGGCACAGCAGCTCACGGGTCAGATTCAGGCACTACAACAGCAACTACAGCAGGTAAAGTTCATGCAATTAAAAAAAAGAAAGAAACATTCATTAGTATATTTCACTCCTGCTCCTAGAGTCCCTAACACTGATTCATTCAAATACACCTGATTTAATTTTTACTGGAGTGCTTTATAAGTGATTGAGATTTGTCGGCCTGAAATGTGTTCTTTTGAGGTTGGAAGGTACCGATTAGAGAATTGCTAGTTTCTCTTTGGCATGAAAAATTATCATTAGTGCTGACTTCTTCTAACAATACATCTAATCCCTTGAATATGGAAGGTCTAATATGACAGTTTGGTATCCTTAATGACTAAATTAACAACCCATAAGTTGCTAGTCCCCATTGTGTAACAAATTTATTTTTGTTTTTAACAATAAAACACAACAGTGTGGGAGTCTGAACAAATGAAATGTAATACTCTTTGCAGGCTAAAGAATATCTACGTAGCAAAAGTCAAGGGTGTGTGGATCTGACCCAGGCTGCTCAGTATCAGCTGCATGTACAGTTGGAGGAATCACAGCAGGTCAGGGCACTTGTATCTTTTTAACTGTTAAGCTTGTCAATGAAGCTAAATATGCATTTGTATTAGTAACACGTTTCATTTGTTTTATAGCTGACTAATGAGCAACGGTGTCTCTTGGCCCAAAAAGAAGCTGAGATCACAGACCTGCAACAGAAATTGTGTGTCATGGAAAACTCCCTCTCTCAGCTTCAACATGCCTTTTCCCAGAGAAGTGCTGATCAAACAGATCTATGGCTTGACCAACACGGTGGTTTAGATTTATCCAGTATGAGCCCTCTGCTCCCAGATAACAGTCCTGACTCAAACACTGAAGCTTTACTACGAAGTCTTAGAGCTGAGCTAGAAGAAGAATGTAAGAACCACCAGCGAGCTCAAGAACAAGTAGAAGCATTTCAGAAGAGGGTACAGAGTCTGGAAAATGAGAAGTCCCAGATGGAAGCTCATCTGGCAGCATTTGCTGAAACACAAGCCCAGGAAGCCCAGCATTATAAAGCAGAGAAAGAAGACCTGAACCAAGAAATGGCCAGATTAGATAACCTTGTCAAGGAGCTTCAAAATCGTCTTCATGAAGAGGAGGAGACCGGGTACCATATGCGTTCCAAATATGAAGCTGATATTTCCAATTATGATCTCAGGCTTCAGACTCTGGAGGAGGAAAGGGAGTTGAATGTAGCTCAGCTTACCGAAGCTCACGAGGCTGCCCTTAGACGCCTGACTGAGGAGCACTCTGACGAGATCCATCGCATCAAGGAGCTTTTGAAACAGGCCCAAAGTCAACATGCTGATTCTCATCATAACATTTCCAAAGACAATGGTGCAGATGTACCCTGGAACATACTCCCCAAAGAGCACTACAATGAGGAGACAGCCATTGAGTGTGCTGTCAGAGACCACTATAGTTTTGATGTGTCTGCAGGGGGTTTCCAGGATGTTCTGATGGAGCGATACTTGGCTTCCGAAGGGCCTCAAGAAAGTTCATTACTTGAAGGGAGTCTGGAGGAATGTAGCCTGATTGAGAACTCTGAGACGTCCAGGTTTGAGCTAGACAGTGAGCTCATATTTCATGCTTCAGATTACCCTAACAATGTCACATCTCTGTCTGTAGTTACTGATATTGATGTGCAACAACATGATGAAATGTCCTTCACTGATGCCCACTGCCAAAACTCAACCTCAGCCATTGAAGAGCTGAACGAGAGTGCAGGCACTGTGGACATGGCTAAAGAGCTTCTGATCCAGCAGTGCCAAGACCTGTCAGAGCAGTTAGAGGTTCGGGAACGGCAGCTTGAGGTTCTTCAAGAAGAGGTTCAGCAATCTGCGAAAGAGGTCGAGGAGGCGCGGGAGCGTTGGAGCAAAGCTTCGGAGGAGCTTGAGGAAGCTAAGTGGGAGCTGGAGATGGAACGTGATAAAAGAATTCAGTACGAGGAAGTTATTAGCCAGAAAATGAATGAAGACAACCTCAAGAACATACTGAGTGAACTGCAGGTTCAAGACAATGAAAGGATAATGCCCGACAACACAGATTCCAATAAGACCTCAATCCCTTTGTCTACAGAGGAGTTGATAAAGGAACTAAGGGAAGAAAAGGCCCAATTGGTGCTACAGCTCAAACTTCAGGAGCAGCTAGTAAAGGATGTCAATGAGCAGAAAGCAACAGGTGACTCCGTAAGTAGTGAGTTTTCCTCTTTGCAAGCTCAGAGAGATGAATTTCAACTTCAGCTAGAGCAACAAAGGGAAAAACACCAAGCTACTTCTGTGCTGCTTGGTCAAAGAACATTACAGCTGGATCAAGCCAATAGAGAGCTTCAGCAGCTCAAAGCTGAAGTAGAGCAGAAATCTGCACGGTTGCAGGACTTGGAGGAAGAGAGGATAGACCTGGAGTCTAAACTAGTGTGCCTTAAAGAGAACCTCACCACCATGGAAGAGGAGAAAGCTACCCTAGAAAGACGTCTCGAAGTTTTGGAAGACCAAGCAAAGAGCATGGAGAAGGTTCTAGAATCAGAACTGAAGAACTTTGAGGTTTGAATCTTAATTTCTCTTTCAAAATATGCTATATATTTAATGTGTAAACTACAATATCTGTTGAAGGTTGAAAGTTGAGTAATAAGAACAAACAAATACATACATATGTGTGCCCTTTGTTTTTTCACAATGTGGAAAACCTGGAATATATTTATTTGACATGAATGTGATTCTCCAAGTAACTCATACCTTTATCTTTAGCACCAACTTGAATCAAAGGATGCGGAGCTCAAGGATGTAAGGGAAGCAAAAGAGAAGGCAGAAGAGGAATACATGGAAAAGGAGAGTGCCTTAATGAAAGAACTCAACACAGTCAAAAAGGATCTAGAGGAAAGACATAAACAACATGATGAGGAGCAGAGAATCTTGGAAGAGAAACACCAGAAAGAGGTGAGGTGACGTTTGTGACGGTAACTAAGGGAGAATGTCCATTTAAAAAAAAAAAAAAAAAAAAAAAGGCAGTGGTTATCAAATCTTTGCCACGCCCCCTTTAAACCTTTAAAAAAAAAGTCTGACTACCAAATAATTTCATGAGAAATTATGAAACTCTAAAGAATTATTTTTAAATTAACCTGCAATGAAAAAGGCCTGCAATTGTTTCACTTTGTGTTGCATTTAAAAATATAATGATAAGAGTGACTGCATTCATAACCATTGATCTCTTATGTTTCCCTACCTCCAGGTTAAATACTTGAATGTTCGTTTTGAGCGGGAACTTTCTGAGCAAAGTGCTCATCTGGAAGATGAGCAGAAAAGACAGATCAGCTTGATCAAACAGGTTAAACCACTTACTATTTACCTATTTTTTTTTCTAGCCATGTGTATTTCACCCTTTCATACGAGATCTGTCCCTTGAGGCATATACATATGTCTTTGTCAACTCTGCTGTACTAGGTCTATGAACGGGAGCATGAGAGGGAGTTGACTCAGCTGGCAGCCCAACAGAGTGAGGAAATTGGCAGACATAAAGATGAGCTTGTTAGGGAGCTTCAAGACGGGCTGGAGGCTGCACACCAGGCTGAGCTACTCCAAACACAAGTACCTTTTTGATCTCATTTGATTTTGAAATCTCAGGGCCTGTTTTGGAATATTATGCTGCAAATTGTTCAAAAGTCTGGGGTCAGTAAGGAATATAAAAAAAAAAAAAAAAATACTTATTCAGCATGTGTGCATGAAACTGATCAAGTGATGGTAAAGAGACTTTTAATTATGGTTTCCATAAATTAAGCAGCAGTTTGTTGATGATCCTAACATGCTGATTTGTTGCTCAATTTTTTTTCTTATTATCATGTGACACTGAAGACTTGCCATCACAGGAATAAATTGTATTTTAAAATGCATTAAAACAGAAAAGTTATTTTAAGTTGAAGTATTTCACTGTTTTACTCTTCTGGACTTATTTTATTTTTGAAGAGACTAATTTCAAAAACATTTGAAAAATCTTACCAACCCCAAACTTTTGACCAATGGTATTTATTTAAAGGAGCCCCATTATGTTTTCGTGCATATGCCTTTAAATCCAAATGAGCTGCTGTGTGCCGCCCCCTCTCCACACAGTTCCTGCCTTGATCGGATTGGTTTTGATTATCATCTATATTGCGATCACTCTAATGGATAGCATAGTTCTTCTTTCATCATTTAAAGTTTGTTTCCACGTGTTTTAAAGCTATATTTAGTTTAAACTTCTAATGGATCATTTTCTAAGCATACTTATCTGAAGCACACACCAGAGATGGAAACTCGAGTTTCCATCGCACTTAAGTCGCAAAAAAAAAATGACTCTGGGACTTGACAAAAAAGGTATTTTGGCTAGGCATTCCCGATTACATTCTCTATTTACTACCCCACATGACCGCATGAAACGCCACCTTTTACTATTCATTCATTCACAAAAATGTGCTGCAGCAGCGAATATCACAAAACATTTCTAAACTCACCAAGCCAGCAAACGCAAATTCATCATCCATTAGAAAACTGCTGTTAAATAAATTAGCAACAAATGGAAACAATATAGTTAAGCCTTACCTTACAAAACTGTCGTTTAATTTTGAAAAGCAATCAATTGATCCGAAGGGAAGCTGTGGTGTTGCACAGCAGCAGAGAGGCTTGCTTGTGGTCCATTTTCAAGAAGTACACATTTCCATGTCCTTTCATATGCAATTTATGACGCTGTCCGACTCATTTCCACAAACCAGACACGCAGATGGAAATGTTTTTCTTTGTCGTTTACTGTAAGGCTCGTCTATACACAAGTTTTGTTACTGTCGGTGCTCACTGGAAGACTACATAATCCAGCATTGCTTGATCTACAGCAAACTACGGCAACTCAAATAGCTCAAAATACACAGCACTTTTTTTTTTTTTTTTTTTTTTTTTCCTTGTGGTGGTTCTAAATTGTATAATTTTGTACAAAGTTTGAAATTAATAGTAATTATTTAAGTAGTATTTTGTGTGCTTTATTACTTTAAATTTTAAAGTAAAAGTGATCTGTTTTGATGGTTCAATACACCTGTTAATTATAACAACTAGCTGAAAAAAACAAGACTGCTAAAAATGGAACAAAGGCTTGACTTGAGACTTGACTTGGACCCTAACGACTTGACACTTGACTTGGACCACAGGGACTTGTGAACATGTCTGGCACACACACGGATAACTTCTTGTCTGCAGTCTTGTGAGCAACTTCTTTTAATTTTTTTGTTTGTTTAAACACAACTGTCAAATACACACAAGGGTCTTGTTTAACGTTGTCGCTTGCGAAAACAAAAAAGTGGCGCTGTGAAAAAAAACGTCAGAAGGGGAGAGAAATCTGAGCGTCAAATATTTCACATGCTTGCAGAGAGGGGCTTACCAAAACAAAGTTTCTGGGTTCGCGGTTTCTGGGTTTGGTAGATGCACCAGGGACCCGATTACAGCACTTAAACCCGGAAAAAGTCAGATTTTCATGATATGTCCCATTTAATTGTATATGACATGAAAGACTAATTTAAGTAACCGCATAATGCATTCCATGTAAACCTCATGTAAATGTAAAAAAAAGAAAAGCTGTAAATGCCTTTTTCTTGGCCGGTTTCCTACAGCTCTTCAGCAGCATGAGCATAGGAATTCAATAGCTGCCTATGTGTAATGAATTCTTAATTGCAGTACAGCAGTGTGCTATTCTAAACATACTCATACCCTCAATTCCACTTGTCAGCTAAAAGGTTGATTTTACTCTCTGTAATCAGAGTCAGCACAACATGGAGCTTGAAGCCTTGCGTCTCAGCCTGACCAACTTGCACACAGCCCAGTTGGAGCTTTCTCAAACCAACATGCAGAAAGATAAGGAGGTGGCCCTCAGCGAGCTGCAGACTATGTTACGAGAGAAATGGGCACAGGAGAGCGCCATGCTGCAGACGCGCCAACAGTTTGAGCTGGAAAGAATTCGGGAGCAGAACCGAGAGCAGGAGCAACGAAACCAGCAGCTGCACCAACAAGAGATAGGTGATGGTTTCCTGTAGCTTTCCTGTAGCTCACACAATAGGAGCGTGGCACTAGCAATGCCAAGGTCATGGGTTCAATTCCCAGGGAAAGCAAGAACTGACAAAATATAAAAATGTGTACTTTGAATGCAATGTAAGTTGCTTTGGATAAAAGCATCTGCCAAATGCATAAATGTAAATGGTTTGGCCTGTAGTTTCAGTAAAAGTTTGTTATTTTTAGTATTACTCTAATACTGTGACAATGCAGTGGGATGTATATTTGCTGGCTTAAGTAAATGTTCTTTCACTGTATAGATAATCTGAATCGGGAGTGGGAGAGGAGAGTTTTGGAAGAGAAAAGCACTGTGGGACAGTTGCAGGCCTGTGAACTTGAGGTGAACGCTTTCTCTTTTGATGAGCTTACATCTTGACTGAACTACTGTGGCATGCCTAGAATTAAGTGTGAAACAGGCCTGTGTAGTGGTTTTATTTATCATCTTCTCTGCAGGATCTAAAAGCCAAGTTGCTACTGGAGGCAGAAGAGGTGAAAACCGAACTCCAGAGTCGATTAAATGATGCCCATCTTAAACTGACAGAGACCCAGGTGGCCCTCACTGAGGCTGAAGCAGCTCTGTCTGAGACGCAGTGTAGGCTAGAAGACCTGCAGCGTTCCACAGATGAAGACATCAAGAATCTTGAGAAAGAGCTCAACCAGGCCTTAACTGACAGAGATGCTGCTGCACGTGAGTGTCATTTTAAACCACTGTATGAAGTAAGCCATATTGGCAGTGATCTGTTTACATTCCCGGTTTAAGGGCGTTTTCACACCTGGCTCTCTTAGAGCGTTTGTTTCAGAACCTGGCATATTTTCTCACTTTGGTTAGTTTAGGTATCTAGGAATACAGCAATTGGTCTCTGATTTGCACCAAAACAATTGGTCCATTATCACCTGAATAATTAAAAACAAGTTTCAATGGGTAAATCTATAAATACTTTGATTCTTTCTTTTCTTTCTTTTCTAGACATGCTTACGCCTGCATTTTGAGCACTTTTGTGTGAAATCAAATAAATTTTTTTTCAATCAAAAGTGATTTCTCTTTAATTGAGCATCAGCAGCGCAGCATTAATAGGCTTGAAACCTCTGCTTCACTGCTCCTGCTTGACGCTCCCGTGCTGCTCCTGCTTCCGATCCCGGTGTGAATGTACTCATTGCTTAACATGCACACTTATGCTTGCGGTGTGAAATGGCCTTTAGAGTGGGGAATTCTATACATTTGAATATGTGACTGCTACAGATAACGCCACAATAAATAAGCCCATGTAGCAAACTTATAGCATTTATCAAGAACCACATAAAATAAACTGGTGCATTCTGACCAGTGAGGGGACATTTTTACTAAAAAGGGACTTGCATAAACCCATTTTGACATGCTTTGAAATATTGCCATTAGAAGTGAAACGAACAAAGAAAATGCAACATTGTAACAGTTTGAGTCTGTTTCGGAACAAAGCTAAATGTACTGCAGGTCTGAGAACGCCCCATCGTTTCCTCTTCAGGTGCAGTTGAGGAGTTGGTTGCATGTCACAAGGCGGCACTGCAGGAGAAACAAGAACAAACCAGAGCCTTGGAACAGAGAGAAAAAGAGCTGATGCAAGAGGTACCATACCTTGCATTTGTTACAACATAATTGCAATGCAAATGTTTTTTTGTTTTGTTTTATACTGAGGTAACATCTTTGTGAAAGGTTGACCGTCTGCAGTCAGAAAGGGAGGAACTGAAGGCCAGTTCAGAACAGGAGATCTCAAACCTCTGGTCCCAGCTGGAGTGCATGAGAACCAACAGACAGGAGCTTGGAGGCAAGCTAGGCTATTTTCTTTGAGATATTTTCTTATTTTGAATATCTCTATGGACTTGTTTTACTAATTTATTATTTATAATAGAACAGTTTTATTACCTTCTGAACTGATGTTTGTTTTCAGCCAAGTTACTACTATTCAGTGCTGATGTGAATTACAAGGAATTCAAATTTTGTGTCTATAGAGCTGAAAGAGCAACTGTTAGCACGCTCATCGCGGGTTGATGACATTGAGCGTCTGAAACAAGAATTCGCTCAGCAGCGGCAGGAAATCAAAGAACTGAATGAGACTGAGCTGGAAAACCTCCGCACCTATTTCGAGCAGAGACTCCGGGTCACAGAAGAGAGTCATCGGGAAGAAATCGCACTCCTCCAGCTGCGCCTCGTAGAGGGAGCCCTGGAGGACTCTGTACTCCAGACTGGAGATGCAAGGTTTGCTTGGGTTTCTTGGGGCTGGGGTTATACAATGTCCAAGACTACATTTTAATATTGATCTTTTAATTTGAAATCTTGGCTTAAGCTTACACTTTATTATAAATTTGGAAACTAATATCATAAATGGTGCCTAGATCACCTGAGATTTGTTGTCTGTATCAAGTGTAAACATGGCTACTTCTATGCTAAGCAATGTACAAATGGGGAATACAACATCAGGAAATCAGCCATTAGCAAGGGTGCCCAAACTAGAGCATGCAGGCTAAAGTTGGTACTCTATTTTTGCCCAACATGCCAAAAATGGAAAAAAATACCATTTAATGTACATCTTAATTTCTAATTGAAATGTACAGAATGAGTGACTTTAATTAAAAACATTTTAATTTAAGCCATCTGCATTAATGCACATTCAATTTCAGTTCATAAAAATATTTAACTGCATCTGTTTTTGGCAGCATCATCCTTTGGTTAACAGAGAACGCACTCTTTGTTCATGTCCTGTCTGTGTGGGTGCGTTTCAATCAGCTCCCTAGTTCAGTAGTCAGGGCACTAGGGAGTTGGACACATTCATGTACACTATATACTGATTCACGACCTAGGAAGCTAGGAGCTGATTGAGATGCACCCTGACACACACACAACACACAGAAAGTCGTAAATAGCGCAGAATCGAGTTCTTTCGCACTTGAACGAACAATTACACACAGAATTTTTTTTGTTTTCTCATAAGAGCAGTCTTAAATTAATTAACATCTTAAATTAACTTGTTAGAAAATTAGACACTCATCAGATCCGTGTCATGTTCGGCAGCTGCAGATCTTAGTCACAGCAGCCTGATAAACCAGTGATGTCTCATTTAATGTAACATAGATGAATCATCATTAAAGCAATTTTCTCTATTTAATTTATTATTTATGCAGTTAAGAAAGCTGTTTTGATAACTTACATTTCTGTATATGTCTAACAGGCAGGAAAGCCACGGGTAAATATGACATTTATTATAATGGGCTTATATCAAGATTGTTTTAAGTTCACTTAAGTGCAAGTCTAATAAAAGTTGAAATTGATATAGCTTTCAATTTATTCTGTAATGTTGAATGTATATCATTTAATGTTAAAAACTTTCATAGAGACATCAGTAACTGTATTAGTATCAGTGATACTGGCCTTCATTCATAAAAAGATGGCATTACAACAGATTCAAAATATACTGTCTTTAAGTTTCTACATTAATTTGGAGACTAGCTCTAAAATTATTACAATATAAAAATATTACTCCAATGTTTTTAATCGTGGTTAATGTCAGAGAAAATATGCTAGTAACTTTTTTTTTTTTTTTATTTATTGATAGCGCTAATTTTAATATAATCTAATAGGATATAATGCAACATTTATGATGCACTAATTCTTGCAGAACAAGAAAACAAAATGCATAT
Source organism: Paracanthobrama guichenoti (assembly GCA_018749465.1). Lineage (NCBI taxonomy): Eukaryota > Metazoa > Chordata > Actinopteri > Cypriniformes > Gobionidae > Paracanthobrama > Paracanthobrama guichenoti. The sequence continues at coordinate 11,421,272 of CM031948.1, read as the reverse complement.
ATGTGCATACACTCAAAATAACATTTTTGCATACAAAATAATGAAACCACATCCAAGTACATAACACAGGGTGACCAATATATTGTTTTGTAGCTTTCTCTCAGATGGGAAGAGTGAAGATGACAGGAGTGATGCTATGGCGGAGATCACAAGACAACTGGAGAAACACAAGGTGAACTGTTGTAGTTGGCTGTTTACATTGTGCATATTCACATTATTTCTTGGAAAAATGTGTTTATAATCTTTCATCGAAATGCAGTAACTTGCTCCATTTCAAATGATTACCATTGACCAATTTATTAGTGATAGAATGAGTCGGGGACTAGCTAATTTGTGGATCACTGTTCTTTTTGAGTACTTAACTGTGTTTTTTGTACAGGAGGAGCTAGGTTCCCTTCGGTTGCAGTTAGAGGAGAGACACCAGCAGGAATTGGAGAAACTGCGGTCCAGCATGACTCTGGTATATAAAGAAGATCTACTCCAGGCACGCACTGAGCTCACTGACCGATACTACAAAGACATCGACCAGCTCAACACCAAACACGCCCATGAACTAGAGCAGCTCCGTGCCAAACTCTCAGACAACCATATCAAAGGTGAAGCTTTGTTCAAACTGCGTTCCAAACTGTTTGTCTCTTCTGAAAATCCTAGCAACCACTCAGAAAACACCTCAGCAACTGCACTTGCACACTTAAGAAAAAAAAACACCCTAGCATTGTGGCAGCAACTTTTACATGGGGAAACACCATTCACATTTTCTTCAGAAAATACACTAGTGTTGAAAAGGTTGGGGTCAGTACGATATATGCATTTTTCTTTTTTTTTCTTTTTGTGTTAAAATCAATGATTTTATTCAGCAAGTATGCATTAAATTGATCAAAAATGACAGTAAAGACATTTAATAATGTTAAAGATTTCCATTTATAAATAAAATATACAAAGTCCTCAAGAACAGCATTTATTGTTTTATTTCCATTTATCAAAGAATCTTAAGAGTAATGATGCTGAAAATTCAGCTTTGACATCACAGGAACATTTTAAAATATGAAGTCAGGAGAAAACAACTACTTTAAGTTGTAATGTTTCACAATATTACTGTTTTTACTGTACTTTTGATTTGTCAGCATAAGAGAAATGTTTTTTTTTTTTTTTTTTTTTTTTATCTCATCAGAAATAAACAAGTTGCGGCTACAGTCTGCGCAGGAAGTAGCAAGGCAGGTGGAGGCTGAGGTGAAGGAGAGGACTCAGCAGCACCAGGCCAAGGTGACCCAGCTGGAAACCCAGCTAACTCAGCTCTCCCTAAAGCACTCGGAGGAACTGGAGAAAGTGGCAGAGCTACACCGTGAGCAGCTCAGACAGATGGAGGAGACGGTAAGAGTGCACATAAGAGCAGGCCTTTATACTTGGGACAAAGGGGCTTTGGAAATTTGTAGCCAAAGGCTAGTACCAAGCACTGTCATAAGGCGTAAAAATAGTGTTCATGCTGTAGACCGATGAAACTCGTGCTGATTTTGGAGACCCTTTAGCAATACTGTAATATTAATCATTATCAGTGGTGTCTTTATGAATATGGTTCTTTTTATTGAGTGCTGTTGTATCTTCCTGTTTAAAGCATCTGAAAGATGTTGCTGAAGAGTTGAGAGTGCGCCTTGAGGAGGCACAGAAGGCAGAGAGGAATCGTGTGTGTGAGGAGTTGACTGAAGAACAGGCTCGACTGAGGGAGCAACTCCAATTGCAGGCTGAGGAGCGTTTGGCTTCCCAGAGAAAGCAGCTTCAGAAATCTGCCCTGGAAGAGAAAGGGGAGTTGGAGCAGAGGCTTCTAGAAGTCCAAAAACTCTTGGATCTGGAAAGGCAGAGCCTTCAAGCACTGCAGAAGAGTCTGGAGTGTGAAGAGAGCCCTCAGGTGGTGGCGTTGAAGCAGAAACTCCAGGCTCAATACGACAGAGAGATGTGCACTGCAAAGAGTGCCATGGCAGCAGAGGTGAAAGAGCTGAATGCTCTACTTCAAGATCAGATGGAGAACAAGCTACAAGAGGCCCTCTGCAGGTCAGAGACTACATTATGCTGTAACCGCATACAATGTTAATACTATTGGCAAATGCATGTTAACAGTTAACTTGTATATATGTATAAGTGTATTATTAATATAATATAATATAATTATATTGTTATATTTATCTTTAAGTACTACAAAATGGAGAATATTTCTGGATGTAGCTCATCATCTGTATGTCATACATGTAGGCACCAAGACGAGCAGAAACAACTGGAAGAGATGTTGACCCTTCAAAGAGATGCTGCCCTGGGTCAACAGAGAGAAGAGCATGCTGTGGAGCTACAGGCCCAGAAAACACTCCTGGACCAGCGAGCTGCACAATTACAGCATCTTGAAAAGGAGTGTCAGGATCTCAAAATACACCACCGGGAGGAACTGGAGTCCCTGAGGACCAATCACAAGACCGCCTTAGAGACCTTGGAGATGGAACTTACAAATAAACACAAGGTGGAGCTCGACAAATTAGAGGCCGTCCTTCAGGAGACCAACCTGGCACAGCTTGAAGCTCAAGAGGCAGAGCTTCAGACACGATACAAACAGGAGAGGGAGGAGCTTGAGGAGAGGCTGTTGGCAAACATGGATACACTGGAGAGCACATACTTGAAGGAAATCCAGGCAGTACGAGATGAGAAGGAAGGAGAACTGTGTGACCTTCGTGAACATTATACTCGAGAGATTGAGAGAGTGAGAAAGGAGGAGCAAACCATCAGAGAGGACCTCAGGAGTGAGCTTGCTAAGGTCCATATGGATAAGTTCAGTGCCATGACAAGAGAGTTGCATCAAGCCCATCAGGTGAGCACTTAATGGAGGGATACTTTTTTGTGAGCTTTTTTTGATGCAAGTTTAGTTAATTTACCATGTAAAGTTTATTGCTGGATCAACATCTAGTGTGTTAACTTGCTCATGCAGGCGGAGATGTCTTCTGCGCTCTCCTCTCAGAGGGCTGCTCTGGATGATGAGCATCGATCTGCTCTGGAAGCTCTTCAGCAGCAAGTAGTTGCTTTAGAGAAGCAGCACAGCGATGCCTTTCTGGAGATAACTGATATTGCCACTGCAGAGAAAAAGCAGCAACTGGATGAGCTGACCACTCAACATCAGCAACAGCTACAGGTATGTGTGTTCAGGAAGACGAGAGCATTTTTGTTTAGATGTGTTTAGCCTTTAGCATGGATTTAGCATAGAATCTTGTGTACTGTAAGAAGATAAGAGCTTCTTACCTTAACTCTCTTCTCTCCCTCTTTGTACTTCAGGAGTTAAGAGGAGTGTCTGCCAGGGAACTGGAGGCTCTGCGTAGGGAATTAGAGGAAGATGCGTCAAGGCAACGCCTCCACATTCTGGAAGAGGCAGAACTTCTCAAATGCAAGTCTGAGGAGCAGCTGCAACAAAAAATTGCTCAGTTAAAGGTGAGAGGAGGAGGTGTTTTTGTTTTGTTTGTTTTTTTTGTTTTTTTGAGTAGCCATATTCTACACCACTATTAACTGCTACAGTGCAAGCTTATTGGCAATGGTTTCTTGCATGTTTTATTTATTATACTTATGTATTTGTTTAATATACATCTCTCTGACACTGGCAGGGTTCTTAGGGGTCCTTTAATGTCTTAAATAAATTTTTATCCAATTTAAAGCTATAAAAGTCTTAAATATTTTAAACGTGTACAGAAAAACAGTAATCGCAATATGACCTGCTATTGTTAAATAAACTTTGAAAGACTAAGGCCCTGTTTACACCTGTTATCTATTAAGATACATTTTGGATCGCAAGTAGATGAGGAAAACACATCCTGTTTACACCTGGTGTTTTAATCTGTCTCTTTTGTCCACTTTCAACCACTTCTGCCTTCTTTGAGGTCTATGGGTGGGTAAATGTATGGGGTTTTTCAGAATTTACATATGAACGGAGATGATGGAAAAATGTATGGAGAGCAGCAGCTTTTGTTTCTGATCTGATAGAAATAAGACCACACCGAACACTGTGAGTGCATGTTAGAAATTAGGAATGGTGAGAGAACATTGTGCTTAGTAAATTTTTTTTTTTTTTGTCTTTAAACGAAGCTGGGGTCTCCAGCCAAAGTTTAAATCCCGTCTGGTTAGCACAATTCCCAGAATGTTTACGCATTAGGTCAGTAGGCGGTCTTTTGTAATTACATTTACATTTTAGGATGAGGTCTTAAAGGGTTGGTTCACCCAAAATTATCCCATGATTTACTCACTCCTAGGTGTATATGATGTTCTTCTTTCAGATTAATAAAATCAGAGTTAGATTAAAAATGTCCTGGTTCTTCCAAGCTTTATAATGGCAGTGACTGTTGGGTCATTTTTGAAGTCCATAAAAGTGCTCCCCTCGGCTCCGGGGAATTAATAAAGGCCTTCTGAAGCGATGCATTTGTGTAAGGAAAAAAACTTTATAAAGCAAATTATCTAGCTTCTAGCGAATCAACTTACGTAAACAGTGTAGCGCCTCTCGCAGTTCAAAATGCTTACGCTACGTCGGACGTAGTTTGTCTGATTGTGTTTGTCTGAAAGAATGTCATATACACCTAGGATGGCTTGAGGGTGAGTAAATCATGGGCTAATTTTCATTTTTGGGTGAACTAGCCCTTTTAAATCTGATCAAAAAATGTATTTTTAGGCTGTGTAGCACTGTCTTTAGTAGTACCAACTTCACGGTTACGTTTTTCCGTATGTACGCATGTTCCCTTCACTTTCCAGAGATGATTGTATGGGTTTGTTCTGTATGGACTCGCTGTATTAAGTTTGATTTAAAAAAATTAATGCTGGGTCATGTTGAATATTATATCAGTATTAGTATAATTGAGATACTGTTATAGTTTTCTATTAATATTTTGAATTGGATGTCATTAATTATATTTTCTGTTTTCATTTTTATTTACTAAATTCATGATGCTCAAATCAGTTTCAGTACGTCTCTTCACTTAACTTTTAATAGGCCCAATTTTGTGCCAATGGTTTACAGTTACTGCCTAAGAAAGTGTATGGCTCATTTCTTACAAGCCTGCTTCTCACTCCAACTTGTATCAGTATTCATTCGTCATTAAATGTGATTTGGCTAAGTTGGAAGAATTTGCATTTTATAAAAAAAACTTTATTTTCTCTTTACAACTTGTCATTTATTGCTGTGACCGTATTGTTCGGTATGAGTGTATAGTCTACTCACAAACACCGTTATAAACAATAGCTGAGCTTATTGGGGGAGGGAGTTAACATCTGGAGTGGGGGACGGTCCACTCTAAGCTTAAATTAATACTAATCCCCACCGTGTACTGTACATTATAGCTTCCATCATTCACATCATAAACCTTTTCTCTGGATCGGATGCTGTCAGACTTTTGCATTTGACCTTGTTGAGCTGCTCTCCAACTCAAATCTCTCTGCACGGGGCCTTTCTGACATTTTACGCTGGTTGGTTTGTCAGTTGGCCACTTTCCCATTGGAGCATTAGAGAGGTCCTCTGACAGAATTAATCCTACAGATGGAAGGAAGTGTAGGGACACGTGAGTGATGGCTGACTGAATGAGGATGTGAGGTTCGTGTAGGGCTTTTTTTTTTTTTTTGTCGATTTACTTTTTGTTGTTTTATAGCGATCACTTGGTAAATTCGGTTCTATTTTTTTTTATTCAGACAATTGGCTTATGTTTGTTAGTGGGGAGAGTGTGACGCTGAAGAGTGATATTGGAGTCATTGTTTTTCTGCCTGTTTCTGCAGTGTTGCCCCTTGACGTGTATATGTGTGTTTCAGGAGGAGAGTGACCAGGAAAAGGCTGTTGCTCTTGAGGAGCTGGAAAAGACTTTAAGACAGCAACATGAGCAAACTGAACTCGCCTACAGTGACAAGATGAGCCAACTTACTGCACAACTACAGCAGCTGGACACTGTAGTGTCACAGGTACAACATCCATAGGTACATCTATAGCAAATGAGCAGACCGCTTAGTGTAGCATTAATATTTAATTAACCTTGATGCAATAGTTATTTGAAATATATTAAAGTAAACAATCAGTATTAAAAAATAATAAAATAACAAAGAATGAACTTGAAGTAGGGTGTGTTTTTTTAATTTTTTTTTATAATAATGTTCATTTAAATTGTATATAAAGGTTGGAATAGACTGCAGATTTTTGCCTTGATCTGCAGTCTGGATTAGTTGATGATAGATTTGACTAGATATTCACATTGTTTTCATCATCATACTTCTAGCAACAAGGTGCACGTGTTTGCATGCGTTTGTTTTTTTTGGAACCACTTAAAGTCTGGTAGTGTATGATACTAAGTTACAGTGAAAAGCTGGGTATCATGCACTAAACGACTGTTTACAAATTCGCAAGCGTATGATGCCTAGTGTTTTAAAATGTTAAAATCGATTTTTAAAAGTTCTATAGTGTGTTCCATCAGGAAGTAAACATTCATATTTAAAAAAAAAAAAAAAAAAAAAAAAAAAAAAAAAAAGTCTGAATTATTAAAAGATGATGACTAAAATAATTTTTCAAATACTTGTATTTATTTTTATAATTATAATAAATAGGAATAATAATAATAATAATAAAAAAGGAAGAATCATTAACATTTGTATATAACAACTTATTTGATTTATTACATTTTAGTATTGAGATGGGTGGGTCTTGGTCATACGACGTAATCAAAGCAGGTCTTAACGCTTGGGTTTTTTTTTTTTTTTTTTTTTTATTGCCCAAATCTTTACTTACCCCCACCACAAAAAGTAATAAATAACTTAGTTATTGCTTTCATTATGTTGACCCATGCAACCTTAAGGCTATGACTCCAAATTTCAGATAGCAGTGAAATTTCACAATTTTCGATTCCAATTTTGATATTAGAGTAAAAAATACTAGCCTAACTAATATGCATTTCAAATATTATTAAAGATGTAAACGGTCAGTTAGGGCTGCAACAACTAATCGATAATAATCCATAATGAAATTCATCGGCAACTAATGTCATTGTTGATTAGGTGCTAAATGTATATTAATCCTTATTAAAGTTACAAAAGTTATTCAATCAAGAGCAGACTTTTTGTCTCCTTTTACTTTTTTCTTTGTCCTTTTGTTTTATTAACTTTAAAAACACAAACAGCAACAGGTAGGATATATTATGCTGCTGTCACTTTAAGACCTAATGCCTGGATCCAATATAGTGTTACGCATGCTTTTTTATAGAACTATTTACATTCACTAAAGTCATAACTATGTTTATGAAGATGCTCGCCAAGACTGGCGTTTTGATTATAATTTTATGTGAATGCGTCCATTCAAGCGCAAGTAGACCCAAAAGAGAACTCCGTTCAGTATTTGCTTTTGCATGTGTGCACGCACAAAACTTGTTACACAGTGTGTGAGTACCAAATTGAGTTCTCTTTTTCACATCTTCTTGCTCTTTACTTTTTAAACTGGCAAGGCTTAACGCGTTCAAATGATAAACTTTCGTTGCGATGTAGCACTGGCCCATTTGGGCAAGTTTACGGTTTCATCAACTGTCCAGAGCGATGTTCACGCTGGCCCCGGGCAATCAGGCAATCCTTATTGTCGAGCCCTGCAAAGAGAGGTTTTAACAAATCCAGACTTTATTCATCTGTCTTTCCAGACAATTGAGTTGCTATATTAAGGAGGTGTTTCGGGTGCTGGTACACAACATTAATCTGTACTTAATAAGTGGTGCGTGGAAATGGTAACAAAGGGCCTAGTTAAGATATTAAGATTTAATCTATAGGGCCTAGATTAAATTCGCTGGTTGTTATGGTTACATCTTTGCATGCCTTTTGGCTGCTGAAATACACCACCACACATTCTTACAGGAGCCTTATTTAAATGCATGCTACATTGTTTCATCCCCTTTCCCTTCTATTTGGCTTTGGACTCTTCAGGCTCAAACAGGACAAGCTGTACATTCTTTCGAACTACGGGACAATCCACAAACAGGCGTTGTTTCTATATACTTTGGCTGCAAGTTTATTTTGATGCTTCTAGACGTTAACCTCTTCCTCATTTGTTAGTTGCGTTGACGCCTCTTGGGCAAACACTTTCTTGGCTATGTGATGACTGGTTTTCCTGTCTGTGGCATCTCTCTTGCCTCTTCCTCAGTTGCGAGCAGAGGTGAGTGGGTTGCAGGTGGAGCTAGAGGGCAAGCGGGCAGAGATGGACACGCTGGAGATGCTTCTGCAACGCAGAGACCGGGAAAACCAGGAAGGAGACAATCTATTGGCCATGCTCAGAGCAGACCTCAACACGGCCACACAAGAAAGGTCAGCTGGCCCACAGAGATGTGAAAGAGGGATTGTGGGGAAACTGTAACTGACCGTCTGTATATTGTTTTTGCAGAACAACCTTGTTTTCATGCTTTTTGTTGATCACGTAAACCATTTATTTTGTACCTATCAGACAAGACCTGCAAACAGCACGTGACAAACTACAGCGGATGCTCATAGAGATGCTTCGGATCACTATTGCAACAGAAGAGCACATCAGCCGCAAGTTAGGGGTTTGTGTATCAGGTGGTCGATCTGGAGACAAAACGCCCATCTCTGTGATGGCTAGGAGTAGCCGTGATTCACATGAAACGGGTGAGTTTGCTGAATGAAAAATCTGTATTGATCAAGGACCATTAAAAACAAGACTTGCATATTATATATACAGTGTGTGTATATAATATTAAATATTTAATCATGTAAAAAGTAAAGTTTTTGGGGAGAATTTTTGGGAATTTGAGATGTAATTCTCACAATAAAAATGGCTCACGATAAAAATATTAAGTCCATAATAATAATAATAATAATAATAATAATAATAATAATAATAATAATAATAGTAGTAGTAGTAATAAAGTTTAATTTTTATCATTATTTTAAAATAATTTAAATTACTTAATAGCTTTTCATTAAACTCACAAACTCCAGTCTGGGAAACCCTGACGTAATGTAAATATTTAATGCCCTTGATAATTTATTTTTAAGAATATTTAGATTTCAATTTCTGTCTGAATCTCAATGTTCCAATATATCATTAAATATTTTTGTTTGACTTTCAAACAGATTTTAACAATGTATTTAATTTTTTATATTATTTTCAGGAGAGGCGATTGGCATGGAGGGAGATGCTGATTGTAGTGTGTGGTCTTCGGCTGTGGACGAGGGGTTGGAGTTGTCTCAGAGGCTGTGTGAGAGTGTGTTCTCTGGGCCAGAGGGGGAGATGGAGGCAGAAGGAGAAGAGCTCATGCTGGGAGCCTGTACACGTCTGCGCACCTCTGTGGATAAACTACTGGAGCTGCTATCTGAGTCCTCACAGCAGGTGCCGCTCTCAGAGACATGCCCCTATCTCACCCACTACTGACTTTAGCTGAATTTGCATACTGTCTAATGTATTGAAGCAGTATTGGTGGCCACAAGCATGTGGAAGTACAATGCTAGGGAGGAACAGATAGTGATCTGTTACATTTATGCACATTTATGTGCACAAAATGGTTAGTGCCATCAATTTCATACTGAGTACACTGCCGCTCAAAAGCATTTATTTGAAATGGTAATATCTTTTATAAATTACTTTACTCTCACCGTTATTTTAGTTATGTACTATTACAGTTTTTATTTAAAATTAGCTTTTTATGTTTTCAGATTTAAATTTAGTAATTCTTTGTGCTTTTTATTTAAATGTATATTTCTGTTTAATTTGTTTTATTTTCTAGTTTGTAATTTTAGTGCTTAGTTATTTTAAATTATTTATTATCATGTTTTTAATGGTTGTAGTTAATAGTAACAACCCTGCTTGATCAATTTATCGAATTCTCAATAAGAATTTATATATATATATATATAAATTTCTTATTCAGTTGAGAATTCATTAAATTGATCAGCAGGGTTGTTACTGTTAACTACAACCATTAAAAACATTAAATAAATAAATAAATAAATATAAATATATATTTTTTTTATTATTTTTTTTTTTTTTTTTTTATCCTTGGCAAAACAAACTGACATTTTACTAACTTTTGAATGGTAGTGTTTGGGATTCAGACCATAATTCAATATAATAATGTAGTGGATTTGAACCCTATATTCCTCTTAACCATAGACTAAAAAAATAGGCGATGCCTCTTCACCATCTTCCATTGTAAAAAAAGTGAAGCAGCCATTGTCCGAATATATTATACTGACATCTTGTGCTGATTTGGGACTTGAGTCTGCGCAGTAGAGAGCAGGAAGTAGTGCCGTGATTATCAAAACCCCACCCACACTTCCGTAGTATCTGTTAGCACGGTTTACTGCAGAACAACTCCTTATGTCTGTGTGAACTAAAGTTATGAAAATGTAGAAATTAAAGCTAAAGCTCAAATCTCCTCCTGAAAATCCTGAAAAAAGTCAGTTGTCTCGTTGACAACTTCGCTCAAAGAAGCTGTCAATCATGACACCACGCCCTCATTTTTATAGCATCAAATAATAAATAGCATCACTTGAACTTACATCAGCACAATTTAAAAACTACCTAAAATGACAGAAACCATCTTTGGAAAAAATTATTTGAAGTGTAATTTGATTTAGTTTGTCTCGTGTCCCATTAGAATACATGGAGGGAGCGGGGTTTATGTGCTATACTGGGACCAACCACATGGGGGCGATCGAGACTACTTGGCTTCACTTTTCAGGATGTGTGCGGTACACTTGCTCTTAACCCACATGTCTATCTTTTCTCTCTGTCTTTCTCTGCTGTAGTTGGAGCAGATGTGTGGTCTGCAGGCCGTACTAAATGAGCGATTCAGAGACGGAGGTGAGGCAGGAGCATCTCTGCTGTTTCAAAACACTCAGCTCCTGGAGCAGCTGGATCATGAAGCCAGTCTGAAGAGCCAACTACAATTGGAGCTGCACAAGACTGAAGGTCAGGACTTTTGTTTATGGTCTGTTGTTAACATCTGTTTAATATGTGTATCCCTACTTCAGTGTCAGTTGCTTTTACGACTTTGCGAACTTGCCTTCCTGTGTGCATTTACATGTGTGGCTCTAGGTCTGATGGAAGGCTACATAGCTGAGAAAGCCATTTTGGAGGAGGCTCTTCAACAGAAGGAAACGCAGGAACAGCGTCTGGCAGAGGAGCTGGAGAGCACACGCAATCAACTGCAGCAGCTCAACGAAAATCATGCCCTCCTCCTGCGTCAGAGAGAAGCCCTGACGGCCAGCCTCGGAGACACTGAGAAGGGTGAGCGAGGAAGTGGTGTGATTTCATTTAAGATGACGTGGTTTAGTTTAATTCTCAGATTGAATTGCGTAACGTGCAGTTATGTAACCTTTGTTTTGTCATTTTGTTCAGCCTGTTAAATATGTATGTTTCTTTGCATAGTGAAATTAAGATTGTGTGCTTATGATTAAAGGATTTAGGTTTCATCCTACAAAATCTTTCTGCTCTGTAGGCTTCCTCGATGCAGAGGAAGAGACAGGTTTGTGATGATGATCTGCGACTGAAGTAAATGTTTGAGTTTAAAAAAAGGACATTTTTAGTCACTAAATGCATCCATTTCAGATGAAGTTTGCAGTTATTTATTTTTAAATTTGTGGTCTATTAATGCTCTTGCTTTATCCTGTGATCATTTTTTTTTTTTTTTTTTTTTTTTTGCGCTGTCTAACATGTTCTAAACTTTTGGTTTAAGGTCCAAGTACTCTTTTATTTTCTCTTATGAATCTTTCTTTGTCAAATTTAATCTCAGTCTAGTTTGCTGTGCTTTTATTTGTGCGTTGAGAATGCACAAATGATCCGGAGCTCCGGTGCATGTTTGCGTCTTAATTTGCGTTTGCAGTTTGTGTGAGTTTTTGTGCAACAGAGTTCATGTCAAATGTTTTATTCATTGGACCTCCTGGGCTGTGTGCAGCTCTGCTTGCGGAAGCTGAACGTCTGGGGCAGGAGTGTGTGGAAGTACAGCGGCAGGCGGAGAAGGACTGTGGTGGGTTGGCGTCTCGTCTACAGATGCTGGAGCAGGCCCTGGAGGAGCAGGAGAGCCGTGCGCATCATCTGGAGGAACAGCACCGCTTGCAGACTGAAGACCTGCAGCAACACATTGATGCTCTGGAGAAACAGCTCAAACATAACCGCCAGTTCATAGATGTGAGTTTCCAACAGTTTGTTCTGTTGTCTGAAGTTCTTTGCACCAAAACCATTCATAACATGTATGGTGCCACTGCTGAGGGAAATGTGAATATTTTATACTTTAATTTCAGTCATGCCAGACTTGGCGTGAGATTAGGCAAATAAATGACTCTGCTTGTACAGGAACAAGCAGTGGAACGGGAGCATGAGAGAGATGAATTTCAGCAGGAAATCAAGAATCTGGAAGCTCAGCTGAAACATCCATCTAAAGGACACACAGGAGGAGACAGCAAGGGTCAAAGGGTAAGGGTCAATGTCTAGAACTTTAGATGTGTCATTGTCTGAACCGTCTGACACCCTGTTTTGTGAAATATTCAGGGTTCCTATGAAGTTTGGAAAAGTACGGAAAAATATTTGTAATTGCCCCCATTTAGTTTTCTATAATAGAAAACTAAAAAATGTACAGACTTTCGTGTGAGCATGAGAAACCATTAAACTTGGCATATAGCACAATACACTGAGCCACCTAAAGCACCATCAGCCCATTTCGCTGTGTGGATTCTTGGTTGCCACAGAGTATACGTTAAAGCAGACCTAAGGCCTTGAAATATGTACTGCCCTAACGAAAGCCAAATTTGGAATACATTTATTTAAAACTTAAATTTTAAGTTTTACATTTTTATTTGTTAAATGGTACCAGTCTTTTTATAGACCCTTGGACTTGGCAAATTCATGTGCATCCATACTTCTGGTTTCATCATAGTAAGATGGCAGTGATACACAAAGGAAAATTTCAGTGCGGATGTGAATAGTTTCTCAAGGGTACAAAAAAGGTTTGTGTGCATGCAAAAGTCTTTTTATTTTAGGGGCTCTGTATGTTCTCACTTTGAAAAAATCAATGAAGAAAACCCTGGGAAAATTAAAAAAATATATATTTACAGATGACTACTATATACCAAATATAAAGCTGTATGAACTAGGCATGCACCGATATGAACATTTTGGCCAATACGATAGCTGATAATTCTTCATATATACATCTTAATCCAAATTTTTAAGAGCCTGACTACTACTACTACTACTACTACTACTACCACTACCACTACCACTACTAAAATAATAATAATAAACAACATTTATATTTGTGTGCTTGGGACATGGCTTTTAAATGTTGAGACTTTTTGTTTATGTAGTCTATATGACAGACTTGAGTTGCGAATGTTGCTTTAAACTGTATTATTTTTTTTTTAAGTGATTCCAGTCAAGCAATTCAAAACCATCATGGTGGACCGTGCACATCTGAAGTGAATAATCCATTATCTATCAGCTTTAATATATCTGCCAAATTTTCTTATCAGACCGATAACAATAACATTTTAAAATGATCATATATTGTCCAAAACCGATATGGTGGCTGATATATAGTGCATGCCTAGTATGAACAATTTGTTAAATATGGTCTGAAAAATCTACATAGAGGTTTGGAAATTTGAGTCTGGAAATTTTTAAAAGGAAAATGTGTTGGAACCCTGAATATTGGATAATCTGTGGCAAGAATATGCAAGCAGAATGGAGTGCCAGCAACTTTCTCTTCTCTCTTCACTCCACTGCTGTTTTATATTTTCCCGTTTGTAAAGAATCTTATATTAGATTACCTAACAACAAATCTGTTTTTTTTTTTTTTCTTTTTTTTTTTTTTTTTTTTTTTTTTTTAACGCTTTGCATATACATATACATATATACACACACACACACACAAAAAAACAAACATTTAGCTGTGGTACCTAAAATTATGGTATTGGTACCGTGACATCCCTAGCTGGAAACATTTATTACCCAATTACTGAACTATTATTTGGAGGAGTATTGTACACTTCAGGTTTGTTCATTCATTGGATCTTTTGACTTTAAGACGAGTAAAAAACTGAAAAAGTTCAATTTATAATGTTTTGTTTCAGAAAGCAACTGATTTTCAGTTTATTTTTTTATTTCTGCTTCTTTCCAGGCACAGAATATTTATTTTTGAGCGTTGTTTAAGTGAGAGAAGATCCTGTTGTAATGTTTAATAATTAATTTAATTTAAAAAAATTTTTTTGAGAGAATTTGTTTGTATATGCTGTCGATTATAGTTATATAGAAAATTGGTATCGGCCGAACTCACTAACAAAAAATCGTAAATCGCAATTGGCCAGGAAAATTGCAATCGGTGCATCTCTATTTGAAACCTTTCTTTTTGATGATAAACTTTTTCCACAAAAATATTGAGCAGCACAACCAAGTGATGCTTTTTGTTTCAGGATTCTTTGAATAGAAAGCATTTTATTTTATTTTTTTAAATATAAGTCTTTACTGTTTTAAAAATAGAATGCATCCTTGCAAAATAAATGAATATATATGTCTATTGATTATATTTCTAAAAAAAATATATATAAATATTATATGCAGTCTATTAAAACGGTTTAATACACAGAATTTTCACGCGGTTGAACATGCCTGTGTTTTTATTGATGGTGTGATAGACTGATCTTGGAGTAAGAGAACATCAAAAAATTCCATGCTTCACAGACAAAATTTGAGAAACCCACTCCTCCTCTTCTGTACCACATTACTCACATACTCTGTGACAAACTAAATCCATTCTGATACTCTCAATGAACTGAATGATTTGAATGTTTTCATATAGATGCTTTTGTTTTTTCTCCCTAACTGAATGATGTAGATTGAGGACTTGGTTCTTCAGGTATGTTCTCCAGCTTTAGTCATTAATGTGCTGGCCCTGTAGCAGATATGCATGGCTTATGCAGCGTTTCAAGTAGTAGAGCATGTGATGGCTGTTGTGTGTTACGTTGTCTTGCTTGTCGAACGTTTTTCCTGCAGATATACAGTAAATCAGTTGCATCTGTAACTGTAACTTTTTTTTTTTTTTTTTTTTTCACTTCCATCCACCCATTTAAACTCAAACACAGGCTTATCCTCTTTCCTCTGAAATATCTTTGCTTTCTAATGTAGTAGCTGCTGAACGAGAATGGCTTTGCCTTAACCGTCCATCTTGGCTCATCTGTATCCATTCCTTTTAGGATTGTCTTGTAGCGCCTTTAAAAGTCTCCATCCTTGGTAAAACAGTTTTATTTATGGCTAATATGTGATGCTGTTCCACCTATATTCACATATGGTGTTTTGCATTTGTAGGGCTCCAGACTGCAACCTTTTTTTCCTTTCCGGTGTGCCCTAAGTTTTGTTAGAGGTCGCACTGGTGCCACCACCACATTGCCCAACTGATAAGAGCTGCCATTTCTGTTGCATATTAGGCATTTATACTCCCTAGTTTTGCTTTTGACTAATTTATATTTAGACATTTATGAAATCACTATTTTAAAATGTCAAAGTATCAAATAAATTTGTCAAAGTTTGGCACTTTTTGTATTGAAGGAAGTGGAAGAAGTCTAATCAAAGATAACTTTTTCTTCTAATAGCTTCAAAGGGTTAGTTAACCCAAAAATTGAAAATTCAATGTCACATTCATAATAATTAATTTTGCAGGTTCTTTATGGCAAGCTTAATGCGTGTGCTTGAGTGCAGTTGTACACGCTCATAATGGTTTAGAGTTCTCTCCAGTATTAAGTAATTAAATTTAATATAAATGTGTGCTTGGTCAACTAATGGCTTAAATGAACAACTAGTCAAGTAGAAAAAAAAACTCGGGGGCAGCCCTACTTAATTCACATATTCGAACCAGCATGTCTCAAAGGGCATTCTGGGTTGAGCGAGCGGAGCAGGATCTTCAGAAATGTGCTCTCCGTTCTGGAGGAAATATTAGCTCCACGCCTCTCACATGCTCTGTATGAAGACCTCATAAAAATAATTCATGTAACTCCAGTGGTTTAATCCAGTGGCGACACGCAAAAAAAAATTGTTTATTTTCAAAATATTAATCTCCAGCACGCATTCAGAGCACCACGACGCATGCGTATTGAAGCACGTTGGAAATTATTATTTTGTAGATAAAGAAGTCGTCTTTTTTTTTTTTTTTTTTTTTTTTTTTTTTTTCAAACAAATCACTCGTCACTTCATTAAATTGAGGTTAAACCACTGGAGTCACATGGATTACTTTAATAACGTCTTTTTGACCTTTCTAGGGGCTTGACGGTTGTAGTTATGTAGGTTGTCATTGATCTTTAATTTGTGCTCCAAAGATGAACACGTTTTTACAGGTTTGGAATGACATGAGGGTCAGTGAGTAATGACAGAATTTTGGGATGAACTGACCCTTTAATTTTTTTTTTTTTTTCCCACTCATCTCAAGCTCAGTGTTTTGTCAAATGTGCATTGTACTATTATTAGTAAATGCTAATAAATTAATGCTAGTAAATGCCCTCCCGTGCTACCAAATCAGGTGCTGGTGCCACCAACTGCTCTCAAATGTTAGTCTGGAGCCCTGATTTTGCACACACACACACACACACACACACACACACACACACACACACACACACACACACACACACACACACACACACACACACACACACACTATTTCGGTCAATATTCTGTGTGTGATTTGTACAGGTGGAAAGCCTTCAGGCACTGATCAAAGATAAGATGGAAGACTATAGTATACTGTTGTCAGCAAAAGAGCAGTGCCAGCGTGATGTGGAAGAGCGTAATGAAGAGATTGAGAAATTGGCAACTCGTATCCGTGAGTTGGAGCAGGCATTGCTGAGCTGTGCGGAGGCCAGCCGGACTGTCACACAGCTGGAGCAAGAACTTCAGAAAGCACGCAAGAACCTTCAGGAGCTCACACAGGTGCACAAAACTACGTTTATACAAGTTTAAATGTGTCTTCCGTGTATTCTGATTTTACAAAATCTCTGCCACACATTTAGGCCTAGAATTAGGTTGTCTAGTCACTGCTTCAGTTAATTGAATTAATTTTCCATTTTGCACCAATATCTACATGGTTCTCTAGGTAGTGTTAATTTCATTAACAAAATCATGACGACAAAATTGACTACCTTTTTTTCCATGACGAAGACGAGATGACACCAAATGTCCTTAAACGATAACTGTGACTACATCAACATGCAATATCGTTGACGGAAAAAGACGAGACTGAAAAACGTTTGAGCATTCATGCTTGTGGTTGCCAGATTTCAATAATTTAAATCCCCCAATCAGAGCTTTTCTTTTCTGTGAAATTCCACATTACGTTAGAGAAGTTTCATATTTTTCCAATAGGCCATTTATCATATAGGCCTAAAATAAATCATTAAACTAGATGAGGTAAAACAAACCACGTGTATGGGTCGACATTCTTTTGATTTTGTGTTTTTTATAGGTGAAAGTGCAACAATAAATGTACAAATTCTCAAATGACAACAGTTGTTGTCGTCATTATTATTATTATCGTCATTTATAATTGAGCAAAATAGTCGGTGTTATCAATGCAGCATTGCGCTTACTAAATGAACCCATTCTAACACATTCTGATCTGTGTGCTCTTTATTTCAGGATAAAGAAGCTTTGCAGCAGCAGCAGTATGCTAATAAGCTCCAGATCTCTGCCCTACAGTCCAAACTCGATGAGACCAGACACCGCTTCCCTGATATGACCCCTGACCCCAACCTCCGGGAGCAGCTGGAAGCTACACAACAGGATCTGCAGACTAAAGAACAGCAGGTGTGTGTGTGTGTGTGTATATCAAGCACAGGATTAAGCAGAGTGATAGAGATATTTGGAATGTCATGATTTAAAGATCAGAGTTTGCATTTACCTTTTAAGTGTTTTGTTTTCAAGTTCGAAACCCCTTTTGTAGTGGTATACTGTTAGCAGACTTCTCAACACTGCTGATAGTGGCAATTAGATGAATATGTACGCACTTTACTCTCATAACAAAATAAGCACACAACAAAAATGACTGGTGAGAAAGCAGCATTTAAGAAAGCATCTTATCTTGGATATGTTTGCACCAGCTCTGCAATTCAGCACTCCAGTCAAGTAACGTTTATGTACAAGTACTTTACAAAATATATGGCCTTAAAGCAAGCAGCTTTACATTTATTAAACACAAAAACCAGTGGCCGTAGCCATGTTTCCATCCACCTATTTTTATGCACCTTTTGGGATGTTGCATAAAATGATAAAAAAAAAAAACCCAGATGAAATCAAGGTGCGCATAAACTTCACTCAAGTCAAAACCTCAGATTTATAGGAGTAAGATATAATTTTGTTTCTTGTCCACTTTTTTTTTTTTTTTTTTTTTGGCTGCAGTGAAATCAATTCTAGACTTTGTCTCTTAGGTGGAGTTGCTGTCGGAGCGTCTAAGTGAACTTGAGAAGGAAGTAGTATTGAGGGAGGAAGAGGTCGGACAACTAACACTACAGCTGGAGCTCAAAAACCGAGAGAGCAGAGCTACGGAAGAGCAGCTCCATGCTCACATCACACACCTGCAGGTAAGGCTCTGGCTCAGTATACTTGTGTAATGACTGTAGTCTGGCAGTATGTTCACGATCTTGGGTGAATTGTATTCATAGCACAGAACCTTCATAGAATATGGAGAATGTGAAAAATGTCCTCATTGTGTCTGTCTTTTAGGAGAATGTGGACACTCTGACAAGGCGGCTTGAAGAGGGCGGCGACGAATCCATCCTTCAGCTACCTTCTGCCCTTCTGGAGGAGAAGAATCTGGAGATCGACCACTTAAATCAGCAGATCCTCCAGCTGCAGCAGGAGCTGGACATGACCAATGATAATAAGGTATGACAAGTGTGTCCGACTCCTAAACAAATGAGTTTTAGTTATCAGATCGTTTTAGTGAATCAAAAACGCATCAGTCAGCTGTTACTGAATGAGTTTCACTCTTACTGAACCACAAGTCTTTAGTTTTAACTTGAGTAGTCCAAGATTTGTTACTCTTATAGAAATATGTAGCACTTAAGATGATAATAATAATAATAATAATAATAATAATAATAATAAAGTTTCATTTTAACATTGTTTTAACTAATAAATACTGTAACAAATGTATTGCTCATTTCTTAGTTAATGTTAGTTGAGTCATTCACTGTTTGTTCATGTTAGTTCACAGTGTGTTAATGTTAAATACAACTTTTGTTTTTAATGTATTAGTACATGTTGACCTCAAATATTTTGGATCATCACCAATATTTTGAATTTGGGACTGCAGTACCCATTTCAACCACTAGTCAAGTCAATCACTCGCACATGCACACACACTTTTTTTTTTTTTTCAAATACAGAAAGAATTGTTAATATAACTGGAGTTATGAAGAATCTGGAACATTCCTTTAAATTCCCATCCTTAATATTCAAGAAGCGGATTTACTATTTCTAAAACTTCATTGCTCTCTTTCTGTACCTTTCATACTTTAATGTGTATTTTAGCTGATTCTTTTATCAAAAGTGACTTGTAGTACAGTTATTACAAGGAAAGTAAATCTTAAGTTTAGCATCATCCTTAATCAGACTTAATTTATTTTGAACTAAGTATGCTGCTGGTTGGTAACTGGTCCTGGTTACCATTTTCAGACACTAGAGGAAAAGCAAACTGAGATGGAAGAGCTGCGCTCTCTGGTCGAACGTCTTCGTTGTGATCAGGAACGTTTACGGCAGGCAAAGGAAGAGGAGACCGAGCAGCTCCATGAGGTTATTAACAAGCTTCAGGAGGAGCTGAGCCAGCTTGACCCCAATCATCATGAGGTCAGTGACCCTAGCACTGACAGCCCCGAGTCATCGGACTTCCCCTGGTCCACTCATCCTCGCCAGCAGAGGGCATCCGAGGAAAGCCTGTGCCAGGAGCTCAGCAGCCACACGCTGCAGTCGTCTCGTGCTCGCTTGCAGGAATTAAAGATTGAGCTGGAACGTGCCGCAGGAGAGAAGGATTCTCTTCAGAGGCTGTTACTCTCCCAGGAGGAACAGTATGGAAGTCAGTTGGAGGTGCTCAGCCGAAGTCTCGGAGAGGAAAAGGCGAAGGTGGTCCTGTTGGAGCAGGAGGCAAATGAGCTGAAAGTACAGCTAGAGGAGAAACGGACAGAAGTTGAGCGATTGACAGCCCGTGTAGAAGAGTTGGAAGACACAGAGCGAGCTCATCAGTCCAGCCTGAGAGACTCTGAGCTCCAGTTGAGAAGGATGGAGGAGAGGAAAGATGAGGTCCAGCAGGAGCTTGACAGGCTGCAGGAGGAGGCGAAGAACCAGCGGGTTGAGAATGAGCTTCTTGAGAATCAGATCTCAGAGCTGCAGCACAATGAGGAGCAGTATGAGAATGAGCTGGCCGCTTTACAGTCCACACTCACAGAGCTTGAGGAGCACGTCCAAGAAGGCAGAGCCAACATCAGTGCCTTGGAGACAAGCAAAAGAGAACTATACATGGAGAGAGAGGCTCTGAGAAAACGGGAGGGATGTCTTCAGGAGGAAATAGAGAGTTTGAAACAGGAAATGACGTCAAAGATGAATTACATAAAAGAACTGCATGAGCAACAGGAGGAGACCGTGGCTAAACAAGGGGAAGCCCAAAAAGAAGTACTGGTGAGATGCTTGGATTTTTTTTTTTTTTTTTTTTTTTTTTTTTTTTTATTTATCGGTCTTGCTCACTCTTTAAGTATTTGAATATACTATGCATGCATGCATGCATGTATGCATGTATGCATAATTTCTCTTTGTGGTGAAATTTGAGCAACACCGCAATACAAACTAACTGTAACTGATCGGGACTTGAACTGTAAACTTTACTTTAGAGTAAACTTTAGAGTTATTTGGGAAGTTGCCTTGTGGTTTTAATCTTTCC
This sequence comes from Paracanthobrama guichenoti, assembly GCA_018749465.1. Lineage (NCBI taxonomy): Eukaryota > Metazoa > Chordata > Actinopteri > Cypriniformes > Gobionidae > Paracanthobrama > Paracanthobrama guichenoti. Next base: position 11,400,321 of record CM031948.1, on the reverse strand, counting down.
AGAGTCTGTAATTATTTGCAGATCAACCATGTTGTGTGTGTGCAGTCTCTGTAGTGCCTGAAATTACAGCATGAAAAAATGGGAGGAATGAGAACAGACTTAGTCCAACCCTCTGGCACACAAGAGGAGAGCTCACACAGGAAGTAAATTTACAGAAAGAGGAAGTCTGTCTGAAGTCTTTTAAACAGTTTATTTTTAAGCTTGATCTAAATTTTGGATTGGTTAATCACAAGAGGAGAGCTGCTCTGTTTATGATAAGTAATGTTCAATGTTTATATTTTATCAAATAACTCTTTCTTGCTAGTGACAAGTGTACTTTTTGTTGTGAGTACAAGTTAAAGCAACCAGGGTTCTGCCTCCTGTTCAAAGTCAGACATTATCGATTTGGATTGTTTCATGTTCACTCGCTAGCTGAGAATAGTTTGTTTACAAAGACTTGCTCTGCATTTAAACTTGAGGTTGTTCTGCTAATCTTTCTTAGCATGGCTTCAGCAGTTTCAAAACTCACTTAATGTAGCTAATGTAATGCGTTTTGAGTGAGGGCTGTTAAAGACTGCGACCATTCAATGTTTTTATGTTTGCAGACATGTGCTGAAGAGACCTTGGCTAAAGCTGAGACTGCGTTACGTGAGAGGGAACAGCAGCTGATCCACCTGAGGGCGGAGCATGATGCTTTAAGGGCGGAGCTAACAGCAGTGAAGGAGGGTCTTAGTACCAGCACAGAGAGAGCGGAGAAGCTACAGGAAGAGGGACAGGTATGTTCCTTAAATGGTCCACATGTTAGGATATCTTTTGGTTCATCTGTTAAATTTTTCAAATTTAGGACTAAAGTCTTATTAGCAAAGTAATGCATTATCAACCATGATTTGCAAAATGATTTGTTCACTGGCATCACTAAGTAAGAGAAAATATAAGTTACCTGGTCATTATGACATAATAAACCCCATAGGATGATCACTGTCAGTGGCGGTTTAGTTTTGCAATTTAATTTACATATCTACTCACCAAAAAGTATTGATTTTAGTTCAAATAGTTTTATAACCCTATCTGTATATTATCGTTTATGCTTTGGTAAAGATTGACTTTGTTCTGTTTAGTCAATTTTACCAATCTTTTAAAATGTAATCAAATAAAATTTACAACAAAATATTTTTGTCATAAAGTGCTTGTATACTGTATATGAAACATGGATGAAATTAGGGCTGCACAATATATCTAAATTATCGAAATATCGCAAGTGTACATATCGCGACATGCATATCGCAACCGCACGCAATATCTGAAAGATTTTAATAGGCTACTTCAACATTGTGAAAAGTGTACATTTTAGGTCGACCCATATAGCAGAGAATATACTGGGCACATGACTGTTACTTATGTGACTTGCTTGACCGTTAAAAAGAGTTATTAAATGCAACTCCTTGCAGTCTTTGACACATACCAAAACCTGCGAACAAGCCACCTCTCTGAAAGCGTGTGATCCCTTCAGTTCCGTTTCGTGTCTTGTTACACACTCGAACTGTCAAATTCACACTCGTCAAGCCATTTTGCCATATGTGTATTCATGTAAACGTAGTCGGTTATGCTTTAAGTGAATGATATCAGTTGGGGAAAGAAACCGAATGAGTGTCAATAGGATCCGTGCATTAGGTCTTAAAGTGACAGCCTGCTAATACAGTAACCCTTCCACTGTCTGTCAAACAACAAAAGAACAAGAGAGAATTCATTCAGCGCTCTTGGCTGAATAACCTTTGTAGCTTTATGTATCAGTGTACATTTAATTCATGTGAAGACTACGTTTTTAGTTCTTATTTTTAATAACAAAGATAAATTAAAATAAAAATTATCGTCTACCCCTAGGTGTCTTTGTTTACCTGGATGTTCTTGATGTTAAGTTTTAGGTTGATATAACTATAACTAAGTCAAGCGAAGAGTTTTTGGTATTTAAATATTGGCATTACATTTTTTTTGTTTACATTGATGTTAAAATTATATTGTCAGATTTGTGACATTAATTTTTGCTAAAACACTGCTGGTCACTATCAGAAATTGTAGCGACGCTTTCTTTTCCCAGAAAGAATGTGAAACACATAAATGGTATCATTTACAGTTTTTATTTTTATTTTATTTATTTTTATTTAAATAGATTTTACATACTTAAAGCAATATCGTGATCGAATATTGCATTATTTAACAAGGTATTGCATATCACAATATCTTCAATATCACACAGCCCTAGATGAAATGCTAATGCATTAAATGTTTTAATACATTTAATAAGTCATCACATAAGCCTGATAGGATGATCACTATCAGTGGAGGTTTAGTTTGCAATTTAATTGTTACACAGCTACTCACCCCCTCCCCCCCCAAAAAGGGTTTAAAGTATTGATTTTAGTTCAAATTGTTTTATTTTGTCTGTATATTATCTTATGCTTTGTCTTTTGCTAGGCTGATTGTTTAATAATGTGGAATTTTTTAGGCAAACACTGCAACAATGTTATATCATACTAATATTAAAGGGTTGGTTTACTCAAATGAAAATTGTCATTACCCACCCTTATGTTGTTCCAAACCTTTAAGACTTTTTATCCATCTTTTTATCTTTTTAAGGAAACCTCTTTTACAATCTCTTCATGGATTTTTGAAGCACCATTTTTGTTGTTGTGGAATTTCAATAGAGGGACCGAAATCTCAAGTTTCATTAAAAATGTTAATTTTTAATAGATTTGTGTATTCCATAGAGCAAAATAATTCCATTTATGCTGCTTGTTTTAAAAGATTTAACAGTTTCACTCCATTTGTGATATAAATGACACCTTAGTAAGAAGCGTAGCATTAGCCTGGCACTGCCCTTCAACACCCCAGTTCCATGACAGCAAATTGTACACAGCACCACTTCAGGAAATGTAAAACCAAGTTTTCTGATTTTATTTTTCACCATCAGACGAAAGATCGTGCGTTGGCTGATCTCGAGGTCCATAACCAGCATCTGAAGGCAGAGCTGCGGAATCTGCAGGATGACCTGGCTGTTCAGGAAGAAGAGTTGGCCTATCAGCAGAGGGAGCTAGAGCAGCTCCGACAGCGCTGCAACCTGCAGAACCACCGTCCCAAAGAAGGCCACTGCTTCCTTGAAGGCCTTTCCCGTGACCAGTCCCTCTCCACCTCCCTATCTTCCCCAGAAGTTCTGCGGAGGTTGGACTGCAGCGAAGAGCGCCCCTCTCGTCTGCAGGTATCTCATCTCTCAGAGCTCAGCGCACTACACAACGCCAGCCTGGAGCTCCACAGTAAGCCTTCACCCATGGAGCGGGACAAAGAGAGAACACACGCCAGACAAATGTTTATCCCACCTTCAGAGGAAGTCCCGCCCATCACGCACTCTACATCCCCATGCTCGCTTACTATGTCTGAACACCTCTCTGTGCTCGACTCGCTGGATGCTGACAAGGTAAGCATGCATTTAACTTTTCCAAAGAAATGTACCAGGGCTCAAAGAAATAAATAAATAAACGCGTCACATGTTTGTTAGACCTCAAAAATGTATATAAACATAGATTGTACAACTAGACTCCAAAGAATAAGGTACTTGTTTAATTTAGGACCCCATTAACTGTTTGTTCTGTTTTGTCTAATTAAATTAATTCATAAATCTTTACCAGTTTCACCAATCTTTTAAAAATGTAATCAAATAAACTAATACATTTACAACTAAATATTTGTCATAAATTACGTTTTAATATTTCATGTTAGTACTTTTATAAGTATTTATTTTTTCTCAAAGGTGTGTTTTTTTTTTTTTTTTTTTGTTTAAGCAGTTTTATTGTGAAGACATGAGCTTCTGTATCATAAACCTTTTTATATATATTTTATATATATATATATATATATATATATATATATATATATATATATATATATATATATATATATATATATTATATATATATTTATATATAAAAAATAAATATATTTAAATATTTTCTGGCATTAGGGCTGGGCTATAAATTAACATTTAAATGACATGTTTTCTTTACAAGAAAATGTTACTTGGGTGTGAAACCAACCACTTTTCGTGAATTTTGTTAATAGAAATTTGTTTAGAATTAATATGATCTGAAAATTCTCTCTTTGGTTCCCTAAGATTTTTGTTGTATTTGTAGAAAGTGTTCGAGACAAATGTCAATAGTTGTAGTTGGTGCTACATATGATGTTTGTTTTTTCAGTTGACATCATGTTTAGCAAGCTAATGGTGTGTTTGGTGTGGTAATGTGTTTTAAAGGTTCATGAATCTGACAATTCGGCTGTAACGCCATGTCGGTCAACACTTGGCTCCACCTCTCCCGAGTCTGTGCCGGAGTGGGTCAGCGATGGATACGGCAGCAGTGAGTTTTGTTTATGCATGCGTTTGTGAAAGAGACTGCATGTTTAATGGAGGTTTAAAATAATTTCACTTGTTAGAGTTATCTGAAATGTATTTGTGTGTGTAGATGTCAGCTCTGAAATAGAGGCCATGCTGAAGCTTGAGTTGGAGAATACAGAGCGTTTAGATGCTCATTTTGTGGAGTATCTGCGCTGCAGAGGAATGTCACCTGCTCAAAACACAGATAGTGCTGCAGGCAGCATGCATGAGAGCCATGAGGCCCTCACACCTGAGTTGCAGGTAAACGGTCCTCACAATGCTGCCCTCACTCATACCTTTATAATGTATATAATTTTTTTTAAATTGTGTATATATATTTGTCTGGACCATAGGCTATGTTGAAACGTGTCTACCAGGAAAGCTGCAGAATTCTTTCTTTGTCCCATCGCCCTGCCCCATCTGGCCAGTCTCGCCCAGATTCTGAGCCTGCCCCGCCCCACTCCTGGCAGAGGGAGAGACGGGCCTTACAGGAGACCATCCTATCGCTCAGAGAGCTGCTCTGCAGGATGGCTGACAGGGAACCCAGGGTGAGACTCATCTGTGCATTGCTTACCTGATAGATCATCTCAATGAAACACAAGCTGTGACAGAACCAAGTCACTTGATGTGTCACAATACTATCTATTGGTTGTTGGTTAGATCAGTGTTTCTCAACCTTTTTTCTTGCCACAGCACAGTTTTGATCAAAGTAAAAAATCCCACAACACCAATAAGCACCAAAATAACAAAATTATACAAACATGCATTGCTTCAAATGCCATGTTAAAACTGGATATCACGTTAAAAGTAGTGCTTGCATTTAAGGTGAAACTTGAGCTTAAGTCAGGTATTGCTGATATTTATATAGCCTAAAAATAAGATGGCTTGTAAAAGTATAAATCAATAAGATCTTTATAACAGTATAGCAGACTACTTGCATAAAATGTATATCAATATCATGCTATTTCTCCAAATATGTTTTGGTAAGAATGATCAAAGCTATAGTTTTTATTGTTGGGCGCAAAACAGAATTATTGTATTGCACTGCATTGAGATGTACAAATGTTTCTCAAAAGCCTGATGTACAATATTTGATATGCACATTTTAACATGATTTTTCTAAAAACAATTATGCATGAATCAAGTACACATATGTTGCTTCAGTCCAGTGTTTATCTTGAAATATTACTAACGATATAAAATGGTTACTTTTTAAAAATCAGTAAAGATTTCTTCGCATAAAGACACGTGTATCCTGACCTGAAGGTGAATGGTTTTCGAATTATACTAAAAGCCCTTTTACTTGCTAAAAAATATAAACTCAATCAGATGAAAAAAGGATTGTGTACAACAGGTTGTTCAATAGTTTTGATCATGTTGGTTTAGGCTTTGTTAGGGGTCAAGACGTAACATGGAAACACAAAAGCAGATCTAGAGTTAACAGTGTAGTCTAGAGTTATGGTATGCCTCAGCATGTGTGAAGTCCAACAGTCCACTTGCATTTTAACTTTTGTGTTTGTGTGTACACCCATGAAGACTGACTGTGGGGACGTGGACTGGAGGCGCGAGCTGTTGCATGCAGTCCGCAGTGTGTTTGACAGTGAACGGGAGTGGCTTCACTCTCAGCTTCAGGCTTTCATGACATCCAGCACTAAGATGGACCTCACCCCTTTGCTGGACCAGCTGAAGAAACTGTTTCAGAAGCAGGTGCTGTGCAGCACAGCATGTGATGCTATATCCACACCATTCATGTTCATATCTTAAATGGCAAAAGCACTTGAATGCATTTAGTATGTCAAGATCATTAACTTTTTCTCTTTCAGGAGGAGCAGCAGTGGAAGGCTTTAGAGCAGCTGTTCAACGCAGACCGTCACAGTCTATTGGCTGAGGTGCGCAGCCTGCATGCGCAGCTGCATGCAAACACCCAGCAGAGTCAAGAACAGCTGCGTCAACTGCAGGATTCACTGCAGACCGCAAAAGAACAGGGCACGGAAACCCAACATCAGCTGCACAGAGATGGTAAATACTTCAGTCTCCTCTATGGGCAACAAAATCAGTCACAAAGGCAGATTTTAACTTTTGTGCACTGTTGTAGTTGAAGAACTTGAGCTGCGGCTGCAAAAGGAACAGACAATGTCAGATGATCTGCGCTCCACTCTAGAGACTGAAAAGAGTAGAGGATTGGAGCAGCAGAGACAGTTAGAGGCAGAGCTAAAGGCTGTGTCAGTGTTGAAGGCGAAGCTAGAGGAGACCAGACTGCAGCTTCAGTCAGCATACAAAATTCAAGAGGAGTTAAAGAGCCAAATTCACAAACTCAGGTACAGCAAACTTGTGCATGCACCCCCTTTGAAATATGAATGTTCACTTTTTAAAATTACCCCATGATTTACTCTCCCTTGAGCCATCCTTGGTGTATATAACTTTCTTCTTTCTGATGTATAACAAGTTGTATTAATATATATCCTGGCTTTTCCAAGCTTTATAATGGCAGTGAACTGGGCCCACGAGTTTGAAGCACCAGACCACCTTCCGTATTCAACTTAAAATAAAACGCTTGCACTACATCATATGTCGTGGCAGTTGAGGTTTTTTTTGTAAGTTGAATATGGAAGGTGGTCTGGTGGTCTTTTTTTTTTTTTTGAGCTTCAAACCATGAGCCCCGTTCACTGCCATTTATAAAGCTTGGAAGCGTCAGGATATTTATTAATATAACTCTGATTGTGTTCATCAGAAAGAAGAAAGTCATATACACCTAGGGTGGCTTGAGAGTGAGTAAATCATCGGCTAATTCTCATTTTAAAGTGAGCTAATCCTTAAGTAGTATGCCATAAACTTTTATTTGACTTAAGGCTGAAGCTGGAAAATGTTGAGGCTGAACATCAGGCCTGTCTACCGGCAGTGGAGAAAGAGAAGGCCACAGTAAAGGAACTGCAAGAGGACCTTCAGCAGCAGCAACTCCACAATCAACAAACAACTGAGCAAAACCAACAAACGCAGGAGGTAATGCACATTTTTGATGTACTAACCTTCTCTTGGTAGGGATTTTGATTCATCTCAGTGAATCAGTTCATCACCAGTATGTGGCTTTTTTTTTTTTTTTTTTTTTTTTTTTTTTTTTGTGTGTGTTGGGAATGAGCCATTGAAAATTGTTTTCTGTGACTGCAGAATTAGACTTGTGCATGCAAAATTTCTACAGGCAGTGCAACATTTCTGATAGGATGTCATACCTGCAGCATCTTTAAAAAAAATTGCATATAACAAGTGCTGTGCAAATTATTGCGTTAACGCAGGTGATTTTAAGTTTAACGCATTAAAAATATTTAACTCAATTAACAGTTTGTTTTTATATCCATTTTTGCCTAGCGTCACATTATATGATCACGCTCTTATTCATGTAAATGCTTTTAAACCATCTAAGTGCGACAAGACGGAAGAGAACGTGCTGCATGTCAGTGTCCTGTCTGTGTGGCTGCGTCTCAATCAGATTCCTCGTTCAGTAGTCAGGACTGATCAGGGAGTTGGCCACATTCATGTACTTTACACCATATACTGATTCACCACCGAACACACACACACACACACACACACACACACACACACACACACACACACACACACACAGATTTGCGCCAGTCTTGTGCACACATAGTTCTCTTTCGCTCTTGAACAAACAATAACACGGAAATTTGCCAAAATGAGTAAATAACGTCTTAAATGAACTTGTGAGAAAATGAGATGCGCGTGACAGCGTGTCAGATCCACATCATGTTCAGCAGCCGCCGATTTTAAAGTCACAGCAGCACTAATGATGTCTGTCATTTAATGTTCATCAAAGAACAAAGGGAACAGAGAAAAGTGTAGCTTTAATGATGATTAATCTATTTAATTTATTATTTATACAGTTAAGACTGGTGTTTGATAACTATTACATTTCTGTATATGTCTAACAGGGAAGGCCACAAGTAAATATAACATTTATTATAGTTGGTTTATGTAAAGATTGTTTTAAAACTGGTTGAAACTGGTAGCTTTCAGTTATACTGTAATGTCATTTAATGTTTCATAGAGACATTAGTATCAGTTATACTGGCCTTCATTCATTAAAAAGATGCCATTACAGCACTGTCTTTTCTTGTTTCTGCATTAATTTGGAGAGTAACTGAAATTAATACAATATCAGAATATAAAAAAATTAAAATCGCAAATTGTTTTTATTTTTTTTATATCTTTTCCCAGCACTACATATAACAAATAATAAATCCAAGATGTAAAAATATGCAGACACTGCAATGGTTATGATGTGGCGTCACACTTTGCAGGGTCTTTTACAAAAACAGGAATACAAAATATAAAATGGATCCTGTTCCATTTTACTGCACACTGCAAACCTGCAGCTTTAAAGTTTGTTCTTTTAATTCATCTTCGAGGTCACGCTGTGCTGTATCAATCTTCTAATGGTCACGCACATCAGTGGAATGAAGCGTATAGTGTGACTACTGCCCTTTTATCACTTATTGGTAATAATTTGGTATGGTCATTAGTAATTTTCACATAAACACAAGAAAAAGGGGTGGAAGAATTGTTTATGAAATGGACCTTTTGCTCATTTTATTCATAGACCAGGGGAGTCGTACCTAGCCTGACGTCATCATAATAAATTCTAGTCAGAATATGAGTCTGATACTGCTCCAATTTGGCTGTGCTTATGGGGCGTGTTTCAACCGAACCAGGAAAGACCTCAACTGGATAGACCTACAGCCAATCAGAGCAACGGAGCGACACATAGTCGTCAACAGAACTCAATTGCACGCACACTGAAATAAGTAGAAGAGGAAGATGTGTAAACGATATTTGCCGGTGTTGTGAAAGAATTTATGGATACGCTTACCAACACGATCATCATTTTTGAGAGAAATGGTAAAGGTGAATGCATATATGAACATGTTCTCTGTTTAGGATTAGAGTGCATTCAACCCAAGCGTTCTTTGGTGATGTTGGTGGTTTTTACGTTGCAGTTTATCATCTGTCCATCATCGTATAAAGCCCACCCTGACAATTTGATTGGTCCGAACAGCTCCTGTTCAGACCGAATTTCCTGAACTCAAATGTTGTGGGCGGGGCTAAATTCGGTTGGCATCCAGGCTAGGTCGTACCCTGATGGTAGTTGAATAAACTCAGGGTTACGGGATAAGTTTCAAGTTGACACAACCAAACCATCACAAACCAAGCTATTTATTCAAATACTTATTTCTTTAAGTTCAAGTCAAACGTATTGGCATAGCACTTTTCACAATGCACATTGTTTCAAAACAGCCTTTTAGCAGATTAGAGCTGGGCGATATGTTTACTTTTTTTAAAAAATTGTATTTATTTTTTTTAGTCAATTTCAACTGCTTGACAGTTTATATTGAGTATATTTGACTTTATCCACATACAGTATACTTGCATAAAGATGGATATTTTATATATAGAGCTATATATAGTTTATATTTTGCAGCAATCACTGCTAAATAGTATATACTAATTTATGACTATAGTGTATGTTATATAATTATTAAATGTTATGTAAATTATTTGTTAACTTTGTGAATTATATGGTGATAGAGGATTTTGTTTAATATTATAATCTTTTGATGCAGTAATGAACCTAATTACTATTTGATGTGCATCGCTGCCATTGTTAAATGTGTATAAATAGCAGTTAAAATTGATAATTTGCACTTACATGTTGTTGTTTTTGTTTTGTTTTTAAAACAGTCTTTGCACCTGGCTTTGAATGAGCAAACATCACATGTCAGTCAGCTTAACGCTGCGCTGGAACAGGAGCGCATCACATGCAGTAACCTGCGCTCTGAGCTCCAGATCGAGCAGTCTCGCTGTGAGGCCTTAATGGCCCAGGAGCGAGAACGCACTGAACTTGCACTTTCCCGCCTGGAGGAGGAACGCTGTCGATCGGTGGAGCTCTCGGATTTACTCTCTCGCCAAGCCCAGGAACAAGCACGCCGTTTAGAGGAAGCCCGCAGACAGGAAGCGGCCAGTGCCCATGACAGAAAGTTCATCCAGGACCTACGGGAACAGCTAGAACAGGAGAGGCGTCAGGGAGAAGACCTGGCAGCCATGTTGGAACGTTTGCAAGGGCAGGTGCTTGAAGGAAAGCGCAGGCAAGCGGAGGCAGCTGAGCAGGAGGCACACAAGGAGCAGGAGGAAGTGAAGAGGCTCCGTGCTGCTCTGGAAGGCCTGCAGACTCAGAGGATGGAGGTCGGGCGTGCACTAGAGGCAGAGCGAGAGAGAGCCACTCGGTTACAAGTGGAGCTGGATGCGACGAAGGAAAAGATGAGAGTGGTGAAAGAGAGGGAGAGAGTGAGGGAGGAGGAGATGGAGAAGAAGAGGAGACAGGAGAAACAGGAGCAGGTGGAAAGGGAACGACGACAGGAACGCACCAATGAGAAACTGGTGATTTCATTATTTTTATTTGACTATTAGGGTTAGGTGTTAGGCTTGCTGTGGTTGTTGGTGTTACATGGTTCTCGGCCATACACCGATTACATTACTTGCCTACTGTGGTACTGTCATTTTGCTTTTTTGTAATACAAACTATTAGTTCAGGTGGACAACAAATGCTACATTTTTACAACTGAAAGCGTTTAACTGCTCTGAAATTATGTACACTTACATATCAGCAGTGTTCTAAAACAGTAATTGAATTTTTTAAAAATTCTCTCAGTTGGAGTTGGAGTTGTTGCGTCAGAAGGATCAGCAGAGATTGAGGCAGCTGCAGCAGACGCTTGCTGACCTGGAGCAGGAAGAGAAACTGCTCACGTCAGAACGCCTGCAGAGAGAGACTAACTCCAATTGCCTGACCTTCGCCCAGAACACACTTCCAAACATCTCTCAGGTAACAATACCTATACAAAATCTTATGGATGAAGAATAAGTACCAGAGACGGTGTGTCAGACCTGTACTGTCAAATTATAAACCCAAACCTAACCCAAATATACTGATTTTCACAGGCTTTCACTCAGATGAAAGTGTATGGCATTTGCATGTGATGTCAGAGGGGTTGAATGGATGTGTGAATTTACTCTGACAGTAGGTATTGCTGAAATACCCTGGTTCCCAGCCAGTATGTAAATTTAGTGACTGACTGATGTTAACCAGCAAAGTTGCTAGATTATATTTGTTTGGGTTTATTTTTTTAATTTTTTTTATTTAAAGAAAAGTCACTAAGTTGGTAACACTTGTTACCCTGGAAACACAAAGTAGAGCTGTGCAAACTTTGTCACCTGCTTATCACAGAAAAGAAAGTTTCGGTTGAAACTCCAAATCATTGAATTCAAGTGCTTCAAACATTTGTGAAAGAATTGGTCACTCTCAGGAGCTCAGTGAATTCAAGCGTGGTACTGTGATGGGTTGCCACTTGTGCAATAAGTCAAATTTCCTCACCACTAACAGCTGACCGTGGAATATTTAGTGGTATTATAACAGTGGAAGCAATTGGGAACAACAGCAATTCAGCCACGAAGTAGAAGGCCACATAAAATCACAGAGTGAGGTCAGCGCATACTGAGACGCACAAAAATTTGGCGACTTCTGCGCGCTGTCAATAGCTACAGACCTCCAAACTTCATGTGGCCTTCAGATTAGTTCAATAACAGTGCGTAGAGGGCTTCATGGAATGGGTTTCCATGGCCGAGCAGCTGCATCCAAGCCTTACATCACTAGTGCAATGCAAAGCGTCGGATGCAGTGGTGTAAAGCACGCCGCCACTGGACTCTAGAGCAGACGTGTTCTCTGGAGTGACGAATCACGCTTCTGTCTGGCAATCTGATGGACTGATCTGGGGTTGGCAGTTGCCAGGAGAACGATTCTTGCCTGACTGCATTGTCAAGTGTAAAGTTTGGTGGAGGGGGGATTATGTTGTGGGGTTGTTTTTCAAGGGTTGGGCATGGCCCCTTAGTTCCAGTGAAAAGAGCTCTTAATGTTTCAGCATACCAAATCATTTGACAACTTCGTGCTCCCAACTTTGTGGGAACAGTTTGGAGATGGCCCCTTCCTGTTCCGACATCACTGCGTACCAGTGCCCAAAGCAAGGTCCATAAAGACATGGGTGTGCGAGTTTGGTCTGGAGGAACTTGACTGGCCTGCACCTCAACCCGATAGAACACCTTTGGGATGAATTAGAGCGGAGACTGCGAGCCAGGCCTTCTCATCCAACATCAGTGCCTGACCTCACAAATGAGCTTCTAGAAGAATGATCTCTAATACCCATAAACACGCTCCTAAACCTTGTGGAAAGCCTTCCCAGAAGAGTTGAAGCTGATATAGCTGCAAAGGGTGGGCCAACTCTGTATTAAACCCGTATTAAAAATATTAAAGTTTAGCAGTTAACATCTACAGGTTTCCCTGAACAGCCACACAGACAATTTAATTATTATTTATTTTTAATCATTATTATTTCGATTTGTTTTTCAATAACCGTTGTTGGTTTGGTTTATTTTATTTTAAAATACTTTATTTCAGTTTACAAATGTTTTTTGATCAACTGTTTTCATTTATGAAAATAACCTTGGTCTGCACCGAAGCATTAACAGGCATTCATTCAAATTCTAATTTGGCATCATAATCACACTGAACATTCTTGGTCTTGGTGTGAACGGGCCTTTATGTGATAGTTATTTGTGTAAGCAAGCATAACATGTTGAATATTGTAATATATTATATCCTGTGTTCCGTAGGACTCTACCTCATCCACTCCCTCTCTGATGGAGCGTTTGCTGAAGGAGAACTCGCAGTTCTCTGAGTGTCTCGCTGCTTTGAGTGAGGAGAAGATCTCCCTCAAACACACTATATCCTGTCTGGAGAGAGACCTGCAAAGCCTGAAGCGCCAGGAGCAGGTAATAAAGACTTATTCAAAATAGTGGCCCTTTTTGAACAGCAAGCAAGACACAATGCAACCGATTGCAAAATGTTTGCAGTGGGTAAAGGTTGAAAATGGCAGAAAATTAGTTCATTGCTTGTATTGGTTCCCATATCTGCATCTCTGAGGGAATGTGTTTGTGGTAATGTTTGGTATGATGCAAATGTTTTGGTTTTAGTTGTGATGGTTGTGTGTGCATTTCTGTCTGTCTGGTCAGGTGAAGTCTCCTGCGGTTACAGAACAATGCGTGTCATCTGAGAAACTGGCCTGGCAGAAGGAAAAAGCGACTCTTCAGGCTGCGTTACGAAAAGCAGAAGTTGAGCTGTCAAAAGTCAGAGCTAGCAATGAAAACCGACCTGTCAATGACCTCTCAAACAACAAGGTAAATCGCCTCAAAGTTTCAAAATGCACAATCTGTCCCTTTCTTTTAGTCGTTTAACCTATTTTACACGCAAGTTTAAGCCCTTAAGCCCTGAGGGTATTTTTAGAGTTAGGGTACACAACTTTAAAGACTCATAACTCCAAAACTATAGCAAGGAGAGTCCAAATGGTAGGTTACCATTTGTTAGAGCACTTTTTATATTTTTAGAAAATATACATTTTTATTACATTTGGACAGTCTAATACTGGACATGCAATAACTCAGGAAGGAAATGAGGTAGCATGAACTTTTTTTTGGGTGATGTTCCCCTATATGTGTTCTGCATCTGGATCAAATTTTGTGGCGATAGCATAAATTAATCAAAAGTTACAGGCATTTGGAACAAAGGTAGCCTTTTTGTTCAGTCTTTGACATTTATAAAAATGTTATAGTTTGAGTTACGAGTCTTTAAATTTGTGTATGTAACTCAAAAACAACAAGGAGAGTCAAAAAGTGTGTATCATTTGTTAGAACAACAAACTTTTTGTTTTTTATTACATTTGGACAATCTAATGCTGAGAAACTAAGACATTATATTATATTACAATATTATATATATCAAATTTTAAAGCAGAATCTCAGCTTTCCAATGCATTTTGATCAACACTTAATGAGCGCTGAGTTATTCATCTAAGCCGGCGTGTACCGCTCGTGGGCGCCACCTAGCTGCTATAAAAATGAATTGTCATATTTTTCACAACTGCACTGATCAACACAACATCCGCGAGGAATATCTCGTGAACGACTCGGTGGATTATGTTGGTTTTGGACTTTCAATCGGGAGCATCAACTGTAAGTACTGATGTGCTGTTTTCAACGATCGGAGCATGTTTCATGAAGTTACAAGCCTAAACACCACTTTAGACCTACTGACCTACCCCCCTGAAAGCTGACTTTTTTTTTCCTTTTTTTTTTTTTTCTAAATGCAGTTTTTATACTGCTTGCTTTATGATCCTGCTCCTGTAGGTGCAGCGGCTTTATGAGAGATACCTGCGAGCAGAGAGTTACAGGAAGTCGCTGGTGTATCAGAAGCGCTATCTGCTGTTGCTACTGGGAGGGTTTCAAGAGTGCGAGCAGGCTACGCTTGCGCTGATAGCTCGCATGGGCGCACAGCCAACTTTAAGCCAATCGCAGGTCTCCAGACCTCTAAACCGCTTCAGAACGTCTGTCAGAGTAGTCATCGCTATCTCAAGGTAAGGAAAAATGCCATTGTGGATGGTCAACTATGTGTCTGCCAGGGTTGATATGGAAAATGCTTGGGTGTAACTTTTGTTATAGTTGGGGTGAATTTTCATTTCAAGCCATCTATTTTCTGTTTACTGTACACCTTATTGATGATGTATTCTATGCACAGGCAAGTAGATGAGCCCAGAATATAAACACAATGTGTAGTTACTGGTTATTTTTCCAAAGAAAAATTACATTAAGACACTTTTACTCACATTTACTTACCCTCATGTCGTTTCAAACACGTAAGAGTTTTGTTCATTTTCGGAGCACAAATGAAGATATTTAATGAAATCTGAGAGCTTTCTGACCCCTTCATTGACAGTCTAGCAAACTACCACCTTGTTGTTTCAAAAAGTTCATAAGCGATCGTAAAACTAATCCATATGATTTGAGTGGTTTAGTCCAAATTTTCTGAAGAGACTGGATTGCTTTTATATGATGAACTGATTGATTTTTAGGCTTGCATATAAATATTCATCAACTCACACGTTTTGGTAAACGTGTTCACTTGACGTGACAACCAATGAGGTTCATTCTCATGTGTTACGCAGGACACTTGAGCTTCAAGAACCAATGAGGTTCGTTCTCATGTGTTACGCAGCACACTTGAGCTTCAAGAACCAATGAGGTTCGTTCTCATGTGTTACGCAGCACACTTGAGCTTCAAGAACCAATGAGGTTCGTTCTCATGTGTTACGCAGGACACTTGAGCTTCAAGAACCAATGAGGTTCGTTCTCATGTGTTACACAGCACACTTGAGCTTCAAGAACCAATGAGGTTCGTTCTCATGTGTTACGCAGGACACTTGAGCTTCAAGAACCAATGAGGTTCGTTCTCATGTGTTACACAGCACACTTGAGCTTCCTCAAGAACCAATGAGCTTTATTCTTGTCAAGCAGGTTCGGTTGAGCTTCTGTTTATGTTTGCTGATCAATGTTTATATGTGAATAAAAACCTAAATTCAATTGGTTCATCCATAAAAAGTGATCGTGTCTTAAGAAAATTTGGACTAAACCGCACAATTCATATGGATTAGTTTTACAATCTCTCTATGAATTTGTGCTGTATATGGATCACAAGTGTCAACTCGCGTTGTTTTTCCTCTTTTGAAAGATCTAAATATTCTGTGGTTTGAAATGCCAGTCACGTGACAAGAAAATTAAGTAATCACGGGTTCATCATTTCCTATCACTTTTTTAGACTGAAGTTCCTAACCAGGAAATGGCAAAGAGCTACAAGGAAAATCTCAGTAGGCTGTGCCACCGTTAACGGGCATGGAACTGGGCCAAACACAGGTCAGTGTGGTCACTTGGTTAGCAGTAGCATGATTCAGCTGGAGTGTTTGAGATTTGATTTGGTAACTTAAATCATTAGTCATTCATGTGGCGTCTTTCCTTCTGTCTTAGTTCCTGCTTTGAGGACTGAGGTTCTGAGGCCGCAGCAGACTGGAGTGGCGTTCAACTCTCCACCCACCCGTGATCTTGCCTTCGCTCAAAGGGGTGTGGTCTCATCTCTAGTGCCACCAATCAAATTGAATAGGTGACATTTTTCTTGACACAGTTGTTGATCTACGCTGGGGGGAAAAATGAACTCAGAAATTGCTAGTAAATTTCACAAATAATTTCTAAGAAACAGCAAATAACCCTGAATTAAACATGAAAATTTGAAGTGGAAAGAATGAAACTCTATTTTCTTGTTCATTTCCAACTTTTTAGGTTTGTTTTGCCTTCTAGTAGGCAAATGTTGTTTTTAGTAACTTAACTTTTCTTCTATTCTCTTCCCCTAAGAATGTACACAAGTTCTGTGCTGGGACCAGCGGAGCGCTCCTTCAGCTCTTCCCAAGATCAGGAACGTTCCCTCACAGAGTATATCCAACATCTGGAGACTGTCCAGCAGCGTCTGGGAGCCGGTCATCCAGGTAGGGCGAGGCCAGTGGAAATTGTCTAAAAATACTGTCATCTTTTACACAAACACCATCCCAATCTTGGCTGCTTTATAAACATTGCAACTAATAACTTGATTCAACAGCGTGTGTGCAATCCTGTTGAATACCATAGAAAATAATTTTCTGTTAAAAAGAAAAAACTTGACACAACTCTATGCATCTTCAAAAGTACATTACTGTTCAAAAGTTTGGGTATGTATGTGAAAAGTCTTATGCTCACCAAGGCAGCAATTATTTGATCAAAAATAGTAAATATTGTGAAAAATTATTACATTTTTACCACGTGTTGGCAAAGCTACATTTTCAGCATCATTAGTCCAGTCTTCAGTCACATGATCCTTCAGAAATCATTCTAATGTGCTGATTTGCTGCTCAAGAAACATTTCTTATCAGTGTTGTGCTGCTTAATATTTTTGTGGAAACCGTGACGCATTGTTTTTTAGGATTCTTTGATTTCATAAAGTAAAAAACATTAAATTTAATCAAAATATTTCCATTTCAAATAAATACTGACTAAAATGACCTGAATAAAAGTATTTCATTTCTGTTTTGTTTTTTAATCTTGCTGATCAAGCTTTTAAACAGTAGTGTATATATTTAGAATTTTGTATTATTAGCTGTATGAACCTGGAACAGAAGAGAGAGAAACTTGCACTGACCTCTACTGGACAGCTGAAGCATGTCACTCTACAATCACTCTTGAATTGTGGTCTTGCATTTAAATGCTAGTGGAATTAACATAAACTTGGACCCTGTTTCTGAAACTGATTACACAAGACGGTTAGTATTTTTGTTTTACTAGGATCCCTATTAACGCTGAAGCTGAAAGGATTCAAAACGATAACTAATGGCCATTTGTGACTTCTGACCTTACCATCTTACAGTCCCCAGAGCGGACAGGAGGCATAGCCTCCCAGATACCACGAGCTTTCGGCAGAAGTGGTTTCTAGAAAATAGAACCTGGCTGTATTTGAGTTGTTTGGCACCGGGGTCCATGTAGCCTTTAGGTGAGTGACGGTCTGGCCTCATTTCCATGTTACCCAGTCACAGGAGTTCAGAGACAAATTCACCTTCTTGTGTGATCAGTCACATTCTGGATGGTCTTGGTTCACAGAGGTGTGCATGCCTGTTCGTCTGCACAAATACTCCCTTGTGCTGCGGTTGGCAGGTTTAGGCACATGTAGGGCTGGCATCATTTCTAATCTTATTGGGTTTGTTTTTTTTTGTTTGTTTTTCAGGTTCACCACCAATGCTTCCATATGCCAGAAAATCTGACCGATGAATGAAGAAATCTGACCACTAGTGCCAGTCTGTTCAAATTAGTGTTTGTTTTTTTGTGGGTTTTTTTTAAGATCAAGTTTTTTTTTTTTGCTTTTTTGTTGTTGCTGTCATGCATTTTCATTTTAGCTAAAACAATGTCACCAATGTTGTTGTTGTTTTTTTAACCAGTGCTAGTTATTTTTTCACTTTTTTTTTTTTTTTTAAACAATTTTGAATGGTCTGTAAATGTTCCGTTTATATTATTTTTACATATTGTCCAAAATAAGCATTTAAGACTTTTGCACTTGAATTTGTGATTTTTATTTTTTGTTTTGTTTTTAATGGATGTCACGGTTTAAATGCACATGGTTGGACACGTTTTGTCAAATGTTTTATATTTGTTTTTTTTATGGACAGTATTTCTATAAAATCAATAAATATTTTAGTCTAAATTGAGTTGTCATTTGTATTAAAATACAAGGAGTGGCTCTGCTTAAGTTACTCATAATGGTATTATTTGTTCTAAATTTAATGCATGCTCTTTTTTTTTTTTTTTTTTTTAACGCTCTATTAGGCCTCTTGGTAACAAACCCACTGTCTTTACTTTGCAAGCACATGATGCATATAAAATGGTTAATAATGAAAGTAAGAGTGAGTTAACTAGCGAGAAGTGCTTTTTTAAAATTTGTCTTGACTTTTTTTCAGTAATGAGAACTGGTTTATGTAAATGATCACAGCACGAGTCTTAGTCGAGGTCACGTGTCTGTAGTTAAACGCTGCTTTCTGTGCAGAAAAATAGATGTAAACCTAAGGAGTTTAAAATTAAATATTGGAGTAAGTTAGTTGGTTTTATTTATATATAATAAATGCAGTTAATTAACAGTATTAACTTTAAAGGTTTCAACTACGTTTACATTATACATTTATAATCGTATTGTTCGTTCTGTTGGACTGAAAAGCCTTCATGTAAACACCAGCAAGTCATTCCATTCATTCATTCATTCATTCATTACACACAGACTGATATATTTCAAATGTTTATTGCTTTTAATTTTGATGATTATAACTGACAACTAAGGAAAATCCCAAATTCAGTATCTCAGAAAATTAGAATATTACTCAAAGCCAATACAAAGAAAGGATTTTTAGAAATCTTGGCCAACTGAAATGTATGAACATGAAAAGTATGAGCATGTACAGCACTCAATACTTAGCTGGGGCTCCTTTTGCCTGAATTACTGCAGCAGCAATTAATGCGGCGTGGCATGGAGTCGATCAGTCTGTGGCACTGCTCAGGTGTTATGAGAGCACAGGTTGCTCTGATAGTGGCCTTCAGCTCTTCTGCATTGTTGGGTCAGGCATATCGCATCTTCCTCTTCACAATACCCCATCGATTTTCTATGGGGTTAAGGTCAGGCAAGTTTGCTGGCCAATTAAGAACAGGGATACCATGGTCCTTAAACCAGGTACTGGTTGCTTTGGCACTGTGTGCAGGTGCCAAGCCCTGTTGGAAAATGAAATCTGCATCTCCATAAAGTTGGTCAGCAGCAGGAAGCATGAAGTGCTCTAAAACTTCCTGGTATACGGCTGCATTGACCTTGGACCTCAGAAAACACAGTGGACCAACACCAGCAGATGACATGGCACCCCAAACTATCACTGACTGGAAACTTTACACTGGACCTCAAGCAACGTGGATTGTGTGCCTCTCCTCTCTTTCTCCAGACTCTGGGACCCTGATTTCCAAAGGAAATGCAACATTTACTTTCATCAGAGAACATAACTTTGGACCACTCAGCAGCAGTCCAGTCCTTTTTGTCTTTAGCCCAGGCGAGATGCTTCTGTCTGTTGTTCAAGAGTGGCTTGACACGAGGAATGCGACAGCTGAAACCCATGTCTTGCATACGTCTGTGTGTAGTGGTTCTTGAAGCGCTGACTCCAGCTGCAGTCCACTCTTTGTGAATCTCTCCCACATTTTTGAATGGGTTTTGTTTCACAATCCTCTCCAGGGTGCGGTTATCCCTATTGCTTGTACACTTTTTTTTCTACCACATGTTTTCCTTCCCTTCGCCTCTCTATTAATGTGCTTGGACACAGAGCTCTGTGAACAGCCAGCCTCTTTTGCAATGACCTCTTGTGTCTTGCCCTCCTTGTGCAAGGTGTCAATGGTCGTCTTTTGGACAACTGTCAGGTCAGCAATCTTCCCCATGATTGTGTAGCCTACAGAACTAGACTGAGAGAGCATTTAAAGGTTTTGAGTTCATTAGCTGATTAGAGTGTGGCACCAGGTGTCTTCAATATTCAACCTTTTCACAATATTCTAATTTTCTGAGATACTGAATTTGGGATTTTCCTTAGTTGAGAGTTATAATCATCAAAATTAAAATAAATAAACATTTGAAATACACTCACCTAAAGGATTATTAGGAACACCTGTTCAATTTCTCATTAATGCAATTATCTAATCAACCAATGGCATGGCAGTTGCTTCAATGCATTTAGGGGTGTGGTCCTGGTCAAGACAATCTCCTGAACTCCAAACTGAATGTCAGAATGGGAAAGAAAGGTGATTTAAGCAATTTTGAGCGTGGCATGGTTGTTGGTTGCCAGACGGGCCGGTCTGAGTATTTCACAATCTGCTCAGTTACTGGGATTTTCACACACAACCATTTCTAGGGTTTACAAAGAATGGTGTGAAAAGGGAAAAACATCCAGTATGCGGCAGTCCTGTGGGTGAAAATGCCTTGTTGATGCTAGAGGTTAGAGGAGAATGGGCCGACTGATTCAAGCTGATAGAAGAACAACTTTGGCTGAAATAACTACTCGTTACAACCGAGGTATGCAAAGCATTTGTGAAGCCACAACACGCACAACCTTGAAGCGGATGGGCTACAACAGCAGAAGACCCCACCGGGTACCACTCGTCTCTACTACAAATAGGAAAAAGAGGCTACAATTTGCACAAGCTCACCAAAATTGGACAGTTGAAGACTGGAAAAATGTTGCCTGGTCTGATGAGTCTCGATTTCTGTTGAGACATTCAGATGGTAGAGTCAGAATTTGGCGTAAACAGAATGAGAACATGGATCCATCATGCCTTGTTACCACTGTACAGGCTGGTGGTGGTGGTGTAATGGTGTGGGGGATGTTTTTTGGCACACTTTAGGCCCCTTAGTGGCAATTGGGCATCGTTTAAATGCCACGGCCTACCTGAGCATGGTTTCTGACCATGTCCATTCCTTTATGACCACCATGTACCCATTCTCTGATGGCTACTTCCAGCAGGATAATGCACCATGTCACAAAGCTCGAATCATTTCAAATTGGTTTCTTGAACATGACAATGAGTTCACTGTACTAAAATGGCCACCAGATCTCAACCCAATAGAGCATCTTTGGGATGTGGTGGAATGGGAGCTTCGTTCCCTGGATGTGCATCCCACAAATCTCCATCAACTGCAAGATGCTATCCTATCAATATGGGCCAACATTTCTAAAGAATGCTTTCAGCACCTTGTTGAATCAATGCCACGTAGAATTAAGGCAGTTCTGAAGGCGAAAGGGGGTCAAACACAGTATTAGTATGGTGTTCCTAATAATCCTTTAGGTGAGTGTATATCAGTCTGTGTAATGAATGAATATAATATACAAGTTTCATTTTTAATGGTGACTTTGATGATATTCTAATTATATGACCAGCACCTGTATTTTTTTTAAATTTATTTATTTATTTATTTTTGCGAATAGGTCAGTGGGTTGGATAATTAATATTTAGTACACATTTGCTAAAACAGCGTTTCTGACCATTCCGGGGTTTTTTTTTTAAATTAAAAATAGGTGTATGTATGTATGTGATATGGCATCATGGCAACAAACGCATTATAACCTGTTTTTAAACGGCGCGCGGCGATAGTACGCGCGCTAAAGTACGTTCTGAATAGTTGAAATGCACGTTAACGAATATTAATCTGATTGCGAAATCTAAGGCACACACTTTTTTTTCCCCTCAATCTGAAATCGGATTGGAATTATTCGCAGTGATGGAAATGAGGATACATACTAGCACTACAAAATGTGCTAGTAGTAATTTAATTGTGCTACCAGCTGTAGTTCTTGCTCACGTTAAGCGTTTGTTGTTCATACCCACATTTAGCGAGCCCATCTAACGGGTTGTAGTATAGCATGTGTATTATTTCTTTCATTGTTTACTTATATTGATGTGGGTTTTTTTTAGATTTTGGTTGATTGCTGAAAAAAGTGGACGCCATCTCGCTTCTACAGAGCCCGGATAGCTCAGTCGGTAGAGCATCAGACTTTTAATCTGAGGGTCCAGGGTTCAAGTCCCTGTTCGGGCGAAACATTTTTCATTGCTTTTACTAACGGTTTATTTTCAACCCTTTAATTCTCTTTCCGGTAAAAAAACGTTAAGATTTGTTCTAAATGGGTTTGCAGATTATTGGTTCCCCCATGCACAACCTCCAAGATCGTTCTCACTCCAGAGAGAGAAAAGGGCTAAGCAAATCACCCCAAACACCAGAACAGCCAAGCGCAAGAACAGTTTTCCCTCAGGATGTATTCATTCTGAACGGTTAACACTCTCATAACTATACAGTGTCTTTCATAACTGTTCATTTATACATACCATCTCGATAGTGTACATCTGTAAATAACATCTGTAATGTTACATTCATAGAACTATCTATGAGCAATATCGCACCAGTAGAGTAGAAGACATCCGCCGTGCGCTCTCGTGCCGTCGGTAATCAGCGTGACAGCCATATCACACGGCTATGAGTGAGATATTGCATTTATACAACATTTCGGAAAGTGATGTCTTTGTGCTTTTTACAGTTGAAGGGATTGCCCATTTACTGTCATCTAATGGTGTAATGTAGCTAACTTTAACTAACAGACCCTTTCTCGGTACCAAATATGGCATGTTATTTATATAAAATGTTTAAATAAACAATATTAACCACTATAATAGTATAAGAAGTTTGTACAATAAGAAATAAACGCAAGCAAACTTAACTTTGCCCTTGGCTAAATGTATTTGTTTTCTAAACGTAGGCCTAATAGGTTAATAAGACCAAAGATTGCCCGCTTGATATACCCAAAATGAATACTACGCCATGTTAAACCTATGCACATAAGAGACAGCGGCAAATTCCTAAAGGACTGGACGAGATACAGATGTTCTCCGTTCTGGAGCACAATCACCAAGAGTCAACAAATTGCCAAATATGCGCTATGTTCAGGTCACATATTTGATGTCTAAATAACTATTTAAAAAAAAAAAAACTAAAAACAACTCTTAACTACATTCCGTGACACAATAACAACAGTGGTATTTGTAAAACGATGGTGGTTTGCTCGTCCTCCATGACCTGCTCTGTTTGAAAAATGTTGCAAGCGGAGTGATTCAAACGGTGAATCGGTTCCAGTGCTGATTCTGGGGGAATATTGCGCGGCTGGAAAAGGCTCTCAGCCAATCAGATTCGAGAATTTGGTTTTCTTTATAATATTATGGTGTTGTAGTTTTGTGTGTTTGTGTGCAATTCCTATGTACAGTCTGTACTTTCCTAATGCACTGGAAGCTCCTGTCACCAAGACAAATTCATTGTGTGTGTAAACATACTTGTCAATAAAGCACTTTCTGATTCTGATACAAAATCATATGTATTTCTTTTTTTAATCAGTAATGAAACCATTCTTGACCAGAAAATCACATAATGGCATCCCTAAATGTTTTTGGCACAGTATTTGCACTTTGACCCTTTCAGTCTTTTTAAAATTAAAATATACACAAACTATTAAATACATTTTATTGATGCATTTTAAACTGTACAAAATGTAAATATACAACACAGTCTAGAAAACTGAAAACAAAAGATAATGGAAAATGCACAGCTGCAGTTGATTAGATAGTTAAGGTCACAGAAGCATTTAACGGGCCAATTACAAACACATACCAGTATAAAGGTCAAGGGTCATGCACAATTTGCACCTTGAACACTCTCTATGTAAGCACGATGTATGCAAGCAGTGTGAGATATGAGAAATGGTGTCAGTTCATGTAAAACAAAATGTACACTTGCCATTTTATGCAGTTAGGGTTAGTTATGAATTACACAATTTACACAAAGGTTTGTCAACTTCCTTTTAGCAGTTATGGGTTTGAGGATGGAAGGTGCAGCAGTCAATCACCCAATAAGTGTCATGCACTTTTTGGGCAACTTCAGTGCCAAAAACAAGCCGGTCCTGAGGTATCTGGAATATATAATGCTTATCCTATAGACAGAAATATACAACTTCCTTTAAAACTGTATGTTTATAAAGACAAGAAATCTGATTTGCCCACTGCCTTTAAGTCATCCTTTGGATCTGAAAAATGATAAAGTGCATTCTTGTTTGATATTGTGCAAATAATACAACTTAAGAAAGAGCATGCATTATTTTTACAGTGCCATGCTTGAATGATCTTCAGTGGTTTTCCCCCTCACAGAAATCTGGGTTTGACAACAAAATCTAATATTGCAAAGCGTTAAAATTCAATGGCACATTGCATATTATAAATATTTATGTATCCTATCAAAACTATTCAAAGTAGCTCAGAAATTCTAAGCACAAACGTCTTGCATCAACACCGACCTGTACTTTTTGATGAGAACAGAAATGTCAAGGTCAACTGAGTGCAATCCTACTTGACAGCTGACAGGGAAGGTCAAATAGACTTTCCTATCCACAAAGAAATGGCTAAAAAATTTTTAAAAGAATAATAATAATTACAGGACCAGTTTTGCTTCTATCAAGTGGATCAATATGTGAGATGTATGAATCATTTAATATTTTGATGATCAATCCCTAAGAAGCTCAAACCATTGTAATGCATTTGAGAATTTGATACATTGCCACGCTGTGACATAATGATTAAGCTCCAAATCTCTAGTTCTGTCCGAGAGTAACTTTTGTGATCAGTGTCCAAAAGAAAATGGATGGTTTGAGTCTCTCGTGTACTTCATCTACGATATACCTGTTAAGTCACCTAAAAAAAGCACAAAAAAGAACACAGAAATAAAGATTAGGAATCCAGCGCAGATCAGTGCTGCTTTATATTTACCACTTGTATGTTATACCCAAGTGTGCCACACAAGCAGGGTTGCCAGGTCTGCACAACAAAACTAGCCCAATAGCCAATCAAAATTAGCCCAATGCATATTTCTCCCGAATAACCCGCAGGAGAAAAAAAAATAAAAAAAAAAAAAAAAAAAAAAAAAAAAAATCTACCCATGGCAACAATTTAAAAGAAGCCCTGGCAACCCTGCAAGTCCTGAAAAGTGAAGCCAAAACATTTAGATCTCATCACAGAATGGTGGCTGGCCGCAATATGTGTCATAAACCCCACCCTCAAATTACACTTGAAATGAATTTTTCCCAAAGATGTTTTCTGTCATTTTAGGAAGTTCATATCACACTGATGTATGTTCAAGTGTTCGTTTTTCTAATAAGTTTGGTTTTAGTTAATTATTTGATTAGGGTGACCAGATTTCTCATGGTGGAATACGGGACGGGACAGGCAGCACCAACCCCATGATAACGATATACACTCAGCTAAAGGATTATTAGGAACACCATACTAATACTGTGTTTGACCCCCTTTCGCCTTCAGAACTGCCTTAATTCTACGTGGCATTGATTCAACAAGGTGCTGAAAGCATTCTTTAGAAATGTTGGCCCATACTGATAGGATAGCATCTTGCAGTTGATGGAGATTTCTGGGATGCACATCCAGGGCACGAAGCTCCCGTTCCACCACATCCCAAAGATGCTCTATTGGGTTGAGATCTGGTGACTGTGGGGGCCATTTTAGTACAGTGAACTCATTGTCATGTTCAAGAAACCAGTTTGAAATGATTCGAGCTTTGTGACATGGTGCATTATCCTGCTGGAAGTAGCCATCAGAGAAAGGGATGGACATGGTCAGAAACAATGCTCAGGTAGGCCGTGTCATTTAAACGATGCCCAATTGGCACTAAAGGGCCTAAAGTGTGCCAAGAAAACATCCCCCACACCATTACACCACCACCACCAGCCTGTACAGTGGTAACAAGGCATGATGGATCCATGTTCTCATTTTGTTTACGCCAAATTCTGACTCTACCATCTGAATGTCTCAACAGAAATCGAGACTCATCAGACCAGGCAACATTTTTCCAGTCTTCAACTGTGCAATTTTGGTGAGCTTGTGCAAATTGTAGCCTCTTTTTCCTATTTGTAGTGGAGATGAGTGGTACCCGGTGGGGTCTTCTGCTGTTGTAGCCCATCCGCCTCAAGGTTGTGCGTGTTGTGGCTTCACAAATGCTTTGCTGCATACCTCGGTTGTAACAAGTGGTTATTTCAGTCAAAGTTGCTCTTCTATCAGCTTGAATCAGTCGGCCCATTCTCCTCTGACATCTAGCATCAACAAGGCATTTTCACCCACAGGACTGCCGCATACTGGATGTTTTTCCCTTTTCACGCCATTCTTTGTAAACTCTAGAAATGGTTGTGCCTGAAAATCCCAGTAACTGAGCAGATTGTGAAATACTCAGACCGGCCCGTCTGGCACCAACAACCATGCCACGCTCAAAATTGCTTAAATCACCTTTCTTTCCCATTCTGACATTCAGTTTGGAGTTCAGGAGATTGTCTTGACCAGGATCACACCCCTAAATGCATTGAAGCAACTGCCATGTGATTGGTTGATTAGATAATTGCATTAATGAGAAATTGAACAGGTGTTCGTAATAATCCTTTAGGTGAGTGTATATCATATAGTGATTTTATTTGTGTTATATATAAAAAGAACAAAGAAACGAATTACAAACAATAGAACAAATACAATAATTACAAATGAAATAAACTATGGCTTTCAGCTACAGTAGGTTTATTTGACATCTTTTGTTGTTTGATTAACATTAATGACAGGTATTTTAGGCTGCTGAAACTTTAAGACCGAATGTTAGGCTCTAATATACTGACACATATCCGGGAGCTGTTTACGCCATAACCGACTGTATTTACATGAGATACTCCACATGATGGGCATTTTGACATCCGTCTCTGTATTTGACCATTCAGCCAGGAGTAAAGAGAACTGAATTCAGGATTGCGCACTTCTGGTGCGTGTCATTCAGTGCAATACCACATTGAGTGATACAATGGACCACAGGACCTTGATATCGTGGCTTCACCGCACAATCACTACTGCTCAGACTCTGGCTCCAAATGATGTCATCAACCCTAGACAGCAGCAGCTATTTCTGACATTTTGGCTTCATTTTTCTATGGTGGAAGGAAGTGGATTCACGCATCCATCTTTTTTTTTTTTTAGTCAATGGATATACCTTATGGATGTGTGGTGGTAGTTCGTCCTCAGACCCCTCCTCGGGCACTGGGGCATGATGCCGGCTTATTTGGTTTTCCTCAGACCAGCCGCCCATAGGCATACGAGGCGTTCTCTGGACTCGAAAACTCCCAGATACAGGTTCTGTGGGAGACATAGATCATCACTCATGTACAGAGTATGGAGGGGTCGTACTTTTTGTTCTAGTGAACTGCGAACAATCATTTCTAGTACCTGAGCTTCCGCCGAAGTGCCGCTGGCTGCCGCTCTGCTGTGCTGCCCCCTGCTGGTGGGAGGTGGAGGCGCTAGGGAAAGTGCTGGAACGGGGGAAGTTGCGAGCCGCTTCCATGTCTTCATTGACACTCTCACTGCTCTCGTCACTCTCCTGTCTGTGCCAGGTGTGTCGAGACAGCTCACCTCGCGATTGCTGCTTATGCATCTACATACACATCCTATATAGTTACTAATCTTAGGGTGCAGACTACAGACTGACATTTTTCAACAGAACCAGCAAATGTTTTTGGTTAGTTGGTTTATTTGGACAATTAGTGAAGGAAAAGCACATCATAATGGTAATTGTAGATAGTGGGAAAAAAGCTTCTGCTAAATTACATACATGTATAGTAGAATCAATAGATCCATTGAATCGATTACATAATATAATTTTGTCTGCTCATGTGTTGCTTTACCTCATGAATGTAGAGAGCATGGATGCTCATCTCTGTGGAGGCGTATTCTGAGAGGATCAAACTGGTTAGCTGGCCTTCCCATGCACTACTGCCAGAGCTGATGGTACGGGCATCAGTGCTAGACAAGGACAATCCAAGAGTTGAGAGGGAGAACAAAGAACAAATTAACGATATAATGATAGTCAAATAATTTTAACATTGGCAGGGCCAATTTCAAAATTATTCCAGCTATATACGTAGATGTACAGATAAATATATTGCAATTCAAAAGTTTGGAGTAGTTTATTGTGCTCAACAAGGCTGCATTTACTTGATCAAAAATACAGAAAAAAAACTGTAATATTGTGAAATATTATTACAACGCATTCTATTTTAATATATTTTTAAAATGTAATTTATTCCTGGTGATGCAAAGCTGAATATTCAGCAGTTCTTCAGTCTTCAATGTCAAGTGATCCTTCAGAAATCATTCTAAAATGCTGATTTGGTGATCAAAAAACATTTCTTATTATTGTCAACAAAAAGTGCTGCTTAACTCTTTCCCCGCCAGCGTTTAAAAAAAAAGTTGCCAGCCACCGCCAGGGTTTTTGACCATTTTCACAAAAATTTAATTGCCCATAGAATATTTTGTTGTATGAATATCTGAGCCTGCAATATATAGAGTACAAAATAAACTATTATATATACAATATATACAAAATAAAGAGCTGACCCTCTTCTTTTAAAAAAAAAAAAAATCTTTTATTTTAGCTTCATGCATTCCTTTTTTATCAACACTTGAATATGGGTAAGTTTCATAAAAAAGCAGATGGAGTAGATCGAGTCCATCAACACCCCTAATGCATGCACAGTCCTGTAGCTCGTGCTGGGTCCACATTTTATTCAGTAATATTAGATAGTTTTGATTTATATGCTTAATGTTGATGATCACGTTATTTTACATATGCATCTGCTTACATATGATCGCTTGTTTTACTGCGTCTTCCTCACGCGTGTTTTGATCAGGAGATTCTGTACTCATTCAGGAGATGTGTAATAGCACACCCTAGCGTCTAACAGTGAAAACACGGAAAATTCTGCGTTTTTGGCGGGGAAGCATTTTCTCACAAATAACGGAAAATTCCGTGTTTGGCGGGGAAAGAGTTAATATTTTTGTGGAAACCATAATGCATCATTTTTCAGGATTAGTTGGTGATGAGAAAGATCAAAAGAGCAGCATTTATTTGAAATAGAAACCTTTTGTAGCAATATAAATGTCTTTACTTTTAATCAATTTAATGCTTTCTTGCTGAATAAAAGTATTTATTTAAAAATAAAACCTTACTGACCCCAAACTTTTGAACAGTAGTGTTTATACACAGAGATCACCATTTCTAAAATCTGTATATATGTGGTTATCATTGTATCTAAATGTTTTGTCAAAATTGCTATTTAAAAAAGTATGTGATTCTAACATGCTGTAATAATTTGGCTTCCCTCTTAATAAGTCTTTAATAAAAAAATAAAAAAAAGCGAACTAAAAAAATATATTTGCGCACAAGTTAAAACAGGTGTGTATGTACATAACTTTGTTCTCAACTTTTAATGTTGATAAACCTGGGTTAATCTCAATTAAAAGCATGTGCCTGAAGCTAGTAATTTAGCATAAAGAGTTTTCCTCACAACAAAAAATTTGTCTACTGTACTATTCTGAAAATCAATTAAAACACAATAAATGTCCTTCATTTAGGCTTAGACATAATAATTAAAACTGAAAAAGGATATAATAATTATTAATAATAATATTTTCTAACCACACATGAATATTAGTATATTATATGAATTATGTTAATTAATATTACACTTTTATTCAATCATTACCCAGAGCCTGACATTGCTCGCCCAGCCACCACAGCTGGATGGTCCTGTCGTGTCAGTCTGGCAGATGGGTAACTGCCTCGGAGGTGTAGACTCGTGCTGACAGGAGACAGAGATCGGAGGGCGGATGCTCCCTCACTCACTCCAATGGACACAGGATTGATGGAGCCCTCTCGACCCAGATGCAGCGAGGCCAGGGAAGGGGGTCCTATCAGGAGATTTGCAATAAGACTGCGAGGCTGAAATGAAAAAAGAACCAAAATTAGACCATTTTTAAAAAAGAATCCATCCAGTTCTTTTCGTAAGCATATTGTATTCAAACTTGAAAGTGGGTTTTCTACATGGTCCATTTTTCATTCACATTGATTATTAATATGAAGTATTAATGATAATATTTGCTATTAGAAATAGAAGTAATAATCTGATAGATGTTGGCAGCCCAGTTATTTGAATACCTCTGAATCAGACTGTAATGAATGGGTTGAGGTAAAGACCGGATTCTCTGCTATGATTCCCTGCTGTCCTCCAGCGGCCTCGCGGTGCACCTTCTCTTTCAGAAGACTGATGAAATGTGTGCTCTCCCGAGGGGGCTGCCACTGTGGATTTGTGATCGCAAAGTGCATAAGTGACAGTTCTGTCTTCCCATCTTCTGCCTGCTGATAGATGGAGGCCTCTGTTTTCCCAGCAGACATCCACTATAGTGGACCAAAAAAGGCATACATCAGAGTCAGCAATAAAGAGAGAAATAGGTAGATACATCTAACTACAAAAAAAGCACAATAATGAGACTGTTTAAATGAAGAAAAAAAGGTTTCCCTTACTGCAGGATGACCATGTTGACGGACATCCATCTGTGCAAAAGAGCAAGTATCACCCACACCGACCACATCCACAGTAAAGTTTCGGAAAAAATCTATGATCTCCAGAGATTTGCGGCGCAAGCAAAAAATGAGAATGAAGGGAGTGATGACAGGACTCAAAAGCTCCTCAAGAATAAACACCTACAGAAACAAGAGATCAAAAAGTCAGCAGGAAAATCTACTTATTGGTAACAATTTAGTTTAGGTAAAATTGGCTGTTTATTAGTACTTGTAAAGTACATATTAATGCCTTATTCTACATGTCCATATTCTACATCCCTTCCTACCCAATACAAAAACGTAGTCATTTGGAGTTTATTGAGGCAAAAGTGATAGTTAATAGTTAATTAATGTTGATAATTGGACCCTAAACTAATTTAACTAATTTTATGCTATTGTTATTGATTGTACTGCGAATGAATCACATTTCATTTTTAGATTTTTTCTACACCTCAATTTTTAATAATAAATGTCATAAGTCAATCTTCTGGTGCAACAATAGACTTCTCTCTGGTTCAGTTCCCTAGCTCCCGAGCTCAAGTAAATCAGTATATCGTGTACACAAGTTCGGCGACTGGTAAGGACAGTAAAAGACACTGGCTCACTGCACATTGGGACACTGATGACTCTTATTTCCAGCGACGTGACAACGTCCTCATTGTACAACATTGTTACTGGTATTTATGAACAACAGCAGAGCTTATATCTTTCTGACATTACTTGTAATATTAAGTACATTATGATAAATACTTTGCTTGTTACATATTTGTGCAACATTTCAGCCATAAATAAATAAAAAATGTTAGCTAGATTGTGTTCATTACCTGTCTAACGATGTATGTTTATGCTGAAATATAATAAAATAATGGTTTCTGTTTTTAAAAACACATATCGCATGTCATTATCGGTCATTATGTGTATTGAGTTGGCTCACGTGATTTGAATTTCGCCGGTAATGGAGCATAGTGAGCATCGATGCACCCTGGGTTTTTGCGGTGCATTGTGGGACTTTTTAGGGAGCGAACATTTCAACCACCACACCTGTCCCTAACTTTGCCCTTAAACTTACCCACACCACCACACCTGTCTCTAACTTTACACCACCACACCTGCCTTAAACTTACCCACACCACCACGCCTGTCTCTAACTTTACCCTTAAACTTACCCACACCACCACACCTGTCCCTAACTAACTTTACCCTTAAACTTACCCACACCACCACACCTGTCCATAACCCCTTGTAAACTTAAACTTACCCACACCACCACACCTGTCCCTAACTTTACCCTTAAACTTACCCACACCACCACACCTGTCCCTAACTTTGCCCTTAAACTTACCCACACCACCACACCTGTCCCTAACTTTACCCTTAAACTTACCCACACCACCACACCTGTCCCTAACTTTACCCTTAAACTTACCCACACCACCACACCGGTCCCTAACTTTACCCTTAAACTTACCCACACCACCACACCTGTCCCTAACTTTACCCTTAAACTTACCCACACCACCACACCTGTCCCTAACCCTACCCTTAAACTTACCCACACCACCACACCTGGCCCTAACTTTACCCTTAAACTTACCCACACCACCACACCTGACCCTAACTTTACCCTTAAACTTACCCACACCACCACCACACCTGTCCCTAACCCTACCCTTAAACTTACCCACACCACCACACCTGGCCCTAACTTTACCCGTATCCACCTCAATATCAACAAAAGTGTTTTGCAATACAATATGAACACAATAAGTACATTGTACTTATATTTTGATGTAAGTACATAGTAGGCCACCTAATATAAAATTGGGCCCTTCAAACTTAGAAGTTTCTAGTATGTCTAGTAACACCTTAATTATCGGATTCAGGTGTGTTTAACTGGGGTGGGAGCTAAACTTTGCAGGACCCTCTTGGAGCAGGATTGAACACCCCTGGCTTAAACCTTTTTTACAATTGACTGCAAGCACATATGCATGCATCCTCTCAATCAACAACTGATGGATAGAAATCAAGTTCCGTCTTATGTTTTTTCCTTTTCGACATTCTGTTTAGTTTGGATGTAAATCATATAGAAAAAAACTGTTCTACTTCCGTTTCATCGTGACTTTAGCACTGAAACTGTAGGTAGCACATAGCATTATTTTTAATTTCAGTTTCAATACTTTCAAATTTAATCCTTTGAATTTCATTTGTGCTACTCTATGACTCTTGTTTCACTTTAGTTTGTTTTTCAGTTTATTCATATTAAATAAATTAATCTATAAATCGACAGTCATTTTATTTTGAAATTAATATTTAGTGTTAATTGAGATTAATTTATTATTTAACTGCTTTATTATTGTTTATTAATCACATTCATATGGGGACAAAAAAAAAAAAAGCTCAAAAAAATGTTGTACTATTTAAATGGCATTACCGTCACTATAATCATGTCTTGATTCTGTAACGTATTCATAGTTTTCATGTGTCGTCACGCGCTTATAGGAACACTCACCTGGAGGGCAAAACAAGGCTTTCCTCCATTGCCCGCCAGTCATTTTTACCAGGTTTGTAGTCAGTATTAATGCAGTAAGACAGTGATATTAAAATACCAAATTCAATATACACCTTATTGATGTTGCATACTTCGTACAGGAAAGCAGATGAACGCAGAATATTAGTGCAACATGAGGTTTCTCGTTAGGCGTTTTCCCCATCGAAACCCATTATAAATGTTCTTGGCTCATCTGCTTACCTGCATATAGTATGCATCATAAAAAAGGTGTAAAACTGAATTTGATCTTTAATATTATTGTTATAGTACATTACGGCACTTTAAGGGTAGGTAGAATCCACTAATAAGAATTCTTCAGCCTGTCATCAGTTCACCCTCCGTCTGCTGCTTGATCAGCTCTATAACTCTTTACTGCATAATTAATCTGTTTAAAATGGTGCAACAACTCGAATTAAAATAAAACCCATATTAACACATCCTAGATTAGCGTTAAACTTTCCTTAATTTAATCCTTATTGGTGCAACTCACCCTATACTGTTTTTCATGTTAAGCGTTTTAAAAACATCCCGCTGTTTTTAGTGATTGAAATACTGCAGCAGGTGCTGTATATGGATCATAAGTGCATCTTAACATGCATCTTGTTCACATATTTTTGTTTTAAGATGGAAATCTGACAGGCTTGTGCTGCAGTTCAATGGAGTTCTATGGCGGTTTTGCCCTCCAGGGCTCCGCGACAGTCACGTGACAAAAAACTATGAATTGTGTGTATCAAAAACTAAAATAAATTTTTTTGGTCCTTTTTATTTTATTTTAGTTCACTTTGAAGTAATTTTGTTTCTCCACATTTTTTTTTTTTTCCCATCATTTGGTTTCTATTTACAATAATAACACACTTGTTAGGTGTTAGGTGCAAATAGAAGTATTACTGCTGCATGACTTACAGCCTTGTACTGAAAAAGCTGTGCGAACTCGTCTCTGGTCTCATAGCGGTGGGCATTACCCTGCCAATGATCAGGCATGTAGTGAATGTGTGCCAGGATCACTTTAAGCAGCTGTTCTGGACAGAACACCATATGCTTGTCTGGGATAAATGACCTGCGGTAGAACAAGGATGAAAGAATGAGCACAAAACTGTTCAAAGTCAAATCTCACCAGTAAATATAATGGACAAAAAAGTCCAAAGACTCAGCTTTCAAATACTATCTTTTCCTCTGTTTGCGCACCTGCAGACTGTGATGCAGACCCCAAGTAACGTGATACTGCTGAGCACATGTTCCACAGCCAATACATCTTCATCATAAATAGTCAAAGCAATCAAAACTGCAAGTATGGAGCCAGCAAAGAATGCCACGTTCTTGGCCACCACCGTCAGTAATGGTGACATGAAGCAGTTCATGTACTTCGAGGAGGCCTTGTAGCCCTTGCTGAGGCGTGACATCAGCTCATGGTCTAGTTCATTGAAGTGTCGGAGGTAAAAACGGCCATACAGAGACCAACAACGAGCACCCAGGCTTCCCGGCTCACGCTTGATCACCTCAGTGTAGCTGAAGAACGCGTAGAGAATCTGCCAAATCAGGATAACTGGACACAAGAGAAGGTTGGCAATTCCAATCCACAAGATCCGTGAGCTCAGACGATCTGCTAGCTCCAAGCGGTTCCCTCCACGTTTGTACTCTGACTTCAAACTCCACTCGTTTTCAAAAAGAGATCCAGGACCCCAGAAGAAAATCAACTCAAAGTTATACTTGAGGCCACGGGTGTAAAAAACAGTGTCGCCCAACAGAGGCAAACGAAAGCGCACAGGTAGAAGTGACTTATTGACCATTGCGACCATGTAGTTTTTGAAACGCAGTATGCGATGGTAGATGTCCAGCTCTGTCAGTTCTTTTTTGTGGATGCAAATCTGGTGCTCCTTCTGTATCTCAACAATCCTTGCCTGCACCTCCTGCCAGGTGAAATAAGGAAGGTCCGTCTACAAAAAGAAAAGGGCTGATTTAACATTTAAAGAGGCTGTATAATATAATTTCATCATGTTCATTTGATCTGCAACTTTTTCTTTAAAATTAACAGCAATTTAAGTGGATACTAGCATCAAGAAGACAGAACTCAGAAAAGTGGACTATGCTTTCTTCCAGTGCTGACTCAAACGTCTGTTAGAACCATTTACGTTTTAGTAAATGTGCTATAGTGAGTTAGCAGAAAAGCTCACCGTGGACATTTTTAGGGCATTGATGTAAAACGATCTGATCTCCCAGTAGCAACAGATGTTGTAGATGAACTTGACGAGACGGTGGAGCCAAAAGATCCCTGATATGATAAGGATGAAGATGACCAAAACACTGTCTCTGATCCTAAAACATACGTTAACAAAGGACAGTTTGATTTATGATGGATTATACCGATAATAAGAAGCAATAACATTAATGCCACATTAGTGGCATTTAATACATAAAATATACCGAGCACTGCACACGTCCACTGGTAGAAACGCATCGGGCAGCGTAACCTTTGAGGAATCAGTGTGATTAACAAACTTGTTGGCAAAAAGGATGTCATAGTCCACACAGTTAGCCAGGAACACTGTGAATGCCACCACAAACACCAGCTGCCTAGAATAATAAGTGGAAAAATTACATGACATTTCAGAAGGGTAAATTAATGTGATCACTGATCTGTTGTTAACAGACACTACTTATGAGTACCATCACACGTTTAATAAACGAACTGATACTTACACAAGCTCAAATATTTCACCCAGAAGCATACAAGTAAATCCATTCTTCTGGTGTAGATTATAGACTTATTGAATGTTAAGAAAAATATAAGACATGTTGACTGTAACCACTGATTTTATGTCAATCTACTTGATGAACTAACATTTGAAAATCTATTTAACCCATAAACAAGCAATTAATTTCGTGTGTGCAAAGGATATTCTCTGGAAGAAAAGGTCTAGATTTTCAATGTGGTGCCACGGAGCTGCAATAAACAAATTCATTTATGAATTTTATGACAAAACAACATAGAAAAATTCAGATATAGTGTCTATGGTAAGAAGCATGTTGCATATCCATTGCTCATTTAAAGGGATAGTTCACCCAAAAATGAAAATTCTGTCATTAATTACTCACCCTCATGTCGTCCCAAACCCGTAAGACTTTTGTTCATCTTCGGAACAAAAATGAAGCTCTTTTTAATGAAATCTGAGTTTTCTGTCCTTCCATTGTCAGACTACGCAACTACCACTTTCAAGCCCCAGAAAGTTAGTAAAGACATCATTAAAGTAAACCATGTGATTCCAGTGGTTTAACCTCAATTTTATGAAGCGGGGGTAAGTAATTAATGACAGAATTTTCATTTTTGGGTGAACTATCCCTTTAAGGCAGGGATTTTCAATTTTTTTACATGCCACAAACCCCAATATAATCAATCTCATGTGAGGAGCACCATCCTAAAAAAAAAAAAAAAAAGCAGTTATATATTTTCATGATATAACTATAAAGATATAATTAATACTGGGGAAAATGTATATTATAAATATGTTTATTACGTTATATATGGTGGGGTTTTTCTATTCTCTGTAGTTTTATACTGTTATATTCAAAATGCATTTATTTTTATATTTTATGAATGTTATTTATTGTAATCAAAAGTATTTGTTTATTTAAATCAAAATGTATTATTTGCTCATTTAGTTTATTAGTTTAATCTTTTTATCACTTTTTTTTTTTTTTTACCCTGCTTTTCCTCTAACCTTTTCCACAGACCCCCTATCCCTCTATTGTGGCCCCCGGACCCCAGTTTGAAAACCGCTTCTTTAAAGTAAGGTTGCAAAAAAGCGTTTGATTTTGTAATATAACAGACATACACACTATGCAGCACAGTTGCTTTATTTAAAATTGTGGATCTTACATTTGGATCCCTCTGGAACATGCACCAGTAGATTCTCTTCTCCGGGAGGGGAGTCGCTGTAGGACGCCTCCAGGCGCTGGTACTCTGTATCAAAGTGGGCCATCCCGCTGTCAGACCCTGAATCTCCTGTCACACACTACTCCTTCTTGTGCCATTGGATTAAAAGAACATTATTATTATAAGCAATACACTGGGGTATGATACATAACATGATAGAATAAATGTGGTCTAATTTGTCTTTTAGGGTAATTTAAATATATATAAACGTTACAGTCTGCACTTAAAAAACACCCAGCCCACAAAAATATGTCAGGGCTCTTCAGCCAGCGACCTCATTGCGCAACAGCAGTGGGCCCACGCTCAATTACAAATGTGCATATGACTACACAAGGCATAAGATAACAATAAAATAACACACTCACCCAAAACAATATGATTAAATCACTGGATGTTGTTTTCATATCGTGAGCAGTTTTAAAACAAGTGCTAGACTAGTTTGACAGCTTTGTCAAATATGCCAATCTCTCAGAAACAAAACAATGCAAACAATGCTACTTGAAGGAACGTCTCATCATTTAAATATATGACACTGTTTATTAAAAGATCAGCTCTTACCTTGTACCTCCCGCCATTTCATTTACCAAACCAGAAGAACCACGGGACCAATGTTGCTCTTCCTATAGATGAAATAGCAAAAACATAAACACATTCAGTCCAGTCTTGCAAAAGGCACAAAACAGAGCACAGTCGCATTGTTTCCTTTAGAAGTCTTATATATTATCCGTACACGACCTTTCATAATTTACTATAAATAACTAATGTTTGTTAATATCCCTGCCTGACAGGAGGCAACCAGCTATTTGTGTCAACAGAAGCCTGAGGAAAATATGAGATGCGCGTCAGATTGAGAAACACCTAACGTTACCTATTCAGCAACAGACAGGCGATTCGCTATTCAGAAACATTATTTGGATGAAATCTTACCTCATTCGAATATGAGGAGCGGTGATTTATGATTCACACTCTGTTATAAATGCCCAGTTCTCTTTTGTTTTCCCATTTGAAGCATTTTTGGTTTCGATTCTTGACGCACGGTATAGAGGCCGCGTCCACTGTGTGACACTTTTGCCGTCCAATCAGAAGCAGGTTTTCTGTGTAAACGAGCCAATGGCATCAGGAGGCGGTTCTTCTTTTGGAAAATATTGCACATAGCATCAATCCCAAAAGAGTACAGATACTGAATACCCCAGAATAAATACACAGAAAGATTTAATTGTACCCGAATATTCAAATTACACTGATGGTTAAACAGTAAAAAAGTGATTAATAATAGTTAGTTTTATTTTACAGGACAACAAATTGAGCATGTTGCAGATTTTTTTGAGGCAATTTAAACAACAGAGGTGATCAAGTTATCAAGCAGTTCAAAAGGCCAAAGCATGCGATTAAAGTATGAATACCTTTTCTAGTGCCAAATATTTAGTTTTGGTACACCCTCCTGTACTATACAATGGCTCCACCTTGTGACTATTGTTATATGAAAGATTACATAAGACAAAAGACAATATTTAGATCATAGTACTGTAGGGTTGCCACCTTCAGTGTGGCAAAATAAGGGACACCCATTCACGCCCAAAATAAATAAATAAATAAAAATAAAATATTTATTTCTAAAGAACTCTTAAGTAGCCTATTTGGTGCACTGTAAAGGGATAGTTCACACAAAAATTAAAATTCTGTCATCATTTACTCACCCTTATGATGAGTAAGTGCAGAGTGTAAACTATTATTGTAGTTCTAGACTAAATGTGAGCATTTATTCATCTCACTTGCACAATAAAGATTCAGTGCTCCTCAAAATTAATAAAATCGGTCAAATGCAAAATCAGAATACCATGCAAACCTCCAATAATTAATTATTATATAAAACAAATATTTTTTATGCATTTCATCTGCCTTTATTGACCAATGTCTTGCTGCTAATCTTCGCTGATTCAGTTAAACCATGAGCAAAAATGACTTCAGATTTTTTTATTTATTGGCAAAGCAAGTTTTAAACTCTTTT
Source organism: Paracanthobrama guichenoti (assembly GCA_018749465.1). Lineage (NCBI taxonomy): Eukaryota > Metazoa > Chordata > Actinopteri > Cypriniformes > Gobionidae > Paracanthobrama > Paracanthobrama guichenoti. The sequence goes on along the minus strand of CM031948.1, from coordinate 11,360,869 downwards.
TCTTCTGCATCCTATTCTTCCATTATCCAGAATGGCTGCAGAGCTGAAAGGTTTGTTTGAGCTTCGCCCTCTACTGTACATGCATAAATTAGCATTTTTACCTCAGGTACCTAATGCTTACCTAAAGCCCAATTTATACTTCTGCATCGAGTGTACGCCGTAGCTACGTCGTAGGCTGTGTGTTGCATGCGTAGCCTACGACGTACCCTGACGTGCACCTCTCCAAAAATGTAACAACGCGTCAATTCTACGTGGACGCAAGCGCTGTGATTGGTCTTCCAGAACCCCTCCCTCAGGGGTCAACGCGGACAAGGATGCAGAAGTATAAATGAAAATACGTTTAAAACGTTGAAAACACGGTGTAGAGGCTACAGCGCAGGTCCGATGCAGAAGTATAAATCAGCCTTAAGGCTTATTATTTCCATTTTGGTGTGAAGAGATCTTTACATTTGCACAAAAATATAACTTTTTTTGTTATAAAAAAAACAAGCCCAGTCCAGGTGAGAAAAAGTAACACAAAAGTAACGTGGTGCATTACTTTTCTTGAAAAGTAACTAAGTAACTAATTTAGTTACTTTTTAAGAGAGTAACGCAATATTGTAATGCATTACTTTTCAAAGTAACTTCCCCTACACCGACCACGAGTAACATGTTTTACCATGCCTAATATCGATCTAGCTTACTGCAGTGTGTAACAAGTGTCTCATAGTAGCCGCCGAGCAAACACACAGAGTAGCATTATAACATAACTTTCAACACACTCAGATGTATCTAATATGATAAAACAGCACTGCATTACCCCACATACGCATGACCGGAAAAAGTGGAAGCGGTCGCCTGCTGCATAATAAAAACTCCATGAAATCAAGGTGTCATCAAGCTATGCCTTTGTTTTGAATAAGCGACCTCTAGCGGCGACAAATTACATATTGCGGCTTTAAACAACAGAGCAATTTACCTTCAGTGTTGAGGGGTAACACATTGGTAACTAGTAAGGTAGTGCATTACTTACAAATTTAAAAACAAAATATTTTAGTTACTTTTTCAAATAAGTAATGCAAGTTACTTTGTTTTCCCATTTATTGACTGACAGCTCTCCTGTCTCCTGTGTAAGCTGTGTGAACATGATGCTTATTGTAGTTTTATAAATGCAAGCAGACATTTACTCATCTCACTTGCAAAAAAGATTCAGTATTACACAAAAGGAATAAAAACAGTGAAATGTAATCTCAGAATATTACGCAAACCTGCAATCATTAAATATATTAATGTATAAATTACACACACACACACACACACACACACACACACACACACATATATATATATATATACACTTTATGTATTTAATCTCACTTTATTAACCAATGTCTTTGCTGCTAACCTTCGATGATCCACTGCAACCATACTAATAAGCAAAAATAACTTTAGATAAACAACATTTTTCTTTTATTTTGTTGGCTTTATTGCTGAAGTGCTCTTTTCTCCTGCATCCTATTCTTCTTCAATTCGGAATGGCAGCACAGCTGAGAGGTTTTTTTAACAGCGCCCAACTATACAGGTGTAAATTTGCATTTCTTTCAGCCTGAGTCTTATTCATTTCACTTTTGGTGTGAAAGGGCCTTTACATTTGCCAGAAATAGAACTTTTTTTGTTGTTAAATAAAAAGCAAACAAGCAAGCCCAGCCCAGCCCAAATGAGAAAAAGTAATGCATTACCTTCCAAAAAGTAACTAAGTACCGAAATTAGTTACTTTTTTTAAGGAGTAACGCAATATTGTAATGCATTACTTTTAAAAGTAACTTTTCCCAACCCATAAAAATTATATTTTGTTATTGCATGCAATGAACTGGGTCAGAAAATTTTATTTACCTGATAACAAACAGGTGTTTATAGAAGTGCTGTAGTGGTGTTTGCAGCAGCACCAGTTGCCAACATTTAACACACTAGAATGAAAACAGGATTTATGGTTGTGGTTCTTTTTCAGCATGATTGCCCGTGTTGACCTTTGTCCCTGCATTAGTGATATTGAGGACTGATTCAGATGAAATTCTGTCATACTGACAGGAAGAAGGAAGGGAAACAGGGGTAAGTAGAGACCCCTCTTGCTCAGAGATGATGTCATTCCTCTGGGGAACCTTAATTAAATTGAACTGCCGCTAGCTTCTGGAAACCATATGCATCTATACACACGCATACTCTTTCATACTGCCTCTTGTAAACCCTATAGGAGCATTGTACAGTTTTTCAGTATTTTCCTAAGCATTAAGAAGGAAATTTTAAGAATGCATAAACATTATGGACCCACTGTATATTAGGTGGCCTTAACTAGTATGTACTAACATTTAAATTGATAGTTCGATACAATGCACTTATTGTGTACATACGTTTTTACATCGTTCTTACATTTTAAAAATTACCATGTAATTACATGTAATTACATTATGCATGTAATTACATCTGTAATTCATTTCTGTAGTTACAGTTATAATTACACTGTTGACACTTCCCTTACACCTAATCCTAACCTTAAATTTACCCACACCAGTACACCTGTCCCTAACCCGTATCCCACCTCAATATCAGCAAAAGTGTCTTGCAATACAATATGAACAAAATAAGTATTGTACTTATTTTTTGATGTACGTACATAGTAGTTAAGACCACCTAATATAAAGTGGGACCAACATTACATTTCTGTTAGACTGTATCATATTCATAAATATACATTTGCATGTGAAAACCTTTTTGGTCACCAAATGTGAGCTGAAAACTTACACTCCAAAATGTAAAGGTAAGAACTGTGAGGACTTGGGGATCAGTTGAGACTAGTGTACGATGGGACTTTCATGACACTTTCACCAACTTTTGATGTGCTTTCATGTGATGTGCTGTTTATGTATTTCTCTTTATAAAGGGATGCAGGGCATGGTTGACTTTATGTTTAGGTATTCTATTCAGTGCCTGATTAGAAATCTTACAATATCACTTTATTTATTTAGCCCTATGAAAAATACATCAAGTTGTGTCTAATCACAGCATCTAGGGTCAAAAAAGAAAAGAAAAGTGTTTTGTTTTGATACTAACTGATTAACCTGCTAAGATTACACGCACAAGTAATTTATAGTCATATCATTCTGTATGGTAATATAAATACACTAAAAACACAAAGGAAATATTATGGCTGAAATAAGATTTTTATACAGAAAGCATTTTTTATCATTGTTTTAGCGAAGCAAAGCACTGTATTTAATAATGCCAGACCAAAATTTAGCGTATCTATAATACAAAAACAGTTTTAGTCAAAAAAATGTAAAAGACTTCTTGAAATAAAAAAGCAATTAATGTTTTTTTTTTTTCATTTTCATCAGGATAAAACCAATGGATCAGCTAAAATGTTCCTTTTTACATTATTAGTTTTGAGAACATCGTATACCATTAGAATAATTTGTTCAATAACCTCTTACATTCTGCACCACCTCTACTTTACTTCTACTTTATCTCATATCTCTATGTTGTTCTGTGCATCAATATTTAACATATTATTTCCATACTACGCATAAGCTTTACAATAAACACCCGTACTGATTTTGGGCTATTGTTGGTCTTAACAATTATTAGAAATTAAAGTACAAATTTTTAAAAGTAGTGAACTGTAACTATGAATATGGACTAGTGAAACTGAAAAAAGAATACTACCCACTATTGCATTACATAATAGCAAATGAAAAATAAATGCTAGTAACATTAAAATAGATACAGTACTAGCTCATATGATGTTTGAAGCCCTCCTCTCTGATGCAGGTCTTGAAGAGACTGGATCTGAATACAGCACATCTATTAATTTCCTGTTGTCCATCCATGCTTCAGTCTGAAGAGCAGTGTGCATGTTTGTGAGGGAGAGATATGCTTTATATGGCTTTACTGCGTTATGCTTCAGATATTTTCATATTAAGGATTGAAGAGGATCAAGGTGCAAACATGAATTTATAGGACACGCATTCATTTCTGTATGGAGGGATAATAGAAGAGAGCGTATGCTGGGGGGCAGATTACTTTTTTTGCAATAAATTTGAAAGACTGAATAATCTTGGATTTGGCATAGGAATAAAGTGAGGTTAGCCATGCTAAAATGTGTGTCTTTATTTTTGTCTTTATCTTATAGGGTGGTTTATAACAATTTGACAATGCAAAGTTTCACCATCTTTCCAGCAAGAGCTGGAAGGGAATGTATTCTAACAATCCAATAGATACACAGATTAGAAGTCAAGTTTGCTGAAATATTCACACCGAATTACACACTATCTGTCTTGGTCATACAGTGCTTCATAAATTAATAAATCATAAATCCATTCACTTTCTGTTGCAATCCTTTCAAATCTTGTGATGATCCGAGGACTCTCAACTTGATTCCTTCCTCGTAGCTCTCTGTAAACACAATAAACATATTCACTTTCCCATGGATGTTCTTCCTGTGGACCGGTTATAGTTTCAGATACCACATATATTTTACTGCAACCCCAAATTGAGGACAGTGAGACTTCTAGACTTTTCTTTTATGCATTTGCGGGAAATACTTTGTATTGATTTTTGTAATACAAAGTGTTACATATAAAGTAATTTAAAGACTGTAAAAACTATTTCTGATTTTAGTGTTTTTTCAAATGATTTGTACATTGTATTGTATATATATATAGCGGCTACTCTATCCTTGATCAATGCCGCTGAGAGACTAAGACAGGAACTTTATGCATTTGTGACGCATAAATAAAATATTGATGACTGAAATTTCTTGATGGTATGTTGTGTTGTGGTCAACAAAGAATACATCGTCCCTGCTCACCCCCTCTCCCTATCTCAAGAACAGGTGACTGATATTCCCATTTCTACCTAATCACGTGACCCCCCACCGTGATCATGTGACATAAACAAAAATCCACTAACCCCTTCTACTACTGTATATATATATCAAATACTTTCATTTCAAACCCACTAAATCCCAGCCTCAGCCCATTCAGAAGTACTGGTTCTTAGGTAGAAACCTATACATAGAAGCCTGACAAAAAGCAAATTTTAAAGAAAAACATCTGACGGACTTAGAGGCTTTTGCATATATAAAGTAAACTACATTTTTCACAGTGTACTTTTTTTTATAATTAAGGTAAAAAAAATATATATATAAAAACATGGCGAGTCTGTAAAAAACAAAGATTTTTTTACAGACTCACCACGCCGATCAATGAAAATGATTTCTGGCATCATAAAATACACCCTCCCTGTCTATTGCAGATCCATTATACCTCCAGACACAACACCCAGCACTTAACTACAGCATGAACAGTCTCATGGCCGTCTAGCTCAATAATGGCTATTGATTGATCTAAGATCAGTGGTGAAGATGTGCACTGGCTTATTTCTCTAAAATTCCGTCAAAATACCTAAACATGGCTTATGGTGTTTAGCAAAGCAAGTGTCACAGTTATTATTACTTATGGATCTGAACAAACTAACCCTAGCTCCTAGTATTCAACTTGTCAAGTGATCTGCAGATCTACCTTGAGGAACATTAAATATGTGAAAATGTCCCTAGATGTAGCTTACATTGAAGGAAAGACCTTAGCCATTTCCGAGTCCAGAATATGATTTTATGCTTTTTTACCTGTAAACTCAAATATTCTTCTTTTGTCCGTGTGCATATTGTGTGGACATCTCTCCATTGAATGTTTGATTTTAACCATATTTCTGAAATCACTAATTTTGAACACACAATGCTTTTACTTTCCTGTACATCTATTCCACTATGAGAAGTGAGAACTGAGTGAGATGCCATATTGCTAGAGGCACTGTGAGATTTTAATCTGTTCCTATGCTTTAGACAAAAGGAAAATCTCATTACACCAAGGCCTCTGTTGATTGAATCAGAGGGATTTATGGTGATGGCTATTGGCTAGTGCATTTGATTGACAGTAATCAGTTTGTTTCTCACCCAATGATAACGACAGTATTGACAAACTTTTACTACTCTGATTCAGCACTAAAACATCAGACTGCAGAGAGGAGAAAGCATATTCAAGCGAGAAGATCACACATGAAAGGATAAAAAAATAAAATAAAATAAAAAACAAGAATAGATTAGAAATGTGGCTGTTCAACTGTTTCATGATTCAATGTTGGTACCATTTTCTCAGGTGGATTGTTCAGATGCAACCATAAAAAAAAATTAAAAAGAAATTGGTTTCACAGACAAATCTTAAGCCTAGTCCCAGACTCAAATGCATGTCTGAGGTGTTTTAACTGAAAGCAACTTGCACTGACATATCTTAAAATATGTCAGTGCCATTGTTTTGTCTCAAGATGCCCACCAATAATGTTTTTTGTTTTTTTCTAAGGCATGTTTAAAAAAGCTACTTAAATTAGGCCTTAGTCCTAATTGAACTAAAGCCTAATCCCGGTTTAATCTAAGCCCTGTCTGTGAAACTGGGCCTTTAACTAACCAGGGGTCTGGAACTCGATGGGGATACAAAACTAAAACTAATTATATAATCCATCTCAGTGATAACTTTGGACAGTTAAACCGAACAGAATAGTGCATAAATACACCCTTAGTCAGCATCTCTCAGTTCATCAGCAACCTTGCAGATTTGAAAACTGTCCATGTGCCATCTGAAGTCACATCACAACCTTATTACAAAAAAACCAAAACATTCTTCTTTTATTGGCATGGCAACGTGGTTGTTATGGTTGCATAACTTGTCAGTGGTGGTCAAGATGCTGAATGTCTCTCATATGCTTCTCCACTATGTTTGGGCTAAGTTCAGAATAGAACAACTGGCTCCTATTCAATTACCTAATTAATTAATTGAGTTGGAATTTGAGTTAATTTGGACACACCCACAGGATATTGAATTGGAATTTGAATCGGAATGGCAAGAAGAGGAATGCATGAATTCAAAGAAATTCAATCATACAACAGAGATTTAATGAAAGTATAAACATGCTAATGTGAATGGCCTTTATATAGTTCTGTTGTGTTTGTTTTATGTTTGTTCTGAGAATGACTTTCTTTTCCTCACCGGAATTCCTTGTATTCTAAAACAACATTCGGAGGATATAATACTAAGGCAATACTAAGATGGCATTCTATGCATGCCTGTCAATCAACAATAGAGTGATAAATAAATAAATAAATAATTCTTAAAATATGTTGTGGGTATGTTTTATGGTGTTTTACTCCATTTTCATTTTAGAAACTCAAATTCTTCATTCCATTTTTTAATTGAAAAGTATATTTTCAGTTGAATAAAATACATAAATGTTCTTGTATGATATGATATACAGTGCTGGGTAGATTATGTACAAATTGCAGTCGGTTACTAATTTCAAATTACATGATAAAAATTGTAGTTAGTAACTTAATCCATTACATTATAAATCTGAGGTAATATAATCCGACTACTTTTAGATTACTTTTGACCTAACTTGTTTATCACATTGATTTGGATAGGATATTTTTTCTTGTACCATATTGATTTAAAAATACAAAGAGAAAGACAATATATTCAATTCTTTATCAACAACATGAAGTGCAGTAAACATTACATTACATCAGGGTTTCCCAAACTGGGGTAGCTAAAAAGAATATATCATACAAATTTTAAATGAAAATAAATCATTTTAAAATGATAATGTGAAAAGACCCTTCCAAACACATAGCAATGCATGGTGATAATAATAATTATAATACCAATAATTAATGTGTTCGTCAGGAGTTATACAATGTTGAGAAAACACAAGTCAAATGATTTCTGTTCATCTAGTGGTCAAATTCAAATGGCTTATCAATTTTCCATGTAATTATAGCCACCAGACTAGTGGCTGGTCTGTGTGTGCAACTTATAAGCAATATGCTTTATTAGAAAGGAACATTTAAAACATGAAAAAGAAGAATTAAGGAGAATCAATAAATTATGAATGATTTACTGCCATCGTGTGAATAATATGTAATCATGTAATCAATAAAAAGTAGATGTAGTCTACGAGTTAAAACTAAAATAATCTAATTACAAGTACTTCATGTTTGGAATCTGATTATGTATGCACTGACTATACATATAAATTAATAATAATAAAAAAATGTCTATAGGTGGCATTTCAAACATTAAAATCATCAAATGTTTTTGAAAAATTATGTATATTTGTTTTGTTATATATTTTATAATTAGAATTGTTAGAATTGTTATATGTTATATGTATAATTAGAATTCTGTTTTACTTAAACTGAAAAGTATATGGATATGGATATGACAATTCTGCATTCTGTTTTCCACTTTAAATTTGAAATTTAAAAGAATTGTGGGCGGATACATACTACATTTAGATTAGTCTTACAATTTTTTCTTTAAGACATTTTTAAAGTCAGTTACATAAAAACGTAGATTGGTCTAATTTGATACCATAGACTGATTACCCCTAACTAACTGCTAGTTGGTCATTCTATTTCTTAAGACTTAACTTAATCATTGTTTATGCAACTGGCCCCTGGTCTTATTGCACAAAACCAGTTGTGCAGAAAATCTATGATGTTCCAACCGCAGGGCTTGTCATATAGTATATCACATTCTTCTCATCTGACTATCCATTTAAAATGACATCACCCTGAGAGTCCGATTGATGTCACATTAAAATGACATTTGATTCCAAAGTACACTTTTGGGATATAGCTCTCAGTTTTCTAGTTTTCTCTGTCTCTTGTGCATCTGTTAAACCTGGAGCCCTATCTTCCTCCTTTAAGCCTGCCAGTGTACCACTTTATTGTTTTACTGTTTAAGAGGACTTTATGAGCATCATGCAACACATGCTTATTGAAAGCAAAGCATCAGGTGAATGATTAAGAAGCCTGTTCACTGTGAATTGAGTTGTCACAGTAGGGGAATGATGTTAGTGAATGGGGGGGTTGAGGGGGGGACCATATTGAACTGCCCCAACACTTAAAGTAAAGCAGCTCCATTCAGCAGGATGAAACAAAAGAGACAAGCTTCCTCTGAACGTGAGGCTCTGTTACAGTGGTGTGACCCCGGCCTATGTCCCACAATGGGAGGCAAGGGATAAAAGGCTTGGAGGAGACAAAGAGGCGGCTGCAATACGGGTGGTGTGCTGCAGGCTACACCGCTTACTGTGAGGCCCCTAAACCTCCAGGGCCTCCAGTGACAGGCATGAGCATACAATAGTGAGGCCTGGGTAGGGGAGGCTCATTCTTGGGTAGAGTAAGACTCATCTGGGCTCTATAGTCTGACCGTCTGGAGCACAGACGGGTATGCTTCTTTCCATCACATGAGTTTTGGCAAGTGTGAATAGATGATCATGAATATTATTTTGATTCTCGTTGCCAGGAAGCTCTATCAGTGTCAATACTAAAGTTATTTGAGTGCCTGAAATAAAGCTGCAAAAAATTATGTAACCAACCCCGTCACCTTTTCTCCCAAAAGACCACAGGTTAAAAGCCATAATGGAACAGGTGGTACCACACACATAGCCGATGCTCATTTTGACAAAAAAAGAAAAATAACCTTAAAGGTGTGTGTGTGTGTGTGTGTGTGTGTGTGTGTGTGTGTGTGTGTGTGTGTGTGTGTGTGTGTGTGTGTGTGTGTGTGTGTGTGTGTGTGTGTGTGTGAGCACGCTTTAGGGCGTAAAATGAGCATGACTTTCATTTAGTTCATTTAGTGATGTAAGTGACCATAGGGATTTCACATTGTTGTCTTCACAGCTTTTGTCAGATGATACAGACATCAATCTTCATTGTGCGAGGGACTCAGTCAGTACAATGTTTTGATTATACTTTATATTTTGTTTTGCATGGATTATGATGCATGCTTGTGTGTCATGAATATCATTCTTTTTGACACCTTCATTAGAGACTTTTTGACACCTTCTGAAATTTCTTTAATGATTGTTTAGGCAAAGTTACAGTTAGCTTGAAGCAATGAATTTATCTTTTAGCATTCTGATGAGTCGTCTTCAAATAGGGTAAAGAAGAAAAAAAAAGAATGAAAGAATTCCAATATCTCAAGTTCATTTGGACCAAGTAGAACCCCATAATTTCCATCCTGGAGAAAAAATCCCTGGCAGAGGTAGTACATTAACAGGTAAGGATCTGATCACACAAAGTTCAGTTCCTAGAAGAGGTAGTTCTCATCATAATCCTGCTTGATAAATACAGTATTTTAACTCTGAGAATGACAGTCCCACATTGCTCCAGGGGAGCTGTTCCTGCAGTTAGTGTACTATTAGCTGCTGAATGAAAAGTGTCTGTCAAATGGCTTGTAACTCCTCAGGAAAACCTGCTCTTTGTGTCCCTTAATTGAAAACATCACAAAGATTTACAACTCTGCAACGCTAAAGAGACAGCACTGAAGTTACATTAACGCTGAGAGCATTTATAGGTTTGTACTCAAGTACAATGTACAACTCAAGTAAAATGTATACAATAACTAGAACACAGTTCTTCTATATGATTAAAATGTTATAAATTATTATTTTTTAAGATAAAAAAATGTCAAGGTGGTATATACCATCCTAAAAAAACATTAAGCAGGAAATTATGTCACGGAGAGGAACCCTGTGTCTTCTTCACTGTTTGTTCAGGTCAGTTTCCTAGAAATATCCTGTAATTTGCCATTTTTAATGACATTATTTCATATTGTAAAACTGTATAACCACAAGTAAATGTCATGATGACTTCAAAAAGTCAAGCAATGTTTGTAAAAAAATGCTTTTACATTGTAAAATGTTTTAAAACCTTTTTAAAAAATGATTATGTATTTCCGTCTATAAAACTAGCCTATTAAAGGTTTTGTTTACTTTAAAATAAAAATTAGCCCATGATTTAATCACCCTTAAAACATCCTAGGTGTACGACATACTGATGAACACAATCGGAGTATATTAATAAATATCCTGATGCTTCCAAGCTTTATAATGGCAGTGACGGGTACACTGAGTTTGAAGCTCAAAAAGTGCATCCATCCATAAATGTACCCCACACGGCTCCGGGGGGTTAATAAAGACCTTCTGAAGCGAATCGATGCATTTGTGTAAGAAAAATGCCCAACATGTTATAAAGTAAAATACATATCTTCCACCAGACCGCCTTTCATATTCAACTTGCGGAAAAAGCGTAACTGGCGCAATGTAGGCTATGATGTCGGACATAGCGTAAGCGGTTTGAACTGTGAGAGGCGTTACACTTTCTTCATGAGTTGAATACGGAAGGTGGTCTGGAGGAAACTAGATATTTTACTTTATAAATATGGATATTTTTCTTTTAAAAAAACCCCCATCAATTCACTTCAGGAGGCCTTTATTAACCCCCCGGAGCCGTGTGAAGTACGTTTATGAAGGATTGATGCACTTTTTTGAGCTTCAAACTCAATGGACCCGTCACTGCCATTATAAAGCTTGGAAACATCAGAATATTTATTAATATAACTCTGATTGTGTTTATCAGAAAGTCATACACAGGATATTTTGAGGGTGAGTAAATCATGGGGTAATTTTCATTTTAAAGTGAACTACTCCTTTAAGAACTTCTTTCAAGAACACATTTTTTGCATATGCATAGTTTTCAAATATTGTCATCTTGGACATAATTATTTGTCACTGACACTTAAAAATTTCCCAGTTCTTCTTGGGCTAATGAATCCGGATTACATTTTTTGTCTCTCAAGCTGATAAGAGTTTAATGATTTAATACATCTACCATCTGCTTTATTTTGACTTTCATGCAGAGACCAAACTGGCACTTTATTTAACCTGTAGATGCAAATAATGAACTTGTTTTTCAGAGTAATAAGCCTGCAGACACCGCGACACCTTCTCTAAATGTGACTTGAGTGAATGTGCTCTACCCCACCCCACTGCATGAGTTTCACTTCAGCTGTGCATGGCGCATGCAGAAATATGTGTCAGTAGTGCTACCATGGAAACCCATCTGAGGGGCATCGCAGCACCACATCCAACACATGGGATTTCTGATTTTCTGATGATGGAATCTTGCTGAAGCATACTGTATTTTAACATATCTCACTTCATATAGTGTATCAATAGCCCGTCAAAAACACACTACACTAATTTGCTGTATTATGGATTCAGAGTATAGCTGTAATATATGTCATGTTTATTTCTGCGAAGCCATTTTTCCTTCATTTTACTACCGGTATGCACGGTAAAAAGGGCAAACTTGGGGGGCTGTCTTTGCGCGCGGTGCGCCGCCCAACCGGAGATGCGCGAGCGGACACTGGCTCATTCGCTCTGGTGCGGACACCGGAGTCAGCGAGGCATGTGTTTGGACACCGGCGCTTCGTGTAAATAGAAAAGACACTTACAGAAACGAAACACCTGAGCGTTTTCTTTTCCCACCGGCTGTTATTTGCCATCGGCCGTTTCTCGCGCCGTCAGTTGTTTGAATTTCCACCTCACGCAGGATTGCAGCTCCCTGCTCTTCGTAAACATTCGTGAATGGAAAGCAACTGCAGAACAGACGTACATCTTGCCAAACGTTTCTCGAATCCCCTGCAGTTTTGTGATTGATTAGCTGGATCCTTGCATCCTGAGGGAAGATGGAGACCTTCTTCGCAGAGGTGGGCTCATTTTGTAACGAAGGGAACGTGTCATTTCATCTGTTGTGGTTTCATGTGCAATGCAAAAACAATAGATTATGTGCTATATTTGTAAAATAATGTCCAAAGTAATCTTTTGATGTAAAGACCGGTGGATAGCCTAATTATCATTGGCTGTGCCTCAGGATGTTGCATGTAATGCCGTCTCCTCCTATAACAGTGCCATTCCGTTTACATACATACAAGCGTTTTACTGTTTGTCATTTCAAGTGCTTCATTAAAAGAGACCAGTGCGTTATTTCACACGTTGACAGTAGTTTATGGTGATGTCGCGTGCATCGGTGTCTCGCGCTCGCCTGGGCTGTGGCGCGCGTGAGGGGGGAAGGGGCTCGCGCATTGAAGCAGAGGCAGGGTCTCTCATATGATGCTTCTTCAAGGCTGCTATGCAAGGTTTTCTAAACCTCTCACATTCTCCAGATTGTTGATTTTCGTGCGTCTACATTATTAGTTATAAATTAATGACATGAAATGTCTCTGATTCCAATGATGTTGTGAAGGCTGTCCGGACATAATTGGGATTATTCCCACATTCCATATTCAGAGCATTCACCTTGAGCCTGATAGGGATTGTTCAGGAACATATATGCAAGGGCTCATAATGAACCTGCCACCCTGAATGCATGGTGGTTTTGTTTACCTGATCTGTATTCTGCAGAACAGGCCTCACAATAGCATTTTCATCTATTTGTTTTATTTCTACCTCTGCTTCTCTCTCTATACGATTTGCTTATCTTTTTCATTTACAGTACAGTCAGATTGTGATGCCCAAATCGTACTTGATTGGATGATTTTGTCATTGCTCCTTCTCTCTCTGTCTGTTAAATACATGCACTCTTTGCACACACAAACACCTTCATTTGATCTAATACTGAATTACGGCATTCCCATTAAGCCATTTATCCTCTTGAGCACATGCTATGTTTCAAATGGTTTTAAGCAGTCAGCATTTAATCTGTGCCAGAGTGGACTGCGCACTAACACAAGGCTTAGTGAGTAAATTGCATTCATTTATGATGCAAACACTCTGGATATTGTATCTGAGAGAGGTGTTGGAATCCGTGTGTTTCGATAGGCTATGGAACTGAGCAGGAGAACTTGATCTTTGGATCCTTTACAGATCTGGAAGGGCCATTAATTTAATTTATGGGGCATTTACGGTGAAATCTGTCTCTGTATAGGTTCTAATTGCTTGTCTTTCCAAGTGGTTCAGATAACTAAGATGCTTGTGATACATCAGCTAACATGAGCACAACTAGCTAGCTGGTTCTTCCCCATAAAAAAAAAAAAAAAAAAAAAAAAAAAAGGGTGCCAAGATTGTAGTTGCAGGTGGTTGGTAGGTGTTTCCTATGAGGTTTCTAAGGTGTTTGGAGTGGTTTTTAGTGTGTTGCTGTGCGGTTGGTCTCTGTGTTTGCAAGGGCAGTGAAAGGATGTTTACTGGACCAAACAACTCTGCCCCCTTTTGATTTTCTGGTCTCTAAATGGCTTGCATACATTAGTCCATAAGTCCAAAATAATAAATCTGATAAAAAAAAAAAATTAAAAAAAAATAGTAATAGCCTTAGCCAGTGTCAGTGTAGGGGCCAGAGGTTAAACTTTCCCCCAAAGGGACACTTTAAATGAGGTAATACATGTAAGATACACTGGAGCACAAAAAAAAAAAAAAAGAAAAACAAAATACACGCCTGACCCACTCACTAATATACCTTATCTCTGCCCAACATCCTAATGTGTCATCGCCCAAAAGCATCTCAGGAGCCCAGGGGTGTTTCTCGAGATACTGAAAGCTCAGTGACCCTTTAAAGCACAACACAGAAGCACAAACTGCTCTCTTTCTCATTTTTATTTTCCCTCTTTCTTTCGACCTATCTTTTAACACCCCTTATTCTGCTGTCTGCTCTGCGGTGACAGTTCAGGTCATCCTTTTGGTGACTCAACAGTCCACACCTCCAGTCCTCACAGCAACATTAGAAAGGAGGCATGCTTTATTTTACTGGGTTACCCCACGGTCCTAGTGCCTGGAATTTAATGTTGGAATCATATGAGGCATATGGATTGGAATCACATCCTATCGACATACAACTGGTAATGATTAAGACATATATATATATATATATATATATATATATATATATATATATATATATATATATATATATATATATATATATATATATATATATATATATATATATATATATAGTCACCTAGTCTTGACATCAAGGCCAAGGTTGGGTTTGCCAAATTGTTGTGACCACAGGATGCCAGATTGAGAGAAATTGAGTCACTGTTGATTTGGCTGTCACACACACACACACACACACACACACACACACACACACACACACACACACACACACACACACACACACACACACACACACACACACACACACACACACATATCTCTCTCTCTCTATATATAATAGACTGGATTCATTTTCATAGCAATTTTCTAATGTAGACCAGAGATTAAAGTTTTAGTATACTGACTATATAATAGATGAGAACTGGATGTGAAGGCCTACATCTTTAAAGGAAGTTCTATTTTTATGCACAAATCTCAAACAATCTCCTCAAACTCCATCTAAAGCATAGGCCTATTTAATAAAGCATATTTCATCAGAAGACTTTTTTTATCAAAAGAATACCATTCCAAATCAACTGCAACTGAATTTCTCCCAATCTGGCATCCCTCGTGTGGTCACACCAATTTGGCAAACCCAATCTTGAACTTGATGTCAAGAGTCCCAGAGTTCCTCACTTATTCTTGACCGTGATGAAATGTAAACACTGTTTGAGAGTAAGTGTAAATCCTAAAATCATGGACAGATATTCTATTCTATTAGAGAAAATATGATTTTTGTGACAACACTTAGTACTGAAAAGAGTGTCCACTTGAGTGTGTGTGTAAAACTTAGGGTTTGCATTAAATTTGGTATTGTAATAATTTATAAAGAAAAAAAAAATGTTCCATGTGCACACAAAATCACCTTCAAGTCAGAGCTGTGGGAATTATTCGGTCAAGATTTTCTTTTCTTTCTTTTTTTCATTTTTTTTTCAGGTCAAATTCTGGCTTTAATTGAATTCCTTTATAAACTTCTTGCACTTACAATTACTTAGCCAATACAAATACTTACAGACACAATTGTGCCACTTTAGCATGTCCACAATCTGAAGCAACATCAGCAGTGGTAAGTGGAGAGTGCCAACTCAAACTGTTTCTCACCAGACACAGAGACCTATTTATAAACATGGGCTGGGGGTAGAAGCAGAAAAAGGACAGGAAGTCAGAGAACAGAGTGCAGGATTGAGGAAAAATGGAGAAATAAAAGAACATAGCTAATAGAGAAATCACTGACTATCTCTGAACTTCTGAATGAAATTAATATTGTCATGCCATTTACATTTTATGGCTTTTGGCTATATTTATAGAATTCTAGTGTAGGAAATCTAATATATAAAAATAGGACCTCATGATGTATTGGTACCATATATTATTGTCCGATATTAGAGGATTTTTTTATTTTTTATCTATATTGGACATTTATTTCATTTTACCTATTTAGATTAACATCATACAACACCTACTAATCTAGTTGTTTTAATTATCTTTAGCAAATCTCAAAATTAATATTCAGTTTTCTTATGGATTCTTGTGAGGTTTCAGTTGAAAGTTCACCTCTTTAATGCTGATAAATATTCAGGATATCATCCACATGATGGTGGATCGTCTTTTTGTATTTTTCATTTTGTATATTATAATGTTCTCATGCCTCATTCACTTGTAGCCTTTTTTTCTTTATTTTTTAAATCTTTTTTTTTTTTCTTTAATTTGAGTTTTTGCATTTTTATTAATTATTTCCATCAAGCGGTACAGTTCAGTATGGTGCGCAGTTTTTGCCGTTTCCATTGTCAGAAGTTGTGAAGGGTACCTTAATTCCGAACCGTACCGTACCACTTTTTTGGCACCCTTTCGTTGGGGTACCTAGCACAGTAGTCCGGTACTAAAGGTCGGAGCTAGACTCACTGCAGAACGTTGATTGGTTGACAGAGAATTGTCACTTGCATGTGTGTTTGTCGGCTGTGTTTTGTGTTTTTTTTTTTTTTGCAGCCTATTACACCACGCCTATCATAAGGGTATTGTTGGCGGTGAAAGCGCAAGCCGGATCAGGGTTTACGATCCCGAATCGTACTGTACTGAACCATACCGCTCGGTGGAAACAAGCCGTTAGGCAACTTATAGAATTTTTTATATTGGCCATTTGTTGCTTATCAGCCATAGCATGAAAATAATCAGCTTTTCAGTATCAGGCACAACCGTAATATTGGTGTGTGTGTCCGTGTATGAAGTTGTTTGGTAGATAAAGTGTAAGAAACTTGATGTGTGAAACAAATGTGATTTGTTGACAGGTGGCAGGAGCTTCAGCAGATGTTTTACAGAGCAGAAAATAAAGTAATCTGTGTCATCCTGTATTACATGCAATAGAGAGACTGAGTGTGTGTGTTCTTCCAGGTCAGAGCAGAATTCATGTTTCATGATGACATGAATTGGGTGTCCTCTCTCTCGCTCTGTGTCGCTGGTTCTGAGGAAATCAGCCACTGGAGATGTGTGACCTATATTTCCTAAGCAGCTTCATTTGAAAGCGAGTGCCTTGATCCGTTCCAGTGTGAATCTCTCTCTTTCCCTCTCTCTGTATATCATTCTCTCTTAACACAAATTTTTTTTACCCTCACATACTGTAGGGCTTTGGAAAAGATTGGTAGGGGTACCATCAATTTCCATTCCAATTTTCTTCATTGGTCTTCTTCTTTTCCATTTTTCAGTTTGATTGTGTTACATGTTTTCACAGTACTGAAGGAAGCTCACAGAGATATTCACTCTGTTTCCTTTGATTGCTCTTGTTTGGTTGCTGTTGAATAGCTTAAATGTGGTATGATTGTGCATCAGAACTACATCGTGTGTATGTGTGTACCACCTCTTATCCTGGAAAGTTTTCCTTCTTTCAAAGGGATAACTGTCGATCATCAGTAAGTGTCAGATTATCATTTTAAGATTAGAAATGGCATTTATCATAGATTCATGTGAGGTTCCGCTTACAAGTGTCCAAGGCATTCTTCAGAATCTCGCCAACCATTAAATTTAGAATTAAATTGAATTGAACTTGAAGGATTTCATTCAGCTTACCTGGGATTTTAAAACTATTAATCATTCTCAGACATCCAAGGACTTTCAGCTGAAAATATTTCTTTACAAAAGACATTTGGTGGTCAGATATTTTCATGCGATAGTCGATAAACTGTGCAATTGACTGTTTCCTACATTGCTGTGCTTGTTTCATGTCTCTCGTATATCACAAATAACCGCACCATTTATTTTAAATGCATCTTCATATTGGTCCAACTGAAAATCATGATTTCTGGTTTAAACCGGTTTTGTTCAGTTTGGCTAAAAGCAAATAACACTCTTCATAAAAACATTAAAAGTAAAATAAAAATATATATTTTTGTACATAATGCATATTTTAAAAAGACATCTTTCGAAGAGAACATTCCTATCTTTATACTAAGTAAACTAAAATTAAACAATAATTACTTACAAAATGTTTTTAGTTTTATCTTAAGTGAAAATTCTATTTTCATATTATAGTAATTTAGCGTTTGTTTTGTAACATTAAGTTGAGAAAAAATATTACATTGATATACATTAAGTAACATTTTGGCTTGTGTCTAAAGAAAATATATTAAGTATGGTATAGTCTTTTTCTTTTAATAAATAATATTTTTACGTTGTTTAAATGTAAAACTTTGTCTTTGGGATTTTTTTTTTTGTTTAATATAAAATCACAATTTAAGGTTTGACCTAATCCATATTTATAATTTGAGAAAAACTGATAAATATATGTTACAAATGTTAAAAAAATGTTGGTCCAAATCAAAGTATCTTTTTTTTTTTTTTTTTTTCTCGGTGTAGGTAGCTATAAAATAAACAGGATAATGTTTCCTGATCCACCTTGTCAGGATTTATTTTGTGATAACGATTGCCTGACTGTACATTAACTCCCTTAAAATATTGTAGCCATATTTAGTCCCACATAACCGTATTACAGGATATGCAGTGACTATGAAGGGTTTTGAAATCAGGATGAAGGCAGAGACATAGACACAAACTGAGATCTACTGCATGTGTACACACTTGTGTTCTCAGTTAGAGAGACCAGCAGAGAGAAGCACTGAGCAAAGTTCTCTCTCCTGACCCAGATCAGCCGCCTCCGCCTGCCTGTGAAGAGCAGATCTGACAGACCGCTCCAGGGAAAAGTGCAAATCTCTTTCTACCACAGCTGATGCATGTGTGCCCCTTCCCATGTCTCCATTCCTCCTTTTCCTCTCTCTCTGTACATTCATGGCATCATTATATGGTCTAGTCATTGTTCTGGTCCCTTGTGTATAATTAGAACGGTCTCTTATAAAGTCTCACTCATCTGGAGTGAAAGATTTTTCTTTTATTTAAGTCATTGTCTTTGAGGCTGTCAGAATATGAACTGAACCCCATGCAGAGAGAAACCTGGCTAAATCTCAACATTAAGTCTCAGCCTCTGATCATTGCAAGGTTTTAACCTGGGCACATTTTAGAACCAGAGGCCCTTTAGCCGTGGAAAATAAGGGACACACTTAGTTTCTTTTCAGAAAATATAAGTTTGAAATATCTGACTACAAGTTAAGTCAAATTTATTTATATAGCACTTTTCACAGTACACATTGTTTCAATGCGGCTTTAGAGACAATCATGATGAATCCTGATACAAGCAATCAAGCAGTTGAGATTTGCTATATAGTAGGCTATATATCACTTTGAGTGTACTGTGTGTATGTGGATGAAGTTGGACATACTTATACAGTATATCCAACTTTATACAAAGAATGATAGGCAATGATAGTTACATTTTGCAACATCATAAAAATCAAGCAGTTTAGATTTAATAGATAGTACATTCAAAAAAATCAAAATTCTGTCATCATTTACTCACCTCAATGTCGTTCCAAACCTCTATGCATTTCTTTTTTTTCTGCTGAACACAAAAAAAGATATTTTGAAGAATGCTGGTAACCAAATAATTTTATTGACCATTCCATTGTATTACGTCTACAAAAGTAGTTATACACATGTATGAACATCTGTATATCTGCAATAGACTTATTTTCAGACAGATTATTTTCTTGGAATTTAGTTTATTTTTAATGTTAGATAATTCTGCATATGCTAGTCTCGCATAGCCAGACCTTCAGACTGACGGCAGAAGTATAACAACGCTTACCATGTGGATCATAGATCAGATACATACAGGAGTGAGCGCGTTTACGTTTTTTATGGACATATTTCATATCCTCTAGTGCTCTAAACATGAACTAGCAGCGTGTATGCGCACATATTTAATCACGTCTTCTTCACATGAAATATGTGCAAAAATCTGATCATGAACGTGATGACACGATGGATTATTCTGATACACAGAAGACAATGATATAGACCGAAGATTGGGCAAAAAAAGCCTTAACTGACGTGTCATTTGTTCAGAGACTAGTGATATCATTGGTTGTTGTCTCCCTACAGCATCATTTTGTGGGTCTTTGCAAAGCTGTATTAATTCTAGTGTGGAACTTTTCTACAATATTCACTTGTCATGACAATAAGATATGGTATTCTAAGTCAATCTAATGCAGCATTTCCTCTCTCAATTAGTAGAAAATGTGGTTAACACCCTGTCATGCATGGGGGAAAAAATACCGTCATATACCGCAAAACTGGTATCATTTTGAAAAATACCGTCATATAAATTTGAGGCTGAGGCTTGTCCACAATACAGGTTAGTCTACTCTAGAACTGAAACAGGAAGAGACAGTCTGATGTGACCATGCTGTTTGAGGCTGAGACTTCTTGGCAGGTGTTAATAATACTGACAGAGTTGATGTTGTAACTATTTCAATTTAGTACGTACACTACTGTTCAAAAATTTGGGTTCAGAAAGATTTGTTTACTATATAAACTAAGGCTATTTACACTAACTCCACCCACTGACATCTGGTTCGGCCAGAAAAAATTACGGAAGATTCTGGAATGTCAACAGTAGCAATAGTGTAGGGGGTAAGTTTTGCTGTACTTGCTGTACTCCTTTTACAACAACACTGAGGTGCAAATAGTATCTGCCACTATTTATAAGTATAAATAGCATCTAACTATTTACACTTATCGCAAAGAAAATACTGCTATTACATAGTGTAAATACACTCACCTAAAGGATTATTAGGAACACCTGTTCAATTTCTCATTAATGCAATTATCTAATCAACCAATCACATGGCAGTTGCTTCAATGCATTTAGGGGTGTGGTCCTGGTCAAGACAATCTCCTGAACTCCAAACTGAATGTCAGAATGGGAAAGAAAGGGGATTTAAGCAATTTTGAGCGTGGCATGGTTGTTGGTGCCAGACGGGCCGGTCTGAGTATTTCACAATCTGCTCAGTTACTGGGATTTTCACGCACAGCCATTTCTAGGGTTTACAAAGAATGGCGTGAAAAGGGAAAAACATCCAGTATGAAAACGGCAGTCCTGTGGGCGAAAATGCCTTGTTGATGCTAGAGGTCAGAGGAGAATGGGCCGACTGATTCAAGCTGATAGAAGAGCAACTTTGACTGAAATAACCACTCGTTACAACTGAGGTATGCAGCAAAGCATTTGTGAAGCCACAACACGCACAACCTTGAGGCAGATGGGCTACAACAGCAGAAGACCCCACCGGGTACCACTCATCTCTACTACAAATAGGAAAAAGAGGCTACAATTTGCACAAGCTCACCAAAATTGGACAGTTGAAGACTGGAAAAATGTTGCCTGGTCTGATGAGTCTCGATTTCTGTTGAGACATTCAGATGGTAGAGTCAGAATTTGGCATAAACAGAATGAGAACATGGATCCATCATGCCTTGTTACCACTGTGCAGGCTTGTGGTGGTGGTGTAATGGTGTGGGGGATGTTTTCTTGGCACACTTTAGGCCCCTTAGTGCCAATTGGGCATCGTTTAAATGCCACGGCCTACCTGAGCATTGTTTCTGACCATGTCCATCCCTTTATGACCACCATGTACCCATTCTCTGATGGCTACTTCCAGCAGGATAATGCACCATGTCACAAAGCTCGAATCACTTCAAATTGGTTTCTTGAACATGACAATGAGTTCACTGTACTAAAATGGTCACCAGATCTCAACCCAATAGAGCATCTTTGGGATGTGGTGGAACGGGAGCTTCGTGCCCTGGATGTGCATCCCACAAATCTCCATCAACTGCAAGATGCTATCCTATCAATATGGGCCAACATTTCTAAAGAATGCTTTCAGCACCTTGTTGAATCAATGCCACGTAGAATTAAGGCAGTTCTGAAGGCGAAAGGGGGTCAAACACAGTAATAGTATGGTGTTCCTAATAATCCTTTAGGTGAGTGTATAATCTATTGTTATTTTAAAGCTGCAGTTCGTAACTTTTTTAACCAATTTTTGAGCAAGTACATAACCAGCCAGTGTTCAAAACGATTTCCTTACCTTATCCCGATTCAAGCTTGTAATAATGTGTTATAATTTGAGTGGTACTGATAGGCTTCCGTGGGAAATACGAGCTTGCCGCTGTCCATCTTTGCATCATCTCGTCATGTCTGCATACATAAAGAAGGAATCCAGCTAGTAGTAGTATCGCATGTGAGGATGCTGCAGGTGGTGGATCATTTATAGCCTTTTCTCACAGCAGCTGGAATAATTAAACTTGATTGTAATCCAGAAAGAAGATTCACCCGTAGTCAAAAGCAAAAGATTAGACTGTACAGAAACTGAAATCTACAGGTAACGCTAACACACACTAAATGCACATATTCACGCAATACTGATGTTGTTAACATTAACAATTTGAGAACAAAATATAACAATAATAATAATTTGCACGGTTTGATGTGATATGAGCTAAGCGATCATTCGATTTAATCACCGTTGGTAACGTGATTTATTGTAATGCCTTTTTTCTCAGTTGGTCTGAACAAAAGTGGCAGACATGTTACTTACTTGTTCAGATGACATTTTCTGTTGAAAATTCTTATTTTGGTCATACTTCCAAGACGTAGAATCTGTGATTCTGAAGTACAGTATCCACACCGGTACAGTGACTGACAGCCACAAATATTCCTCAAAACATTAGATTATTTTGCGCTGAGGAACCGTGCTGATGCAGAACCGATAATTCTGCAACTAACTGCGATTGCAGGTTTCAAACAGGGATGCCAACAAAGAGGCAAAATTGACGGACTGCAGCTTTAAATTAGTGTAAATAGCATATCTCTAAAAAAAGGCTGTTTTCAAAGAGTGTAAATAGAATCTAGTTGTTATTTACAATTTATTTACACTTTAATGTACACTTTATATGATCAAATAAATGCAGCCTTTGTGACCATAAGTAACTTCTTTCAGAAGCATAAAAAAAACATACCAACCCCAAACTTTTAAATAGTAGTGTACAGTATATGAACAGAACTTTGTATGTTCAGGAAGATGAGCTGAGTAAGGTGAGAGGAAGGCCTTAGCACATGCAGAAGAATGTGTGTGTATGGGAGAGGGAGAAGTATCCGTCAAAAATGAGGTGAGGTGGTTTACTGTGACAGTGCAGACACAAAAATGCAGGCTAAAAATATACCCATGCTGCATTTGACCTTTCCCTGCAACCTGCTCTATGATATTTTTTCTTCATCCTCTTCACAGGCATTCAAAAACCAGACCAGTTTAGACATTATCCATCTGTGTCTGAAATCCGTCCAATTCCCCAATGCAATATTTTAACTTTAATATTTAACCTACTGCCCTGTCCACTCCACTACTGCCCTAGTTCACACCCAACACCTGCTGCCAGGACCCTGCCCCTCTGTTGCCATGGCAGCCGTGTGCTTGTGCTAAACCCTCAGATGGAGAGGTGGCAGCTCGGTGGGATTATTGTAACGCAGTGGGTTATTATAGTGATTATAGTACCTTTTATAATGCTCACAGAGGCCAGGGTCATCTGTCTGAATCTTCCTAGGGAAATTTTGTGGGAAATTACTCTTGTGTTGCGTCTATGAAACCGGACAAATTGCACAAGCTTGCGTGTAGCCTTTTGGTAGATTACCAGCTTGTATATTCTCTTTCTAGCTGGCTGTATGGGCCTACAATTATCAGAACACAAACAGCTAGGCCTGCGATGTAATTAACTCCCTTTGTCATTACAACTGCAGCTTTGGCTTTCCTGATTTAGCATCGTTTCCCCTGTGATTTCACCCTGCTGTGATTAGAGCCAAAATGGATGACTTCACGAGTGTACTGTGTTAACCCAATACTTTTTTTGGTACACTTATTATGAGACATTACTATGCTTTTAAGGATGACTCTCACATTATGTCCATGTGAAGACTATTTTATGACCATTTGAACTTTGGCATTGTTTTCATCAATTATAAGAACATTATCTCCTAGATTCTCATGACTGTAATGCATCTAGATGTGTTACTTTTTTTGTAATTCCATTTATTCTCAATGGTGATTCACATTATAATCTCATTACTGTACTGTAATTTTTGGATGTTTCTGATCCACTTAAATTAGGTACAACAATGCATAATAATGAGCATTGAGGAGAAGAAACTGCCAAAATGACATCAAATTCAAAAAAGTTAATGGTTCTTATGATTAGGCTTCAGTTCCTTTTTCGAGGAATTGTCTAAAAAAATGAGAATTCTGACATAATTTCCTTACTCTCCTTCATCTGGTTCCCAAAAGTGGTCTAAATGATTTGTTCATGAATGATACTGATCTGGTTCTTGAGTTCAACTCACAACTGACTTAATGGTCCATCCAGCAGCAGTAAACAACAGGGAATAATTATCTGTGAATAACAACATAATAGCCAGTTTCTTACACAAAACGTCTTTCATGGAGCTTTTATGTCCCATATTGAAGCTTGAAAGCTTCAGCCCCATTCATTGAAAAGAGTTTTCTCCTTTTACTGAAAGTCTTATGGGTTTGGACTGACATGAGGGTAAACTCTTAGGGGTTAACAATTTATGACCCAAGACCAGTAGTGAAAAATGAAGACCAAGAGTCAGGAGTGCAATTAATTAAAGAAAAATTTACTGAAGAATAGTTTGCAGTTTCATCAGCAGAAGCCAGCTTCAAGTCTCACAAGGAGTTTGTAATTCGCGCTCCCCCTCTCGGTTTCAGTCCCCCTACCAGTCTTGTCGTACCATACATACAATTGTCCCAACAGTTATACTGTTTTCAAGATCTATCCACGTCATTGCCGCAAGGTGGATGATTCTGATTGGCTCAGAGAAAATGAACAGTCATGGTAAATTTCCACACATTGTCAGTTAATCAGATTCACATGTCCATAGAGCACTTGTCGATGCTTTCACCCCGGAATTAGGCATGTAGTGACCTTCCAGATCTGGAGCAGGCGCCAGCTTGCCCAGAACAACAAGTCCACCCCATCTTAGGATGCCCATTGTACACCTTCTCAACACTGATCTATAACACAGAATATTGCGCACATTCACAGATACACAGTTTCTCCAAGGTTGTAGTTGATTAAGCTCCAGTTCTGACCAGAAAGTTTCCCAAAACATACTGGTAACATGTGCTTTCTCTCAGTGAGAGGTACAGACAGTAGCACAGGCAATATTCATCTTGATTCTTTAGTGTTTAAGTAAAAGGAAATATAACATGAATAAAATATAATATAAAAATGAAAGACCAATCCATATTTCAAGCCGGGCTAAGTGAGTAAGCACTGTTACTGCACTCCTGGTATGTTAGTACTCCTGGAGTGTGTGATACCTCCAAAATCCAAACACATGACAACATGTTGCCATCATGTTTAGCGACACATCGCACATCCCTAGGCCAGACCCTCAGTCACCACTCAGAGACCAAATACAAACTTTAGAAAACAAGAAACACTCAGTGGCTCTGGAAAGAATTATTAAAAAATAATAAAAATAATATAGGAGGATAAATATTGATTCGAGTTTTGATTATGAATTTAATTAGGATATATACAGGTATATTGAAGCGGCAGTGGATTTCAGAATCCACATTTCAGAGTAAATGATGACAGGATGTTTTATTACTTGAAGCAAAATACTGTATCATATTTCTATTGTTTAAGTTGAAATAGGAACTAGAAATATTTTTATAGGTTTTGTGAGATCCATAAATCACTTTAATGGAACACTAGATTCCCATAATGTGCGCCACCATAATAGACACGATTTCTCTGATTTCTCTGACACTGAGAGTGTAAAGAGAGAACAATGCTGTGCTTCCAGAAATTCTGCATACAGTAACATCTGCCCTATTCTGTACCTGTAGTCCATGAACACACATTCCCACTCTGTCCAGCAGAGAATATATATCTGCTCTTGATGGACAATTAACTCCTCTACTGCCATGGTGAACTGCTTGACCGTTTAGATCTCTGTCTCGCTCCTTTTCCAGATGCATAAATCTGTCAGCGGGTCGTTATAAAAAAGACATACTGGCTTGACAGTCGGGGTCTCCAGGCAGGTGTCTCATTTCTTAGTCTTCAGTGTTCCTGATTTTAAATCAAAATGGGGCATATGGGTACGAGAGAGAGAGAGGCTGAGTGAAGGACACAGTGAAAGCGAGGAATTGAGAGGATGAAGAGAAAAGAGTGTGGAGATTGAGACTAAAAACAACCTATGCTGTCCCATCACAAACCACAGTAGATAATCCTGCACTATATGTTTCACATATTATATAAATATATTGGTCTTTAATAGCTGTTTTTAATGGAAAATAATTTTTCATTATATACCCACACAGAAAAATTCTAGTTTAGACCAACTTAAAAAACACTTTAACTTATTTGTTCTTCTCAAATTATATTTGTATACATTTTGATTTAATATTGATCAAAAATATTTATTTTCCCAAAGACAAGAACATTCATACAAAGTAAAAGTATTATTTATTATACAGATCATATACTTAATATATTTTCTTTACAAATAAGCCAAAATGTTACTCAGTGAAGGTCAGTATAATATTTTTTTGGATTTTTGCAACTTAATTTTACCTTAAACTAAAAAGCTAAATTAGCTATAAATAAAAGCAGAATTTTCACATAAAACATAACATTTTGTTAGTCAATGTTTAATTTAGTTTACTTACTATAAACAAAGACAACTTTTATTGAAACTGATATCTTTTAAATGGGTGCTACCTGACTATAGCCTAGAAATCTAGACGCACCCTAGCGGCAGCAGATATAATTTGCAGCCAGGGCATCTAACAACTCTCCGTTTGCTTGCGAGCTGGAAAAACCAAACTCTAGTCAGGCCAGTCACATCGTGTATAGAGTTGCTGGGTGGGCTTAACATAATGACGGCAGAATTGCGACGGTTCCACGTGCTACTAAAAAACAAAGAAGCTGGCGAACAGCGGTCTTTCGAATTGGCTTTGGCCGTGACTCTGGAAGACTTGGAGTTAAGCTTTTCTTTGAGAAAAGAACAAAGAACGGCACTGAAGTCATTCTTAAGAAAGGAAGATGTGTTCGGAGTTTTGCCGAGTGGATACGAACCAGCTCCGCTTCACCTTCTTCATTGCTCCGGTTGGTTGTAGCGATATCCTATTGCGTGCAGAGGGAATTTGAAAGACAACCGTTTATCCCGCCCCTCGGATTGAGCCTTGCCAATGGTGTGTTCCTAGACCCAACATTCTTGATGTGGGTCTTGCTTGTCAGGCTAACCTGACTAGAGAAAAGTGGTCTTTTTAAAATATGCATCATATTTTCTGTTACATATAAAAAATAAAATAAAAATTCTGCAGTCAGTAAAACTAATTTCTCTATCATGCGAAAATACTGTGTAAATTAAATTGTTTTGCTTATTTACTTTTAAACCATGATTTTCACTTTTTTTCAAATGCATAGAGACTTGGGCCAGTAGGCAACCACATAGAAATATGCTTAACATCACTCAGGACATTATAGTAACTTAATCTTATCATTGTGGTAACTTCTGCCAAGCACCGCACCTTTCCTTCAGAAAATCTCAAAATCCATTTTGTAACTTATTTAGTCTCTTGTGTTCTAGTTTCTCCTGTTAACATCAACAACCTTGTTCAGGCTGAGAATAAAATGCCCCATAAAACCGGTGTGTCTTTAGTGGGTGTTAGTATGTAGGCCATAAATTAAAGGAGGAGGGGAGAGGCGTAGCGAAGTGTAGCGAAGTCTAGCCTCCTCATCATCTCTCTTTTCTTCAATATGGTGGGAATCTCTCAGGCACAGCTTTTAGCCTAACAGCTTCATCTATCATTAATTTCTCTCACTCTTTCTCTCTCTGACTCTCCTTCTGTCATGTATATTTGATAGCTGCACAGGAAGTGCAGTGTAATGGCATTTTCACACTGCTATGTGTGAACATACATGAGGTTAGGAGACGATATAAAGGAGATATGAGTGGAGGAGAGAAGAAAGGAAGGAAGTGGAAATATACCAATATATGGAAGTATATCAATATATTAGCTAATCATCAGTATCAGACATTGAGCACAGAGTCAGTTATGTCCTGACAATCAAAAGAGGGCGGAAAACAGGTTTGTGTGAAAATGACAGAAGAGTTGCAATTTTGTAGCATGAAAGAAATTATTCAGTTATTCACTGAAAGGGAACACTTTGACACTTTAGCAAATCAACAAATCTGTCTACATTGCAGAATAAATCTCCAATTGATATTGTATTCTTGTTGCTTATAATACTATACTTTAAACTCATTAGAAGTTCATAGTCATTACTGAATTAAATTAAATGCTTTTGATTATTTATGCGTCTTAATATATGGTGCTTTTCGTTTCAGAGTTTTTGTCTGTCATAAAAATTCTACTATATTTTCAATATCTCAGCTGGTCCCGTTGAGAAGTTATAAAGCACTTTATGTGTAAAACATACAAAAATTATCATTTAAATCTAATTTAAAGCTGTGTAATTAATTATGAGTGTTTTAAAAGCGACAGAAAAAAGCAGAGCTAGCAAACTATCGGATGTCGTTCAAAATAATTGGATGTCGGTATCATCTCATTATTTTGTTTTTCATTTATTTATTTATTTTTTGTATATTATAGTTTTCTATACACTAAAATTGCCTGAACTGTTTAAAGTTCATACACTCTAAAAATGCTAGGTTAAAAACAACAACCCAATTGCTGGGTTAGTCCATTTTCAACCCAACTTGGGTTGTTTTAACCCAGCATTTTTAGAGTGTATTCTTGCAGATATGAAGTATTTTGGAAATGAAGTAGAAATGAATAAATGTGGTTATTACACTTGTTCAGCTTTTGCGTTCTTTCAGACTTCATTTTAGTGTGCAGAGCTGAAGAAATGAAATCCTGAGAGGAACTCACAATCATGGTAATTTGTGTCTTTAGGGCAGTGTGCTTAAAATAAGGACAGGAGCTGCTTTTCAGATCACCTGAGCAGCTAAAATTCTCCCTACAGGGCAGAAAGATGGGCAGAGTGTTGGCATTATAACTGAGTGATGTCTGAAATGGAGCAGAAATATCTCAGAATGGTCATGTTGCAGTAACTGAGACTCCACTGGTGAACACTCAAATGTCAGCATGTTTAGGGCCATAGAGTTGGGTGAGGGGATGCAGCATTTTCCCTGGGCCATTGAGTTTATTTTCCCTTTACAATCAATACTCTCCCTCTTTATTTTGCCATTTCTCTCCCTCCCTATCTTCTTATTCGGCTGTATCACAATATGCTTCTATTCTGAATTTTTAACACGTTGCCAAGTGTGCCACTTCTCTAATGCTATATTAATCCTCACAGAATCATTCAGGCTCTGTTCTCTGTTTCCCCTCTGTTTCTCAATGTGAACATTATTGTCTGGCGGAATTGGTAAATCCCCAATTGAAGGCTGATAAGAGGTTGAGAGGCTGTCTTGTGATGAATTAGGTTGGTCATTAGAGGAAGGTTAATAATGCCAAAATCTATGCAGGGAGATTTTGAAAGCCTGGTTGTCAAGGTTGTGTAGATGTTCCATAACAGTTACTTGATGGGTTCTATGAGTCTCTAGGCTGTGTTTTACAAAGTGGTGGAAGATGACACTGGGTGGGGGGATGGTATAATATAAAGATTTTTTTCTAATAAAATGTATGAAATTTAAATGTGACCATTTTTTTTGTACAACAAAATAAGAAATATTACTATTTGCATTGTGCTTAGGGTCAGGTACTGAACTCTGTACTTTTAAGGGCACCGACTGAATTACATCGACACTACGAGTACCAATTCACATTCAATCAATCAGTGCCAATTTCAATACCTGAGAATGCATCTAGGCGCAAGAGTAAGGTACATTAGAGAAAGAGAGAGAGAGAGAGAGAGAGAGAGAGAGAGAGAGAGAGAGAGAGTGACCATGTGAAGTCACCCCTGCAACTTGTTCAAACATGAGGGCAATGCAACCCTCTACAATGCAAGTAAATCACTCGCATATGCATCTAAATCTTCACTCTGGGGGACAAAATAATGTGTATCATTAGCCATTGGCTAATAAATTCTTAGATTTTACTCACCAGTGTGTGTGTGTTGAAGGCTAAGTATAAGTTTACCGTAGATATATTTTTTAACTCACACGTCTGGCTGAACACTGACTGAGTGCTTGAATTTCGCTCTCTGTTAAGAGATCTGTACTATTTCAATTCAGCTCAATGGTACCGTAAACTCTAGTGTGAAGGTGCACGACTCGTCATCGCTTTGCTGAGAGCATTGTTTCTTACACACGAGCAAAGAAAAAGAGCGTGAGAAAGTAAACCACACAGAATCAACACGCTACGTGTAAACAATATTTTTTGTTGTATTTTTTGTTGAGCTCATTTGGAATTATTCAGCTTCTAAGAACAAGCAGAAGATATGCCACTTTCTCTGGTAGTGGGCGGAACTAATGTGCAAACGGCAATCTCATTGGCTGGCACTCATCAATTATTGTCCCTGTTTTTATTTCAGCAAATCACCCTTCACTTTGGCGCAGAAGACTTCATTATCTCAACAGAGAGTCAGTGACTGCCATAGGGGACAGTCATAGGGGACAGTTATTGTTAAAGGGGACAGTTTGCTCACACTATGCCCTGGACTGGAGACACTGTGTTGTCATGTGACAGCCAGGCTGGAGGTTGTAGGGGCGGTTTTGGAGGTAGAGAGAGGATTTATTTTGTCTAGTGTGTAAAATTTCTATATAAATAACAAAATTGACAAAAAAAAAAAAAAATTTCACTGAAATAAATGTTTTTGTTATTACACAGAGACTACAAAGTGTTATTACACTTGTACTACAAAATGGCGCCGCCGTGTTTGGTCGCCGTTCAGGTCACTCCGCGAAGACTGTGCTTTTATTTACTATTTTACTTTCTTTTACTCTCAATTTTTACAAACTTATCATCTGCATTGATCTACTATGACTGCAAAACTCTTTTGGACATTGGTTACCTCTACACTGGACTGTTTCAGGACACTTTCACCGATACTCTGTGGCCATCTGAGATTCTTTGGAACGCAGAGTTGAACAATGGACAGAGCCGGTGGCGAAGAACCAAGAAACACCGTGGGAAACGCGCTGGGATCCGTAACAGACTGAGGAAAAGGGCATTCAGCCCTCCTCTTCCGAGCATTCTTCTAGCAAATGTTCAATCCTTTGAGAATAAGATGGACGATCTTAGAGCCAGGATAAGTTTTCAACGGGACATGAGAGACTGTAACATCTTTTGTTTGTCCGAAACATGGCTCACACCCGCGGTCCCGGACACAGCTGTGATGCCATCGGAGAACTTCTCTGTTTTTCGGATGGACAGAACAGCCGAGGCTGGTAAATCCAAAGGCGGTGGAGTATGCTTCATGGTCAACAAGAAATGGTGCGATCCCAGGAACATCACCATTCTCTCGCGATCCTGCTCGCCTCATCTGGAACATTTAACAATCATCTGCCGCCCATTCTATCTGCAGAGGGAGTTTTCTGCGGTTGTCACGACCGCTATTTACATTCCACCGCAGGCAGACACAGCGCTGGCTTTATCTGGCCTTCATGATGTTGCCAGCGGCGTCATAAACAAACACCCCGACGCGGCATTCATTGTCGCGGGCGATTTCAACAAAGCAAACCTAAAGAAAGTCCTGCCAAACTTTCACCAGCACGTCTCCTGTCCTACACGAGGAGCAAACACACTGGATCATTGCTACTCTCCGTTTAAGAACGCCTATAAAGCGCGGTCACTTCCAGCGTTTGGCAAATCGGATCATGCCGCCATTTTCCTCACACCCGAATACAAACAAAAGCTCGTTCAGGAACCCCCGGTGAGGCGGGAAGTTAAGCGCTGGTCAGCCCATTCAGAGACCGCGCTACAGGCAGCTCTGGACGATGTGGATTGGGACATGTTCCGAGCGAGTTCAGTTGATGTAAACGAGTTCACAGATGTGGCGCTTTGCTTCATCAACACGCTTACAGAGCAAGCCACGCAAACAATAACAATAACGTCCTTCTCAAATCAGAAACCGTGGGTGGACAATTCAATCCGCGCTGCAGTGAACACACGCACTGCCGCTTACAACGCCGGTCTCCTATCGGGGAACATGACTGAATACAAATCATCCTGTCATGCTCTCAGACACGCAGTTAAAGCCGCAAAACTCCGTTACAAAGACCGAGTGGAGTCTCATTTCCAACTCAACGACTCGCGGCGCATGTGGCAAGGTCTGAGGTCCATCTGCTTATTTGGATCTAAATCCTCTGCAGAGATAAGCGCTGATCCGTTACTTGTGAATGAGTTAAACTCTTTCTACGCGCGCTTTGACTGTAACCGCGGCAACCCGACTCCGCCAAGTGGCGCGTTAGAGGGAATTACTCAGAGCAGCAACAACCACGTGATCTCTGTCTCGGAGGAGGAAGTTCGGAGAGCACTCAAGCGTGTGGACGTCAGGAAAGCTGCCGGGCCGGATGGTATTTCAGGTCGTGTTCTGCGGTCCTGTGCTGATCAGCTCGCTGGGTTGTTTACATCTATCTTTAATGAGTCCACCATCCACCATCATCCCTGTCCCTAAGAACAGTAAACCCTCTTGCCTAAATGACTACCGTCCAGTGGCTCTCACGTCTATAGTCATGAAGGTCTTTGAGAGACTCATTAAAAACACCATTTGCGCCTTCATTCCTGACACTTTGGACCCTCTTCAGTTTGCCTATCGTCCCAATAGAGCGACTGAAGATGCCATCTCTCATGTCCTCCACTCCTCCCTCACTCACATCGAAAGCAAAAGTGGGAACTACGTAAGGCTGCTATTTATTGACTATAGCTCAGCCTTTAACACCATAGTTCCCATTAAGCTAACCACCAAACTCCTGGATCTCGGCCTGAACCCTTCTCTCTGCCACTGGATTGAGGACTTCCTCACTGGCAGGCCTCAGGTGGTGAGATTAGGCCAGTCCACCTCCACCTCCATCACCCTGAGTGTGGGAGCTCCACAGGGCTGTGTCCTGAGTCCCCTGCTCTACTCGCTCTACACGCATGACTGTTTGTCCACATACAGCTCCACCTCTATCATCAAATTTGCTGATGATACTGTTGTCCTGGGCCTCATTTCCAACAACAATGAGACGGCATACTTGGATGAGGTAGAGCATCTAACATCATGGTGCCAGGACAACTGTCTCTCTCTGAATGTTGGCAAGACCAAAGAAATGATTGTGGACTTCAGGAAGAGACAGAAACAGACATACTCCCCCCTCATGATCAGCGGGTCACCAGTAGAGAGAGTGAGCAGCTTCAAGTACCTGGGTGTAAACATCTCCGAGGACCTGACCTGGACTGCTCACATTCAGACACAGGTGAAAAAAGCCAGGCAAAGACTGTACCACCTGCGCCAGCTGAGGAAATTCAGGGTTTCACCAGCTATCCTGAAAACTTTCTATTTAGGGGCGATAGAAAGTGTACTAACTCAGTGCATCATAGCATTGTATGGGAACAGCGCCAGTCATGACCGCAAAGCCCTGCAAAGAGTCGTGCACTTATCCGAGCGTATCTCAGGGTCAGCTCTCCCGTCTCTGCAGGACATCTACACCAAACGCTGCAAAGGTAGAGCTACTAAGATCATCAAGGACTCTAATCACCCTGCAAACCCTCATTTCACGCTGCTGCCATCTGGTAAGCGCTTCCGAAGCCTGATGGCCAAAACTGAGAGACTCAGGAGGAGCTTCTTCCCCCAGGCCATCAGACTCCTGAACTCAGTCACCTAACATCACGTGACTTCACTTCAGGATAAACATCGATACACTGACATTGCACTGCACTTTCTGTTCTCGTTGTTACTGTGTAACAACCTGTTATAAGCCTGTTTGCAACTTACTAACACATATTTATAAGTCTACAGTTTACTCACTGCACAGTCTACTTCAATTACTTTATTCCACTTCTTTATTCTTATTTTTTTACTTTTTTCTTCTACTTGACTTGATTATTTATAATTCTACAGATATATATATATATATATATATATATATATATATATATATATATATATATATATATATATATATATATATATATATATATAGTACTTTTTTATCCTATTTCTATTATAATTTCCTCCTTGTGTTTTTAACTGTGAATTTGCACTGTCAATGGAGTGGACCTGTTTACATTTCACTGCCGATTGTATACTCTGTATATAACTGTGTATGTGATAAATAAAACTCTTGAATCTTGAATCTTGAGAGTAAAGTACCGAAAAAGGTACCATTGGGTACTGGCACCGAATTTCAGTACCCAACCCTAGTTGTACTACCCCTGCTTTTCCAGTAAAGTCTATTTTGAAGTGTCATCCATTGTTTGTATTACTTAAACCTCGACAAAATGTGACATCGACTCACTAGTGTTGTGTCTCCTCCTCCCCGAGTTTGCTGGGGTATTTGGGCTGGATGCTCCGGGACGGTGGCCTCTCTCACCCACGAAGCTCGACTAGGAACCAGAGCCAGAATTCGTAGATCTTCTTCCATCTATCTTCCAGTCTGACTTCCTGGTCCCATCTCCCCTACTGGTTACGGCCAGTACCCTGGAACCGTCATCTCCACTGGTGTCGTCTAGCTTCTCGGCTCTGTCCCCGCTGCTAGCTCTGTGCGGTTTGTCAGCTACGCCTCAGGTTTCCCCTCCACCAGCTTGACATGAGGTAGAGTCCCCAGCTGCACCTCGGACATCCAGGCCCATGTCTCCATCTGTAAGCTCTGTAAGCCCATCAGCACCAGCCTTCTCTCTCTCCCTCCGGCTTCTCCGTCATCTTCCCAATCTGCCTATCCCCCGTCTCAGCCTTGGTCCCTCAAGCCAGCAGCTCCACCTTGGGCTTTCCCGGGCCGTGGATGTTGCCCTGGTCGGTCAGTCTCACCGCCTCTATACTCCATTACTCCATGCAACCTGGTTCAGCCTCTGTCTGTTGAAGAGAGACACAATTTTGTTGTGTAGATTGCAAATAATATGATTGAGTAAATTGGACAATATGTGTTTTCCCGTTTTTTCAGTGCATAATAGACACTGCTGCATACCTTCCCACATTAAGAGCATGCACTCCTTATTTCCATATGGAGGGGTATATGTGAGTGGTTGGGTGTTGCTTTTATATTTTCCAGCAGTTATAATCATTTTCTTCTGACAGCTGTGTGAGCGCAACAGCAGAGATATCTGTTGATGAAGACGTTAAATTCTTTCATCTCTGTTCTGTTCATGCATGATTACCCGCTCCTGTTCTCCATAGGGTCTGAGCTCTCATTAATGATTTGTTCATTCAGATCGGGGAACAGACCTGCATCTGTGCTAATTAGCAGCTCTTGATCCCTGTTAGAGATGTTATCTGTGGCTGTGCAAAGCCAAGAGTTTCTGATAAGAACATGAAGAACGCTTGAAAGAAAGGCAAGTCAAACATTGCTAAGTCCTTTTCAGTTTCTGAACTTCTTCCAATGTATACAACACACAATTGTGTGTGTGTATAGGGCTGCACAATTAATTTAAATAGAATTGAATTTGCAGTATGGCTGAGTAAATTTGTAGTATAGCCTATATCAGAGCATATGAGCGATGATGAGTGGTGTAACGCCCCGCTCAATATTCTGCTTTATGCCAGCATGCACCACAATTCACTCTAAAATGCAAATAGTTTATTTAAAAGTTTCCCGATTTCAAGCTTTCTTTAGACGTATGTTTCATGTTATGTTATGTTATGTTATGTTATAAGTATTCGCTGAGTTTCAGTTCATCTTTGAGACGTGTTTCAGAAAGATTCTCGCAGACAGCTGAAGCTGAAATAACCCTGTTATTATTTATTTTACAAAAGCACAAGGTTTTGTTGTTATTGTGAGTGTACACAAATAAAAGCAGACCATTTATAGTTTATAATTATGTCTTGCACTTATCTGTAGACCTATGGCCAAAAATGACGGAGTATTGTGAATTGTTTCTGCTGTCATGAGGAAAAAATTCCCTAAAGGATTAAAGAAAACGTAGCCTATTTAGTTTTATACTTATGTTTAAATAGTAGCCAATCATATTATTTTTTTTTAATTTCATCTATGTTGATTATGAAAAGTGAACAGCATGAGTAAGATCGCAAGACATGGTCAAACATGATTTTGACCACTTCATTAAGTTTTTTTATTCAAGTTTCAAGAGTTTTATTTGTCACATACACAGTTATATACAGAATATACAACCGGCAGTGAAATGTAAACAGGTCCGCTCCATGGACAGTGCAAATTCACAGTTAAAAACACAAGGAAGAAATTATAATAGAAATAGGATATAAAAAAAAGTACTATCTATATATATATATATATATATGTCTATATCTGTAGAATTATAAATAATCAAGTCAAGAGAAAAAAAAAACAAATAAGGATAAAGTGGAATAAAATAATTGAAGTAGACTTTGCAGTGAGTAAACTGTAGACTTATAAATATGTGGTTAACAAATGTATAAAGAGTATAATGTGCAAACAGGTTTATAACAGGTTGTTACACAGTAACAACGAGAACAGAAAGTGCAGTGCAATGTCAGTGTATCGATGTTTATCCTGGCGTGAAGTCACGTGATGTTAAGTGACTGAGTTCAGGAGTCTGATGGCCTGGGGAAGAAGCTCCTCCTGAGTCTCTCAGTTTTGGCCATCAGGCTTGGAAGCGCTTACCAGATGGTAGCAGCGTGAAATGAGGGTTTGCAGGGTGATTAGAGTCCTTGATGATCTTGGTAGCTCTACCTTTGCAGCGTTTGGTGTAGACGTCCTGCAGAGACGGAGAGCTGACCCTGAGATACGCTCGGATAAGCGCACTACTCTTTGCAGGGCTTTGCGGTCATGACTGGTGCTGTTCCCATACCACGCTGTGATGCACTGAGTTAAAACACTTTCTATCGCCCCTAAATAGAAAGTTTTCAGGATAGCTGGTGAAACCCTGAATTTCCTCAGCTGGCGCAGGTGGTACAGTCTTTGCCTGGCTTTTTCACCTGTGTCTGAATGTGAGCAGTCCAGGTCAGGTCCTCGGAGATGTTTACTCCCAGGTACTTGAAGCTGCTCACTCTCTACTGGTGACCCGCTGATCATGAGGGGGAGTATGTCCGTTGCTGTCTCTTCCTGAAGTCCACAATCATTTCTTTGGTCTTGCCAACATTCAGAGAGAGACAGTTGTCCTGGCACCATGATGTTAGATGCTCCACCTCGTCCAAGTATGCCGTCTCATTGTTGTTGGAAATGAGGCCCAGGACAACAGTATCATCAGCAAATTTGATGATAGAGGTGGAGCTGTGTGTGGACAAACAGTCATGCGTGTAGAGAGAGTAGAGCAGGGGGCTCAGGACACAGCCCTGTGGAGCTCCCACACTCAGGGTGATGGAGGTGGAGGTGGACTGGCCTATTCTCACCACCTGAGGCCTGCCAGTGAGGAAGTCCTCAATCCAGTGGCAGAGAGAAGGATTCAGGCCGAGATCCAGGAGTTTGGAGGTTAGCTTGGTGGGAACTATGGTGTTAAAGGCTGAGCTATAGTCAATAAATAGCAGTCTTACGTAGTTCCCACTTTTGCTGTCGATGTGAGTGAGGGAGGTACACTTTTGATTTGTAGAAAGCCTTTAAAGTGAATTTTGTTTTGTATAAATTGTATTCATTTTAATCAATGTTTCATCAACCAATTGCATGTATATTTAATAAATAAGAAGCAAACCTAGAACGTCAGGAATTGATTGAAGTGCGTAACAAACCCACTGGCCTGTTTCCACAGCCTTCGAGTAAGGCTAAAATAATAGGCTTCGTTTTTTAAATACATTTCTTGAATAGGCCTGTAGATAGTTATGATATTTGTGGCTTTAAAGCAATAGGCTATGGCATGATATACTGTATAAAGTGGTATAAATAAACATGAATTGGCTGGAGTGCTGAATAGCAGCTGGTGCAAACATATCCATATTGATATGATATGATCAGACCAGGTGTTTTCTTACTATTTTTTTCACCAGTCATATTTGTTGTGTGTGTTTTTTTTAATGCTACATATGCTATTCATCTAAACGGCGTCGGGATGTTCATTAACTGTATAACGCTGCAAAGGTATTTCAAAGTTCTTTTTACCCCAAAGCAAATTACAATCAGGAATTTTGCAGTGCGTGCGTTGGAGAGAGACGCACGCAAAGAGAACTGTACAATTTAATATAAAAAACTGATAAGATTCAGATTTTAGTTGGTCTAAAGTAAGTAGCCTAGGTTAGGCACACAAATTCTCTTATATAGGGTTCCCTTCTAGACATGCAGCTCGATCTCATGAAAGTGTGCATATCTATAGCACGAATTGTACTATATCGTGCAATTTATACGTAGAAACTGCATATCATATGCACATAAAAAGTCATTTCTGCGTATAAATTGCACAATAAATAGTAACATTTGTGCTATAGATAAGCATTTCATTTCATTCATTGTGCACGAGCGCAGGGTGTGTGTTTGTATATGCTTTCATAACTGTTCAGCCCAGGGGGCCCATCGTAGCCTGCACTGGGGCCCGTCATTACTAAGTTACGCCATTGGCGTTGGTCATTATGGAAATGATCCGGCTGTGTCTGTGTTCTTTAATTTGCACGTCGTCAGTACATTATGCGCAGGCACTTTTTTGGGATTGCGCTCAAACTAATTTGCCCTTTTTAGTAAATCTGGCTCTTGGTTTGCAGTAAATGCTGCTTTAAACACATCTCTACATCTGCTTTGAGTTTGAGTCACTTATAAAGTGCATTTGGGATGCAAAATGCGGCTACCATCTTCCCAAACTTGTCTATAAGTCAATACATGTTGTATACATGTCTATAAACTGACTTTTGTCAACAAAGAGAAGCTTTAAGGGCTTTCTGTCATTTTCCACCAAAAGAAAAGCTGGTTTAATGTTGGAAAATTAAGAAATTAAGACATAATTATTAGTATTGTAATCTTACAGTTATTGTAAAATAAAATAATTATTAGTATTGTAATCTTACAGTTAATGTAAAATAAAATTATATAAATACTCAAGTGTATATACATATACACTTTTTCATATTTATATAGTGAGATATTACATTAGTAATATTTATTTTCTGTTTAATATTAATATTTAGTCATAATTTTAATCATAATAAAACAACAACAGGATAGTCGTATATAATCACAAAAATGCATTTTAAATTGCAATCGCAATTTTTCTTTTAAATTGTACATTTTTGCATCTTTGTTTCAATAAATAGCCTCGACAGTCTGTGTTTTTTCCCTCAAAAGAGCAGGGAAATCTTGTTTTCCATGATGTGTCCCCTTTAATGAAATGTGTAAAAGTGTTGTCTGTTGTATGTGTTTTTCTGCCTGGCTTGGTTCCTTTACCCGGGGGCAGAGCAGCCTGCCTTTTGTCTTCACCACTGTAGTTCCTCTGACTGGAGGTGGGACAGCCTGTCATAGTTAACCATCTGTTGACAAAGAGCAGCTTCTGTTTATCTGTCTGTCTTTCGGTCTGCCTGTCTGTCTGCCTATTTTGTCATCTAGAAATACATGTGGAGTAGAGGAGGTCATCCACTTCAGAATCAGTGTGGCTAATGTCCATGTCTGGGAAACTCACACTCATTGTCTAGTTTGTGGTTTCTGGGTGGATCCGCACATTATTCTCTGTTTGTTTGTTGGGCAGGCGTGAGTGTCCGATGAGTCAAAATTTAAACCGCATGCTTGTGTTCACTAGCAGTGGTTTTCTGTGTTCATTTCAAACACCTATTTCAGTAGAATATTGTTTTTAAACTTTGGGTTAGGGCAAGTTGTCACAGTACATTTATTAAATTTATTAATTTTACTTTCTCTTTAGGTTTGTTACCATTTACATTTACTGATTTCGGAATTGTTTTGTGTTTCATTATTGTTTTACTGTTTATATATTTTATTTAATAGCAGGTTATTTACAGTTTATTTAATGGCATTGTAACAACCTACTTCATACACTGCGACTATGAGGGGCATGTTGTCACAAAAGGTCAACATGTGTTAAATTAATCTTTTTTTTTTATTGAAAATAATACTGTAAATGTTAATCAAAGTGGATGTTTCTTATGGGTCATTTAATGCTTTGGAAGTAATATGTGACTTTCTGCTGGATCTGGTGATTGTGTATTGAGTTTCCTCTCTGAAGCTGAGGGCTTATTGATCCATTTCCCAATTATTAGTAGTTAACTTCATACAGCTGGCCATAATTCAGTCCGGCCCACACATGGAACACCACTCTACTGCTGTGGAGAAGAGCAGGAGGACACATCTGAAATGACATTAGTGCTCATTGTACTGTGTTATTGCATTTACAAACTATAATGTGGGAAAATTCAGTAAAGCACAAACCTACACAAACCTAGACTCTTTCATGCTTCATTTTGTCAGATAAGGTTTTAAACAGTTGTCTTTTTACTTAGTTGTGAATTTAAGTGTAAATTAATAGCATTTCTGTAATTTCAAGTTAAATTAAAATATTTTATTGTCAGAAAGAATATAACACTGAAGAAAAATGTTGTAGGATTTTCACTAGTAATTACTAGTAATTTTCAAAAATGATTTCCATCAAAAGGCAAGTAACACATTGAATTAAACACAAATTTTTAAGAATATAGAAATAGTATTTTCTTGTAAAGCATACTCTAATAATCTTTGTTATAGTAATCTTTTGCCTCAATAAACTCCTAATCACTGCTTATTAATAGTTAGTAAGGTAGTTGTTAAGTTTAGGTAATGGGTAGGATTAAGGGATGTAGAATATGGTCATGCAGAATAAGGCATTAGTATGTGCTTCATACGTGCTAATAAACAGCCAATATCCTTGTAATATGCATGCTAATAAGCAACTAGTTAATAGTGAGACTTGGATCCTAAACTAAAGTGTTACCTTTTTTAAATGTTTGTCTTTTATATAAAGACATTTTTTTAAATTAGTTTTTGGAAAGATGTGCATATTT
The DNA here is from genome assembly GCA_018749465.1 of Paracanthobrama guichenoti. Lineage (NCBI taxonomy): Eukaryota > Metazoa > Chordata > Actinopteri > Cypriniformes > Gobionidae > Paracanthobrama > Paracanthobrama guichenoti. Next base: position 11,319,604 of record CM031948.1, on the reverse strand, counting down.
GTATACAGCAAAGTAAACAGACCAAAAAGATCTACAAATACAAATACAGTAGATTTTTGTTGATCTATTTTGAAAAATATGGCACCAATTTTGTAGAATGACCCAGTTGTTTCTTTGGGGAAATTCGTTTTATACTTTTTCCTTATTTATTATACTTTCTAATGTGCTCTGAATCCATTTGGCCTTTACTTCAATGCTCTGGAATAATAAAAGGTCCAAAAAAAAAAAAAATTCTGTGTCAGAGCTTTGTGTGTGGGCTTTGTGAGTGTTTGTGTCTGAAAGGCCACCCATAGGTCACCTTAAAAGTTGCTACTTTCAATAGTGAATGGCTACATAAAGATTTTGTGTTTTATTGTTCTGTAACTTACAAGCAGCTGGGACATATAATCTGGGATTGTGCTGATTTGTGTCTGACTGCTTTTGTGTGTGTGTTGCAGGGTTCTCGAGTGTGGGTGAATCATAAAGATCAGCTGGTTCCGTCTACAGTGAACTCCTGTGGAGATGGAACCATGGTGCTCACCACCGACTACGGGGAGGTAAGACTCAGCAATCTGTCATAAAACACACACACGTGCAAACACACAGATGTTGCCCTTTATGGCTGAATGGGTGTTGTGTGAGTCAGAGATTACACTGGTTTGGTATTGTGTTTTGAATGTCATCATAACAGAGCTGAGGAGCTGTGTGTGTGCATACGCAGTTTGTGTAAGTCGGCCAATTTCGCATCTGAGGCTCAATACATTCACCCTCCCATAAAAGTTCACGTGAAAGAGACTATATCATTTAACCCTAATGTACTCCACCATCTACATGAGATTCTGGCCTGTTCTGGTGCAATATGATATGTGCAGAGGATTAATCACAGAAAACATGAAAGAGAGAGACAGTAGAAGAGAGAGAACACTCTGCTTTTAGTGCAGAGTTATCCACTAATATATGTTGTCATGGTAACAGGGTGTCCTTTTAAAGGTGATGCAGCTGGAGAAAATTGTAGAGGGAAACTGTGTTGCTTGTGCATTAACTTTCAGCAATAAGAACATGCTCATGTTTTTAAATTATATATATATTATATATACATATATATATATATATATATATATATATATATATATATATATATATTCAATCTTTCTCTCTATACAAGCAAATTAAGTTGTGTTATTTACAAAAACTAAGATTAATCCCAGTTAAAGTCCTTAAAGTTGGAAATATAAGTATGTCCAACTTTATCTGCGTACATACTGTATATTCACATAGGGCGATTACATACTATATAGCAAATCTCAACTGCTTGATTTCTTGTATCATACAGTGCTCAACCTTGCTCAACACGCTGCAAGCCTGCAACTGAAGAAAACATATGCAAATAGAAAAAACACAAGCAACGTGCGTTTGACAACACGTGCTCTGCAAAGGTTTACAACGCAACCAAATTATAGAAATGTGCTGTAAATGTTTACAACAACCAAATACAGAAACGCGCTGCAAAGGTTCACAATGCACCCAAAGAACGGAGCGTCTATTTACACCAGGTGCAAATAGTGTGCCTGGTTGGCATTTGGCAAGTGCTATTCGCACTAGCTCTGCCAAACAATGCCTGGTTGGGCCAAACAAGATTTTTAAAAAAATGCAGCTATTTCAATGTCTTCAGTGGTGCAGTCAGTAAAGCATAACGGCGGCAAGCTCCGGCGAGAGTGGTGCAGCGCGTCGTGGACGATTTGGGCATCGAGGAGAGTTGAAATCAGCTCATCTTTATGGTAATGAGCTATGACGCGGTTCGGCGGCAACCAATTGGAATGTAGAAGTGCTCCACTTGAGAGAAATCCAGAGAACGCAGTCCTGTAAACTTTGGTTCTGACCACATTAGTTCCCAAGAAAATTGGAGGAGAAGTTTATCATTGCTGTGCGGGTTTCCCTATCATTTACTACGTGATCATTCATGTGATGTGTAATTTGTTAAGAACATGCACAACACTATTTTATAGGTGCTAGAACACTTGTTTTTCAGAGGGAATGCAATTCATTCTTACTTTTACATTTAAACGATTTCATGAGGTTAACTTATACCCTACTTGTGGTCAGTCTGCAAATCAACATGCTTGTTTGCTTTGCGGCCCCTTTAAATACAGTTTAAAAAAAGACCAAGCATTCGATCTATGTCAGAGCGCCAACGCGTCCACAAATCTTTCTACAGCGTCGTTGGCAGGTCGGCCAGAGCGAATTTTGACGCTCTCGCCGGCAGCGGTGTGAATGCACAGTAAGGCTTAAGGATCAAGGTTTTGACGCAATCGACCCGGGTTCAATTATCCCGGGTTGCGATTATCATGCCATCGATTCGGTTCAATTCGATATCATGATGCATCACCTTGCATTGGCAATGCACTGCATCCTCATGTATACAATTTTGTCAGTCAGTTATATGAACTGAACCTTTAATTTTACCTGCTCAAAGAAAACACGCTTCTTGAATGTATCAAACAAAACTGTTTGTATAAGTTGATTTTAAATTTAATGGCATCAACACATCTCAAAAAAGTTGGGACAAGGCCATGTTTACCACTGTGTGGCATCCCCTCTTCTTTTTATAACAGTCTGCAAACGTCTGGGGACTGAGGAGACAAGTTGCTCAAGTTTAGGAATAGGAATGTTGTCCCATTCTTGTCTAATACAGGCTTCTAGTTGCTCAACTGTCTTAGGTCTTCTTTTTCGCATCTTCCTCTTTATGATGCACCAAATGTTTTGGACTGCAGGCTGGCCATTTCAGTACCCGGATCCTTCTTCTACGCAGCCATGATGCTGTAATTGATGCAGTATGTGGTCTGGCATTGTCATGTTGGAAAATGCAAGGTCTTCCCTGAAAGAGACGACATCTGGATGGGAGCATATGTTGTTCTAGAACTTGGATATACCTTTCAGCATTGATGGTGCCTTTCCAGATGTGTAAGCTGCCCATGTCACACGCACTCATGCAACCCCATCCCATCAGAGATGCAGGCTTCTGAACTGAGCGCTGTTGTCCTCTTTAGTCCGGATGACATGGCGTCCCAGTTTTCTAAAAAGAACTTCAAATTTTGATTCGTCTGACCACAGAAGAGTTTTCCACTTTGCCACAGTCCATTTTAAATGAGCCTTGGCCCAGAGAAAACGCCTGCGCTTCTGGATCATGTTTAGATATGGCTTCTTTTTTGACCTATAGAGTTTTAGCTGGCAACAGAGAATGGCACGGTGGATTGTGTTCACCGACAATGTTTTCTGGAAGTATTCCTGAGCCCATTTTGTGATTTCCATTACAGTAGCATTCCTGTATGTGATGCAGTGCCGTCTAAGGGCCTGAAGATCACAGGCATCCAGTATGGTTTTCCGGCCTTGCCCCTTACGCACAGAGATTGTTCCAGATTCTCTGAATCTTTGGATGATATTATGCACTGTAGATGATGATAACTTCAAACTCTTTGCAATTTTTCTCTGAGAAACTCCTTTCTGATATTGCTCCAGTATTTTTGGCCGCAGCATTGGGGGAATTGGTGATCCTCTGCCCATCTTGACTTCTGAGAGACACTGCCACTCTGAGAGGCTCTTTTTATACCCAATCATGTTGCCAATCGGCCTAATAAGTTGCAGATTGGTCCTCCAGCTGTACATTTAACTTTTCCGGCCTCTTATTGCTACTTGTCCCAACTTTTTTGGAATGTGTAGATCTCATGAAATCCAAAACGAGCCAATATTTGGCATGACATTTTAAAATGTCTCACTTTCAACATTTGATGTTATCTATATTCTATTGTGAATAAAATGTAAGTTTATGAGATTGGTAAATTATTGCATTCTGTTTTTATTCACAATTTGTACAGTGTCCCAACTTTTTTGGAATCAGGTTTGTATAATCTTCACTGTATAAATTAAATAAACGTAAATCATTATTATAGTTACAAAAGTTATTCAGTCAAGAGCAGTGAGTGATTTGTGAACATTTGTTGTTGGATTAACATAAAAAATACAGATAGCATGAAAAGGCTTCTTTCCCTTTAAGAAATAATGCATGGAAAGAGTACATGCTACACATGAACATGCCTTTCTCAACTGTTTACGTTTTACTTAAGACATAATCTACTATGTTTGCTAGGATTACTCACCAAGACGGGCATGTTGACATTTTTTGTGTGAATTTTTCTATTCAAGCACAAGACTTGAAAGAGAATTCAATATTTGCACGCTATCTGCGACGTGCCGTGTGTGCGCTTCAGATGAGTGCACACACACACACACACAGAAATCTTCTCTAAGCGTGCACGAGTTCTCTTTCGCATCTTGCTCTTGATTGTTTAAATCGGCAAGGCTTAAATGAATTTAGTTTAAACACAACGAGAGGGTCACACCTGTGCTCGTGCGAGCGCTATCAACACCTGGGTGATGACGGCGTAAATGACTGAATCACATTCAAGCATGCACACTCTCATACAAGAGTGACTGTTTTGTCCACACTTTTGATCATCGCTGTTGTAATGTATTGGTCCAGAATGTGTATCCATCGACAGAAACCTTACATTAAACCTAACTCTGACTGTCTGTTTTACACGTTGTTATTTTCAAGAAACCGTATTATAGTCATCAGGTTTGAGATGAACCGTGGTGCAAGTGTGTGCCGAACCGTGGTGGAGAATCGTAAGGTACATTTTTTTACAGAGAACCATTCCACCCCTAATGGATACACTTTTTTTGGGCTTCAAATTTTGGGCTGCCATTGACTGCCATTATAATGCTTGGAAGAGCCAGGACATTTTTTAGTATAACTCCGATTGTATTCGTCTGAAAGAAGAACGTCATAAACACCTAGGATGACTTGAGGGTGAGTAAATCATGGGGTAATTTTCATTTTTGGGTGAACTATCCCTTTAAAGCTTTGATTTGCACTGAACACTGAAGAAAGTCCTCTGAGAGTCTGTGCGTAGTTACAGTAGGTTTAATATGTCCCTCATTCTCCATAGAAATAAAATAAGCAGCTCCTTTTTGTGCCATGACCATTATATAGTAATGGTGGTCACCTCCTGAGATGGTGTCAGTTCGGCACGCTTTAAAGTCGACATGAAACAGAAGTTCTGTCTTTGTCTTCATTATTGTGACTTAAATCTGAGTGAATCAGCTTGATTTTGTCCACTGGGAATGATTGAATTGTTGGATCATTGTGGTTTGCTTTTGCTGTGATGTCATGTGAGTGACATGTTGTCCCGCCCTTGTACCGAAAAAACAAGTCATCAGAGAAGAGCTGTATTGATAAATAATTTATAATAAATACTGCAATATTCCATAAAAATAAGAATAGTCTATTTTAATTTCATGATGTCTTTAAAGGCAAACATCCAAAGGAATACTACGGTACTTGCTGATAGCTTTTTTTGCAATTCCCATGGTTGTGAGCAGATGGATGATCATTAATAGCATTAATATTCCACTATTCTTGCTTATGCTGCACATGGTACAGTTCCAAATCTCAAACTGGAAAATAGAGATTTTTATGTAAAACTCACCTTAGAGAGTTTTAAATAGTTTCTCAATAGTTTTATCAATGTAATGAAGTCTGTGCACCAACCCTTTAACTTACAGATGTCTGTTACAGTTGACTGGGCAGAACTGCCTCTGCTTAGAGATTTAATTGTAATTAAACAGTTGTATTAGCGGTTAGACTCCCACACACACGCAGTGCTGATAGAGGTAAGTAATTTGTGATGATGGCTGTGGGTTGTTGGTAGAACTGTAATGTCAGGCTAATAATAACAGCTGTGCTGGCCTGGATTCAGCTCAGAGAGAGAGACTGCACAGCAGGGAAGGGTTATCTGTATGTACAGATACTTACAGGAAGCCTGTTTGAGCCTGTTTGTATTTGTGTTTTTGTCTACAAACATTTGTTTCTGCATGTGTGTGGCACATGTATGTTCATTCAGGTGAGTGTGTGTGTATGTTTTAGCGGTTGGGGGGGATGTCATATCACAATTTCTTTCAGGTAGGATCACGATCAACAATCTCCCCATTCCTTATTATGTTGGATTTAGGATTATTTTTTCAAGTTTCTGAGCAGTACAGCCAAATAAATTTTCATATTTACACTAAAAGGTAACAAAACATAAAAGAATAGCAGACCACTGGGTTGAAATGACCAGTGGTAGAATGTCCTACAGTCTGACATTCATCTAGAATTATTAAATATGCTCTGTTGTTAAATGTTAGGTTTATGTTAAATGTTTTAGCTTTAAGGAGACAGTTCACCCAAAATTGATTGAGTGAAAATCAGTAAAGATTTACTCCTCCTTGTGCCGTTCCAAACATATTTCTTTCTTTTGTGGAACAAAAATGTCAGTAGGGTCAAATGCTGTTTAGGACCCCATTGACTTTTATTGTATGGGGAAAAACAGTTTAAATATCTTCTTTTGTGTTTCAGTGATATGATACAGCGGTACCACTTTACAATACGTGTGCACTAATATGCATTAATTCATGCTTAACTAATGCACAGATAATCATGAGTTAATGTATGACTCATGAAGAACTAAACCATTTATTAATGATTACTGCATCAGCAACTATTGAAGATTCTACATGATTAATAGATTAAGTAATATATGAATTGCTATTAATTAAATATGGCATCATGTATTAATTCCCTAGTAACATATTATATTAACTAATAATGTAAATTAATGCGTTAATTACCACAATGGGTCAAAACCATGCATTTCAACTTCCAGTTGTCTGCTTTAATTAATCATTAGCTAATGATTTGCAAAGGTATCTTTATGTTATGACTTGGTGAGGTGACATGACTATTAACTAAGTCAAAATGAATTCAAAAGCCATAACCACAATGACATATTACTTAACAATTAGTTAATTGTCATGTGCCTCACCAAGTAAAGTCATAACATAAAGATACCTTTTGCAAAAATCATTAGCTAATGATTAATTAAAGCAGACAACTGGAAGTTGAAATGCATGGTTTTGACCCATTGTGGTAATTAACGCATTAATTACATTATTAGTTAATATAATATGTTATTAAGAATTAATACAATTTGACACATTTAACGAATAACAATTTAATGATTACTTAATCTATTAATCATGTAGAATCTTCAATAGTTGCTGATGCAGTAATCATTAATAAATGGTTTAGTTCTTCATGAGTCATACATTAAAAATCAGGTTTGCGCATCTGAACACCCGCTCGATAAATAACAAAACGGCTTCAATATGTGACATTGTTGTGGACAAAGAACTTGACTTTCTCTGCCTCTGTGAAACATGGCATCAGACAAATGACTATTTTAATTTAAATATGTGTGCTCTGCCTGGCTACACTTATATTGACCGGCCGCGCTCCACCGGTAGAGGTGGCGGTCTTGCTGTCGTTTACAGGTCTGATGTTACAGTAACGGAGGTTCCGTTGCCTTGCTTTTCATCATTTGAATGCTTGGCATTTAAACTGACTGGTCATTCACCAGTTCTTGTTTTAAATATTTATCGTCCTCCCAAACTCAATTCTGTGTTTTTTTCAGAACTTACTGAGCTCTTGACACTTGCCAGTGCAATCTGTTCAGTTATCCTTTTCACCGGTGATTTTAACATTCATGTTGACAACAAAGTTTGTAATAATACTGTGAGCTTTATGGACACTTTAGAATGTTTTAACTTCACTCAACATGTCAACTTGCCGACACACAAACATGGTCATATATTAGATCTGGTTTGCACTTCAGGAGTAACCATTGAACAACTGGAGCTTACTGATGTATGCATAAGTGACCACAAGCTCCTCACTTTTAATCTGATTCCTCCTTCTTTGCACCCGGTGAAAGAACGTATTATCTGTTTTAGGAAAATTGCTGAAATTGATTTTGATCTTCTTAGTCATACAGTTGCTGACTTACCAGTTGTGGCCTCTATCGACCATTATAACACTGCTTTTAATTCTATTTTGGATGAGTTTGCCCCCCTGAAAAAACGTGTTGTTTCTTTTAAGAGATCACCGCCTTGGTACACTGCTGAGTTGCGCCAAATGAAGGCTCTAGGAAGGCAGTTAGAGCGGAAATACAAAAAATCTGGCTTAACAGTTCATAAATCAATGTTTGACCAGCATCAGAGTGAGTATCATAATGCTCTTAAAGTGGCAAAAGTGGCATATTATTCTACTATTATTAGTAGTGATATTGCTAATCCCAGAGTTCTGTTTAGAACTATTAATAATATTATTAAACCGCACAGTAACATCAACAGTTCCACCACTGAGCAGTGTAATGAGTTTCTCAATTATTTCACTTCCAAAATTGAGAATATCTACAGTGCTATCAGCAGTGATGATGTTTCGGAATATTCTGCGTTGGTTCCTCCCAATCTTTCTGGTCTTGTTTTTTCAAGTTTTAATGCTGTTGATTTTGATTGTATTGCTAAACTCATTTCATCAATGAATTCGACTACCTGCATGCTTGATCCCCTCCCAACTACTGTTTTGAAAAAATGTCTGCCAGTTCTTGTTCCCCACATCACTGCAATCGTCAACGCCTCACTCAATTCAGGGATTGTCCCTCCTGCTCTAAAAATGGCAGCAGTCACGCCAGTTCTTAAAAAGCCTGGGAGTGATTCTTCTGTTATGTCTAATTTTAGGCCAATTTCAAACTTACCATTTCTGGCAAAAGTTCTTGAGCGTGTGGTTGTTGGTCAGCTTCATACCCATCTTTCTACAAACTGCCTGCTGGAAACCTTTCAATCTGGGTTTAGGTCTGGACATAGTACGGAGACGGACCTGGTTAGGGTCCTGAACGATCTCCTTCTCATAGCTGACTCGGGGGCTTGTGGCATCTTGGTTTTATTGGATCTTACTGCTGCGTTCGACACCATTTGTCACCACATTTTATTGGACAGGCTGCATGGGTGGATTGGTCTGTCGGGTAATGTGCTGAAATGGTTTAAATCCTACCTCTCAGATCGCTCCCAATTTGTTTACCTGGGTACTAATAGATCTCAGACTGTACCTTTGTGTCAGGGTGTCCCTCAGGGGTCCGTTTTGGGTCCTGTTTTATTTAGTATTTATATGCTGCCTCTTGGGCAGATTATTCAGAGGTTTGGCCTGGACTATCATTTTTATGCTGATGACACCCAGATCTATATTAGTACTCAGCCCGATATCACATCTTCCTCTTCAAGTCTCTCTGCTTGTCTGCTGGAGATCAAGGCATGGATGAAACACAACTTTCTTAAACTGAACTCGTCCAAAACTGAAATTTTATTAATAGGCACTACATCGAATGTGAAAAAGTGCAATGATTTTGAACTCTCAGTTGCCAATACCCGATTGTCTCCGTCTGTCATGGTGCGCAATTTGGGAGTGATGTTTGATGCTCAGCTGACTTTTAATTCTCATTTTAAAAATATAACAAAGGTTGCTTTTTTCCATCTTCGAAACATTGCTCGAATCAGACCACTTCTGTCTAGGCCTGATGCTGAGAGGCTTATCCATGCCTTCATCACATCGAGGCTTGATTATTGCAATTCTCTCTTTGCAGGTTTACCAGCAAGCTGTATTAAGAGATTGCAATATATACAAAACTCTGCTGCACGTGTTTTAACATGCACTTCATCACACCATCATATCACCCCTGTGCTCCAGCAACTCCATTGGCTACCAGTTCAGTCACGTATTGATTTTAAAGTTCTGATTTTGACTTACAAGGCAGTACATGGGTTGGCTCCTGCTTACATTTGTGGCTTGGTTACTCCATCAGTTCCTTCTCGTTCCCTCCGCTCCTCTGGCTCTCTCACCTTGTATCAGCCTCACTGTAAATTAAAATCTTTGGGAGGGAGGGCCTTTTCCTACAACGCACCAAAGTTGTGGAATTCACTTCCTGCCAATGTTAGAAATGCAAACTCTCTGGATTGTTTTAAGCAGTGTCTCAAAACACATCTTTTTAGTCAAGTTTTTATTGTATAACTTGTGTATTTACTTGTATTTATATGTGTATTTTTACTTATTTGTTGTTTTTCTTTTTCTTGTTGTTTTGAATTTTCGTATTGTACTCTGCGCTTTGGGTCTGAGAAAGGCGCACTATAAATAAAATGTATTATTATTATTATTAACTCATGATTATAAGTACATTATTTAAGCATGAATGAATGCATATTAGTGCACACGTATTGTAAAGTTTTACCGATACAGCTTGGAAACAAAATGAGGGTGAATACATGATAACAGGGTGAACTTTGACTGAAACTGCAAAATCATTTTCGGAATCATAAACAGCACAACAGTTCTCAAATTCAGTTTAAACTACTTGAAAACATACTGATAAGCAACAGTATTTAACAGAATATTAAGTAAAGTCACCTTTATTTACATAGCGCTTTATACAATACATATTGTTTCAACACACCAAAATTAAATTCAGCTGTAAAGCAGCTCTAAAAATAAGACAATAGTGTCATTGTTCAGCTGGTGTCAGTTTAGTGTTGATTCAGTTCAGTTCAATGACATTGTAAAAGTCACAGTTAAATTCAGCTATAAAGCAGCTCTGGAGAAAACATCGTCCAGGTCATTTGTGAAACCATAAGGGTCAATTTTTTGATATTGAGATTTATAAAATATCTTCATGGGACATAATCTTTACTTAATATCCTGATGATTAAACGATAATTTTGACCCATGCAATGTATTGTTGGCTATTGTTGGCTATTGCCACAAATCTACTTGTGCGATTTATGACCGATTTTGAAGTCCATGGTCACAGTTTAGTTCTCATCCAATAGTGTCAGTGCATTCAAGTCAATAATATTGCTGGATATTAAATGTCCCCAACTAAGCAAGCCAAAAGGCGACAGTGGCAAGGAACCTAAACCCCATTGGTGATACAAATGGAAGGGGGGCATTTCCAGTCGAACTGGCTAGATTAACAAACATGGTGTAGTTTAATTCCAGGCTGCATCAGATTATGGATTGCAAATCAGATTATGGATTGATATCAGAATATTTAATCCAGTTCTTTCTGCTTAAAGATCTGGAGACATCACGTCAGAATGTGGAGGGAGGATGTGTTAAAATGCAGTGTACAGTAGGAACACTTTTAAATGATGACTAAAAAGGAATCAGTGAATCAATTTTCCCCACCAAATTAACTGAAATGAACATTTGAAAGAGCTGAATCACTACTGCTGAACCCAAAGTGGGTTCCAAAAGACTACATTTCCCAATATTTCCTGTGTGCTGGTAACCTTGATGATTCATGCCCTGAACACCAGAGTGCTTGTGCTGACAATATTCAGTAGCATCTCTGCAGTAGTCCAAACCCTCCTCCATAAATCAATACAGAGATTTTGCACTCTGCTGGGTCTCAAGCAGCTTCTCGAGGAAACCCCAACACTTTCTCCCTGGAGGTCTTTCACCCATTGTTTTAGCCCAGAGCTAATCTGAAGGATTCAGTCCAAAATCGTTGAGAAATTGTTTCCCATTTGTGGGGGATTTGTTTTGAAATGGCAACCCTGTTGGAAAACGCAAGGCATGTTGTAGCATAGGGCTGGATGCACACCGATTTCTTTCTTTCTCTGTCGTTTCTGATTTGATTAATAATTTAGTTAAGTATGGGTGTAACCCTATTCTGCAGTGTTCTGACCGAGTTACTATGAATACATGCATGATTGTGTGTATTGCACATGCAAGTGTGTTTTTACAGCAAGCACAAAATGTTTTGCAAGCATTGCATTTTTATATTAAAAATGCTGCTTAAAAAGCAATACCCAGGCTTTTTAAGGGAATTGGGTAAACGTGTTATCATAACCTTTTCATGACTTAATTTTTTTTAAATTATTATTTATTTTTTATGTAGTTATTCTAACAGGGTCTTCTGACTTTGTCACAGGCCTTTATTGTGTTTGATTCCATCATAGTAGATTACATTGTCAGCCTTGACCTATTAGGTTGAATTTGAGGATGTGAAAAAGGTCACTTGTAATATCGGTGATCATAATGTTGGCTTTGTCCATTCAGGTTGAATATGAATTTAAGTGAGAGAGTTTGTATATTGTATCAGTATGTCAGTAAATCTAGTGTGATTTCCCATTTTTCTCTGTATCAGTTGGAAAAACTGTGCGAGTGTATGTGTGTGCGGAATGTGTGGTATGTGTGGTCAGTGAGTATCTCCTTCCTACCATTTACGCTGAGGTGAGTCTTCTGCTTCAGTGTGTGTGTGTGTGTGTGTGTGTGTGTGTGTGTGCGCATGCGCGCGCATGTTCACCTAAAGCGTGCACAGGTTTGTTATAGGATTTAAGAACTCAGAGGCACAAATATAGACTGTGACCTAAATTTGAGAAGTTAACTATAAGAGTTCACAGTCAACTCTGAGCTACAGTGCTTGAGGGCTTCTCACCCACCCCCTCCTGAGATCTCCTTTCTGTGTGTCGTCATGTATGTGAGAGCTATTTCTAATTCATTTCACATTGAGGCACACCAGTATCACACAATATCAGCAGATGTTGACTCTGAGCTCGGTTGATGGGATGAAAATGTAAAAAGATTGAATCATGCTCTATTGGAGACATCAGTCAATTAAAAATTGAAATTAAATGAATTGCATTATATGCTGAATAATTACTAGAATTTTACATTTCAAAAGTTTGGGGTCAGTAAGATTTTATTTTGATAGAAATTAATACTTTTATTCAGCAAGAATGGATTCAATGCATCAAATGTGACATTAAAGACATTTATAATGATACAAAAGATTTCTATTACAAATAAATACTGTTATTTTGAAGCTTTCTATTCATCAAAGAATTACTCTCAACACTGTTTTTGCATTATACTAAATTGTTTCTTGAGCAGCAAATCAGCATATTTGAATGATTTCTGAAAGATCATGGAGTAATGATGCTGAAAATTTAGCTTTGCCATCACATGAATAAATTACATTTTATATTAATATATTAAAATAGAAAATAGTTATTTTAAATTGTAATAACATTTCACAATATTGCTGATTTTACTATATTTTGTGCTCAAATAAATGCAGCCTTGGTGAACAGTAGTGTAAATATTTTGGTGTGAAAGTAATTAAATCACATTACATTATTGTGACAGATGAAAGCATTGAATAGACTGATAAAATGGCTTTAGAAATCAATATATTGTTTGTTTTTATTTCCATATCACTGAACATGTCTATTACTGCACAACACTCCACAACAATCTAATTGGTCATCAATCTGTCTGAGGTAGATTCAGAGGTCATTCACACAAAACACATTCTTGTATTCATTCTGAGATGTATAGTTGTTGGTCTCTGTACACAGGCAGACAGATGTCTTTACCCGTTATGTCACATCTCAAGACCCTTGTGTTGTTCTGTTCTGCTGTGCTGCTGTTTGTCTATAGGTGTGAATGTAGGTCACTGGTGCTTATAGTCTCTCTCTCTCTCTCACTCTCTCTCTCTCTCTCTCATGCACTTTTTTTTCAGCTTTGGTCTGAATCATGAAAAGCAGCTTCAAACATCAAACAGATTTGCAGGAATATCCATGTGCTGAGGGGAGAGAGACGGAGCGGCTGTGCGCTTGTGTGCATGCGTGTGTGAGTGGGTGGGTGGAGAAAATGGAGCATGAAGACCTCCTCATCTCCTCTTTTCAGCATCTAAACTTACAATCATCACAGACTCACAACCACACACACACACACACACACACACACACACACACACACACACACACACACACACACACACACACACACACACACACACACACACACACACACTTGTTACTGTCAAGGTCCAAAAAGGACAAAAAAAAAACAGTAGTAGACTTGTGTGATTTATTTCAGGTCTTCAGTAGCTTTGTGTGACTTGAGCAGTAGCCCTCAAATGTCATATAAAAGACATAAGCTATATGATCAGACAGACACTGAGGCAAACAGAAAGGTGACTACTAAAAGAAGACTAACAAAGTATCTAAAGCATGAACAAATGGTACAAAGATTTGTAACAAATATATTATGTCTCTAATTCTGTGCTCTGAAAAAAAATTTAAATTATGGTTTATTCCATTCTAAATAAGCTTTGTTTCTATATATTTCTAATGTTTGATTCTGATCAGGATTCTGGGAGGTCAATGTCATTATTGTCAGTTGTATTGATTAGAAGCAACTTGTCCCAGCTCATAAACTTTGACCTTTTCTTCCTTCCTTCAGTCTGTCGACCCCAATTTAACAGCATGTAACCAAGGCAAACATAATTCTCTCTCTTGCCCTCTAGTGATGGTATATATATATATATATATGTACATGTGTGTGTGCACTTAAAAAGATTGTGGCTGATTTAATGGGTTTGAATAGAAACAGCTCATAAATCCATACCTGAAGTAAATGGCACATACACACACACACACACACACACACACACACACACACACACACACACACACACACACACACACACACACACACACACACACACACACACATTAGTGGTTGCATTGATTTTTAATCTATCACACTTTCAACTCTCTCTTCATGAACTGGGCTGTGCTCTCTGGTTACCATGGCAATGGGTGGCACAAGAGTTTGGTTTCAGCAGAAATGAAAGACAGAAATGAAAGACAGTCTCTCCCTTTTGTGTTGTCCACTCAAATAATGCAGAGTTCATGTAACAGATTGAAGTAAGTTGAAGTGTATAGTTTCTGCAGCTATAGCATCACCAAATGGATTTTATACCATACTATTATTAGACAGGTTTCACTTCATCTGTCTGCAGTGTTTCCTTGTTTTTTTTTTTGTTGTTTTTTTTGTTGAGGAAATCAACATACAAATGGCTTAATTATAGTTGTCTGCATATTAAAGTTGTGAAATAACAGAAGAAGCGACAGATCTTCCATATTGTGGCATACATCCAAGTGAAATGGATTATCTGAAAAATAAATGCAGGGCAGGGACTTGGTTCTATCTAGGGTTGGGAATCAAAAATCAATGTCAATTCTGGAATTGGATACTTAAGGTCAGGAATCAGATACTTGTTATAAAATAAAAATTTCGATTCCACTAATCGATTCCTGTGCACATTTTAATGTGGTTTTAAAGCATTCAAGCACAAGAAGATGCGAAAGAGAACGTTTTCTGTGCTGGGCACATCCAGAGCGTGCACATAAAAGCCGGCTCTCATATAGCACTTGAATACTGAATTGAGTTCTCTTTCACGTCTTCTTGCGCTTGAACGGACAAATACACACAAAATTATGTCAAAATATCCCCATAAACACAGTTCCTGCTACCGCCTGTGTCATTACTGTTAATCAAAGAACGAAAGACTGAATCTTGAGATTTTGACTGAATAATTTTTGTATATTTTAATAAGGATTAAGCTATATTTTATTTATAAAAAGCAAACTATGCAGTGTTATTTTACATTTGATTTCAATTTCTGAACTTTGTGCTATTTGTGCTATTGCTAATTTGCTAACGACAACATGGTGGATGTAGTATGTCTGGATTACACTCATTCATACTATATAGAACATACTTTTTTAACGGACGCAAAGTAAGTTCAAATTTAAATGTAGTACCTACTCACATAGTACGTGTTTTAGGATGCAGCTGTTGTGTCACTGCAGCTGCCGTTACAATTCCGGTTCCCATAGAAACCTGAGAATGTGCTTAAGACTGCACATGTGCATTGGCTGGTCTAGCCTGAAAAGTAAACTTTTTAATGCTATTTGAGCATAAGAAACAACATTTATGGAGCATTTCATGTCAGATTTTGTTGCTGAAATATGTTGCTGAAATATGAAAAACAGTTTTTGAGATTTCAGTATTTCCCCATTCAAATAGATAGGACTTGGATGCCCAAATATGTAAATATGGCCGCAGAGTGAACCGACTTTCCTGGAAAGGGACTGTAGTATTACTGAATGTATACACTTGTCTTTAAGAATGTTTGAAATTTATATTAGTTAGTCTAGTTTATTCATTAGTTGTTCTTTAGGCTTCAAAACTGGGAATCGATAAGTATCGGGATCAATAAGCAGAATCGTAATTGGAATCTAAATAGCTAAAACTCAAATGATATACCCAACCCTAGTTCTATCCATTGGTTTTTGATTGGATGGAGGCAGATCTGAATGTGACTAGCTTAAAAAACTGCAATGAAACTGAAAAACATGCATGGATGAATGATATATGCCAATGCATATTACACATGCAAAAAACATGTTTAATGTTAACTCCTGCATCCAGGTACACAGGTTTACATTTATCTCAATTGTTGAGATTTTCATTTTTGCTAAGTTTAAACAGGCCAGACTGTACTCTGCTTGGCAAAATGTCTCGTGTGTTTTTGTCTGGAAGTGCCTGTTGGGTATAAAGGGTAAAGAAAGGCCTCAGCATGCTAAAACTCTATGGAACAGAAATGCGGAAACCCTGCTGTCTGACTAATGCATTATTCATCTGCAGGCATTCCCTTAAAATGGCCCAGACAGGATCCTCTCCCCTTTTGTGATGCATCTGTGTGTATATGAGCAGACTGGGTATGTGAGAGCTCTGTTATTTTTTAAGCCTTCTCTGTCTTTCTGTCTTTCAGGTGGTGTACCTGCAGCAGGCAGAGGTGAACAGGGAGAAGGTGTCCCCTATGCACCAGAACAGCATTGATGGAGTGGAGGACATGTCCGCTTTGGCAGAGCTTCATGAGGCCGCCATCATGCACAACCTTCATCAGCGATACCAGAAAGACAATATCTATGTAAGAATCTTACAGACACTTGACCTCACAATGCTCCATGAGACCATATCAGGATTATTATTATATGCTACAATTAAATGATTTTAAAACACTTTTGTTAGCTGAAATAAAATTATTGAATTTTATACACTGTAAAAAATATTTAAAAAGTAAGTTACCTGGTTGCATTCATTGAAATGAAAAATTTGAGTTAATACAATGAACATTTTTAAGAATTGGGATCACCCTTTGTTCAAATAGTATTAAAAGATTTTGTAAGCATATTGCGTAATTGTGTTTTATTTGTTATAATGAAGTGAAACATGCCAAATTGTGCTATTTTCATGATTTATCACAACATTTCTTTTTTTTATGTGGTTCAGATACAATAATATTTTGAGTTTCTATTTATTAAACCCATTTCCTTCATTGTATTAACTCAAATTTTTAATTTCAATGAACTCGATATTTTCAGGCAACCAGGTTACTTACTTTTTAAGTTAAACCAACAATTTTTTTACAGTGTAGGTTTACAATAATTAATGTGACTATTCAGATTACTTGTCCTGCCAGTAAACACCTCTTTGATATCTTGAAATCTCCTCCACATTGAAGTTCCCTATGATTTTCTTGTTAAGCCATATATCTCTTCTGCTGTTGTCTGTCTCCTCATTAAAAGTCTCTTCACCTGCTAGAGGCCA
This sequence comes from Paracanthobrama guichenoti, assembly GCA_018749465.1. Classification (NCBI taxonomy): domain Eukaryota; kingdom Metazoa; phylum Chordata; class Actinopteri; order Cypriniformes; family Gobionidae; genus Paracanthobrama; species Paracanthobrama guichenoti. Next base: position 11,302,173 of record CM031948.1, on the reverse strand, counting down.
AAAGTGAATGATCCCTCTGAATATTAATAGCGCTGCTCCATCATCAATCTGGTAAAATCACAAAATGAAACTAAATACACCACACTTAATTTAAAACAACAACGCAGAACCTCTTCCATCCTGCAAGTCACTACACCTAACTAAACTTTTGAGACCATTTTTATTTGCTGTCTAAATAAATCATCTAGAGGCATCATGTCTAGTCTCAACAAGATTATTTTAGATGTTAATATAAACTCTGGCAATGACCTGTTTTTTCCCTCAGCTGGTGATACATTCTAAAGCTAAAACGGAAACTGAAATACACTATTGTTCAAAGGTTTTGGGGTCAATTAAGTAAATTAATAGTTTTATTCAGTAAGGACTGTTCTTTTGAATTTTCTATTTCTTTCAGTGTTATTAAAGAATCCTGAAAAAACTCATGATTTTCACAAAATATAAAGCAGCACAGCTGTTTTTAGCATTGATAATAATAAGAAATGTTGCTTGATCACCAAATCAGCATATTAGAATGATTTCTGAAGGATCATGTGACACTGGATTAATGATACTAAGAATTCAGTTTTGTCATCACAGGAGTAAATTACATTTTAAAATATAGCCTATTAAAATAGAAAAAAAGTTATTTTAAATTGCAGTAATACTTCACAATAGTTTTTGATCATGTGGATGCAATATTAGTGAACAATAAAAATAAAAATAAAAACATAAAAAAATCTTACCAACCCAACCCAAACTAAAACTACAAATATTTGTTTATATAAATAATAAAAATGTACATAAAACACAAATGGTAACAATGAAAATGATGAAAATAAATATTGAAAATAAATTTGAAATTAGTATTAAAATAAAAATAAATTTGAAAAGGCAAAACTATAATAACGTTGATCCCTATAATCTATTTGCTATTATGTGAATTTTATAATTGTATAATTTTATTGTATTGCAACAGAATTTGTCTTCAGTGGCATAGGACACATCTTTCGACACATTGAGCTGTGGTTCTAAAGTGGGCACTGTTAGTTTGAGTCGAGCATATAATTTCCTGATCCTGTTGCCCCATCATTTCCTTTCCACTCTACACATAGGCTAATGGCCAATAAAAGAAAATATTCTACAATAGATATAGATGTAAAATAGATATTCTACATGAAAGTGTTACAGTGATTAATGTCAATATCTTTGATGTCACCCTATTATATATAAATCATTACAGGTTTTCACATTTTCACCAGGAATTCTCTTCTTCATGCCAGTACTTTATGACAAAGTAGGTCAGTTAATGTCTAAGTGTTCACTCTGTGTTTCCTGTGTAATCAATCCTGTGTTGTTTTGTATTCTGAGTTTTAGGTGGACAGCTCTCTGACTGACTGAGAGAGGAACTGGAGTTTCCTGCCTTAGTTTAGCAGAGTGATATTAACTCAAAACAGTGTTTAACTCAGCCTGAGACTGAAAGGAAACCCTGTTTGAAAACATCCGAAGCCTAATACATCCCAAACTAAGTTTTCAGACAAAACTGATGTTATGCAGGATTTATTCAGATATGTACTGTAAATGATAGCCAGAGTACAATAGTTCATATGATAGTTCAATTTTCTTCTTTTACTTAAAATTGCTTAAAGTGAGTTTATCAGCTTTTCACAATTTTCATTTGCCGCTAATGATGAATGAGGTTCACATGTGTAATTTGATTTAATTAATTGGATCTAGTTTAGTTTTTTTTTTTTTTTTTTTTTTTTTACAGACGATTCAAACTGTGCACTGCAGGTGCTCGATGGAAAATATTTTTTTTTCTTTTTTAATTAGGGATTAGAATTTATGCTAAAAAAAAAGTTTTAGTGTACAAGTAAATAACCAAATACAGAAGCCATCTATTAGCAATCAAACAATCTTACATTTTTAAAGTGAACAGTGGCCCAGGATGCACTAAAGCCCAAAGTATACTTTGGCCGCCTGTGTTCCGTGACAGTTCACACACTGTGAGTGGGATGTAATTTTCATCATCAGGAGGGTCCACGTACAGCCCACGTCCATGTACAGCGCATGTTTGAGTAAATTGAGCACTTAATTCAAGATTCAAGATTCAAGAGTTTTATTTGTCACATACACAGTTATATACAGAATATACAATCGGCAGTGAAATGTAAACAGGTCCGCTCCATGGACAGTGCAAATTCACAGTTAAAAACACAAGGAGGAAATTATAATAGAAATAGAATAAAAAAGTACTATATATATATCTGTAGAATTATAAATAAATGAAGTAGAATTTTTTTTTTTAAATAAATAAAGAAGTGGAATAAAATAAGTGAAATAAACTGTGCAGTGTGTAAACTGTAGACTTATAAATATGCCATTAACTTAACTTATATAACTTAAAAACAAAGTCCACTAGATAGCGTGTACGCGATGAATACGTCTTTCTGTGCTCAAGGCCAAAGGAGTTTTGAAAGGCTCACATACTCAACCGAATGCGAGATGGAATGAAACATGGAAAATAAAGTATACCCCGGCCTTAATGCTCTTATGTGGGTAATTCAACTCACTTTTATCTATCATACTATCTTTTCAACTGTATACTGCATCTCTGTGTGTGTGTGTGTGTGTGTGTGTGTGTGTGTGTGTGTGTGTGTGTGTGTGTGTGTGTGTGTGTGTGTGTGTGTGTGTGTGTGTGTGTGTGTGTGGTCGGTCCTGGTAAATCCTATGTAAAACCCTAAAAGGATGGCAATGCCAGAAATCTTTGACCTTGTGGGGACATTTTTTTAATAATATCTTATAAATCATACTAAATTATTATTTTTTTTTCAAATGTAAAAATGCAGAAGGTTTTCTGTGGCAGGTAGGGTTAGGGCATAGAATATAAAGTTTCCCCACAAGAATAGTAATACCAGTAATTTTTGACCTTGTGGGGGTCATGGGGGACTTTTCTGGTCCCCCATGAGAAAAACATCTTATAAATCATATGAAATGATGTCATATAAAATGTAAAAATGCAGAAAGTTGCTGCAGGTACTGCTGGGGGGACACGGAAGATTGGCAGAAAAAAAGAGAGGAAAAAAATGCTGTGGCAATAGAGTTCGAGTGTGTGAATGGTGACTAGCTCTCTGCCTTTTTATAAAGCGGCACCGAACAACAATTCCTCTACTTCCTTCTTTAGACCATTGACTTTGCACAGTCTAAACAAGCCAGACACAGAAGATCCTTGCCATAGAAAAGCACCTCACCAGCGGACGGCATCACAAGTCGCTATTGTGAACTCGCCACTCCCCTTGAACAGCAGCACAAATGTCTACACCGGAAGCAACCGTTGCCATGTCATGGCGCACCGCAAAAGCTAAAAGCATGTCTACACTGGACGTGGAAAAGCAAATCCATATGTCCTTTGTGTCAAGTAACACAAGCACTTGGAGTACGACATAAATAGAACAGGGCTTCAGTTTACTGTTTAATACTGTTTATAATCAGTTTAACTGATTATAATGGGTTTGGTGTAGACATAGTGAAAGTGAATCAATTTTTATTTTTAGTGAAATTATTTGGTAGTCAGAGGTGAGGTGGAGCACCACACTTTTTTACAGGTTTAAAAGGGGAGTGGCCAAAAGTTTGAGAATAGTTGCGCTATAGGGTCTTACTAATGATGTTGCTAGGACTGGAACCTAATTTGTCTAGACAGAGCCATACATCCCAGACTGCTGGTTTAGAGTTGTAGCCTGGAGGAACTGGTATGACTCACTGTCTGAATTATGATCCAAACATTCAAGCTTGACCTTTTACAAAATCCATAGAGTCAGTAAATCCTCTTTGTAAGGATTGACTGGGACAGAGTCAAGTATAATGAATGTTTCAGCATGATTACAAGGCTTTAATTTATCAGATTCTTTTTAATCTTCCATCATGTGGTTTTAACAAACCCAGAACAAGTGATAAAGTGATGTAACTTAACCAAACATAAAGTTTCAAAAATATATTATAAAAAAAAAGTATATATATATATATATATATATATATATATATATATATATATATATATATATATATATATATATATATATATATATTTGTGTTATATAATTATGTTATTCAGTGTTCATAGTCCATAGTCATAGTTCAAGAGTCCATGACGGTATGACAGAATTTTCATTTTTAGGTGGACTATCCCTTTAAGAGCCAATTTTCTTAATATCTCTTAATGTCTTTTTGATGCCTATAGCCTGAAATGCTCAGATCAATTCAATTCAGATTCAATTCAATCAGATCAGACTTTTTTCTTGCAAATGTTAGTTTACGCCTGCAATTTTGACTTATTTCGATCATACAATATCATACAAAATAAAAGATTGTTTTTTCACACATTACAAAATGTACAGTTATGGCTCTAAATTCTGATTAGATGAGCCATCTTCAAAACAAATAAAAATAATAATAATAATAAACAAATGACCTGACCTGTAAACGCAAATAACCACACATCAGTTGAATTCTGTATTAATAGAGCTACATTACTTGGCAACTATAATCAGCCTAATCAGAATCATATTGCCCTGCTACAATGTATCATATTGTTTGATATTGTATTGGTATTTTACCACAGATAATTGGTGTTTTTACAGGCACAGGCACCATTTATAAAGTATCAGCCCCAGTTACAGAGGTAATTGCTGTTTAGTTTATTACAGAGGGACAAAAAACATCTGACAGTCATCTATACCCAAAACACATACAATCCAAACCCATTTCATAGTATGGTCCAATAACCTGCTCTAACAAGTCAGATAATAGCTGTATTGTTGTTTATCTCAGTACTTATGAGACAGTATGATGAATTTCTGTAGTTCTCATATGCAATAGAGGAAATTATGTATGGATGTTTTTGTTATGATTAGATGTGTTTTATTAGTAGAGCTTAAATGACATATCTCTATCAGTCTCTGAAAATAGCGTATAAATGTCCCTGTTATTTGAAAATAAAACTAAAATGGCATGCAAGGCTTTATTTGTCAGATGTATTGTTGATCCTGCTTTAGACTGCAGATTTGTGTCATGCTGTGCTCAATGAAGTGAATGTGAAGGTGCTCTCTTATCCCATCTTGGTAAATGGATACTGTAATTTACCTTTCCCAGGATGCATGCATTGGGGTTGATGACCGATAGCAAGCGGTTATCTGATTTATCTTAGACATGGAGACACAGCCGACACAGCTGAATGAGAATGACTCCCCTCTTGGGGTGGTAGCGACAAAATAATTTTGCGAAGGACAACATTGACACACTTTTCAGACCCATTATGATGGTATTTTGTACAATATCAGCATCGCTTTTTTTCTCAAATCGTGTGTTTTGCTTCTTCTTGTTTTGCTTGCTTACGATTTTAACACCTAACCCAATAATTACAGTAGATCAGGAGTTCTCAACTCTTGCCCTCGAGGTCCACTTTCCTGCAGAGTTAAGCTCCAACCCTAATAGCACACACCTGTACAAGCTAATCTTTAGGATTGCTAGAAAGTTTCAGGCAGGTGAGTCTGATCAAGGTTGGAGCTCTGTAGGAAAGTGGACCTCGAGGGCCAGAGTTAGTGTTGCCAATTTAGTGACTTATCAGACCCCTTTGGTGAATTTTTTTTTTCTTCAAAAAAGCGACTAGTGTCTTTTTGGACTGTTGGTTAACATGTAGTCAGTCTCTATATCATACTTTTTCTGTTGTCTGACAGATATGTAAATAAGAACAGCTTTATTGGACATTCAACTATATTGTATTAAAATTCAATATGTGAGCATAGAATAGCTGAGAAAACAGATGTAAAGTGCCAACAGTTGTGCATTACTTCATTTAGCTACTTTTTGAGCAGGCTTTAACTACTTTCCATTGAAAAGAAGAGGCAGCACTGGCCAGAGATGACACCCCTGTAGTAGATGATAGGAGTGTATGAAATCAGTGATTATTACAAGATTTTTGTTTGTTTTTTATTCCTGCTCCCCTTGTGTAGCATCCATAGGGCCCTATCATACACCCAGCGCAACGCAAATGTTTTTTGCTAGTTTCAGCCCAACGCAGTTATCATTTTCACGTCCAGCGCCACGTTGTTTAAATAGCAAATGCATTCGCGCCCATCTGTTCTGGTCTGAAAACGAGGTGTGTTCAGGCGCATTGTCCAATTTTAAGGCAACTGAAAACGACTGCACCATTGACCAACAAAAACCTGGTCTAAAGTCAATAGAGCAGTATTTTTTGTGTTATTTATTTAAAGGGTGTGTTGGTGCACACTCTGCTTATTACACACATTTTTAAATATTAAAAATAAACGGATTCCTCTCTGGAGAAGTGTTCAGTCTTTCCGCTCTCAAATTCCGCCATGTAAATAGCGAATCCACCATGGTGCAAGCGCAACTGGCTTTTAAAGGGAATGGGAGATGAGACTCTGATTAGTTTATTGCACATTATGCCCAAAATACACCCATGACTCATTAAGAAACTAGGTATAACCCTTTTGGACCATGTGCCTGGCGCACCGACCATTTTTTTTTTTTTTTTTTTTTCGTTAAACTAGGAAAAGTGGATTCGGACACGCCCTAAGTGCACCTGCACCATGCGCTTTACATCGTTAAAATAGGGCCCATAGTGTTGTGTTTGGTGCCTCTCTAGGCCTCCAGGAAAGTCTCAATTTAATCTCATCACTGTGCCGTTGTTAAGATCAGCAAGTCATATTACTGCTGGTGGCCAGTGAGCATGGGTGGTGTTGTTAGCCTCAATATACAATCATACACGTGCAAATTAACACATTATAAAGACCAGCATGTACTGTATTCAATATTAAAAGAGATGGATTTATGTTGTTACAGTGCGCATAGATAAGGACACACATCATCCACAATCCTCTCATGCCCTACTGACCCTTACACAATCAGCTTCTGATGTGAAATATGACCTGATCACATACTGATTGTTAAAGTTCCTTTTAAATTTCTCTTTATTTGTGGATATAAACTAAAAAGTGCACTGATCATAAATGTGTACATTTGTCTCAATATGCTGGTTTTATTGTTTTACTAATTGCTGGCTTTCAGTAGTCCTTAACTTACTGCCTCTCTTTCTCTGTCTCTCAGACTAACATAGGTTCTATCTTGGCGGCTGTGAATCCTTATAAGCCGATCGGAGGGCTGTACGATCTCTCCGCAGTGGAACTGTACAGTCAGCATCATTTGGGCGAGCTTCCGCCACATATCTTTGCTGTTTGCAATGAGTGTTACCGCTGCTTATGGAAGAGGCATGATAGCCAATGTGTGCTGATCAGGTAATATAAGCCCTTTAAACATTTTTTTTATTTAGTCAAGCAGGCAAATCTGCAGAACAAGCATGAAAATAAATAAGAGATTCTCTGTCAGATGTGTTCATGATTGTATTTTTTCAATGTCTAGAATGAATGACTTTACAAAGCATTTAAAAGACTTTACAAAGTCTGCCTTTTTTAAAACCATTTGTTAAATGTAGTAATATGATTAAAACCATGGAGAATCAAATCAGAATCAGTGTGCAAGTGTGAAGGCTCGTTCACACTAAGAATGGTAACTAGAATCATAAATAAATATTTCCAATCAGCTTGAGCTGAGCAAAATCTATGGGATTTTGAGCAGGTTTCTTCTGCATAGTGACTCATTTAAACATCTCTGATGCAATGGAAGTAAATATGAACATAATGCTGTAATCGATACTTTTCACGATTTGGTAATCGTGGCAGATGTAACCATAATACTATGTTTTTTCAGATTGATTGTTCAGCCCCAGTTTATTATTGTATATATAATTATCAGACCCCAGCAACAACATTTTACTGTATTTTTGTATACTTTCTGTATAACTTCCATACACTTACTTTAAAGAGAAAACTGAATTGTCTGATAATATAGCATCTAGTATAAATGAATAGACCCTGAATACATGAATATATATCATCTGTTCACCCTTGTGTTCTCAGAAGAGAAGAATCTTGTTACGACCCCTGGCTCAAGTTGAAGCAAAAAAAAACAAAAAAAACGAGGAACATATGTAGACCAAATTTTAGGCTCAAAAGATAAAGCTTTATTAATCACAAAAATTTAATTATCTCCAATAATAGAACACAACAATTAAAGGAAATAATGTTTCTGTAAACATCAGTGTGTAATGCAGTGCATAGCTGAATGTGTAATATAGTGTTATAAGTGCTAAGAAAAAAACTAACAAAACACAACACAAACGATGTCCCAAACCAAAGTCCCCTGTTGGCTTAGTCGGCAGTAAAACTGAAAAGTTCTTAAAACTGAAGTAATTCGTGGGCACTAATCACAAAACTCCTGAAACAAAACCACAAGGATTTTCACACTCCATCACTTCTAACTGGACAAATTTAGTGATGTTTTGTGTCACTTTTAGCTTGTTTTTTGGTAATATGAGGAATGTCTGGAATGCTTTTGGCCTGATGGGGATCCATTATTAGATATTATCTCAGTATACTAATCTCATTTGTGTTAAACCTAAAGGCTGAGTTTGAGCAGTTGTGGTTTAGACTTTTGCCACAAATTGCTATCAGATTTCACAGCACACAAATGTCAGTGAAGGTCATAAATGAATGTGTGTATGCATGTGTTTAACAGTGGTGAAAGTGGAGCTGGGAAAACAGAAAGCACCAAACTACTGCTGCAGTTCCTGTCTGTCATGAGCCAAAACTCTGCCGGGACACCGCCTACAGAGAAGAGCACACGCGTGGAGCAAGCCATCGTACAGAGCAGGTAAAACGCATGCCTTAACACATGCAGCCTAAACACTTTCATATGCACACACAAATGCACAACCTTTATACTTTTCTTTCTTGTGCAGCCCCATCATGGAAGCATTTGGAAATGCCAAAACAGTCTACAACAACAACTCTAGTCGTTTTGGGAAATTCATTCAGCTTCATTTCTCTCAAAGTGGAAACATCCAGGGAGGATGCATCGTCGACTGTATCCTCCTCACTGTGCACATGCATTCATACACAGTTTTTATATACAGAGACATCTTGACCTTTACAGATGGTACCCTTGTGAAAAGAAGTTTCTTTTAATTTGCAGATTACTGAAATAAAAGGCCACTTAAGTATACTTAAAGAGAGTAAACTTTCATGATTATGTTTTTTGACACACTTAAGTATACTTAAAAAGTGCACTTTAATGTCAACTTAAGTTTTATCCTAAAGTACATTTTAAATATTGTTTTAATTATATTTCACCATGCTTTAAAAATATACTGTGCACTAACATTCTGAAGCACGTTTTACTGTAATATTCAGTACAAATGTGTAATTACAAATATATTTAAATACATTATATGTTTCAATAAAAATTAAAGTATATCACTGCTTGTCAGTACATCTGTCAGTAAACTTTAATCATATTTCAGCAACAATACTAATAAGGGAATTACATATTAATATGTATATAAGTCCTATCTAAGCGGGTTAGTATAAATTAAACTATAAAATTATAATATATTTGTATTATTTTTAATACAATTAAGTGTAAGCAAACATTACATTCAGTTCACACTTAAGTATTCTTTTAAAGTAAATTAGTATACTAAAGTGCACTTCTTTTCCTGTCCACACATTAGATAAAACAAATCCCAGTTATCATAGTTATCCATTCATTTTTACTGAAATATAGCAGAATGTTGCACTTCAACCTTTTGAATCTTTGCCAGGTGTAGTTCAGTTTCTCCCCCATCCCCCCACATTTTTTGCCATAGAAGTGACTAATAGTAACTGGCATTTGTTTTCCCCCATACTTAACCAAGTTCACAGTACAGTTTACTACAAGCTGCTTTTTCATGCAACTGTATTTCCCTTAATTCTTGCCCCTTCAGATTTGCTTGAAAAGGTAACCGTGCTCTCTGCTGTGTGACTCACCCCTAACTACCAGAAATCAATCTTCTGTGATCAACTGTTCACAGTATAAAACCAACCATTGTCACTGCTAATACGATTTGGCTCTAGATATCTTGTCAAAGGCAGAATCACTCCCCCATTTTGCAGAGAAACAGTGTCTGCCAAAGTGAGATTCTCGCCCACTCATCATCTGTGATCTGATCTGTGTTCCAGAATCGAGTGGTAAGGCAGAATCCAGGAGAGAGAAACTACCACATCTTTTATGCTTTGCTAGCTGGGGCCAGCAAAAGCCAAAAGGGTGAACAAATACACAGTGCATATAAACACACATGCACTTACACATAACGCTGATGATGCTAACATAATAATATCAACTAAAATATACACGCATGTTGACAGACTGAATGAGTAGTTATGTCCCTCTGTTTATAGAGACATATTTTCTAGAAGACTCCCCTGAGTTATTTCACTACTTGAGTCAGTCAGGATGTGTGAAGGACCGCAGTCTCGATGACAAGCAGCATTTTGACGACGTCATGGTATAAAAAAAATCGAATAGATTTTTGTTAATCTGATAGTAAACATTCTTAAGGTAAACAAAAGACTAAGAGCAGCATGATTCATTCTCTTTTTCTCTTTTTGTCTTCAGGAGGCTCTGAAGGTCATGGAGTTCACAGAGGAAGAGATCAGAGATATGTTTAAACTGCTGTCTGGAGTTCTGCAACTTGGCAATGTGGAGTTCATGACAGCAGGGGGCGCGCAGATCACCACCAAACAGGGTGAGAGGTGTCATTCATCTCTTACTGATAGATATACCATGGTCTGTCAGAATACTCGATTCTGATTGGCTGAAAGGTGTGCATTCGGGTAGTTTCATTAGTACATTAGTTTTGGAGAGTGCTCTGCACACACAGAAACATTCAGGAGCATAGAAACTTGTTGTCAGTACAGCCCCATGACTTTTATTAATACATTAGCGTTGCTACATTTATTATATTACTCAGCAACGAGGTGGTAACGTTGCTGTTTTTTGAACTCACAGGTTTATTGTTAGTAGACATCCTGCACAGATACAGATAATTCACACGCACATCTCTCTTTTTCTCTCTCACTCTCGATAATTAATTAAAATAAATGTTATAATTCAATCAAATAAATGTAATCTTGCCACACTACATTATCTTTGTGTCTGATTTAAATCGTGCAGAATGCTAAATCGAATAAGTTGTAGCTGACAAAAATAACCGGCATGTCCCTCCGATTCACGTTGGGTGGTCCTTTGCCTCCATGTAGTGCAGTAAAACCAAGTAATGCACACCTATCCATGGATTATCCTATACATAGACGTCACTAATATGTGTTTGTTAGTAATTCTCTTCTCTACTTCCTGTAGTTATCACTAATGTGAGCGAGCTCCTGGGCCTGGACACTTTTCAGCTGTCTGAGGTCCTGACCCAGCGTTCCATGATCCTCAGAGGAGAAGAGATCTGCTCTCCACTCACAGTGGAACAGGTATATATATCACTGTATACACTCACCTAAAGGATTATTAGGAACACCTGTTCAATTTCTCATTAATGCAATTATCTAATCAACCAATCACATGGCATTTGCTTCAATGCATTTAGGGGTGTGATCCTGGTCAAGACAATCTCCTGAACTCCAAACTGAATGTCAGAATGGGAAAGAAAGGTGATTTAAGCAATTTTGAGCGTGGCATGGTTGTTGGTGCCAGGCAGGCCGGTCTGAGTATTTCACAATCTGCTCAGTTACTGGGATTTTCACACACAACCATTTCAAGGGTTTACAAAGAATGGTGTGAAAAGGGAAAAACATCCAGTATGTGGCAGTCCTGTGGGCGAAAATGTCTTGTTGATGCTAGAGGTCAGAGGAGAATGGGCCGACTAATTCAAGCTGATAGAAGAGCAACTTTGACTGAAATAACCACTCAAATGAGGTGTGCAGCAAAGCATTTGTGAAGCCACAACACGCACAACCTTGTGGCGGATGGGCTAAAACCCCACCGGGTACCACTCATCTCCACTACAAATAGGAAAAAGAGGCTACAATTTGCACAAGCTCACCAAAATTGTACAGTTGAAGACTGGAAAAATGTTGCCTGGTCTGATAAGTCTCGATTTCTGTTGAGACATTCAGATGGTAGAGTCAGAATTTGGCGTAAACAGAATGAGAACATGGATCCATCATGCCTTGTTTCCACTGTGCAGGCTGCTGGTGGTGGTGTAATGGTGTGGGGGATGTTTTCTTTGCACACTTTAGGCCCCTTAGTGCCAATTGGGCATCGTTTAAATGCCACGGCCTACCTGAGCATTGTTTCTGACCATGTCCATCCCTTTATGACCACCATGTACCCATTCTCTGATGGCTACTTCCAGCAGGATAATGCACCATGTCACAAAGCTTGAATCATTTCAAATTGGTTTCTTGAACATGACAAATGAGTTCACTGTACTAAAATGGCCCCCATAGTCACCAGATCTCAACCCAATAGAGCATCTTTGGGATGTGGTGGAACGGGAGCTTCGTGCCCTGGATGTGCATCCCACAAATCTCCATCAACTGAAAGATGCTATCCTATCAATATGGGCCAACATTTCTAAAGAATGCTTTCAGCACCTTGTTGAATCAATGCCACGTATAATTATGGCAGTTCTGAAGGCGAAAGGGGGTCAAACACAGTATTACACAGTATTAGTATGGTGTTCCTAATAATCCTTTAGGTGAGTGTGTATATATATATATATATATATATATATATATATATATATATATATATATACACCAATCAGGCATAACATTATGACCACCTTCCTAATATGTGTTGATCCCCTTTTTGCTGCCAAAACAGCCCTAACCCATCAAGACACGGACTTCACTAGACCCCTGAAGGTGTGCTGTGGTATCTTGCACCAAGATGTTAGCAGCAGATCCTTTAAGTCCTGTAAGTTGCGAGGTGGGGCCTCCATGGATCGGACTCATCGGACTTTAGCACATCCCACAGATGCTCGATTGAATTGAGATCTGGGGAATTTGGAGGCCAAGTCAACACCTCAAACCATTCCTGAACCATTTTTGCTTTGTGGCAGAGCGTATTATCCTGCTGAAAGAGGCCACAGCCACCAGGGAATGCCATTTCCATTAAAGGTTGTACATGGTCTGCAACAATGCTTAGGTAGGTTGTACTTCTCAAAGTAACATCCACATGATGGCAGGACCCAAGGTTTCCCAGCAAAACATTGCCCCAAGCAATCACACTGCCTCCGCCAGCTTGCCTTCTTCCCATAGTGCATCCTGGTGCCATGTGTTCCCCAGGTAAGTGACGCACATGCACCCAGCCATCCACGATATAAAAGAAAACATGATTCATCAGACCAGGCCACCTTCTTCAATTGCTCCGTGGTTCAGTTCTGATGCTCACATGCCCACTGTTGCCGTTTAGGCGGTGGACAGGGGTCAGCATGGGCACCCTGACTGGTCTGCAGCTATGCAGCCCCATACGCAACAAACTGCGATGCACTGTGTATTCTGACACCTTTCTATCAGAACCAGCATTAAGTTCTGGAGCAATTTGAGCTACAGTAGCTTGTCTGTTTGATTGGACCACATGGCCCATCCTTCACTCCCCATGTGCATCATTGAGCCTTGGCCGCCCATGACCCTGTCGCCAGTTCACCACTGTTCCTTCCTTGGACCACTTTTGATACTTACCACTGCAGACCTGGAACACCCCACAAGAGCTGCAGTTTTGGAGATGCTCTGACCCAGTTGTCTACCCATCACAATTTGGCCCTTGTCAAACTCACTCAATCCTTACGCTTGCCCTTTCCTGCTTGTAACACATCTACTTTGAGGACAAAATGTTCACTTGCTGCCTAATATATCCCACCCACTAACAGGTGCCGTGATGAATAGATAATCAGTGTTATTCACTTCACCTGTCAGTGGTCATAATGTTATGCCTGATCGGTGTATATACACTCACCTAAAGGATTATTAGGAACACCATACTAATACTGTGTTTGACCCCCTTTCGCCTTTAGAACTGCCTTAATTCTACGTGCATTGATTCAACAAGGTGCTGAAAGCATTCTTTAGAAATGTTGGCCCATATTGATAGGATAGCATCTTTCAGTTGATGGAGATTTGTGGGATGCATATCCAGGGCACGAAGCTCCCGTTCCACCACATCCCAAAGATGCTCTATTGGGTTGAGATCTGGTGACTGTGGGGGCCATTTTAGTACAGTGAACTCATTGTCATGTTCAAGAAACCAATTTGAAATGATTCAAGCTTTGTGACATGGTGCATTTGCCTTCTGGCATTAGCCATCAGATAATGGGTACATGGTGGTCATAAAGGGATGGACATGGTCAGAAACAATGTTGAGGTAGGCCGTGGCATTTAAACAATGCCCAATTGGCACTAAGCGGCCTAAAGTGTGCCAAGAAAACGTCCCCCACACCATTACACCACCACCACCAGCCTGCACAGTGGTAACAAAGCATGATGGATCCATGTTCTCATTCTGTTTACGCCAAATTCTGACTCTACCATCTGAAGGTCTCCACAGAAATCAGTCTTCAACTGTCCAATTTTGGTGAGCTTGTGCAAATTGTAGCCTCTTTTTCCTATTTGTAGTGGAGATGAGTGGTACCCGGTGGGGTCTTCTGCTGTTGTAGCCCATCCGCCTCAAGGTTGTGCGTGTTGTGGCTTCACAAATGCTTTGCTGCATACCTCGGTTGTAACGAGTGGTTATTTCAGTCAAAGTTGCTCTTCTATCAGCTTGAATCAGTCGGCCCATTCTCCTCTGACATCTAGCATCAACAAGGCATTTTCGCCCACAGGACTGCCGCATACTGGATGTTTTTCCCTTTTCACACCATTCTTTGTAAACCCTAGAAATGGTTGTGCGTGAAAATCCCAGTAACTGAGCAGATTGTGAAATACTCAGACCGGCCCGTCTGGCACCAACAACCATGCCACGCTCAAAATTGCTTAAATCACCTTTCTTTCCCATTCTGACATTCAGTTTGGAGTTCAGGAGATTGTCTTGACCAGGACCACACCCCTAAATGGATTGAAGCAACTGCCATGTGATTGGTTGATTAGATAATTGCATTAATGAGAAATTGAACAGGTGTTCCTAATAATCCTTTAGGTGAGTGTGTATATATATATATATATATATATATATATATATATATATATATATATATATATATATATATATATATACTTTCTCATAATGACATTCTTTTATAAGAAAAAATAAAAACTTGAATAGTTTGACAGTTATTCTCTTCTGTCTCCACTTGACAATTTTCTTTTCTGAATTTTGATTGACAGGCGATAGATTCCCGGGATTCAGTTGCCATGGCGCTTTATTCTCAGTGCTTCTCGTGGATCATCATGCGAATTAATCAGAAGATAAAAGGCAAAGATAATTTCAAGTCTATTGGAATCCTGGACATCTTTGGTTTTGAGAACTTTGAGGTGATCACATGTTCATTCACACAGATAGACACACATCATATTTTTACTAAGATCTAACAGAAGTATTTCTGTGTTCTGAAGGTGAACCGTTTTGAGCAGTTCAACATTAATTATGCTAATGAAAAACTGCAAGAATATTTCAACAAACATATTTTCTCTCTGGAGCAACTGGAATACAACAGGTAAAGACTGACAGCCATGAGTGCATGAAATGTAAGTTTGGTCAAGTCAAGTCACCTTTATTTATGTAGTGCTTTATACAATACAGATTGTTTTAAAGTAGCTTTACAGTGATAAGCAGGAAAAAAAAACGATTCACTGATGCAAACAGAATTCAACTGCTGTAAAGCACCTCTAAAAAGACAATAGTAAAGTCATTATTCAGTTAAAATCAGTTCAGTGTTGATTCATTTCTGTTTAATAACTGTGTAAGGTACATCAATTATAAAATGAGTTCAATTTACTGTAGCTATAAAGCAGCTGTGCAGAAAACAGTGATGTTATCATCCGGAGTTCTCATCCAATAGTGTCAGTGCAGTCAAATCAGTAATATTGCTGAATATTGTGTCCCTAACTAAGCAAGCGAGAGTCGGCAGTGGTAAGGAACCAGAACTCTATCAGGTGACAGAAATGGAGAAAAAAACCTTGGGAAAAACCAGGCTCAGTAGGTGGGCCAGTTATCAGCTGGCCAACAAACAAACATAGTGTGGTTATGATTCACGCTGCATCACAAGTCAGAAATCATATTGTGGATCAGTAGCATTCAAAATATTTTATCAAGTTCCTTTTGCTTGAAGATCGGATTCATCATGCCAGTATGGAGACGAAGCTGGTCATAGGTCTGTGCTGAGGACTTATCTGGTTCTTGTGGTCGTTGCTGAGGATCTGTGCAGGGGATTGTTCTAGTAGACACGGTCTCTGCTGATATTCAGGGCTGCGAGGAGGTTGTGTCTGGGTGCAGGTCTACCATCTGATCCGGATACAACCCGGATTCAGCTGACTACGGTAACCTCTGGAAAAGGATGAGATAGACTAATATTAGTGTAGATGCCATTCTTCTTATGATGTAACAAGTACTTCTGGTGTTATGGGAAGTGTGTCTGGTTCTGGCAGACTTAATTTATGCAGCCTAACAATCCTCAAATAGCTTTATTCAATTGTTTCAATATGCATTGACACAGATTACTTTATTTGAATGTTTCCTTGATATAACACGACACTGAGAAATGAGAAAAGCATAAAATAAATGCATAGTGACATCATTGCATGATGACGTCAGGAAACTATGAATTGGCTTTTTGAACCGGTTCATTGAGCCGAACTGTCCGAAAAGAACCGGTTCGCGGAAATGAATCGGACTTTACATCACTATCACCCACCCCTACTTCCTAATGATATCTCCCAAGGGTAGCATGTATAGAGTGAAAAACAACGGTCCTAGTACTGAGCCTTGCGGTACTCCATACTGAACTAAAATCTTAAATCTGATCAGATTGTCACAGCTGGGTTGCAAAGATGAGGAAAAAAGATTTAATTGCAGTAGCTTAACTTACTTTCCAAAAACTCAAAAGAAACAAAACACTCAGGAACAAACAAACCCTCAGGAACAGAACAACCTAGCACAACATAGAACTGACAATGAACTGAAAGAAACACAGGGCTTAAATAGACAGAACAAACCAGTCAGAGAAAGTGAAACACCTGTGACCACTTAATCAAACCATGAGTAACCTAGGAGACTAATAGGCAGGGAAACGGAGGGTGACAGAACTAATTAACAAACTGAAAACCAACCTAGAAACACAGACATGAACAGAACAGATCAAAAACCAACTCTAAACCTGAAAGTACCCTGCCATCCTGGAAGGCACATCCTCGCAACGTAATACATCCACAGGGGTGGGAGGGTGATTTCTCTCTCTGGAATGGACTCAGGAATATCTCACTGGAACGGACTCAGGGATTTCTCTCACTGGAATGGACTCGGGATCTTCCTTCACTGGAAAGGACATGGGAATTTCACCCATTGGAACAGGCTTGGGAATTTCTCTCACTGGAACAGATTCTCCAACTGTGTTGGGGTTTGATGGCATCCTATGGGAGTGAGTGAACTGGGAGGGTTTTGGCTGAATGGTACTGTCATCCTCAACTTCACCAACAGAAAAGGAAGAGCCACACAGCCACAGCACAATGTACAGCTTCCAGCTGCTCTCTTGAGGGCATGAGTGTGCTTGTTATACCACGTTGTCAGACTATTTTTCTTCATCTTCTTTAAGCGCAAAGGAGCAACCTTGTCTAAAGTGCTGGAAAAGAGAGTTAGTCAATAGTTTCTGTTGCAACATCGAGTAGGAGGAGTTGAAACTGACCAGGAAGATTTATAAAGCAATCTTTAGTGGTAGAGGTGATTTAGTTCTACCATATTTGTAATGGGGAGATGGTTTTGCAGCCTTGGTTAAATGGAGTGTACACAAGACTAGATAATGATCTGAGATATCATTGTTCTGCTGTAGAATTTCAATGCCATCAACATCTATTTGGTCTATTCTTGCATATGTATTGTATGTCTTAAGTGCCAGATCACCTGAAAAGTTATTACAAATGCAATTTAAGCATTTTAAAAGATTTTGTATATGTGGCGGGCCGGGGGACCGTGAGAGCGAGCCGGTGGCGAATGTTAATGAGCGTCAGCTGTGCGCCACACCGGCCTCGCCTCATGGAGGAGTGACGGGAGTATAAAAGGAGGAGCGACGACATGGCAAGACGAGAGAGGACCAGGCCTGGAGTTTATGTTTGGTTTTGTTTTGTATCTAGGCGGCAGTCGGCTGTGAGGGGCTGCCGCCATTATTGTGTTTTGTTTTGTTTTTAGGCGGCAGTCGTCCGTGAGGGGCTGCCGCCGACGTTATGGTTTATTTTTGGATTAAAGTTTTTGTCCCCGGAATTGAATTATGACCGTCACCAGCGGATAACTCACCACATCCCCGTGCACACACGTACCTTAACCAGGCGGCCTTTATCCAATGCCAATGATTGTATCAGGCTTTGGTGGATAGAGGTTTGGTTACACCCTGAATCCACCAATGCCGGATAGGTACCCCCCTGAATACTCACTGGTATTTGGTACATTCCGGCTTGATCGGGGGCAGCCTGTGGCGTGTCGGGGACCCTGATCAGTGTTCCCACCTCCATCACTGGACACCGATCTATAAAGTGGCCCGGGTCTCCGCACCGCCAACAGGCCGGCCCAGACTTTCCCCCTGCCCCAGTGGTAGGAAGGGAATCAAGGGATTGGCGTGGAGAGAAAGGGGAAATGGGACCGGAGGCTGGATAGAACCCGAAGTCTCCGTCCTCGGAGGGCATCCGCGATCCAGAGGCTCCGCCCTGGAGTTCGTCAAACCTCCCTCGGGGCGGGCCTCGCGACTGGAACCCTCCTCTCGTCCGGGGCGCTGGGACCGGCCGATAGGACGAAGGAGGGAGAGGGAGAGAAGCTGCCGGTAGGGGTTCGCCGACCCCTGGGCACGCCACCAGTTGATCTTCCGCCAGCTCGATGGCTCTGTCCAGCGACGCCGGCCTGTGGCACTGGACCCATTGCGCGGTCTTCCTGGGCAACCACGCAATAAACTGCTCCAGCGCCACTCTGTCGACGATCTGGTCGACTGTCGACTGGTCAGCCATCAGCCATCTGCGGCAGGCATCCCGGAGCTGCTGGGCCATCACAAAGGGCCGGGTGTTCTTCCCTAATGTCAGCGACCGGAAACGCTGACGATGTTGTTCGGGGGACAGCCCGACCCGCTGGAGGATGGCCCGTCGCTGGTCGTCATAGACCAGGAGGTTCTGGACTGGCAGTTGTTGGGCCGCTATCTGCGCCTCACCCGATAACAAGGGAATGAGGCGCACCGGCCAGTCCAGTCGCTGCCACCCACATGCCTCCACGGACCGCTCAAACAAATCCAAGAACGCTTCTGGATCCTGCGGCCCCATCTTTGTGAGCTGCATGTGGATGGTTTTGGCCGGGATAGATGTTTCCCCGGCCGGAACCCCCCGGTCAATGCAGCTCTGGACAAGCTCGCGGTCTTGCTGCTGGGCCAGGAAGAGCGCCTGGAAACGGCGCTCCTGCTCTTCCCGGATCTCCAGCATCGATTGATGTTGCTCCCAATGCAGGCCCGCGAGCGCCTGTATGACGTCCGCAAATGGCATTGCTGGCGGTGTTTGCATGGCGGCGGCTCGGTCTTCTTCCTATCCCGGGTTTCGGCACCAATGTAACGACGTTCACGTGTATAGGGAAGAAGGAGGCGGGAACCGGCGAACATTTTAAAAACTTTAATCCAAAAATAAACCATAACGTCGGCGGCAGCCCCTCACGGACGACTGCCACCTAAAAACAAAACAAAACACAATAATGGCGGCAGCCCCTCACGGCCGACTGCCGCCTACATACAAAACAAAACCAAACATAAACTCCAGGCCTGGTCCTCTCTCGTCTTGCCATGTCGTCGCTCCTCCTTTTATACTCCCGTCACTCCTCCATGAGGCGAGGCTGGTGTGGCGCACAGCTGACGCTCATTAACATTCGCCACCGGCCCGCTCTCACGGTCCCCCGCCTCGCCACAGTATACTATAACTAATTAATTATGTCATACAGGGAAGGGATTCACTGGGAAGCCATTGATTGGATGGACAATGCAGAATGTCTGGATCTGATTGAGAAGGTAAACCAAACATAGTTAGCTGTTTGGAGCAATTTGGTTTAATTTAGTAAGGACTATTTATACATTCATTCAATCAAAGTTCAATTTGATCATTACAATAGTAGAAGTTCTCATTTGTGTGTAAATTAATACTTATCTAATGTTGTGTTTGTACAGAAACTGGGCATGTTAGCTCTGGTTAATGAGGAGAGCCGATTTCCCAAAGGCACTGACTTCACCCTGCTGGAGAAACTGCATGGCAGACACTCTGTGAGTTATATTCTCATCATACAAGGACATAACACAATTCAGCCAATCATAACATGAATAAACTCACAAATGAGGCTGTTTTTCCACAGACTAATCCCTACTATGTAAAACCCAGACTGGCAGACCATCAGTTTGGAATAAAGCACTATGCTGGAGAGGTATATGTCTGTCTGTTTGTTAATCTGTCTGTCTGTCTGTCTATCTGTATATCTATCTGTCTGTCTGTTAATCTGTCTGTCTATCTGTATATCTATATGTCTGTATGTTAATCTGTCTGTCTATCTATTTGTCTGTCAGTCATTCAAGTCTACCTGTCTTTTTATCTTTATATTTTTGTCTTAATTGTTATAGGTCTTATATGATGTGAGGGGGATTTTAGAGAAGAACAGAGACACATTTAGAGATGATATACTGAACATGCTGAAGGATAGTAGGTAAGGCACAAACACAAAAATTCACAAACTCACACATTGCGCTGAGTTTTGTTCTTGTGTAGTTTAACTTGTGAGTGATTCTGTGTGTATGTGTGCAGATTGGATTTCATCTATGACCTGTTTGAGCAAGTGAGCAGCAGAAACAATGAGGAGACTTTGAAGATGGGCACGGCCAGAAAAAAGCCCACTGTCAGCTCTCAGTTCAGAGTGAGATATGGCTTTCATATAAAGACTTTCATCTTAATAATAGACCACAAATTTAACATGCTAAAATGCTGCATCTTTCAAAGCATTCAGATTTTTACTGTTTAAAAAATCAGAAGCAAATTCTCTAGTCAGTTAAGCCTGTGTCTTAATCACATTTTACCTGCAGTCCCTTCCGACTTGTCAGTGATTTTAGACATTTGATTTGTTGTCTCTTCTGTCCTTCAGGACTCTCTTCATTCTCTAATGGCCACTCTCAGTGTATCCAATCCCTTCTTTGTCCGTTGCATCAAACCCAACATGGAAAAGGTTTAGAGCAGTCACATCAACCAATGAGAATGCAATTTAAAAGATAAATTGTGACACACACATTATACTTTTTTTAATGTTTTTTTTTTCTTTTTTCCTATAGACCCCAAACAAGTTTGACCCAGATGTGGTTCTGAATCAGTTGCGGTATTCTGGCATGTTGGAGACAGTGAAGATTCGCAGAGCTGGATTCCCTGTCAGACGCACCTTTAAAGACTTCTTCACCAGGTAAGTGTTATAACAAATACAGATGCATGAGTTTTTGTGTTTTCTGGGAGATGTTTATGATTTTGTGTACATCAGGTATAAGATAATTCTCAAGGAGAAGGAAAAGGCATCTGCTGCTTCCAATGTAGATGAGAAAAAGAGGAGCACAGATTTGCTGACACTCCATGACAGGACCAAGAAGGAGTGGCAGTTTGGAAAGACCAAGGTGAGCGAATTTTCGACGCTGTCTATAACTGTGCTTATTTATATCTCTTTTCAAATAATGGAAAGGGTAACAATTTATTTTACAGTGTCCTTGCTACATATGTTACATGTACTTACCATAGTAATAACAGTAAATTATGCATAATTACATGCAACTAACCCTCAACCAAACACTAATCCTACTCTAATCCTATAGTAAGTACATGTAATTAATTAATATTACTCAAATATAAAAAGTACTTAAATATATAATTACACTGCAACAATGACACCTTGAAATAAAGTGTAACCGTGGAAAGATACCGTGAGGTATTAATAGTAGGCACATTTTCACTTGTGTTATGTTTGATGGCACTAACCTGTGATAACCTTTGCTCTCTAGGTGTTCCTAAAGGAATCTTTGGAACAGAAGCTGGAGAAGCAAAGAGATGAAGTACGAAGCAAAGCCGGACTGATCATACGAGCCTATCTTCTGAGATATATAGCAAGGTGTGTGTATTTCTTGGGGTTTTGCACAGATTACTTTAGATTGCATTTGGTATAGTTTCCAAAACATTTCAGTAAACAACATTTGTTTAATATCCTTTTGGATTTAAACATATAATGCACTTAAGCCTGGTATTAAGATGCGCTTTGGTTGATTCGATCACAAGTGGATGACTCTATATACAGGTGTAAATTTTATCTAAAAAGTTTTGAGCTTATCTACTTTCAACCACTTCCAGAGATTGCTTTCGTAGTGTAGATGCTTATGTGGTTGAATGTGTTCGAACAGACACAAAAGACTACCTACTCTCCGCCTAGCCTACTGACCTAAAGCATAAACATTATGGGTAGCGCAACATTCAGAGGGGATTTAAACTTTGTCGGCTGAAGACCCAAGTTTGGTCTGAAGATGAAAAACGTACTAACCACAACATTCTCTCACCGTTTAACATGCACTCACTTCATTTGTCTTGCGGTTGTTAGTTGCAGCTGTGTGTTTTTTCATCGTCTCTGGTCGCATTTATATGTACTGTAAATTGTACAAAATTTACGTAAACTTATTTTGTCCAATAGATCGAAAGATCAGAAAAAAAGATTACCCACCCAGACCCTCCCCTCGGAAAAAATCAGGATAGAAGTGGTTGAAAGTAGACAAAAGAGACTGATTAAAACACTAGGTGTAAACAGGAATGTGTCTTTCAGGTGTAAACAGGGCCCTTAACATGACAACAATAAAGTAGTGTCTTAGTGATGTCTAGTTTCTTAGAATGCTGTCATCTGCTAGATACATATAAACACAGTTACTTATTCTTAGGGAACTTACTGTAAATTTTGTACTGACTACAGAAAGAACTTTAAGAAGGCTCTGGACAGCATTGTGACCATCCAGAAGAACTACCGTGCACATCTCTATCGACGGCAGTTTCAACGGAAACGCACAGCTGCGTTAGTTCTCCAGAAACATTGGCGAGGGCAAGTGGCAAGAGGAGTCTGCCGCAAACTACGAGAGAAGATGAGACAGAGAGAGGAGGAGGATGAAAAGAAAGAGAAAAAAGAGGAGGAGACGAAATCAGAGGGAGACCATGAAAAGAAAAATGAAGAGGAAAAGAAAGGAGAGGCAGGGGCAGCAGAGGCAAGTGACTTTAATGTTCCTTTTAAAAGCTTAGAGAACATGCATATTAGCGGTGTATGTATTTTAAGGCAAAAATCCCACTCACCCCTTGAAATCACCTTTAGGTTGATTAGCTTTTCTTTTAGTGAATTTTCCTTTTTCCCGGGGTTTATTTAGTCTTATCTTGCTTCAAACTTTGAAACTTTACATTACTTTAATATGCAATATACAGTATATGTTTAGCTGAATTTTAAAATGTTGATTGCTTGTAATTTTGTCATCATTTTCTTTTTTTTTCTGTGGATGCCCATTTCCGGCACAGATTAGATTAGGGTCCAATTCTCACTATTAACTAACTATTAACTATGACTTTGCCTCAATAAACTCCTAATTTACTGCTTATTAATAGTTAGTAAGCTAGTTTTTGTAGCGTTTACGTTTAGGTAATGGGTAGGATTAAGGGATATAGAATATGGTCATGCAGAATAAGGCATTAATATGTGCTTCATACGTACTAATAAACAGCCAATATCCTAGTAATATGCATGCTAATAAGCAACTAGTTAATAGTGAGAATTGGACCCTAAACTAAGATGTTACCAAAATTAATTAATATTAACATAGTCATAATTATGAAATATGAATGAAAATCTTGACTTGTCAAAATTATGACTTTATCTCATAACTTTGACTTTTGATCTCATAATTTTGACTTTAATGCCCCATTAGAATAAAATGCTTTGATAAATCATAATGAGTCAAAATGATGGTATAACAAATTATACATAAAAAGTCAAGATTTTTGACTTTGACTGACTTTGACTGATAATTGACTTTTTATCTCACAATTTTGACTTTTTTTTAGTGCACTTTTGAGAGATAAATTTGATATAGAGCAACATTTGTCTTTATCTTGAGGAAAATTTAAAACATACATGTTTATGTAGATACATGCAGTCAACCTGTCAATAGATTTGTTTTCAAGCCTTCTGACATTTGAGTTTAAAAGAGTTGCAGACAGATGGTATCAATGTGTTTGTAATGTTTGTTCAAATCAAATCAAATCACTTTATTGTCACGCAACCATATACACAAGTGATACAGTGGTGAAATTCTTGGGTGCAGTTCCGTGCAACATAGCAGTTGACATGACATGAGACGTATGACAATTTTTTCTAACCAGTGTTTATGTATCTTCCCTCTCTCCTGCCCTCCTTTAGTCTCCACACTCTACTGAGGAGACCCGTCAGATGGAGGAAATTCTGCGTTTGGAGCGAGAGATTGAGCGTCTGCAGAAGAAAAGAGAAGATGGTGTGTCTATGCTACGTGAGAGCTCGAGACAAGAACTCCGATTGCGGCGTGATGCTGAGATCCTGCGAGAGAAAAAGAAGGCTTCCCGTGTTGCCACTGAATTCCTCGAACTACTCGACACTGGAGGTCCAGAAGTCATCCCTGGTGATCCTAAACAACCTGCCCCCAGACCGGCAGCCGCCACTGAGGAGGAGGTAGATGAAGGTTTCCACGCAGAGGAGGAGTGCATACCCCTTCCTGAGTTCCCTCCTCCAGCAGAAGGTCCAGTGGATCAGGAGATCTTAGCCACTCTGCCACCTCCTCCTCCCGCTTTTGCTGAGGGCACGGTGGCTCCATCTGCACCCAATGTTCCACCTGGGGCTCCTCCCCCACCTCCTCCCCCTCCTCTTCCTCCACCTCCTCCCCCTCTCCCTGGTGAAACCAAAAAGGAAGATGGAAAGCCTGAAGAGGCTAAAACGGTTAAAGAGGAGGATGGGAAAAAGGAGGGAGAAGATGTAGACCGCACCAGCAGGCTGACTGCAGCGGAGTCTCTACCGGACACAGAGGAACCCATCTACAGCGTGCCCGGGGACGGCGAGTCAGACTATGACCAAGACGATCTGGAGGACGGACATAGCAGCATTGCGGCAATGGACGCAGAACATGCACGCAAGTCCACCTGCACCAACGCAAGCCAGGAGTCCTACAACCGCAGCTCAGATTCAGTGAGTTTCATAGAGAGATAAACGTGTTCTAAGGCAGTGGCTCTCAACATGGGGGCCGGGGCCCACCAGGGGACCACTGCAGACTTACAGAGATAAAACTTCCCAATAACTTTTCCCAATAAAATTATTTCAATTT
The DNA here is from genome assembly GCA_018749465.1 of Paracanthobrama guichenoti. NCBI lineage: Eukaryota > Metazoa > Chordata > Actinopteri > Cypriniformes > Gobionidae > Paracanthobrama > Paracanthobrama guichenoti. The sequence goes on along the minus strand of CM031948.1, from coordinate 11,276,681 downwards.
AGTAATATTAACATAATTTTATTTAAATTATAAAAACACCAAAAGCAAAGATGTACAACATATTCTTGAGTTTATTTATTTTTATTACAACAGAAGTACAAATCAGCTATAGATAGGAGGGCCTTCAAATATTGTCTTGGACAAAGGTGGGCCTTGGAGTCGAAAAGGTTGAGAACCACTGTCCTAAAGGATAAGGTTATTATCCCTGTTATATTGTCCATATTAAAGGAACAGTTCACACTTCTATTCCTTTAAGTTCGCTAGTGTTGGGTTAACATACATTAGAATACTATATATGTAATAATATATTTCGCACACTGGAACAACGCTGGATAAACATGTTTTCTCTTATTCTGTGGTTTGCAATAAATGCCAGATTTGTGTCACACAATCATTCTGCCTGTAGGGACAACCAAGCAGTAAAAACAAGACAAGAATCACATCTTGTATAAATGTGGTAGTCGTATGGATTCTTTCCTGTATTTGCCAAAGACTGTTTACATACCAAGATGGTGCACTAGTATTGCTATGAAATGCTGTTAGAAGCATTTCCCATAGAAACCTAGAGACTTGCATTTAGAACTGCACATGTGCATTGGCAGATTATCCGGGAATATATGCTTTTTTAAATGCAATTTGAATATAAGAAACAGCTTTTATGAGAGAGGTATATGCTATTTAAATTTAAGTTTGGCCAGCAATTTTGAAAATTTCTGTATTTTCCCTTTCGAATAGATAGGAGTTGGTCTTTAATGTCTGAAATTGCTTTGAAATAGACATTGCAAATATGGCTGCCAAGCGAAATGACTTTCCTTGTAAAGAAACTTAACTGTCTTCCTTGTCCTTCTTCTGGACCAAAATACTGTCAGATTAATAAATAATGAGTGCAAAAATAAACTTCACACACACGGATGTACTTTGATGTACTTTGATATCGGCATTCCATATAATTGTACTGTTTTTATGTACTGTTAGTTATACTACTAGTAATACTAGTTATAAATACAATAACCCTAACAGAAAGCATTCTACATTTAAAATAAAAAAATTTTTTTTTACAAATGAGGAGTGCTTGCCCACTGGCTGACCATTCACTCTGTCTGTCTCTCTTTCAGTATGCCGACAGCGATGATGAGCATGATGGGTACGTGGACACAGATGAGGAGGTATCCAACGGTAAAGTCAACATCTTGAATGGGAACGGACCTCCGTACTTCCACAGTTACCTTTACATGAAGGGTAAGAAATCAAATGATTCAATCTTTTTATAATGCAATGGCCCTCAACTTTTTTGACTCCAAGGCCCCCCATTGTCAAATACATTATAATGTAATACCATCTCTTTAAAAAAAAAAAACAGCTTGGGCAATGTTGTTCTCAACGTGAAAGTATAAATCTTTTTTCTCTCTTCTATCTTCTATCTCTTCCACAGCTGGGTTGATGATCCCATGGCGCAGGCGTTGGTGTGTTTTGAAGGACGAAACATTCATGTGGTTCCGCTCTAAACAAGAGTCATTAAAGTCAGGCTGGCTATACAAGAAAGGAGGCGGACTTTCCACTCTCTCTCGCAGGAACTGGAAGATGCGCTGGTTCGTTCTACGTGACTCCAAGCTCATGTACTTTGAGAATGACAGCGAGGAGAAGTTGAAAGGGACAATTGACATCCGTTCAGCCAAGTAAGTTTGAGAGAAATAGAAAACAGTATTGTGGTATCAGGTGTCTGTGTATGATTAAAAAGACCTTTTTGTGATTTGTTGATTGTGATCATCTTATGATTTCTTGCTATTTAGTTTTAATCAAAAGAGCCTTATAGTACAGTTCAGAAATCCTCATCCCCTCAAACCCTGAAGTTTGATCGATATTTATATCCTGTTTTTAGGGAGATTGTGGATAATCATGAGAAAGAGAATGCTCTGAATATTGTGACAGATGAAAGAACATACCAGGTGTTTGCAGAGTCACCAGAGGATGCCAGGTACAGTATGGTGACAATTTTATACCTGTGTTTTTTCATAATTGGACCAAATTGTGCTCCCTCACTTTTCACTCTTTCTTTCTTTTGCTCTCTTTCTCTTAGTGGTTGGTTTACCGTGTTGAGTCGGGTCCACATTGCCACACCAGAGCAGCTACTGGAGATGTCACATGAGCAGGCCAACCCAAAGAATGCTGTGGTCAGTCTCCTTACACTTCATGCACTTTCACCGTTAAACCTCCTTCCTTTTTTGACAACTGTTTTTTCTCTCTTTCTCTCAGGGTACACTGGATGTTGGATTGATTGATTCAGTTTGTGCTTCAGACAATCCTGACAGGTGAGTGTCTTCTTTGTTACAGAATGTTAGAAGATAGCAAAACTGCTGAAATTGCTGGAAGTGTGTCGTTTTTTTGTTGTTGTTTTTTCAATTTTAAAATACTTCCTCTTATCCAAGCATAATAAGCAATAGAGCCTTTCACATTTCTGGCGTTTTCAGAAGCAGAAGCCATTCTAGTCGGGTAAACTTCTATAGTGGTGAATGGAATCCCTATTTGCTCCAATAGCCAAAGGCAAAATTCACAATAGTGTCTCTATGACTTTTCAAAAGAGGGAAAAAAATGGTGGTAAGAGAAAGAAAAATTTGTAGTCACTCCCTCGGTTGTTGTATTGGAAACAATAATGCAGTTATCTAGTTTATTTGTAATTTAATGCCAAGGTAATAAAACACAAAACATACTGTTATAAATGTGCATTAGATTTTTTTATTAAAAATATATTTAAAAAAAACATTGCTAGTTTTACAATGTTAATAATTGTGGAAACGTGTCATCACAGTAAGGCGTCACGTGTCATCACTATGAAAATGATCCATTATGAGTAAGCCATTTGTTGGTTGACTTTCTTAAAAAGCTCTTCGATATTATTAAAATATTAACATTTTAATGATTATGTTATGCTAGTTATGCAGTTATGTTATGCAGAATCTAAAGTTCAATAATTTTTATCTGGTGCTAACACAACTTCCTTCCGAATAGGCCCAATTCATTTGTGATCATCACAGCCAATCGTGTGATCCACTGTAACTCAGACCTGCCGGAGGAAATGCATCACTGGATTAGTCTCCTGCAGAAACCGAAAGGAGACTCCAAGAGCGATGGACAGGAGTTCCTGGTCAGAGGTGTGTTATTCATCTGTAACCTGAATTTAGCTACCAAATCTAAGTGTACTTGGTTGATTGGTGTACGTGATACAAAAAGTACATCTTTGTTGATCCTGGAAGAACTTTCCAATCAACCAATCAGATTTGAGGGACATGTTTACAGTTTAGGTCAAGTTTTCTGTAACTTGTCACCATTTCTTTAAACTGTGTATGTGTGTCTGTGTGTCCTTTCATGACACAGGATGGCTCCACAAGGAGATGAAGGCTGGGGCCAAAAGTTCTGCTCTCAAACTAAAAAAGCGCTGGTTTGTCTTGACTAACAACTCGCTGGACTACTTCAAGTCTTCTGAACGTAATGCATCTAAGATGGGCACTCTTGTTCTGAACAGCCTGTGCTCTGTGGTTCAGCCTGAGGAGAAAAAGTTTAAAGAGACAGGCGAGTATGACTAGTTAAAGCCTGTTAAATGTATAATATGGAATCATAGCACATGTTACTTGCATAACAATTTGAGTAAATTTTAGAGCAAAGTATGTCACACATTTGATTCACCATAGAAGAAGAAAAAATTGTTTGGAATTGTTGGAATGCATTTGTGTAAAGGATGAGGTCCACTGGAGGCAAGTTGAAGTGATGAACCCAAGTGCAGTTTATTTACAATGTGAACAGATACCAAACAAACGATGACCTTGACTTGAAACATAGACAGACTTGAGCCATGAACAAACTTGACTTTAAACCTTGACAGCCACTCACCAACAGTGGTTACATGTAACAATACTCAACCAAGACACATGGCAAACATGAGGGCTTAAATACACAAAAGGCTTGTTCGACTTGATGCAGCGATGCGCAGACCGATCGGCGGCTGACTCGAAGCAGTGCATGCCGGTTAGAAATTTTGTCCGACTTGAGGCAGCGCGTGACTGTGACGCATGTCAACAAAGTACCGCGAGAGCGATGCGAGAGCAGCCGGCTAATACAGCCGGTGCAGTTTCTACAGAGCGGCTGCACCAGGCTGTACAAGCTCTGATGACGACACAGCTGTTCCACGATTGGCTGGAATCACCGCATGACAGCGAGCACGTGTGTTTTGTGTTTATTCTAAAACCTTTGTGCCACTAATGCTCACAAACCGTTTTTTTATAACGGTAAAACCTCTTTTCATCTAGTCGCGATGTTATATTGTCATGTTTATTAAAATAAAACTGATAAAAAATGTAGACCCCATAGTGTAGGCTTATATGTTGAACTTTATTCTTGTATAAACAGACGCTGTATTAAGCAGTAGCCTATATAAAGTACTGAATGAAAATTTTATTAAATTTATTTCACTTAATCTGTGATAAAGTTACAAACACAGCACAAGTGTCACTGTGGGAAGCAGAAAGTGTCCAACTTCACGTCTCCGTTTGCAGCTCCTCCCCGCCTGCACGCCGCTACTCTCAACGATCGGTTACATCCAGCCGCAGCCGATGTCGAACACATCTAAAGACTAATGACTAAACAAGACACACCTGTGAACAATCAGTACAATGAACCAATGACAGAACTGAACTGGGAACACATGATTAAAACAACCAATGAGAACATGACACAAGAGACTAGGGAATCACATGACAATGGAGCACATGGCAGGATCACATGACAAACAGGAACATATGACAAAACCAGGAAACATGACTGATAGGAAAACAAGATAAGAACGTGAAACATGAACATGAAACAGAATCAACACACCGTGACAATTTGCTGTATTGTTAGCAGCAATTACAGACTGTACTTTTAAAGCTAAAAAAAGTCTGTAAACCAAAAAAATCTCCAATATTTTGTTTAAATTATTTAAATTACACTACTGTAAGATTTTTTTTAATGTTTTTGAAATAATGTTTAATGCTCATTACTGCTGCATTTATTTGATAAAAATACAGTAAAAACAGTAATATTGTAAAATATTATTACAATTTAAAATAACTGTTTTCTTTCACTTTTAAACTTTTTATGTAATTTTGTATGTAATTTTAAAATTAAAATGTAATTTATTCCTGTGATGCAAAGCTGAACTTTCAGCATCATTATTCCAGTCTCCAGTGTCATTCTATCATGCTGATTTGGTGCTCAAGAAACATTTCTTATTATTATCAATGTTGAAAACAGTTGTGCTGCTTAATGTTTTGTGGTTATTTGATAAGTAGAAAGTTCAAAAGAACAGCATTTATTTGAATAATTATATATATATATATATATATATATATATATATATATATATATATATATATATATATATATATATATATATATATAATTAATCCTAAATTGATTTCAAATACAAATATTGAAATTGCTGGTTATATGCCATCATTTTGCATTTATTTTGAAGATTGAGTGTATATATATGGACATTTTTAGAAATTTTTAATTATAAATATATTTTTATTTCTATAAACTAAGTAACATGGTGATGCTGATGTCTGGTTACACTTTAGGTTATTGGAACATCATAGTTCATGGGCGTAAACATTCCTACCGGCTGTACACCAAAATGCTGAATGAGGCCATGCGTTGGGTGTCTGCCATTCAGGGCGTCATTGACAACAAGGTGCCCATTGAAACGCCCACTCAGCAACTCATTAGAGACATCAAGGTAATCGGTTTAAAAAACATACAGTATATGTATAGTATAACATACAGTATATAGTCTGGTCTTTGCACCGGTCTTTGCAAGGTCAGAATGAGTAAAACTGTTGTTTAATAAAAATGGTAAAAATGTCCTTTTCTGTCGTTTGTATAGGAGAACAGTGTTAACTCTGAGGCTGTGGAACAAATGTATCGAAGGAACCCCATTCTGAGATATACTCAGCATCCCTTGCATTCACCTCTTCTGCCACTGCCCTACGGAGAGGTCAGCGAAAACTGTGAGTACCTTCCATCAGCTGAACACTGAACAGAAAAAGTTTACTTGCATACACAATTTCTACATAAATAATTGGCAGGAAGCTAAAAAAAAGTTTTTATCTGAGGTAGGGGGGCCTACCGTAATTCTATAGCCTTTGGTTATCTTAATGCGCCCTTGGCTGCAGATCATCTTCAGATCAGATTATTAGTTCAATTTAATTTACTGCAATAGCCTATGTAAACTTTTTATAGGTATAAAAACTCAAGTTTACAGCACTGTATGTATGCTGCGTAAAATTTGGGTCAAATATAGTTTCTCTATCTTCTAGAATGTTCACTCTTTGCCAGTAGGTGGCGCTTGTGGAACAGCAGAATTACAGCAGTTACATGAACAAAGCAGCGATGAGCTTATAAACACTTATAGTGCTTCTAAATCAGTTTCCAAACAATTTTTTTTTCTTTGCCACGGCACAGTTTTGATAAGTCATGATACAAAAGATGAAGCACTATGCACATGATATTTAAAACTTCAACTAGACAGCAAATAGCAGACTAAGAATATTCTCCGCTCTTCAAATACAAAAACGTTAGCCTTAATGGACATAGTGTTTCTTGAGTAAAACGCTGTACTTACTCAAACAACAATTCTTTATTTAACCGTGCATGCAAACAAGCAGAGATCTCCAAACTGCGCGCGGCACAAATGGAGGTTTGAGGTTTGACTGACAGTTTGAGGAGCCAATGGATTTACGAGGTTTAGTCACAACCTCTTTTAAACGCTTTTTATTTGTTAAACATTTGTAAAACCCACATACAGATGTAAACTATGACCAATAGTTTTAATTTTATAATAGAGAAATATAGAGGGACACGATTTTGGCCCTCACTGATGATATATCTTTTTGGTAGCATTTAATTTTTACATATTTTTTTTTACTTAAATATTTCACTGCACACCTGACAACCTGTCACGGCACACTAGTGTAAAAGAAAATTCCATCAAAACTTTTCTGGTCAAAATGCGAGTTTTCAGGTACAGCTCCATGATATAAATAACATAAATTATACAAAATATGTATTCTTCATCAGCAGTACCCACTGTCGGCCCCTAGGCTTCAGCCCATGGAAGCCAGGGCATTAATGCGCCCCTGTCTGCAGCACAAACTTAGTGGGGTTTTTTTACGTAATATGATTAAAGAGTCATCTTACTAACAGATCTCTCTCCTTCTCTCTGCAGTGCAAAAGGAGAAGGGTTATGGAAGCCTGCAGGATGAGGCAGTGAAGATCTTCAACTCACTTCAGGAGATGGAGATAGTTTCAGACCCTCTTGCCATCATTCAGGGCATCCTGCAGACCTGCCACGATCTGCGGCCACTGAGAGACGAGGTGTACTGTCAGCTGATCAAACAAACCAATCATGTGCCCCAGCCCAACAGCCCCGCTAACCGCGCACACTGGCACCTGCTCACCTGCATGAGCTGCACCTTCCTGCCCAGTCGTGCCATTCTGCGTTACCTTCGATTCCACTTGAAGAGGTGACAGAGAGGCATGCTCATTAAATAGCATCTTGGGGTTGAATGTCAAGGGTCATTTGACAAACACTATGTCTTTTGGTCTTTTTCTGTGAATAATCTCAGGGTTAGAGAGCGCTACCCTGGCACTGAGATTGAGAAGTATGCCCACTTCATTGGTGAGTCCCTGAAGAAGACAAAGACCAGGGAGTATGTGCCTTCTCAGGAGGAGATCGCCGCCCTGCTGAACAGACAGGAAATGACAACTACTGTGTACTGCCATGGAGGAGGGTCTTGCAAGATATCCATCAACTCACACACCACAGCTGGAGAGGTGAGAGGAAGAGAGAGGGGTTTTTATCATTTTAACACCTTTGCTTATAAGCGTAAAATGAAATCACACAGTATGCCCTGCAAATTAGGATGAAAGTGATCTTATTTGTGCTTGTTTGTGTCGAGGTGGTGGAGAAGCTTATCCGTGGACTGGCAATGGAAGACAGTAGGAACATGTTCTCTTTGTTTGAACACAATAAGGTGGAGAGCCGGGCCATTGAAAGCCGCATAATTGTGGCAGATGTGCTAGCGAAGTTTGAGAGGTAATGAAAATGTGATAGTTCATATGGTGTAATTGATGACTGACAGTAAAATGACCGAGGCTTCCCTTACGGAACAAAAATATATGGAAATATACTGCAAAATATAACGCAATGTATTACATAATACATTTCCATATATGGGAAACTAGTGCTTATATTTTTCAATATACTGCAATAAATGCATTGACCATCTATGGCTATATATTGATGCATATAAAATATTTAGAAATAAGACAAAAATAGCATTACATGTAATATTCATAAAGTTTTATCCACTTTACCAGCCAACTTAAAGTTTTACTTTTTATTGTGTACATATATTGCACAAACTTGTTCCCATATAAATGAGTTACAGCAGATTTCTAGTTCCCAGCATGCTTTGCTTCTGACTGTTAATGGAGACATGTTCTGCTCAATATTAATATAGGGAGATCTGTTAGTGTTTAATGTTTTATTATTTTGGAATTTACAAGGTTTTCTGGTATGAGTCTGAGAGGTTACCATTGTGCTGAAGAGTAGAGCAAGAGTTGGCCAAGGTTGACGATTGGCCAAACATCATTAAGACTATGTTATTATATTTAAAACGTAATGGCTGTGTCCTCTTCAACACAGTGACAGTCTCTTTGCTAATTACTTTAGTACATGCAGGTGTGCTATTATTAACTATCTTGAAAATATGAAACATTTAGTAAATATAAGAAATATATTACATTATATATCTCTCTATATATGTGTGTTTATACTGCATGAGGGAAATATATTTTCTTTCCGTGAGGGTCATCTGCACTGCTTTGCACTTTCAGGTTGGCAGGTGGTGAGGAGGAGGAGGAGGAAGGGCCCTGGAGGCTATATTTCAAGCTTTATTGCTTTCTTGATGTGGAAAGCATGCCCAAAGAGGGAGTGGAATTTGCGTTCATGTTTGAGCAGGTGAACTGCAAAAGTATTTCTATTTTGTATACGCATTATACAGCATTCTTAGTATCGATTCACCTGATTTAAAGTCACCGTGAAATCAAACTAGACAATTCTTATAATAATATTGCATATTGCAGTATTTATTATGAATGATTTTTTTAAATTCATGTTCCCTAATAATCTTTAATCAAAATAACTTCCTCTCACACTTGCAACAAATTCTCTGATGACATTGATGTATGTTTGAATGTTTTTAACTGGAATTTTACAACAAAAAATGATCTAGAATATGCAACACCTTATTTGCCATCTTCATAGTTTTTCCTTTTTGCAAAAATCTAATATTTCTCTAACAAAAATTGGCAGTAAAAATGCTTTACAATGTCACTTCATTCCAACTCACAAAACAATATATATATTGTTTTTTGTTTTTTTCCTACTCTTAAGTGGTTGCTGTTGTATATTGCTTATTTTATGTATCGTCTGTAATGAAGTTTGATGATGATGAATTATAATGTCTTGTAATTATATTTGTTAATGTTATTAATTAAACATATTATAAAGCACAACTGCCCAAACTTTTTACTATGAAGGACCAAAAATCAAAACTTCATTGAGGGCCATACATATATATGGCCATATATATAGTATAATGAATGTATGTTTCATTACATCAAACTATATTAAACTCACCTAAAGGATTATTAGGAACACCTGTTCAATTTGTTCATTAATGCAATTATCTAATCAACCAATCACATGGCAGTTGCTTCAATCCATTTAGGGGTGTGGTCCTGGTCAAGACAATCTCCTGAACTCCAAACTGAATGTCAGAATGGGAAAGAAAGGTGATTTAAGCAATTTTGAGCGTGGCATGGTTGTTGGTGCCAGACGGGCCGGAGTATTTCACAATCTGCTCAGTTACTGGGATTTTCACGCACAACCATTTCTAGGGTTTACAAAGAATGGTGACCAGATAGTCACCAGATCTCAACCCAATAGAGCATCTTTGGGATGTGGTGGAACGGGAGCTTCGTGCCCTGGATGTGCATCCCACAAATCTCCATGAAGTGCAAGATGCTATCCTATCAATATGGGCCAACATTTCTAAAGAATGCTTTCAGCACCTTGTTGAATCAATACCACGTAGAATTAAGGCAGTTCTGAAGGCTAAAGGGGGTCAAACACAGTATTAGTATGGTGTTCCTAATAATCCTTTAGGTGAGTGTATATAAAAATGTACATTTAAAAAAATAATAATAATTCACTTATATTCTGTACATTTCAATGCAAAAATGTTAAAACATAAAAATAATTTAGAAGTAAAGATTTGCTTCAGTTGGATGTTTTCCCCCCTATTTCCACCCCTCTTGTGATATAGCATGATGGGCTAACTTTAGGCATCTGTTATAAAGTTATATGTTATATATTTTTTTATTAATTTTTTTTTATTTCATTCCATTATCTCCCTCCCTCATTTTCCACCATTTCTCTTAGGCTCATGAGAGTCTCATCAGTGGTCATTTCCCAGCCCCTGAGGAAACCCTTCAGCATTTAGCAGCCCTGCGACTGCAGTACATCCATGGTGATGTGGCCCGTACGCCCTGGAGTCTGAGCAGCGTGTACCCCGTTGGACGACTTCGCACACGCATCTTCCAGTCCACTAAAGCAGGGGGTGCCGGAGTACCCGGGGCTGGTATAGTAGGGCCTGGAGGTCACACTTTAGAACGCCGGAAGACCAACTTCCTGGATGGGACGCTGAGACGCAGCTTCAAGACGGGATCGCTGAAGAAGCAGCGTGTAGAGGAGGAACAGATGCTGGAGATGTTTGTAAAGGAGGAGATGTCAGCCACGCTGACCAGCGTGCTGGAGAAATGGAGCCGTCTACAGGGCATGCCTCAGCACCAGGCTATGATCAGTTACATGACCGTCATCAAAGAGTGGCCGGGATATGGCTCTACACTGTTTGATGTGGAGGTGTGAATAATTTCTTTAAGGCTCTGGGCCTGTGGTGGATTTAAAAAAAAATCAGTAGGGATGCTCAGAGTATCAGGGCTATAACTACCATTTACATTTTAGGGCCACTATAGGGATGATAGGGTTAGATAGAGTTTAGGGATAGATGTGTCCCCCAATAGTGGTCAACAAAAATTAACTACTACCCTCTATCCTAAATATGTGGATATAACCTTGTAAAGTAGCAATATTTTTCACTACTAACCCCAAGTTTACATAAATTCTGGTTGCATGACTCATAAATGTTAATTGCATGACTTCAGTGTTAATAATCAATGCCATTTCTCTTTCAAAACATGTTTTGTGCCGATCCTGTTCTTGGAGGTTGTAGATTAGTGCTTCAAAGTAGGCTATAATGTAGCAAATAAATCTAGCAAATATCATTGCATTATAAGACATCATTAATATGACTCGGATGATAATTTTTGTGTATAAAATAATCAGTGTGCTTAACAGAGTTATGAGAGAAATATTGCAAGGTGTTGAACTTGATATGTGTAAGTGTGTTATATAGTTTAAAATAGTTTAAATTTGAACCTTGCAGTCAAATGTTATATATTTATCGTTTATATATGTAGTTTTGGCTTGCTAATGAATATGGAAAAGGCAAAAATCAACAGTTAAATTTTGCATTTGAACAGCAAGCGCTGAACATCATAAACCATAAGCCTAGTTAGGGTAAGGGTTTACATACTGTACGCATAATCCATCATAAACCTAGATTCATGAAATTCAGACTAATCTAAGCTGCTTTTTCAGCAGAGATATTTTCAGATTTTCCACTACTATGAGAGTAGTCAGTAAGGTCTCAGTGTTTAGCCACTGATGTTAATTGACATTATTGATTACAAGTTTTACATGTTTGTGTTTTTGTATATCTGTCTGCAGTGTAAGGAGGGTGGCTTCCCTCATGATCTGTGGCTGGGCGTCAGTGCCGAAAACGTCTCTGTGTACAAACGGGGCGAACCCAAACCACTCGAAACTTTCCAGTATGAGCACATCGTTTTCTTCGGAGCACCTCAGCCCAGCACTTACAAAATAATTGTTGATGAAAGGGAGATGTTCTTTGAGACGTCTCAGGTAACACACTTCTGTGTCTCTGTTATCAGTGCAGAATGTTGTCAAATTGCTTGTTTAAAAGCTTTAGGAGCATTTAAGTCTTTTGAGGATGTACACTGCATTTCCAAACGTGTTATGTTATGTTTTTGAAAGATGAGGCCTATGCGCAGAAAGACTGCGTTTATTTAATCAAAAATACAGTTAAAAAAACAGTAATCTGAAATATTATTACAGTTTCAAATATATTATAAAATATAATTTTATTTATGTAATGGCAAAGCTACATTTTCAGCATCATTACTCCAGTCTTCAGTGTCACATTAACCTTTAGAAATCATTCTAATATGATGATTTTCTGCTTAAGAAACATTTATTATCATTATCATTATATTATGTTGAAAAGAGTTGTAATGCTTGATGGAACAGTGATAAATATTTTTTCAGGATTCTTTGATGAAAAGAAATTTGAAATATTTGAAATAGTCTTTTTGTAACATCATAAATGCTTTTACTGTCAATTTTTATCAATTTAATGCATCCTTGCTGAATAAAAGTATTATTATTATTATTAATTTTTTTAAATATAAAATAAAGTTCTGAACGGTAGTGTAGCCATTAAGTCTTTGAATCTAGAGCTTCTGATTTCGTCATTATATTCTCTTTACTGGTCGTTTTTGAAGGATCAGCATGTGTTTTTTAACCAGTGTGTTTTGTTGTGTGCTTTAAGGTGGGTGAAATCACTAAGATCATGAAGGCATACATCAACATGATCGTCAAAAAGCGCTGCAGTATCATGTCCATCACCAGCAACAGCAGCGCCTGGATGAGGTGATCGACACCAGCCAGAGCTCGAAGTGTCCAGCAACACAATGTGATGAAAGTGAGGTATACTACTGACCGTTGATGATTGGAGAAAGAGACGGAGAGCAGAGAAGTAATACTGGAATCCTCTATCTGAGTCCTAAATACAACAGAACACATATTTATTTGGACCAATTTCACCTTTATGAAGCACAACAAAGCCTGGTAACCTGCTCACTGTTCCCACCCCTCACTGCCCGCACTCTGACTAATGACCAAACTTATTTATTTCCTTGTCTCCTCTTCTCCATTTTGTTCCCTTCTCACTATCCTCAGTTTTCAGTCAGTGATGTTGTACCTATCCGCCGCCAACCACCTACAACTCCATTTACTGGTAGTTTTACTGAGGTGTGTATATTGTGCTTGTGTGTGAGATCAAAGTTTGCGCGCACACACACAGGTGTATGCTTTGTGGAGCACATACATTTTGTAAAGCCATGACTGCTAGAGGCCATTCAGAGAGCACAGAGGAGAAAGTTATGCGTTAACATTCCCATTGATCTCAATGGCAGCTGCTAGGCTGGTGCAGGACCCCCCCAGAAGTCTGTGATTTGAATTCTGCCATCTGTGAATTCTTCCATTTGAATTCTGCCATCTTTACTCATGGCTGCTCAGTTTCACTTACAGGTTTTTTTGAGCCAATCACCTGAACCATAAATGCCACGTGACTTATCATTCTCTGGAGCCGCAGGATAATGACGTCATGGCAGCACTGATTGGTTGATGGTGAAAGAACATGCACAGTCGCTTCAAAAATATTAGTTCAAAAACATCTAATATAATGAAATGTGTGCGATTTATATGCTGATTCCAAAAATGTGTAGTTACAACCAGCAGGGGCCACCTGAGTCAGTCAACCAATCAGATTGCAGTGTATCTAGGACTGGCAGTAAATTGAAGCAGTCAACTCATATTTCACACATTATCAATGCAACAAACATCCTATTTTGTATTAAATGCCAGAGTCTATAAATACATATGCTAAAGTGTTACATTTGATACTGTCTAAAATTATTTGTATTTACAGTAATTGCAATGTTTCCTTTTTTTCATTATTTTGCCAGTTATACAAAGTTTGTGTAACTTTAACTGTACCAATGCACAAAAACATTGTGACCAGTTTGGTGATTGAGAGTGTTCGACAAAAAAAGTGTGCGGATCCTAGGCATCTCTATTTGCTGTTACAGAGATCAGATAACAGTTATTGAGTGTTATGCAAGTAGAACCAGGTCTGCCCAATGCAAGCAATGACACAAGGCCCTGTCATTAGATAAGTATTAAGCTACAGAAGTCAAGATTCAATAGGCATGTATTTGTACTCTTTCAATGTGTATACATAATATTAATTTTGCAACATTACACTTATCCAATGATTTTTTTAGAGCCTGTTCCACTAAGATATTCTGCAGTATTGATGCAAAAATGCTGAGCCAACTGTATGCCAAAATTTACAGAATGCAAAGCTAGAGATCTTATTTACATATACTAATATTCATAAGTTTGGGGTCAGTAATATATATATATATATATATATATATATATATATATCGTTTTTGAGCTTTTATTCGGATGCATTAAATTGATCAAAAGTGACTCTTCATTTGAACTTTCTATTCATCAAAGAATCATTTAAAAATGTATCAGGGTTTCCACAAAAATATTAAGCGGCATAACTGTTTTAGACATTAATAATAACAAAACATATTTCCTGTGCACTAAATTAACAGTGATTTCTGAAGGACACTGGAGTAATGGCTGCTGAAAATTCAGCTCTGTAATGAGAGGAATAAATGACATTTTAAAGTATATTAAAATAGAAAACATTTCTTTTAAATTGTAATGATATTTTACAATTTATTTAATGTTTGATTAAATAAATGCAGTCTTGGTGAGCATAAGAGATGCTTTCAAAAGCATTAAAAAAATCTTACCGACCCCAAACTTTTGAACAGAATATACATTATATTGCCAAAAGTATTGGGACACCCCTCCCTAAGGGGCTTGGCCCCTTATTTCCAGTGAAAGGAACTCTTAATGCTTCAGCATGCCAAGACATTTTGGACAATTTCATGCTCCCAAATTCGTAGGAACAGTTTGGGGATGGCCCCTTCCTGTTCCAACATGACTGCACACCAGTGCCCAAAGCAAGGTCCATAAAGAGATGAGCGAGTTTGGTCTGGAGGAACTTGACTGGCCTGCCTGACTGAGTCCTGACCTCAACCCGATAGAATACCTTTGGGATGAATTAGAGCAGAGTCTGCGCGCCAGGCCTTCTCATCCAAAATCAGTGCCTGACCTCACAAATGTGCTTCTAGAAGAATGGTCAAAAATCCCCTAAACCTTGTGGAAAGCCTTCCCAGAAGAGATGAAGCTGTTATAGCTGCAAAGGGTGGGCCAACTTCACAGTAAACCATATGTGCATGTAAAGACAGGCTTCCCAAAACTTTTGGCAATATAGTGTGTGTGTGTGTGTGTGTGTATATATATATATATATGTATATAACTGTAGAATATGTGTCATCTTATTTGACTGCACAGAAAAACCAGCACAAACTGAGTCAAGCGGGTCTTTGAATCCTGAAAACGCTTTAAGTTCTCAAGGAGCATATAAATCATTGTATGATGTACGTAGTGTGCAGGCATCGACATTACACCCATTTACTGGACTTTGAAAGCCTCATGTTCTTTAAAGTGCATCTTGACCATCTATCTCGTCTTTATAAGAACTGCCTGAGTCAGCCTGAAAAATGACCCTAAACATCTCATTTTACAACACATTTACACATTCTTGAAGAGCTTTACTCTGACCACAATTTTTTTTATTTTGCTTTCTTTTATATTTTATATCATGGCCAAAGCAGCCTTTTTGTGTTTCATGTCATGATGGAGCTCTGCTGGCATTCTTATTAAGGTTTCATTCCACAGAGATGACAGACAAAAGACATAACAGAGTACCACAACACAACACGTGTGTCCGAGTATGCCTGTTGTTTGACTTTTTTATGTGAGTATAATCCTGAAGTAAACTGCGACAGTACCTGTGTAATTTTGCTGTTTGATATGCAACTATATTTGTCAGTGTAATGCAAGTTCTTTTGTGAATGTGTGTACTGTATGTCTGAATTTAACCATGAATTGAAACAAGGATAATGATGATGGAATATGATGAAGATGTTTTGGGAGCTATGTGTATGGGTATTTCTATTACAATATTGTTATATTTAAGAAACCGAATGGGAAGGGGCGGGTGAGGGTTTGCTGTATTTATCTGTTATGATAGTGTTATAGTTGATAATTGGAGAAATGAAGGTGCAGGGGTCTCCCTTTCATGCTGATCTTTCTAGATTCTACACATCCTAATCTGAACCATTGAGGCTCGGATCAGCATTAAAGGGCCGCTTTCTGCCGACACTGTTGAATTGTGTGAGCACTGTGAAAGAATGGATAGAAGTGACTTGACATGAATAAGTGGAAAATAAGTGGATTTGCATTTCTTGTGATGGTGTGTTGGTGCACCCAGCTAACAAAAATATGTTCTAAGAACATTTTGCCAACGTTCCCATTAAGTTATGAAGACCTTCTTTCTGAACGTTCTAGAGAAAACATTAAGGGAATGTTTTCTGTTTTGTCATTATGCAAGTATTATGGGAACATTACTTTTACTTTCTCTGAACTAGCTGAAAAAATATGTAGGTTAAGTAGTAACGTTTAAAAATGTTAGACGAACATCCATCAGAATGCTTCATAACAACGTTCCATGAATGATACAAATAACATTTATGTGCTAATGTTTTGATAACGTAATTGAAGATCAAATAACTTAAAGACCAGATAAATAGAACAAACATTCTATCAACATTTCTGGAAAAACTTTTGTTCATAACTTTGAGAGAACTTTGCCAGAATGTTCCCTGTTAGCTGGGCATTATGTGTTGATGTTGTTGTGGGTTAGTTCACCCAAAAATGAAAATTAGCCCATGATTTACTCACCCTCAAGCCATCCTAGGTATATATGACATTCTTCTTTCAGACGAATACAATCAGAGTTTTATTAAAAAAAAATGTCCTAGCTAATCCAAGCTTTATAATGGCAGTGAATGGGAGCCCAAAATTTGAAGTGCATCCATTTATCATAAACATACTCCATATGGCTCCGGGGGGTTAATAAAGGCCATCTGAAGCGAAATAAAAAAATAAATCCATATTTAACATTTTATAAAGTAAAATATCTAGTATCCGCCAAACCGCCTTCCGTACTCAACCCCCAGAGCTGTGTGGATTACTTTTATAATGGATGGATGCACTTTTTTGGGCTCCCATTCACTGCCATTATAAAGCTTGCATTAGCCAGGAAATTTGTTTTTATATAACTCAGATTGTATTCGTCTGAAAGAAGAATGTCGTATACATCTAGGGTGGCTTGAGGGTGAGTAAATCATGGGCTAATTTTCATTTTTGTGAACTATCCCTTTAAGAGGAGGTGGTGTTTCACATTCAAAGCATCCGAGAAGACTCAGGTGCTACCTTACACTCTGCCTCATACACGCATATTAACACACACGATCAGAGACGTATGCTCACACACAAAGATCAACATAAAACAATCACACAAACATAGCACGATTGGTTCTGTCTCTCTCACGCATTCACACTGGGGTCCTTGCTCAGCTGCAGGCAGCCAGTACAAGGCCTGAATGTAATTTCCTTATTGCCATTGTTATAATACTATAAATTATAGCTTACTCGAAAAAAATAATAATTGTGCTTGTTCAAATATTGAGAGAGAGAAAAAAATTCTTTTGTAACTGGCTTTACAAAATGCTTTAATAAATTATTGTAATTTATCGCAAGTTGTGGTTTCATTTGTATATTGAATACCTTACATGTAGCTAAATACACTATATTGCCAAAAGTATTGGGACACCCGTCCAAATCATTGAATTCAGGTGTTGCAATCACTTTCACGTTCAGGTGTATAAAATCAAGCACCTTGGCATGCAGACTGCTTCTACAAACATTTGTGAAAGAATGGGTCGCTCTCAGGAGCTCAGTGAATTCAAGTGTGGTACCATGATAGGTTGCCACCTGTGCAATAAGTCCATTCGTGAAATTTCCTCACTACTAAATATTCCACGGTCAGCTGTTAGTGATACTATAACAAAGTGGAAGCAATTGGGAACAACAGCAACTCAGCCACGAAGTGGTAGGACACGTAAAATCACAGAGCAGGGCCAGCGCATGCTGAGGCGTACAGTGCGCAGAAGTCGGCAACTTTCTGCAGAGGAAGTATCAGACCTCCAAACTTCGTGTGGCCCTTAGATTAGCTCAAGAACAGGTCGTAGAGAGCTTCATGGAATGGGTTTCCATGGCCGAGCAGCTGCATCCAAACCTTACATCACTAGTGCAATGCAAAACGTTGGATGCAGTGGTGTAAAGCACACCGCCACTGGACTCTAGAGCAGTGGAGGCGTGTTCTCTGGAGTGACGAATCACGCTTCTGTCTGGCAATCCGAAGGACGAGTCTGGGTTTGGCGTTTGCCAGGAGAACGGTACTTGCCTGACTGCATTGTGCCAAGTGTAAAGTTTGGTGGAGGGGGGATTATGGTATGGGGTTGTTTTTCAGAGGTTGGGCTTGGCCAATTAGTTTCTGTGAAAGTAACTCTTAATGCTTCAGCATACCAAGACATTTTGGACAATTTCAAACTTTGTGGGAACAGTTTGGGGATGGCCCCTTCCTGTTCCAACATGACTGTACACCAGTGCACAAAGCAAGGCCCATAAAGACATGGATGAGCGAGTTTGGTGTGGAGGAACTTGACTGGCCAGCACAGAGTCCTGTCATGGACGGCGCTGGGGAGGGGCTAGCAAGTGGTTCAGCACCCCCAAGAAAGACCAAAGACATTTTTTTATATACAGGCTGTATTCTAATTAATACATTAGAAAATAATTTAAAACAACAAATTTAAATAAATAAAAAAACATTTTACTCATTAAGTGTGCGTAACATATGCTGTCACGCTTATTATGTAGTAGCATGTCATTAAAAAAATTTTTTTTTCTTTTTTTAAATTATATTTCCCCTCCCCGGTGCTATGGGTGATGGCATATTGTCCTTGACTGAAATTTTGTTCAATGAATAGGCCTATGCAAAATCTTTAAGAATATTCAGTTTAATAATGAATTTTGTGCTTGTTCAATTTAATAACATTTAAACTTAAATTGTGATAAATAAAACAATTGAATGTTAAAAATTGAGTGACCAAGTTTTGCTCATATTTATTAGTATTTATAAATATATAATTGCGCAGCTCTCCCTGTCAATGATCTAGCGCCCCCTCAGCACTTGTGTTCAAAATTCTCAAGTGCCGAATTCTTCGTTTGCACATCTGGGGGGTGTTATGAGGGTGTTGGAGCAGCAAAATCCTACTCACGGGGGTAGCATTCAACCCGCAGAAATCTGAAGAGAACCTGCAGTTCTGACGATTTGTGCTAGCCGCTCAGATTTTGCTACCTCCCATTAAAACAGTAGGTAGCACAATTCAACAGCGAAGAATGCTACCTATCAAATTGTGCTACCAGCATAATGTTTATGTGGTTTGAGGCTTTATTAACAGCCATACCAACCCCTGCCCTAAACCTACCTTTAAAACAATGAACATATAGTGTTGTTAGCACAATCTAATAGGTAGCATTATTTGACAGCCCAGCAGCGCTAAAGAATTTTGAACGCAGGTGCTGAGGGGGTGCTAGAGTCTCTAGTCTCCAATGATGCAAAATGACGATATTTGCTTCATCTGAGGCTTTTTCCAGACAAGCCATTTTTTGAGTAATTTTTACATCTCAAAAACCTGCAATTTTAACAGGACGTGTAGACTTTTTACACATAGGTTTTTCATAAGCCTCTTGGAGATGTTGCCACAGTTCCAATCTGATTTTCCAGTCTATGTGTTTACTGGCAAAAAGAATGTTTGGAAATGTAAATATTTCCTACACTAGAGCAAAATAACTGTTTGTGTATAAATAATAAAAGACATTTGCACTCATATTTCTGATTAAATTTGAAGACATTTTTAGAAATTGTTAAATATTTTTTGATTATAACACTTGATTATATCAATTCTGTACTGTTTACTAACATTTTATCATTATTTTTCCTTTAAAAATTGTGAGTAGCGAGTTAAGGTTATAATGCATGCAGTAACAATGTCACTACCTTTGGGTTAGAGAGTTCATAGAGTTTCTTTTCAGGTTGTAGTCACTCATGAACACTTAGCGTAATAACATAGTAATGACAGAGTTATTACATAGTCTGGACTGAGATGACAAGTGGCCCTCAATATGTAGATTGACCCTAAAATGAACAGACTTATTGGCTGTTAACTATTGTTACCGGGTTAAGTGCCTTGTTCTTTCCAGAAAGCATCACAATTCATAATCATCAACATCGCCACAATATTAATAACACTAACAGGAGGAGAAAAGACCAAAAAAAGGCCTTTTAATTTTATCCATCCATTCAACATGAAATTATTCATGATCGTATTCTGTCTAAATTAAGTTATTTCTTGAAGAGAGATGTTACGGTGCTTGAAGAAGCCTGAGAAAGACCCTTTAAAGAACAAGACTTTTTTTTTTTAAACTTATATTGTTAATTTATCAACTTTAGCATGACATTTTACTGATCTCATGTCATGTTACATTTCATATGGGTTTTTATTTATATTACTTTCACTTTTTTATTTGCAATGCTGTTGTGGGCACTAAGGAAGGTTACACTAAACAGACAGGTTTACTGGTTCTTGAAAGGTCAATACAAAGATCAATACAACCAAACACGTCAACTAACTCTCATTAGAGTATTAGTAGACTATAGCAGACTGTTAGGTTAGGAGCCCGGTTAGCTGTAGCTGCAGTATCAATTTAAAGTGTTAGCAGATATTAAAGGAACACGCCACTTTTTTTGAAAATAGGCTCAGCCGATCTCTGGGTCTGGCGTGCGCTAACACTTTTAGCATAGCTTAGCATAGATAGTTGAATCTGATTAGACCGTTAGCATCTCGCTAAAAAATGACCAAAGAGTTTTATTTAAAACTTGACTCTTCTACATTGTGTACTAGACCGCTTGACAACTTCTTGTGGTGTTTCATGTATCCACCAGAGGGTGCCAAAACATCTGGTTACAAGATCATTAGTTTATGTACAAATAATCAAAATAATTAAATTGATTAAAATGTATAACTTTTAATTTATATGTTGACGTTATTCTTTTTTGAATATTTAAGGACATTAACTACTATTATTGTAATACTTGGACATATTATACGTAGCATACCAGCACGGAGTAATTTCTTCTTGTATAACGTTACATGCAATACACAAATAAAAAAAGAGTTTATTTATTTATTTTAGTTTCAGACTTGGGAATTAAATGTACACATTTTCTGCGTGTGAATATAACATTAAGCAAGCAAAATAAAGAGGAGCGACAGCCGACTCAGTCTTTCCAGTAGGCCTAGCCTACGTGAAATTATTAATCTGATAAAGGCTTGCTGCTTAATAATCATGAGCAAGGATTTCCCCATTGGAAGATTACGGTGCGACGTCATGGACTACTTAATATTCATACATCAAGCTACCGTCATTGGATATTGTAATTTAACCTCCTAAAAGCTGCTTTGCGAGGTGAAAGGGAAACAACTACAAAACCTGTCCCCAGGTTTCGGATGAATTGTTAGCGCTGAGGATTTAAAGAGAGATATTTGCAGGCAAATATATATATATAAATATTACAAACAAAACAGAGGAGTCTGTTTTATTGGAGTATTCGTTAATTTAAAGAAGAAAACAATGAATTTTATTCCTCTCGTCCTGCTTCTCTTTGGTTTGAGTTCTACACTGGCTCAGACTACAGCACCACCTAAAATAAATGCTACAGAAAATACAACACAAACTTCAACTTCTACACAATCGTCAACTACTGCGACAACACAGATTACGACACAATCTTCAACTACACCGACCACACCACCACGTCCAAGTAAGAAATAGACACTTTACGATCACATTATTTATTTATTTATTTTTTATTAAGAAAAATGTTTTACTGTTTTGTTACTGTTATATCCTCGGGATTCACTGTTGTTGAATTTACATATGAACAAATTTAAACCTTATGTCCTCTAATTACAATTACCAGAATCAATTACTATCGTTTTTACTATTTAAAACGCAACGGGCAAAAACGAATAACAAATACACTTTTGTTGATAGGGCACTGCCGTTTAATGCTGAAACATTTAATTCCCCTGGAAGACCAATATGTTGTACTAGTAAATGACTGCCTTACTCTGATTTCCCATGCTGCTTTAGTCTGGTTTCATAACTAGGGATGGCCAAGGCAACCACTGTCTCATAGGGTCTAACTGTTGCCTAATATCCCTGTTGAAAAAAACAGCATGCCGGTTAGATATGTTTTGAAGCAGTTGGTTTGAGCTGGTATAAGATGGTCCTTAGCTGGTCATGAGCTGGTTTAAACTGTTCAAGTGTTGGTCCTAAGAAACTAGCTCCAGCTCTGGACCAGCTTTAGCAGCTCATGACAAACTAAGGACCAGCTCAAACCAGCTGCCATGCTTCAAAACATACCTAACCTGCTGTTTTTTCAACAGGGATATTGAGTCAGACTAAAGATTGTAGTAATTAACACAACATTATATTCATTAACAAGTTCACCTCAAACCACAGTTAATTTCTGCATTAACTATTGTGTTCTCTCACTTTTTCTAGGTTGTGAGAGCAAGAATGGTACAAGCTGTGAGGAATGCTTGGTAGATGTGGATGTGAGTTTGGATAAAAAAATTTCTCTCTCTCTCTCTCTCTCTCTCTCTCTGATGTTTGGAGACATTATTGTCCTAATAATGTCCTTATATATATTTACTTATTTATTTATTATACATATTTTAGCATAGTCACTAGTGCACAAAGCAGACAGGCCTGTTTTATTCACTCTATGTTCACTCTGTTTACTTACAACACAAACATATGGGTGACTGTAAACATGTTACAGTAAGGAGGGAAATTTGACCCGTATAAATGAAAACATTGGAAAACATGAGACGAGAAGGAGAATATAAGAGTCACAAGGAAATAATGAACTCAGCGAGCAGCTGGATTGGCTGGATTTTTTTTACACTTTTCAGAGTATCACTCACCTCACCTGTGGAACAGGTTTGGTCTGTTCTGGATGTTTACAGCTTTATACTCTTTCCTTGAGCTCAGAGTCACTTGAGAGATCCTGTGTACTTCCCTTTCCAAAGTCAGTCATGCATATACGAAGGCCACCTGTATTCAAGTTCTGAGAACGTTCCCTGTTAGTTGGGTCACTGCTACTATAACTCACACTTAGGGCTAGAGAAAACCCAACCCTGAGTATTAAACTCCTGTACTGTTTCTGAATGCACATGAATTATCCTCAAATCATGTAGCTCATTTTGAAGAGTTGTGCTAACACTTTTCTTAGAAATCTGAGTTACAGCTTTCACTTGGCAGATGATATAACATGGGGAAAAAATCCATAGGTTAATATTTTATATTTTATTCTGATGTGTTTACTCATGGTGCTATCAGGTCCATTAAAGGAGTAGTTCACTTTAAAATGAAAATCAGCCCATGATTTACTCACCCTCAAGCCATCCTAGGTGTAAATGACTTTCTTCTTTCTGATGAACACAATCAGAGTTATATTAATAAATATCCTGACACTTCCAAGCTTTATAATGGCAGTGACGGGCCATTGAGTTTGAAGCTCAAAAATGTTCATCCATCCTTCATAAACGTACTTCACATGTTAATTTTTAATTAATTTTTGTAAAAATATCCATATTTAAAACTTTATAAAGTAAAATATCTATGTCAGTTATGCTTTCTTCGTAAGTTGAATATGGAAGGCGGTCTGGAAGAAGCTAGATATTTTACTTTATAAAGTTTTAATATCACAAAACCCCATGGATTCGCTTCAGGAGGCTTTATTAACCCCCCGGGCCCGTGTGAAGTACGTTTATGAAGGATGGATGAACTTTTTTCAGCTTCAAACTCAATGGCCCGTCACTGCCCTTATAAAGCTTGGAAGCATCAAGATATTTATTAATATAACTCCGATTGTGTTCATCAGAAAGAAGAAAGTCATATACACCTAGGATGTTTGAGGGTGAGTAAATCATGGGCTGATTTTAATTTAAAAGTGAACTAATCCTTTAAGGCATTTGAATTGTTAGTATCTTTTTTTAGCTGTAGAATTCAGAATGTAGCTGTGTGACGCTGACATTCCATATTTGTTAAACAAACCTTTGACATGCCACAGATACGCACACACAGCTGTTCTTCTCACAGCTGCTGACGTGTGTGTCAGTATCAACCCTGTAATAACTCGCCAATACTGATGTCATTGCCATCATCAGCAGCATTGTTGCTGTCTCTATCTGCAACCCTACATTCAGGGATCAAACTATATTGAGCTTTCAGTCTTACTAAAGTGGATGAATGCATATAACAATATTAGTTTTCAATCTATTTTTTTTCAGTGTCTGTGGTGCATCCCAACTAAAAGATGTATAACATACCCAGCCAAAACCATCCTGCCCCCACATTCCCTCTGCCCACTGAATGATGCTCGATGGGGCCTTTGCACAAGTAAGAAATGTGTTAAATTTTTCCATTCTCTATGTCTTAAGTTTTTCTGTTTTTCTGTTTATTTACGTTTCTGTTTCCCAGGCTATCCTATGAACCCGTCCTCCTTTGGGCTTTCTGTTTTCATTTATTTTCTTGAAAAAAACCGCTCAAATACCTGTCTGTATAGAGGGGTGTAGGGATGACATCAAAACCCGGAAGACTAATTCGCCCTGGTTCCCTCAAGATTTTCCCTCAAGTGTTTTTTTTTTTTTAATTTATGAGAAATTCGGTCTGTGGTAAACATATATTTTGATACTTGAATGTTTTGTTCTACAACATAAATTACACACCCATATCGAAAATTCGAAGCTGTTTTATTATTATTATTATTATTATTAAATGTATGTTTCTAATAAGTAACTAGATAAGAATGTTTGGGATATGAGTGTGTAATTTACGATGTAGAGCAGTTAAATAATTGTCGGTTATTTCATATTGGATCTACCGATAAATAGCATTATTTGTAACTTACTTAATATATTGTTTAGATAACTGATTCATTCTTAGGTGAGAATGTGGATCTTATCAATTAGAAATAGCCCAAAACATAGATGAAAATAAATGTGTGACCATTTAAATAACAAAACAATTTTGCATAAATGGTAATTACTATTATTAGGAAAGCACAAAATCAGCATCATATCAGTTATCACATGGGCAATCAATACAACTTTCTAATTCAGATCATTTTTCCTCATTCATATTCTATAGAACTCTAATGCTTAAATTAGCTTACAAATTATTTAATTTTTATACATATATCTATATATATATATAAAATATGTGTATTAAACTAAGCTATTAAACTAACAAATATATATAGTTAAAACAAAACAAAAACTAAGCTATTATATGTATAAACAAAGCTATTAATAATATTCTATAGAACTCTAATGCTTAAATTAGCTTACAAATTATTTAATTTTTATACATATATCTAACTATATATATATATATATATATATATATATATATATATATATATATATATATATATATATAGTTAAAACAAAACTAAGCTATTATATGTAGAAACTAAGGTATTAATATATATATATATATAAACTATAATTAAAAAATGCATATTGGTAATCAGGCACTTAAACATAATTAAATATAATAGCAGTTATAAACGAGCAATATCTGGACTATCTCTAGTACTTTCTCTTACCCAGATTACAAATTCATCAGAACGAAAAACGTAACTACAGTACTCAGTATTACCAGAATCATGTGTGCTTGCCAATAATGTTTTATGAGTTGATACTGCATCAACTTAAAGAGATAATTGTTTGACACTTTCTCTGACTTTGTGTTTTTGTGAAATTCAGTAAACTTCCAGATTTTGATCATCACATTGTCCGTGGCTGCAGCGCTCCTCATCATTGGTGTTTTGGTGTGCATATTCTGTTGCTGCAAGTGTGAGAACATAGGGTAAGTCTGAATATACGAGATGTGTTTGACCTATTGTATGTCACATGGCCTTTTATAACATTGTTGACTGACAAATGAGTCGCACCCTCCATCCATTTGCTGTCTTAAATACTGTGGGGAGTTGATGTCACCTGCCTCAGGCTGTAATTACATTTAATAGCATAAATATTTGCTTCAAATGTGAATGTTGCTCATCCTTTCTGCATCTCTGTGAAATGGTAAAATGCTAGAGAACCAAGACACCTCAAGATCATATAAGGAGGTCTCAACAACTGTCTCAAGCTAGGAAACTTTGTCTTTCACAGATCTGCTCGGTTTGATAACAAGATGAACCGGAAGTTAGACAAGACTAAAACAAAACAAGAAGAGAGGTAAGAGATTCAAATTGTAATATTCGAAATAGAGATGACAATAGGAGATACAAAATAGTATATAAAACCAGTTTAAAGGGGAATTAATGGAAATTTTCATTAAGTACCACTACCTTTTATCGAATGTCTGCTTTCCATATCCATACCTATACAGACACCACTGCAAAATGAGCAGTTTCCCTGGATTTACTATTTATGTGCATGTGCTTGAGAGAAATGTTTTCAGACAATTAGTGCAAAGAAAACAAGTTTATATTAATTTAAAAACAACACAATACTAATGTTTTATCTTAGGAAGAGTTCAGAAATCAAGATTTTGACATACATAGCAGACTCTACCGGTTGGTCACCGGGTTGGGTGAATTTTTTTGCCACTCCTGGTGAAAAAATTCAAGCAGCTCGGCTTTATTTGATGGCTTGTGACATTCCATATGCCTCTTGATCACATTCCAGAGGTTTTCACTGGAGTTCAGGTCTAGAGATTGGTCTGGCTATGACAGGGTCTTGATCTGGTGGCATGGAGCATTGTCCTCTGGGAAAAAACAATCCTTTGACTTGGGGAACATGAATGGCATCTTTTTTGTTATTTTGACCAGTTGTCATTTTCTGCAAATATATGCTCTAAATGACTCTAAAATAGGTACGAAATGTTGTCAGTAGTTTACAGAATAAAACAAAAATATTAATTTTACTCAAACATACATATAAATAGTAAATACAGAGAAACGGCTCATTTTACAACGGTCTCTTGATTTTTTTTTTTTTTCAGAGTTGTAAATGCACATGCAGATTCATTATGGGCAGTGTACCGACCTCTGAATTTTGAAATCAGACAAAAGCTTATATGTTATGAGGAACTTAGATGTGACAAAAGATGTTCTGTGAAAAACCTGTTTTACATTTGTAACGGCTAGTGATTGTCAACATACCTTTAGGGTGTGCATGTGATTGCCCAAGGAATTTATGCTCTTGTGTTCTTCTGCCACAGAAAAGCTGAGATGAAGATTAGACACGATGAGATCCGTCAAAAATATGGTGAGTCAACAATCTCCTCATCTCAGAAACTGCATAAATAAGTGAATTTGAACAGGTCATTATGCTGGCAGTGCATGAAGAAGAAATCAAAACTGCCAATCATTGTAAAGGTAAGGAGCATATGACAGTGTTTTAAAATAGGTTTAGTCTATTGTTTTGGAATGTTTTCAAAATAGCTGCATGTTTTTGCTATGACTAGTCAAATATTCATGTTTTTTATTGTTTTATTTGTGCTCCCTCTAGTGGTGGTAATGCAATTTGTCATTTTGTGTTTCTGAAGTAAACGCTCTTCGAATCATGATGAATGTATATGTGTACATTGAGTTAATTTATGTTTATAATATTTAACATTAGGGTTTGTCCAGTGGCCTTTATTTTAAGAAAAACACATGTTGCTGTATATTTCATTTGAGGGTATATTTTATTAAAATATGTAAGTTTATCTTTTGTATCTTTTCTGTCTCTCTGTATCAGGTCTCAGCAAGGCAAGTCCTTATGCCAGATTTGAAAATCCCAGCTAAAATGATGAGTGGATTATTTTATAGATGAACACTTTGACAATCTTCTGTCTATGCTAACATTATTAAAATGGATAAATGGAAGAACGAGATTCCACTGTGCTCAAAATGATGAATTCAACCTAAGTCCATTTATGTCATTTATTTTATTTTCTACAGTTTCCCACAAAAA